>NW_010729074.1:3375288-3425540 GCF_000365185.1 Nelumbo nucifera
GCCTTCGGTTCGATCTAAGGTCCGTGCTTCGGCATCGGTATCGGAAACTCTACCCAATTCCGACGATTTCCTTCCGTACTCGGCAAGCTGCAACTGGTTTGGGACTCTGCGAGGAGGATCACTTCATTGCCTTCACGAGCGGGATCGCATGGCTGTCGTCAGCTCGTGTCGTGAGATGTTTGGTCAAGTCCTATAACGAGCGAAACCCTCGTTTTGTGTTGCTGAGACATGCGCCTAAGGAGACGAAGAAAAAACAGTGGATTTTGACAGGCTTGAAACTGAGTTAGACGTTATTCTTGTGAAAAAATGGACTGCCGCCTGCAACAACAAGGTGTTTCATACTGAAGCCTTTTACTATCAGATTGGTTGGATTCCCTTTCAATCTGTGGAAGAAACCGGTGTTGGAGAAGGTAGCAATGGCGATGGGAGGGATATTCATATCTTGTAACACCTCAAATCTCTACTATGCAGCGGTGAAAATTGATGGAGTGAAGCCGGATGAAGTTCCTCATTCAATTGATGTCTTCACAAATGGAGCTTGGACGAAGGTCTGGATCGCGTCGTGTCGCTGTGGGGGGAAGGGCGAGAGGCTGAAGATGAAGCTGACGAGGTAGGGCGTGGACCATGTGGCAAACAAAGATCGTAAGAGAGACGCTCGATTAATGTGATAGGCATGGAAGAAGAAGGGGCGAAGGAAGATTTGAACAATGTTCGATAAACAAGAGGGGGTAGATAGTTTAATGTCGCTTGTTATCTGACCCGATTAAGCCAGACTTTGAACCAGGAAAAGAGAGTGGTTCAGGTCATAGGGACGAGTGGTCTGCACTGGGCAGGTTTCAGACTTTCAGGGGTCTTGTAGCGACTCGCTGGATAATCCCAGCGAGTCTGCTCTTAAAAATGAAAACGGTGAATCTGAGAAACCTCCTTGTATCAACGAAAGATTAGGTGACTGCTCCAATATTTTAGGCTTATGAATTTTGGCTCCCTCGACCAGATGTGAGGGAGGTGTCAAAAAGGAAATGCTGCGTTGGAAGATCAGAATCCAAGGTCATGGAGTGGATTCAGCCGGGAGAAATTTTCACGAAAGAAGATGACTTAAAGATATTGGAAGAGCCGGAATTTGAAAAAAAAAAAAAAAAAGAGGGTGGAAGGGAGAACAGTTTGGGGGAGAATGAACATGGAGGAGGGGGAGACAGGGACGAAGTTCAAACAGGGTTTGAGATGAAAAATGGTGGCCTCTAGGTCTCTAAGGAAGAAGTAGAGACCATTGATCAAGAGGATGAGGAAAAGAAAAAAAGTCTTTGTCAAGTGTCTACATAAGGGAACGAAAACGAAAACAAAAACAAAAATACAGAACTAGGCCTTTGCAAGAGGATGTAGAATCAGGTGAAGAGGATGGAGCAACAGGTACAAAGTAGGAAGAAGTAGCCATAGATGAGACTCATGAAGTTGAGAAATCTACGGATATGGAAAGGGTGCTGAACACAGGGGTGAGGGTCAGCAAATTGTTAGGTTTATTCTTCGTGGGGGGAGAGGATTTTGCAAAGGAAGTTCTTAAGGAGGTGGAAAATACTAGAGTCCAGACAAAAGAGAAGATTAAGGGGGCGGCTGATTCTGGTTTAGGGACAACTAAGGAGTTTGGAAGTTTGAAGATAGTTGGAGATGTAGAGGAGGGGAAGGGTAGAGAAGACTTGGGTGTTGATCATTGTTTGAGAAGAATGTCATATTTGAGTTAGAAAGAATTAATGCTCAAAGGGAGGGATCTACTAGGGGGGAGAAATGCCCTAATGCAGTAAGAAGATTTAGAAAACAGAGAAGATTTTAGAAGAGACAAGTTTCAAATGTTTTTGGGAGACTGAAGCTAGGAGTATATGGAGAGGGATTAAAAAAGAAAGGGAGAAAGATAAAAGAAAGTTACCCAGATGAGACATGAGATTTCTATATTAGGCAGTGGACATGACGAGGAAATGGATAAAGTTTAAGTTGAGCATTTCATGAGTTGGATTGTTTGGGTTTCGAGATGCTTTTTTCATGTGTTTTCTGGCAGGATTTGGAGGTTCTAGGTTTCAGTCTCTTGTTTGTTTTAGGGGTTGGTGGTAGGGCCCTATGTGATTTTTGTTGTGATATTCGTAATTGGATATGGGTTTGTTTCTTAAAGTGCTTTGGTATGTCTGTAGGGTTAATTCTTTGTTTTCAGGTGCTTGTTAGGTTGGGTCTGTTTTTGTTGGGTGATTACTTATCACCTGCTGTAATATTCTTTTCCTATTTTCTAATAAAGTTTATTTTTATTTATTTAAAAAAAAGCAACGATGATTTTAGTCATAAAAAACCATTATTTAAAAGTGACAATTTTGTCCTATCAAAGTGTTAGCAAATTTCTCTCATTTGGAAAAGTTATTTATTCACATGGGAGATGGTTTATTTGGGTAAATGGTACCTAGGTCGTTGGACTCGTAAATCTGAAAAGAGAACATGGGTTGGTGAATGGGAATCAAAATCTGACTAACTTTCCCCTTAAACAAAAGAACCCAAACAAGAAAATCCTTGAATAGTCAAATCCTTAAAGTCTTCAACCTACTTCCCTTTTGATCAACATGTCTTTGTACAAAAACTACCCCACATATTCTGAGTTTACTGTTGTTAGTACAAAAGCACACGCGACAAAGTTATGATAAAATTTCAGTAGTTCCTGACTTCAAATTCGATGGACCAAAATGTATGTTAAAATTTCAGTGTGTTTTTTTTGTTCATTGTTTTATAAAGGGGTTCTAGCAGATAAGGGCAACTTTTCGCCCCTAATATCAATACAAATAGTACAATATAATAAGTAAAGTAGGATAACTTTTATGAAAAAATCAAATAAGGGCGCTGTAATACAGTCCCCTCTTTAAACTTGTAGATTGTGCGGCAGAGACCTTCAAATGGAAGATCTAAGTGGCACAGAGAGAAAGAGAGGAGGGTGGTGTGGTGGTGTGGCGACAAGAACTGAGAGAGAGCGAGAGGTTTGTCTTTATAGGGTGCCAGATATGCACTCTGTATGCCTCGATGGATTCAATTTAGATGCAAATTCTCAATGGTAGAATATCATTGGACTAAAACAAAAAACGGTTGGTTTATTCATTGGTCTCTAGAGTGTGATGTTTACTATAAGTGCAGAAGTGTGATGTTCGGAAGTTGTAATGTAGTAGATTCATCAATTTGTAGTTGTTTGAATGGATTCACACCCAGGTCTATAGAGGAGTGGAGTATGGGAAATTGGTCCAATGGGTGTGAGAGGAGGACTCAATTACAATGTGGGAGAAATAGCAGCAACAGTGAAAAAGAGAAAGTGGATGGATTTTTGGTCTATCGATGATCATGAGAAGTAGTGTAAAGACTAGTGTTTAAACGACTATTCTTGTATAGCTTACGCTTTTGAAGGCAACATAAGGTGTATGTCTTGGAGCTAGGGGTGGATTCGAGTCAAGCCGAGCTGAATAGTTAGTTACTTTGAGCTCGGCTCGAGTAAAAAGCTCGTAAGTTCGAGCTCGACTTGAAAAAAATGTTTTATAAAAATAAAAATATTATATATGTAATATTTTTATTATATAAATTATTTTTTATATTATTATTATTATTGTATGTAGCTATTCGATCCGACTCGCGAGACTCACGAGCTGAGTTTTATTAGGCTCGAGCTCGACCCAATTAATAAACGAGCCTATAAATTGGGCTTGAGCTCGGCTTAAAGCTCAGTTGAAACCGAGCCAAGTCGAGCTCGAATAGTTTGTGAAGAGTTCAACTCGTGGCCAGCTCTACTTGGAGCAAAAATTTGATCAATTTGCAGAAATTATCTACTGGCAGAGTGAACCTTTACATTCGTTTAGCTTATTCAGAACTTGGTGGCAAGATCTGAGACTAGAGGTAGGGGAGGTTTGTCCCGCTGTTCGGTACTTCCAAAAGAGGAATGAGGTGAACAGTTCTGGTGTCCTTTCGATATTTTTTAAAAAAAAAGTTACCTATTTTAAAATTTTTATTGATATTAAAGGTAAAAAGTTGTCATTATTTGATAGAACCCCCTTTTATAAAAGTTGACATCAAATTTGGTGGTTTTGATGGGTTGTCATTCTGTTAATGGATTAGATTCTATTCCAATCATCCGATTTGAATTCAATGCAGGAGAATCCAATCTTATTGTTTTTTATTTTATATATATTAGGGATAAGTAGACTATGCTCCCCCTTAGAAATTTGAAATTACAGCCACCTCATATTTTACTAGTAGCCCTCCCCCTCCTATAAATTGCATCATGCCCGTAGATTTGGCATCAATTTATGGTTTGGATTCATTTCACCCCTAAGGTGGATCTAAGATTTCTAGGGGTGGACTGAACAGTTAAAACTCTTTATATCAAGCCTTTTCTAAGAGTTTAGTTTTCCTAAGTAATTGTTTTATTGGTTTTCCAAATGTATTTACTTCCATCCCCTGTATAAACACCATCCTCCGTGAATCTTTTCCTCTCTAACCATACGATTTAACTTGGAATTCTAAGGGGGATTGAACTCAAATTCACCTTGCAAATTTTAGTCTACTCCCAAATTTAAAAGTGTTTTATCAAAATTAATAGACTAGTGAATGCTATGCAATTTTTTCCTCTTGAGTGGTTAACAGGAATTTAAATCTCTCTTTTCATTGAAGTACTAGTGAATGACCCCATACTTATGGGAATCAATAATGTTAAATTTATATTATGGAATCAATACTGTTAAATTTATATTTATTAAAATTTTAAATAATTATTAAATTTCAAAAAATAGATTTTCAACAATTATTAGAATATGGATCATTTTCTTTTGTTATGATACATAGAGGGTTAATGATTAAGTGAGATTGATAAAATGTAGGCAGAAGTGGTTGTGGATAACCACTTTTGCATTTTCTGCATTTTTTTAGGAATTGATTAAAAATGGTGGTAGTGGGTTGTGGGCTTTAGCAGCAACTTCTCAGAAAATGCCATGTGTTTAGTTTCCAGAAAAATGAGAAGGCCATGTGTCTCAATGGTGGGGAGCTATAGCCTGGTAGTAGGTTATGGGTTTTAGCAGGAATTTCTCAAAAATTGCCACATGTCTAATTTTCTAGAAAATGAGAAGGCCAATTGTCTAAATGGTGGTAGTGGGCTTTGGGCTTTAACATCAACTTCTCAGCAAATGCCATGTGTTTAAATGTGGGGGTTGTAGTCTGAAAGCCTTTCTTTAATATATACTAGTGAATGACCCGTACTAAGCACGGGGAATCAGTAATGCTAAATTTACATTATGGAATCAACATTGTTAAATTTATATTTATTAATATTTTAAATAATTATTAAATTTTAAAGAAATATTTATTTCAAAATATAGCTTTTCGATAATTATTAGAATATGGATAATTTTCTTTTGTTATGATATGTAGATGGTTAATGATTAAGTGAGATTGATAAAATGTAGGAAGTGGTTGTGGATAACCACTTTTGCATTTTCTGCATTTTTTTTAGGAATGGATTGAAAATGGTGGTAGTGGGTTGTGGGCTTTAGCAGCAACTTCTCAGAAAATGCCATGTGTTTAGCTTTCTAGAAAAATGAGAAGGCCATGCCTCTTAATGGTGGGGAGCTGTAGCCTGGTAGTAGGTTATGGGTTTTAGCAGGAATTTCTCAAAAATTGCCACGTGTCTAGTTTTCTAGAAAATGAGAAGGCCACTTGTCTAAATGGTGGCAGTGGGCTTTGGGCTTTAACAACAACTTCTTAGAAAATGTCATGTGTCTAAATTTGAAAAAGCCATGTGTCTAAATGTGGGGGTTGTAGCATGAAAGTCTTCCTTTAATATATACTAGTGAATGACCCGTACTATGCACGGGGAATCACTAATGTTAAATTTACATTATGGAATCAATACTGTTAAATTTATATTTATTAATATTTTAAATAATTTTTAAAATTTCAAGAAATATTTATTTCAAAATATAGTTTTTCAATAATTATTAGAATATGGATAGTTTTCTTTTGTTATAATACGTAGATGGTTAATGATTAACTAAGATTCATAGAATGTAGGCAGAAGTGGTTTTGGATAAACACTTTTGCATTTTCTACATTTTTTTAGGAATGGATTGAAAATGGTAGTAATGGGTTGTGGGTTTTATCATAAACTTCTCAGAAAATGCCACGTGTCTAGTTTTCCAAAAAAATGAGAAGATTGTGTTTGAATGGTGGGGAGCTCTAGCCAAGTAGTGGGTTGTGGGCCTTAGGAGGAATTTCTCAAAAATTGCCACGTGTCTAGTTTTCTAGAAAATGATAAGGCCACTTGTCTGAATGGAATAGTGAACTGTGGGCTTTAACATCAACTTCTTAGAAAATACCATGCGTTTAAATTTCAAAAAGTCACATGTCTGAATGATGGGGGCTGTAGCCTGGAAGCTTTCCTTTAATATATATATATATTAGACTAGCGTGGACCCGTGCGATGCACAGGATTTATTAAGAGAAAGCTAAATAATAGAAAGGGTCATATAATAAAATACCCCTTATAGTTTTATGGATTTACTAAAATCTACCTTATAGTTAGCATTTACTAAAACACCAATTGTAATTTGCAATGGATTTAATCAATCTTCCATTAGATGACAATGTTGACCCTAATATTCATTTAAATAAATTTAATCAAAACAAAATAAAAATAAAAATACCACTTTTGCCCTTAATAACACAGACAACCACTCTATTGGCTATATTTGGTCAATTTTATTTTTTATAGAAAAAAGTGTTATGGGTATTTTTGTAATAAAAATTTATTGGCCTAATGGAAAAACAACACTTCTTAATGAAAGGTTAATTAAGTAAATAAGTTGCAAAATATATGGGATGTTTTAGTAAAATGAAAACTATAAGGTAGGTTTAAGTAAATATGTAAAACTATAAGGTGTGTAGGAATGGCAGCGGGGCGGGGATCATATTCCGCATCCCCGACCCCAACTCTGAAATTAACCCCATCTCCGATCCCTAATGAGGATGGGTTCCCCGTGGGGACTCAAATCCCCAAAATGTTTTCAGATAATAGTATTTTTTTAAATAAATGAAAATTTTAAACTATAAATAATGTTTTAAATATGTTTTGATATATATAATAAGTAATATAATAGTATATTTAATATATATATATATATATATATATATATAATAGGGGTCGGGGCGGGGATTCCTATTAATCCTTGACCCCGATCTCGCCCCACCAAAACAATCCCCATCACTAGCCCCATCGGGTCGAGGAAGTCAAGTCCCCGTCGGGGATGGGGAAAATTGTCATCCGTAAAAGTGTGTTGTAATAAATGACCCTAATAGAAACACATAGGAATATACAATTGTTTTATATTTTTAACTTTTTAAATTAATAATTATTTTATATTTTATATACTATTTTTAATAAATTATTTATGATACAAAAATAACATTAATTAATTTCAGTTAGTTTTATTCATAAAACTGATGAAATCAACCAACCCGATTAACTCGACCCAAGTTGGTCAATTTTCTATTATTTTAGGTTGGCTTTGGTTCAAAAATTTCCCAATTCGACCAAGTTGGATCAGTTTCACTTTGGCCATTTGTAAATTGACCAAAATCGAACGACCTAACCATGGATATATATTAATATTTTATATTTTAAATATAATTTTTAATATGGAAAAGTGAGAATTTTCCCATATTTTATATCATAGATCTAATTTTTAAATTTATTTTTTAATAATTGCACTGTAACTTTTAAAATTAAATTAAAATTTTAAGTTTAAATCTTTTGAACAAATTGACCAAACAAAAAAAATCAACCCAAACCGATACAACTTAAGTGGGTCGGTTTTCACAAAAAGGTTAGCTGGTTTCAGCTGACCAACTCCCTAACCTGACAAGTCAATTTGGATGGCCAAATAGCCTATAACTGAACTGAACCAACTCATTAACACTCATAATGTCAGCTAAATTAATAGTCTTATCTCTAATAAATAACAATAGTTTAATCTCCAATAATTATTGAAAATTTATAGCAAAAATACACAATTATTGAAAATATGTTGATAATGAAAAATACAATAATTACAGAAATTACAAAAATACAATATGTACTAAAAATATATTAACTTAGTCAATAAATAGTATAATCTCAAATAATAGTTTAATCTCTAATAAATATTAATCAATAACTTATAACAAAAATACAATAAATATAATAAGTATAATATATTAAATTTAAAAATTTCAATAATAGTAATTTAATCTCCAATAATTATTGAAAGTTTTTTTGTTAAATAACAAAACAAAATAAATTTATACATAATCATTGAAAATACATTTATCACAAAAGATAATAAATATTAATTTTAGTTTATATAATTATATAATAAATACAGATTAAGAGTTTAAAATTATTATTAATAAATATTATTTTTTTCGAAAGTTATTTTCTCAAATTATTACTTGGTATAAGTGAAATTAATTATTTATAATATTTATAAAAAAATTAAATTATTATTAACTTCAATCTTATGTTATAATTATTTTTCTTATATTTTTTTTAATTTATTACATAATTTATTTATTTTAGCTATTTAAAATCTAGTTATGTTAAATATTTTATTATTTAAAATTTTTAGTTATTTAAATACTTTAATAATGTGTAAAATATTTAAATTTTAAAATATTAATTATTTATTGAATTTAATTATCCATAAAATCATAATTTATACTATTATTACATGATTTTATTATTAATTTTGCAATATACTAAATTATTATTAATTTCAATGTTATGTTATAATTAATTTTCTACTTTAAAGAATTTTTTTAAATTTATTACATAATTTCATTATTTTAACTATTTAAAATCTAGTTATGATAAGTATTTTCTTATTTAAATTGATAATCTGGAAAAATATAACTTAAATTTTTAGTACATAATTTGGTGCTATATTTTGTAAAAATATAAAATTATTTTTTGTGTTTTTAATAAATAGTTTAAACGTTATTATACAATTTTGTTAGAATATTTAAATAATTCTTAAATTTTTTTGATCCAAACTTTCTTTAGATAGATATAGATAAAAAGTAGGGGAGATGATAAATAGGAATTAGAGATAATTTTGAAGATAAATAGGAATTATTGATAATTTAGAAGATAAATAGGAATTAGAGATAATTTTGGAGAATGAGGGGAGGTACTTTATGAGTAATTTTAGGAGAAGAGATTATTTAGGTTGGGTATGCATCCCCAGGTTTGCCTCTCAAAAACATCCCACGGAGTCACAGCGCGCCACGTGTCCTCCCACACGCGAATTAGACCCTCTCGTGCGGAGCTAACCCACTTCGCCCAAAGGTCATCCCCCTCACTTGAACCTTCGACCTTCCATTCTCGGAACTGAAACCCGCCGGATCTTGCCCCCTTCGAGTTCTGCTGGTCGACGCCAATGATCATTCCGACAGATTTATTTACCGGAGGTAAGCTTCGTTCTCGTATCTATTTATTCTCAATTTTCATATCTGTGTTTGTATATGCAGTCATATTTGACACTTATTCATTGACGTGCAGGTTCATCTGCTCCGATTAACCTCATCTTTGACACTTTTTAATCCTCAGAATGTTTGAATTAACATTCTTGCAACTTCAACAGCAACCTGTATCCCAGGATAGTCCATAGTCCGCACCTGTCCCTCCCTCTTACACCCAATACAGCTTCAGCACTTGTTGCTGCTGCAAAGGCCAAAGACCTTGCTGGGTAAGACTTTGGTTAACTCGTTGCAAAGGCTGCTCCTGGCAGAACTCAAAGGGGGCAAGCTCCGGCGGGTTTCAGATCTGAGAACGGAAGGTAGAAAATTAGAAAAAACAAAAAACAAAAAACAACGTAAAAAATGAGAAAAAACAGATATGAGAACTGAGAATAAAGAGAGAAACTTACCTCCGATGTATAAATCTGCCGGAACGATCGTTGGCGTTGACCCGTGGAACTCGTAGGGGGGCATTCTGAGAATGAAAGGTCGAAGGTTCAAGTGAGGTTGAAATTCAAGAGAGAGGAGTGAGAGTTTGAGAGGGGATGACTTTTTGGGCGAAGTGGGCGTGCGGATGTAAATCCATTTAGGTTATTGAAAAAGTGCATCTCATTAATTATTTAAAAAATAATATAGAATAAAAATTCAAAAAATAAGAAAATTTATTAACTTTTATATATATATATATATATATATATATGGAGGTGAATTCTTGATGTTTCTCTCATTTCCGTGAATAATAAGTGCGGAATTATTTGAAAAGGAATGTTTAAGAATCAGGGTGGAGAACAGGAGAAGTGAGGGGAAGTTGTAGTACTTATTAGTAGGGCTGTCAATGTGTCGGTTTTACGGATTGAACCAAACCGATTACGTTGGTTTTAATTATTGGTTGTTGTGAATTGATTTTAGTTGTGGGTTTTATTATATTTTGTTTAAAACGGTAAATTTGATGGATAATACATATGATAATTTTGGTTAAAAGTACATGATTTATTAAATGTAAGTAATATACTATTTTGTCCTCAGTTTTATTAAGGTTATTATCAAAAATCATGTTTTAAATTATTATTTACATTTACATAAAAAAGTTATATATGCCAGTATTATCAGGGGTGCAGCTTGGGTTGACCTGACTTTGCATTTTATATTGCTTTGGGTTCGGGTATTCATGCTGAGTCCATACAAATTTTGATAAAAGTTCAATCCGATCCCACTCAAGTTGTACTCCTGAGTATAATCGGGTCTATTGCGTCAGATCCAATTATTCTGATTATTAATTGAGATGGTCTATATCTGGTTTTGTCCCCATTAACTAATGACTGGCACAGACCGTCTCATAGCATACCCAATTCATTGACAATCTTATTTATTAGAAGCTTTACTCCATGGTGGTAAGGGTTTTTCCTTTTGGTTATGTTTGATTTAAAGGAAAATTTAGGAAAAGGGAGATAAAGACGGGAAACCTATACAAGGTTTGTAAAGGTTTCCTTATATTTTTTTTCCTTCCCCTACCTTTTCCCTCAAACCAAACATAGCTTTTATGAAACTATTAAAATTATGGTTTAAAGTATCGATCGGGAGAGATGTATCGATACTTAAAACTATGCATTTTTAATGTTTTTATTTTTTAATATATGAAAAAAGGGGTTATCAAAAACACCTCTATGTCGTTTTTGGCCGTTTTTCAGATTGGGGTCTCTCCAACAAGTTTAAGAGATAAATTATAAGAGGCAGTGAAGTGATAAGTGATACAGACCATTGAGGTTCAGCTTGTGCTACTTTATTTATACTAGTAATTAGAAGTGAGCAAATGGGTAGGTTCTACTCAGAACTGAATAGATCTGATCTTGAATAGATCCTACTTGATTTGTTATAAGGTAGGGTTTGGATTATCTGGTTCAGAATTCTTGGAACCAAACCCATCCAAGTCGGTTCCAGGGTCTAGGGGTTTACCCTATCTGAACCGACTCAAGGAATCGACCTTGATTGGTCTTGGTGGAATCGACCTTGGAGCCAAACTTTTTTTGAAATAAATCCCAAAATATTTTTAAGGATGTGAAGATTTGAGTCCAAGCACTTGTGGTTATAAAAGCCATGATCTCACTTGACCATTAAGTTATTTAAGTGATTTGGTCATTTGTTTTCGTTTTAATATTTGCATGTATATAATAAATAATGTAAAATGTAACATTTACAAAATTTAAATTATAATGACAAACTTTCAACCATATATTAAAATATTATGATAATCTACATATTAAATTACTCATTTTATTCAATAAAGATAATATAAGTTTTAAACTATATATTATCATTATTGAAAATCAAGTTTTTGAATGACATGTTTCTTTTTTTTTCTTGAAAGGGGAGAGTAAAGAAATAGCATGTTCCATGGGTAGACCTTAGAATTGACCCTAGAACCGATCTTCACAGGGTAGGTTCTGGTTTCAAAAACTTATAACCGACCCCTACAGGGTAGGTTCCAAGTTTTGCCATGGAACCAAACTGAACCGACCCATGCTCACCCCTAATAGTAATACCAACTAGTATCTATATATTACAATCTATAGTATCACTATGCACTTAGGGATGACAATTTCTATAATCCGTACGCATATGGGTAGGGGTATGGTATTAAGCTAAACCCGGCCCTCTCTGATCCGCATATGTTAAGTATATAAATTTTATGAACTAGACGTTGAATTTAATAATATTTTGAATTTTATAGAAATGATACTTGATAGTTTGTGTTTTTTATATGTCTTAATCAAATAATTAAAAATCTTGATATTTATTTGTATTGTTTTCTTATTTATTATTTATATATGATAAGAAATAATAAAAAATTAGATGCGGTTTTAAACCCAATTAACCCCCTACCCTTGAATGTAGGATCGGAAAGGGTTTTTATTTTCATGTACAAAGAGAATTTAGATTCTTATAATCCAACCCGTTACGCGTTTTGGACGGATACGAGTTGGAGGTTCAGGAAGGCGGGTATGGTACAGAATATACAAAACCGTATTCAAACCCGCCCCGTTCCATCCTTAATGCAGTAATAACAGAAATCGGTTTTAGGGTGGGATTCTATCCACCCGACCGACCTCCTACGTAACGCTAAAAAGATATCTCTTGAGTGGCGGATACTAATCTATGCCTCCTTTGTAGGCAGGCGTAGGAGGCATTCTCACAGTGGTGGGTTTAGCAGGAGCCGGGTTTTGATCATGGGACGCGTAGTAGGCTTTGGCTCTGGCTGCTTCTCAGTTATTGCCACCGGAGTTACCACCAGAGGTTTCCTTACTGCATCTCTGCATGACAACGCCACTCCTCCTCCTCTTCCTCCTCTTCGTAACAATCGTAGAAGGACGAGAAATGCGCCTGTAACACCACCACCAAAGCAGCAGCAACAGCCATCGGTGGCAGAGGTCGAAAGGGCCATCGGAGCCGGAATTTTCCGAGACAGAGACCCCAGGCATGCATGCCATTTTCTTATTGTTTCCTCGTTTTTCGAATTATAGAGACACCGTCGTTATCCTTAAAAGTGTCTTACACTATTTCTTACTTAATGGTTTATATAGGGGCTCAGGGGAGAGATCGACTCTGTTCGATATGCTAGTGTCGAGCCCTCTCGGCCAACCTGAAGGATCCATCGAGAGGAAGCTTCGTGAAACTGGCGAGTGGGTCATCGACACAACAGAAGGCGCCTCTCGTTCTGCCGGTATTTCTCTCCATTCTCTCTGTGTCTTACTTCTGGTCTGTTTAATCTTCCTCTGCATTCAAAACAATTCTTTCTTCAAAATGTTCATACAGGTTTGAACAATTAGAGTTGGTAAGGCCACCTCTGTTGGATTCATACATAAACAACCATCAAAGTCAAAGCATCATAAACCTTATCTTAGCTTTATGTTGAGAACGGTCTAATAGTTCCTTATGAGAGCAAGATAATTACTTCAAGTTCTCCTTGAGAAAAAGATCCCCAGATAAAAAATGAAAGATACCTTCCTATATACCCATTACCATACAGAATTTTCAGAGATTATCTTGAGAGGCCCATAATCCTAGAAGGGAAGCTTTAATTTTCAGTTTATAGAAAATCACTAGCCAAATAGAGCACAGAGATTTGTTTCCTCAGTGAAGCAAAGAGCTCCAATCAAGGGCACAAACGGGAGCTACTTAGATTCTTAATCAAGAAACTTGCAAATTACAAACATATCTCTAGCTTGACATTTCTAAAAAAATAAAGACAGAAAATATAGGGAAAAAATCTTGTAGGTTAAATATATTTCCAAATTTCCTTCTATGATCTCCTTATTCTCCCACAGTGAGCAACTTTGGGACCCTGAGAAGAGACTACGCAATATGTATTTAGCTGGCTTCACTTCAACTGAAATGAATCCAGATTTGCTCCTCACAGAGTGTGCCTCACAGCAGCCGCACAGTGCTTTGAGCAGTGCATTGAGAACATCTCCCGTACTTGATCTCGTCATTCATGGGAAGATGTTTCCAATGCAGGGCTGCAATGTGCTGTGAGGAGCAAATCTGATTTCAACTGAAATCCGCCCTAATTCCCATTATTCGGGTTGACTACATGAATACTTACATGCTATTATGCTCGAGCGAGTCTGGATCTGCTGACCACGACACATTGCTGGCCACACGCATCCAACTATACATCGGGAATATCGGTGTTTTAAAGTACAACCAATGTTCCTGATGTGCGGCAGGATGCACGTGGTCAGCAATGTGTTGTGGTCAGAAGATCCAAACTCGTCAAGAGCCATTTTAATTGGATTCACCTGTGTCTCCCAACTGATCACGATACATTGCTGGCCACACGCATCCAACTATACATCGGGAATATCGGTGTTTTAAAGTACAACCAATGTTCCTGATGTGCGGCAGGATGCACGTGGTCAGCAATGTGTTGTGGTCAGAAGATCCAGAAGATCCAAACTCATCAAGAGCCATTTTAATTGGATTCACCTGTGTCTCCCAACTGGCCATGACCAGTCTGGGAGCAAGAACAGTTTAGTAGGCAGTTAAGCTACTGGTTGGAATGGGAGAATATTTTTCCCCTGCCAAAAGTCAAAAGAAGCTGATCTGAAAGACTGTACCAGACAGGTTAGAACTTTTAGAAACATGAATATCTTACATTATTATGTGGAATTCTTATTTTCCATAGTTTCTTAAAAGATGCATTTTTTCACTATGAACGAAAAAAAGATCTGATTTTCCATTTCATTCACCTTGGATCCTTGATCTGCCTGTGAATCAACTTTTTCAGCCCACTTTTATCATCTTTATTTTGAATCTTTTTTCCTACTATCATCTTTTTTACCTTCCAGTTGCTGAATCCAGAGTGAAACTATCTAATTA
Source organism: Nelumbo nucifera (assembly GCF_000365185.1). Next base: position 3,390,214 of record NW_010729074.1, read on the forward strand.
TAGAAATTATTACTGTTTTTATCCATTTTGGTGGTCAGCATAAATTTTGTGCTGCTGTTTCTTTCTTGCTGCTACTATGCTGTTGAAGCACAGTATCATCATCGTCATCATCTTCTAAATTTTTCCCAACTATATGAGGTTGGCTATATGAATCATGTTCCACCATTCCATTCTGTTCAGTGACATCCATTGTTAAATTATGGACCCTTAAATCATCTCTCACTGCTTCAACCCATATCCTTTTCGGTCTGCTCTAGTTCTTCTGGTTCCTTCGTCTTCAATTTTATACCGAACCTACAACCTAGTTATTTATATTCTTAGTTTCTTGATTTAGTTGGAACATTTTGACCTTTTGAAGCACAGATAACTAGAAATGTCTAGCATGCTGGTGTCAGATATGATACTGGATATTGCATGGAATACTTTTAGATGTACGCTATAGAAATAACACTTTTTTTTTATAAAAGATAAGGTAAAATTTTATTCAAATGAGTCTGAAATGGCAAATTACAACCAAGGCCCCTAAGACAAGGAGCCAAAACTCACTTTAACATCTACAATACATCATAACTCAAGAAAATTCCTAGATCTCATCTGAGAACATAGGACTGAAGCTTGAAGGCCCTTTTCCGCAGCCACCCAGGAAACTGGCTTGCCAAAAGCAAAGGCAATCAAGCAATCTATACTGGAGGCCTTATTTTGAAAGATCCTTCTGTTTCTTTCCGTCCAGACTGTGCATAAGATGGCTGCAGGCAGGACGCTCCCAACTCCATATCATGTCCAGCACTGGATAAGGCATACACCATTGCAGCCCTAACCCCGATAAGAAGTGGTTCCATATTTGCAGCTGTAACCGACAGTGAATGAACAGGTGCATGCCATCTTCATCCACATCTCCACACAGAACAAACAGCAGGTCCTGAATCTGTACACCCCTTCTAACCAGGGAGTCTTTCGTAAGGCATCTATTCAGAGCCGCAGCCCAAACCAAAGCATTTACTTTTGAAGGCACAGAAGGGTTTCAAATCTTCTCAGCTGGAATGTTTGGATGCACAGCTTCATTTAGAACCCCCGCAAAAGAGCTAACCGAGAAACTGCTGTCCACACTAAACTTCCAGTTCCAAGAGTTCTCAGAAGACAAGTCAATGGACTGCCTGTAAAGCAACCCCAAGAGATCAGCAACTATCCCAATTTCCCAGTCCTGGAATGACCTTCTAAAGGAAGGGCTCCAAATAATAGTACCCCCACTCACTTCAAACTGACTAGCCATCAATCCATTCTGATTTTCTGCAATCTGAAACAGCTGAGGGAAGACTTCAGCCAGAGGTCTACTATCACACCAAGTATCCTTCTAGAACTGCAACCTATTCCCATTCCCCACCTTTGGAATTAATCCACTACTCATCCAAGGGAGAACTTCCATGACTTTTTTCCACATGGAGCAACCTAAAGAATTCAATTGATTAGTGGTTACCCAGTCCCCACTGTCAGTATCATATTTCGCTGTAATTAATTTCCTCCACCATCTGTCTTTTTCTTTCTCAAATCTCCAGATCCATTTTCCCAAAAGAGCTTTATTAAACAACTTTAGCTTCCTGATCCCCAACCCCCCTTTCTCCTTAGGGCCACATACCTGATCCCAGTTAACCAGATGAAGTTTCTTTTCCTCCTCCCACCCCTCTAAAGGAAGTCTCTCTGAATTTTCTCAATTCTTTGGGCTACTTTGATTGGAATTGGGAATAAAGATAAAAAGTAGGCCGGAAGATTAGAGAGTGAGCTTTTTAGTAATGTGATTTTGCCCCCCAGAAACAGATATTTGGATTTCCAAGACATAAGCTTCCTCTCCACTCTCTCAACCACCGGATCCCACACCACTACAGAAGTACATTTAGCTCCAAGAGGGAGGCCAAGATAGGAAATAGGCAAATATCCAATTTGACCAGGTAAGATCTCCGTGAGCTCTTCTAGATTCTCCACTTCGCCCACCGGAATCAGTCTACTTTTGGTTCAATTTACTCTCAAACCCAAAACCACTTCAAACCAACTAAGCACCCCTAAGAGAATCTTTAGTTCATCAACATCCGCATCAATGAAATACAGAGTATCATCGGCAAACTGTAGGATTTGAACACTTTCCCCACCCGGAGAGACCTCAAAACCCTTCCATAGACCCTCATCCCCCACCTTCTGCACAAATAGAGTTAAAACTTCCATTACGCATATAAACAGAAGAGGGAAGAGGGGATCCCCTTGTCTTAATCCTCTAGAACTTTTGAAGAATCCCATGGATTGCCCATTAAACAAAACTGAGAACTTTGGAGAGGAAATACATACCTTAATCCAATTTCTCCACTTCTGCCCGAAGTTCATTTTCTTTAGCACTAAGTCCAAACACTTCCAGTTTACATGATCATATGCCTTTTCCAAATCCAGCTTACATAGCAACCCTGGTTTACCTTCTCTTATTCTTGAGTCATTCAACTCATTTGAAAGCAAACTGATTCTCCTCAATGATCACACTAAGGACCTTCTTCGTTCTTTCTGCAAGAACTTTGGATAGAATTTTATAAAAGCTGTTTAGCAGACTAATTGGCTTGAAGTCTTTAATGTTTGTTGCACCTTCCACCTTAGGAATAAGGGAGATGAAAGTGCTGTTCAAACTTCTAACCAAGGACCCATTTTGGTGAAAGTCATGTAACACCTTCAACAGATCCCCTTTCACCCCCTCCCAGCACCGTTTATAAAAGGTGTTAGTCAAACCATCTGGCCCTGGGGATTTTTCAGTTCCCAGATTTTTAATTACCTGCCATATCTCATTTTCTGTGAAGGCGCTTCTAACTCCCTCTGCTGATCCACCGAAAGACTTTTGAAGTTAAGCTCTTCTGGAAAAGGCCTCCTTGCCCAATTTTCTTTGAACAACTCTGAGAAAAAACCAGTGGCAATGTGTTTCATTTATGTCCAGTCTTCACCCACTTGCTCTCCCCATTCAAGTTTCTCAATTTGATTTACTATTTTCCTTTCTTTTGCCATTTCGTGAAAGAAACTGGAGTTTTTATCTCCCGCTTTAAGCCATTTAACTTTGGTTCTTTGCCGCCACTTTAACTCCTTGTAAAATATGCAAAATGGTATGTTTAACAAGTTATACTATAAAAAACTAAACATATTAGAAGCTTAATTAAATTTGACAAGACATAAGTCTTAAGAAATTGCAATCAGCTTCAAAATCCTAATATTGACACATGCTCTAAGCATATAAGTGGGATACCCTTACTTGTATTCATGTCTGGCATTTTAGGAAATGGAGAGTTGTATCCCTGTTCCCCATATCTGTGTTTGTCTCATGTCCGTATCCATATCTGAACATCATGGTTTAAAACAAGATGACCTTGATTAGAATTTATCATTGATTGAGAGTAAGTTCTCTTTTTTTCTTCTTAATTTTCTTTTCTTTTCTTTTCATATGCAGTTTTTTATTATGTTAGCTATTCACAGGGAACAAAGTCATTGGTTGCAGTCACTTTTGGACTTGAATCCTCTATACAAATGCATCCAATTTCCCCTACTACTCAAGCATCTAATTTTAGAATATATATATACTAGTCACTCACTTCTGTGATGATATAATTTATTGGCTGTTTTATTGCCTGTTCTTACTTTGAGTTCCTGTTGCATATGTTGTGATGGGAGACATAATCGCATATACATGTCTCATATTCTGACTCTCCACAAAATTTTCGGTGTGACAATTGTAAATTCTTCCATTTCGTCCTAATTGCACAATTTGAGTTAAATTTTCCAATTGAATATGAGTTTCTACATTTTCAATATGAAATCTTCATGTAGCAAATCTATAATTCAGTGATAATTTTGTCCTGATACAAGTATACAAGTAGAATCATTTAGACATATCACACTTAATGCATATACATGCATGCTCACACTGCCAAACCCAGGAATTACAACTTGATCTTATACTTTGTCTACCAATCCAAAAATAAAAAGGAAAAGGATCTTACACTTAGTATGATGCTTCACTGTGAAACATATTACCATAGCAACATGATGTCTGTTAAGTTCTAGGCCTGTCTGCAACTGAATTGGAGATGTAAATTGTAGGAGTTGATGAGTTGGTGATCTGTAATAAATTTGTAACATGGCACACAGAGAAGGGTGGGCTGGCAAAATAATGACTTATAATGGGTAGATCTGTACTAAATCTCTTTTCCCTAGTCTTCTCATGTCATATCATGTTAGCACATTTGGAGTCAGGTGAGTGAAGTGGATTTAGTGGGATAAGACATGGATTTTGTTTATTGTTGCATCTAGAATTTTATATAGTCTATATTTTCTTATTCCTTCTAATGGATGAAGCTATTTTCAGTTATAAGACTGATAATCTAGTCTTTATCTGCAGGCTTATTTTACATCAATTTGTTATCTTGAATTTTTGTCTGGTAGGCTACTTGTTATATGTTTATGGTCAATATGTATACCTTCTCCTCCACATGTATTTTTCTTCATATGGGTCAACTTAATAGAGTATGCATATCAGCATGGAAAGAGTCGGGATCATTCATTTGGAGGGGTCACTTAGTACATCTTAAAATCATGGGGGTCCACTGTATTAGGATTGATGACATCTCCTACAACTCACCAATGCATAAATAGGGTGTTTCCAACCCCTTGCTCAGCCCCTGCATGTTAAATTTATAAGATTCAACATGGTCATTCCAACTTCGTGGACACTGATGCAAAGATGTCCTTCCACCTCCCCTTTTAACCCACCCTTTCTCTTTTTCTCTAGATAGACAAAGGTAATCTCCTTGTTTATTGGATTTTTATTCTTTACCCTTTATTTGGAGGATGGGTTGACAGATCACTGTTCTGTAGATAAGGTGATGGTGATCTGGTGTGGATCATGTATGCGGATTTAGAACCTTGCTTTGAGATTACAAGCCAGTAAATCAACTTCATATGAAGTAATTCACTGTTTAGTTGAATACCTGAAAGATGGATAGCCATGTGCGAACTTATTATTGATTGACTTTTGAGTGGAAAAGGATGATGACAAGTAAGTTGAGAAGCTCCTTATCTTTCTCTCTCTCTCTCTCTCTCTCTCTCTCTCTTTTCTTTATTTAAATCCTTGATATAGGCCCTTGGCTGAATTTACACTGCAAAATGTTGAAGTGGGGTCACAGGCTCGTTTTTTATCTAAAGAGAGGAGAATACCCCAATCCTTGAGTGTAAGAATATTTGGTTATCAGTTACAAAAAATGGATACTTTATGATTTTTAGGATCATTTGAATTCCAGGATGCAGAGAGGAACCATATAAGAGAGTTAAGGCTGCATTTACTTCTCCATCAAATATATTAGAGAAAAATATTTTAGCTATTATTTCTTATGCCTAACATTATTCTCTACCTCTTATAATCTGTTTTGATGTTAATGGCAATAAAACAAAGTTTTCATAGTAAAAGGGGTGGAAATATAGCTCAAATATGAAATATTTCAGCCTTAAAAAATTTCCACCCATCGTGCATTGAACAAATAACAAATGGATGAAAACTAAAGCTGCAATAGTTTTGCCATAAGGTGGATGGATGCTGCTATGCCATCCTAATGGCAAAATTTATTCTCTGCTCTTTATTCCCCCCCTAAATCATTATTTTTGAGTGATGAAGGTTTTCAGGGAGGGATTTTTTCCTTTGTCAGTCTGTCACTTTCACCTTGATAACTATGAACAGTACATGAATTGGTAGAACCTTTTTCTCCCTTCCAATTTAACACTTTTTCCTGACTCCTCCTTAAAGGGAGTACTAACACTAAGGACCAGATCTTCTACCCACAAGGACCCACACCTACCCATAAGAAGCTACAACCGCACATTTCAAGCCTGTATGCCATCATTGATGGGGGTGTACGTAAGACGTGTGGCTGTAGCATCTTGTGGGTAGCTGACCCAGAGTCCAGACTCCTATCATCACTACTGACAGCTAGTGGTTATGTTTTGTACTCTGTTCACATTTTGTGTGTGCCTTTCCTCCAAGTTAGTTTAATTTTCATGTCAAGTCAGTAGCACAGTCATGATTCTTCAGAACAACTCTGAGACAGAAGGAGCTGGACATTACAGTGGATCTTTCCTTTCTTATTTGTGGGATATCACATTTGGCACCTTCATTGTGCTAATTGGACAATTTAGTTCATTTTACCGAGCCTGACATCAATTGTTGCCAACTTGCTATTATGCAGGGCAAAGAATTTTGCTGGTGGTATGTCTAGGGGTCCTACCAGTGTGGGTGTTATTGCTCTTAGTTGCCTCTGGGGTTATAAAGCTACCCTTCAGTGCCCCTTTTCTGGATGACTTGCTCATGTGATATTATGAGTATCTCAACACATTTCATCTGCTCAAGCTGTGTTTTCAATTTAACTGCTCCACGAAGATGTTGTCGAGCTTGCCTTCCCGGTGATCAGGGTTAAATCCAAGAAATTGGGGGTAAATGTATAGATGTGGCGAATGGGTTGCTTGGTCTCTCTCTGTAAATACGTACATATGGGCTCTTTTTCCCCTTCATCATAGTAATCTGAGTATGCTTCTGTTATGAATTTCTTTTTGTGTTGTTTATGTTCTTATACCTGGATGTATTGTTTATTCATATTATTTATATAAAAATATATTCTTAATATTGATCATGAAAATTAAGATAAAACAGCAAATGAAAGATTATCATCTAAAGCAAACCCCTCAGACACTGGTTCTTTCAAACGCTAGCTTGGTCTTCCTCTCCAAAAAAAAAAGGACCAAGTAATGTTGGTGCCATATGGAGTGGTTTTGGAATTTGGTCCTATGTAGATATAAGAATGTTCTATTTCTTCATTCAAAGTGGTTTTTGAAAGGTAGCTGCAGTCTTTCAAATTTCAATGAATCACAAACCATGTAATTGTAGTCTTGTAGATAGTGGGTTCCGATTAAAATACACTTACAATTGTAGATTCTGTTTAGATGTAAAGCATGTTTGTCTTGCTACCTATATAGTATAAGTAAATTTCAAATAAAAGAAACATATAGTTGGCCTGAGGACAGGGTCATTAGCTAGTTCTGAAATTATTACAAAGGCCAGCTAGCCTAGCCTAGGGTCCGAAGCTTTGTAGGTTATTTTAGGATCATAACTGGGTTAGGCCATATGTTTTTTTAGGGTTAGAATTGGGGAAGCTTACCAAGACCTCGCCCAGGCCCAGCCCATGTGCACCCCCATAATCCCAAGGGCCAGTGACACCTGTGGTCTGAAGTGGCCAAAGTTTATGGCCACATAGCAGATTACAAGTTTACAACCACCCATTGACCATCTTAGACTAAGTAAGATCTGAAAATTTTGAGGTGGGGATATTTGAGGCCACTAGTCTGATTTGCCACTTGGTCGTCTCAATCACCATCCTGTGCTAGTGTTTCAAGACAAGACCTTACCAGCAAGCTAGCTGGCCTTTCCAAACATACAAGGATTACATTCTAATTCTTCTTTTGGTCATATATATAAAGGCTGCTGTGCTTGGTCGCACATAATGATCATTCATCATCATCCAAGCCTTATCCCAACCATACTAGCGAGATCGCACAGAAGATGAGAAAGAGAAAAAATGATAATAAATGAAATCAAATCAAACTTATTATATTTAAATTAATAAATTAAATATTTAAATAAATGTTTTTTTTAGAGCTCAGTCCCTTTTGAAAATTGTTTTATTGGTTTTCCAAATGTATTTAGGCCCACCACCTATAAAAACATCCCCATAAAATAAATTAAATTAGGGATATCAAAGAAATTATCATTAAATGAACATATTATCACAAAAACTAAAAACACCATACCGGTGCATTGATCAGTGTGACCTCCTTGTAGCAAATTGGATCAGACCACAACGAAGAAATTGGTGCATTGGCCGCCTCTTAAAAGATCAACACATACACATTAACCTCCAATTACAAATTGGGTGATAAAAGGAAAATAGATTCCTACAAAAAAAAGAAAATTAATAGGTAGAAAGAGAAAGCTATGTTATGAGACAAGTTTCTATTATATTAAAATACGTTCTTTTGGAATTAAATAGCTTGTCCTAATTTTTAACAATAAGGAAAGAATAAAGGAAAAACTAAAAGGAAAAGGGGGAAAGTAACCAACTTTATAAGATCACTTTGAAACAATAAAGGGTAGCTAATGACTCCATGAAGAAAAAAAAAGATACAAAACTTATTGTGATGGTTGATATATGGTAATCTCTAGCAAGTTCCGTGTAGCACTAATTACTTTAAGCTAAGAAGAGAGTAGTCACCATTTTCACTGAAATAAAAAAAAAGAGTAAGCATTGGTCCTGATAGAAAGAATAGTAGATAAAAAAACTATAATATTCAAAAGGCTAAAAAAGAAGAGAGAGGTATGGTATATCTAAATCCAATCTGACACTATTAATTGCAGATTGGGTTGGTTCTCATAAACATGGATTTGAATTTGAATCTGATGAGTTAGTCGGATCTTCAAATCTAAGCTGGTCCGATTTGATTTTTTTTAAATAAATAAATTATTAAAAGAAAAATAAATATAACAAGTTAAATAAAGAAAAAACAAAAAAATACAAGTATCTTTTCAACTATTTTGATCATATATACATGTTTTTATAAAAAAAATAAATAATATAACAAATTTATAAAAATGTAATATAAATAATATATTTATAAATAAATAAATAACATATATATCGGATTGGATCTTCTCAAATCGGATAGGGGTGATTCAAATTCAATATGCTTTTGATAAGATCCTATAATCTAATTTGATATGTAAATCCAAAGTGGGGCCATCCAAATCCAAGAATATACAATTGGACTTCGGAGCGGATCTGATCCATTTACACCCTAGAGAGAGGGAGAGAAAGGGGGGGCAAAGGAAGAGAGTGAGACATAAAAGACTAAAGACTTCCAAATTTAGGTGGTGGGAATTGGTTTTTGTTTGTCAAATTTAAATTTGAATTTAGGTGATTAAATAAGATGGATTAAAGTGGAACTAAGTGAAACTAATGGTAATTAATTAAGTGATTAATTAGGTGAATATGGTGTAACGTATAGAGAATAATTTAGACTACTCTTTGTCAAATTTAAATTTGAATTTTGGTGATTAAATAAGATGGATTAACTAATGGGTTGTGGGAATATGGTTTAACGTATAGAGAACTTAGTTATTTTTTTGTCAAACTTAAATTTGAATTTAGGTGATTAAATAGGATGGATTAAAGTGAACATAATGGGTTGTGGGAATTAAATAGGATGGTGCACTAAATTGTATGGGGAGAAGTAATTATGATTTTTAATATTTTGTTTTTACCTTTTGAGTCCACACATGCATTGTATAAGAATTGAGAGGAGTCCGTGTGAGGTCCCTTATCTCCTCTCTTTACTCTTTATATTATATAATATAAATGGTATTGATAATTCCTTCTATTTAATAACACTATCATTATCTTTTTTTTTATATTGATTAATCGCCTTTGCCGCCATAGAGGTTGTAATTCAATTCTTCTTGGCATAAAACAGTATTTTTTTTTTCTAGCAATACTAATAACTCGTCACAAAGGTAGTGAGAATTAATAGCGGGATTTGAAACCACATCTCGTCTGGAGCTTAAATACTTTAATATGGGAATTATGTGCCAATGGAACCATCACTCAGTTGGCAATAACATTATCATTATTAGTGCTTAAATACTTTCTTGCTACATAAATCTTGTTTCGCCATAAGTGAAAGAAAATAAATCTTCTTGGAAAATGACATTTAATATGGGAATTTACCTAATGTTTAACTTAATCTGGAAAATGACTGTGAATGGTTGAGAAATATATGTATCAATGGATGCCATAACTCACGGGATTTAGACTAGAAGACCAATCTTCTGTTTGGGAACAACATGTGAAAATTTGAAGGGATGTCATTTTCCTACTTCTAGCTTCTTGGAAAACGTTCTTTTTTATTCGCAGCCTTTTTTTTTTGGTTCCCTGTCATTTTATGCTCAGTCAAAGCCTCAAAGGTAAAGTTAAGACACTTCATAAGATTCCCTATCAAATAACTACAAGTAACTTCAAGTCAAAGTAATGAAATGGCTTTCTGCCGACTATGTATAGAGAGGGCGGCAATTGGGTAGGTTAGGTGTTGGTTGCTACTTGCTACAACCTACAACCTACCCATTTAACCCATCAGCCTATTTAAACAGTAATATACGTATAGCTTAAATGGGTGTGGCCCATCCCACATCTACCCTCACCCAATCAACCGACCAGAACCACTCAAATCTTATGTTATTGAACAAACAACTCCAATCATGTAGAGACAGAGCAATAAACCATTCATCTCAGCCACTTCAGCCATCCCACTATCAAATGGCCCTTAAGCCTCTAACCCAAAAAGTTAGCAACAGACAACAGTGTAGGCCCCATTCTATATCTAAAGTATGTTGTTGAATCATGCATAAATCCTAATTTAGTTACTCAAATCAAGTAGAAAACTCAACCAAACCAGGATTTGCCATGTGGATAGCTGGTCTGAAACATGATAAACAATAACAGTTGCCCTAGGATGGAGGATCTAATGTGGGGTGGTTTTCTATTGTCACATTCAAGAACAAAGGCAGTTAATGAACACCAATGTGATAGAGATGGGACTTCATTGTCTTCAAGAATTCACAAGTCACATGACATTTAAGCAATGTTGAAACCTTGAAGATATGGCCTGGACATTAAGCACTTCAGATTAATAAAAGAATTTCCATGGACAGAGACATTGCACATATCATGCGAAATATGGTAGGACGGAGGCTACTTAATATTCACCCTTGAAGAAGTCCTAAATAAACCAATTTCATTATTCCTTTTAAAGTAGTTATAATTTGTTTAGAAAGGATTAAACCCCAAGCAAGTTACCGAAGCATCTAAAAATAGTTTTGGGGCTGCAAAATGGTATAAATTTGCCCTAATTCTAATTCAAATCCGATTTGATTAAGGCAACATAAAATTTGGCTGTTGTATGTTTCTGGAGGGACAAAGGTTCAATTCCCATATAAGTTATTTGCAAGTCATTTTATTGATGATATACAATATCTAAGCCATTCTTAATGCATTTTATTAATTATACATGTATACATGAACTTTTGATCTTGTTTTTTAGTTTCATTTATTGATGGTACTCAATATTCAATATAAACTGAATTTGCTGAACAAAATTTAATTCAAATCCGAATATTAACAAATCAAATATGAACCTAGGCGTTTCCGATTGATCCAATCTGATTGCAACATTTAATAAGATAGGATTGTTGATATTATTATAGGAGACAGAAAAATGTTGACATGAAATTAAGGTTTTCAAAGGTACAAATCAACCTGATGGAAGCAAAGTTAAAATAACCCATTATCCACTTCGATATCTGGGTCTTGCGAGGGGTAGACTGGGTACGATCCTAACAAGTACAAGGTGGCCACCGTCATATATCAATCTCCGTATGCCATGCCGGAACCCAAGCTATTTGTCCCAATTATAGGCAGTTTGATGTGCATTCTTAGTTCCAATTATGGTCGGGAGATGGACCAGTTAGGACTTGGGCTGATTATGTAAAATACATATATATTCATGTATGTGTACACAAATACATATAACATGTATATGCATATGCTTATGATGATTTATTTGCAATAAATTCATAGAAGATGTCTAAAAACTAATGAAATATATAAGATGTTTCTAGAAGATAGAGCAAGAAACTAAGGGTGCATTTGGTTCCTTGGAATAGGTGTTTAGAATCAGAATTAGAAAGGCCCATTTCAATTATAGCTGTTTGTTTGGTTGGAATGAGATTCTGATTCTCATTTTTGGTGGAATGGGATTTCCCATTCTAAGCTCTCCCTTGGGAATGGGATAAAACCTTAAAATAATAATATTAATAAAACATTAGTAAATAAAAATAATATAATAGTACTATAATATATATATATATAAATTAATAATAAAATATTAATTATTAAATAATAATAAACTAAGACAAAATAATAATAAAACAAACAACAACAATTGGAATCCAACTCTAATTCCCATCTGAACCAAGCATGTATTGGGAATAGATAATTCTGATTCCGATTCCAATTTCAATCTTGACTGCTAACCAAACAGACCCTAACAAGTTTATTTGTCAATTTGCCATGTTAAAGGCCTATCAATTAGGGGTGCTCACGGTTCGATGGGGTTTTTTTAGGACCGAACCAGTACTACCGGTTTTTGGAAAACCGGTGATCGAAACTGAACTAAAACCAGTTGGTGAACTGGTTGACCGGTTCGGTTTTGTTGGTTTTTTGGTTTTTCAAATTTTATAACATATATTATATAAATCTATAATAAAATATTATAAATATGTATAAAATATTATATTTTAATTAATAATATGTATACATATAATGCATATTTATTAATTTATAATATATATATATATATATAACATACATAAATATATATAAAATATATAGAATATTTGTATACCAGTCGGTTCGGTTAACCACCGGTTTTCTATATTGGTTAACCGAAACCAAACTGGTACCTTCGGGTTTTTAAAAACACTGAACCAAAACTGAACTGATCAATTCGATTAACTAATTTTTCGGTTCGATTTTTCAAATTTTTTTTTTGCTCACCCATTATTCGACCTTATCACGTTAAACCCATAAGCACAACTAATAAGGGGCTTGGTCTACTACATACATACTCTATTAGGGTTTAGATGAGGGCTATAACTTGAATTGTATAGGCCGGGCTTAAGGCCAAACCAAGCCCAACCGTAAATGCAAAACCTAGGACCTGAACTAGTCCAATCTCTGGTCAAACCCAACCTTGTAGGCTTGAGCCTAACCCAAGTTAAACCCAAACTCTTTTGGGCTGTGTCCACCTAAGCTCGGGTTTAACAAGTTTGTCAATTTTGAATTTATAATAACTTTTGTATCATAGAAAATGAATTAAAGGTCCGTTTGGTTTATAGTTGGAATCGGAATTGAAATGGTCCATTCCCATAGTCTGTTTGGTTTAGACATAAATGAAAATGGGAATTAAGATTGGCAAGAATGGGATTTTATTCCCAAGAGAGGGGCAAGGAATGGCCATTTCCTCAAATGGGGGAATGCCATCCCAACAGAAATTGGACTAGGATTCCGATTTCGCCCAATCAAACAGTTAGGGGTGAGCAAAAAACACCAAAAAACTGACCGAAACCAAACCGAAAAATTGGTTAACCAAACTGGTCGGTTCGGTTTCGGTTCAACATTTTCAGAAAACCTATAGTTTATGTTCGGTTTCGATTAATCATTTAAAAAAACTGGTAGTTAACCGAACCAACCAATATATATATGTATAGTAATATATTTTTATATAATATTATATATACTTTTTTTAATCTAATAAACACATTTTAAAGTTTTAAATTGCCGAACTAACTACTGATAGTCTGAGACTTTCAAGCTGCCAGATTGGCATAGCCTGTCTGATAGTCTGAGTCGTCTGACTCTGACACCCGCTGCATACGTGCAGTATCCCTATTCCCTATTTCCCTCATCCATTTCTTTCCCTCTCTCTTTCTCTCTCTCTCTCTCTCTCTCTCTCTCTCTCTCTCTCTCTCTTTCTCTCTCTATCTATCTATCTCTAGTCTCGCGATTCTCGCCTCTCTCTCACTCTCTCTCGTCTCGCGACTCTCTCTCTCTCTCTCTCTCGCCTCTTTGGTGACATCAGAGGCTTGGCTACGAGTTACAAGCTCTACTACATCTCGGTGACACCGGCGAAGTGGCATCCTAGTTCTCTTCAACTGTGTTTCCTTTTTTTTTTTTAAATAAAGGGCATAAAAAACCGAAAAACCAAACCACTGATTAACCAAGTGCATCGGTTCGGTTAAATGTAAAAACCAAACATACCAGTTCGGTCCAAAAATTTACCCCACAGTTCAGTCCGTGAGCACCCCTACAGACAATTAGAATCAAAATAGCCCATTCCGATTCCGATTTCAGGCCCCTATTCCTGCAAACCCAATGGACCCTAAATTTGTTATCGGGATAAGGCGTTTCTTTGGATAAGTGATCACAAATACAACATAACAAGCGGCTTAACCGATGATTACGCCGATAAGATGCAACAAGCAAGATGATTGACGTTTTTGATGGATGGATAAATAACTTATCCACCCTCCAAAAAAATTACCATAAGCCCTATTGTAATGGTGGCTGAATGCAAAATTATTGCATTTTTTTTTTTGTAAAACCCACCTCGTTATCCTCCATTTTTACGCAAAATGAGCGAATAGTAGTAATTAAAATATAAAAAGCTATTTAGGAGAGACAGAGAGAGGGGGTAGTGGGGATGGAATTGAGTTCAGCTATAAGCCAAATTCCGTGGGATGCAAATTACATTGTCCCCCCAACTTTTTCATAATTGGTTCTCCCCAATCTCCCAGGCTTACTCATCTTTTAACTTTTGGCTTTTCCATGAGCATCAGACCAGCTTGTCAAGTTCATCCAAAGACAAAAAAAGTAATGAGGAGGCCAAGGAATGATCACCTTACTGGGCCCAGCATGTTTCAGTAGCCTGTCCAAGGACTTCCCTACGAAATTCTCATTTTTGGCTGTGAAAGGATTTCCTATCCATCCCATCGCCCATGGCCTACCATGCGTCTACTACTTCCCAAACTCTTGATGGAATTACAATTCCTTACCAGATCCTCCAATTCTTTGCCTACAATCCATGACTGTGTTGACAACTTGACATATCCCAGCCCAATTTTCAAGCAATCCAAGCTTGTTTGGCTACTTCTATCAAGGATTGATTTGATTCAATCCTGGCCTACTACTGGGTCCTTGGTCCAACAACCCGGTTGGCATGCTGGGTTTTCCATGACTTGGGTTGGCATTCCTTCTAGACTTATTTATACATAGGACAGGCTCAGATGGGGCCACCTCTCAGAGGGTCCAATAAAACATAGACACATCAGCAATTGTTTTAAATTCGAAAACATCCAACAGTCTGTTTTTTATTATTTGATCGCTGGCATTTCTGTATTTTATTGGAGGGTTGCAAGAAAGTGCTACAACTATGATCACAGCCTATGTGAATTCTCTCTGAGCAGATCCAAGTTGAGTCCCATCCAATCCAGCTCAATGTGATACATCCATGATGTTACTCATCGCTTGCACCAGCTTAAACAACCACCTCATTGTCTTTCATCACCTTCCATGAATGTTGGTGCTCAATCAAGATTGCCAATCACCAACGTATCAGACGGATCTGTGTTGAATTTTAAATCATGAAAAGATACTAGCCTTGAATAAATAATTTTGTTGCTCTAACATGAATTGGGCGACGATACAAGATTCATAGTGGAACCCATATTGGTAAGAGATGATAATCACAATGAACATTGGTTGAGATATAGTAGCTGATTGCCTGTCCCTAACAAGTAACAACCTCTCTTAGGTTGTTTGTTTACATCATTTATTCCCCCAAAGGCCCAAACATATATATTTTTTAACAATAATTGATTGGGTGGTCTTAGGATATCTTACAGTTAGCAAGTTTGTTAAGCTAAACTGGAAGAAAGCTCTAATATGCTATGTATGAATAAATATATTAAAAATGGGCTTCACAACCATGTTTTGCACCCTTTTGTAAGTGTAAATTGCATCAACTTAGAGGGTGTTTGGCATTGTTGCAATTATTGAACCTAAGGCTGTGTTTGGTTGCAGTGCAAATAAATTTGCACTAGTACAAATGCATGGGAGAGAAAATGTAAAAAATGCAAATTCTTGTTTATTTTTTATTTTTGGATTTTACTTTATTATGCTTCATGTCTTAATTTACTTCATTGATACTGCAATCAAACAAAATAAGCTAAAATTTGAAATAAAAATATCAGAATTTACACTCGAGTCATTTACACTGCCATGGTTTTGTATTGATACAAATTTATTTGCATTGCAACCAAACACAGTCTAAACAACAAAGCAATTCCCAAAAAACTTGTCTACTTTTTCAATGTGCCGCATTACAAGGGGAACTGTAACAATGTGCCTTCCCCAGTTGTAGAAATTTTAAAATGAAACTTCTGATAATTGCCCTTTGGGTTGGATGGGGTGGGGTTGGGAAAAAATGTATCCCTAGTAATTGATCCCAAGTCTCTGCCACAAGCCTACAACTAGCCAAACACTTTATCAAGTGAACTAGTTGGCACCTTATTGTTGATTGGATCACATAAATGGGCATCAATAAATGCAGAATTCGCACATTTATGCTTACATGTTAATTAATGTGGCAAATTATTTAAACCCAGATGCAAGAAACACATCAATACCAAACACCCTTTTTACTTTTAGCAAGTAGGAACTTACTATTTCCTTTTCTACGTAGTGGTTCCATCAAGTGAGCCAATTGTTAATATATATGAATCAAGATTGTTGGTTACTACTAATCTAAAATTTATTTTTATTATCATTAGTTGGTAAGCTAATAATCTTGGGTGGCCCTGGCCCATGCTGACCAGAAAGAGAGCAGCATAACATCTTCGTAACAGTTAATTAATTAAGCACCGCCAAGGGATCAAGTATCAATTCTCACACCCAAATTACTCACTTTAACAGCTTTTTATGTGACCTACTGACCTAAAATATGTGTTTTGGTGCTTCTTCACATTCAGGTCCAGAGTCGTGGGTCCCATTCCCATAGACTGTTTCTATTGGTCTATTGTGTATAAAAATTGTTGTATACCTTACCTTATTAATGCCTAGAAAAAGCAATTCACGTGGCAAGACAAACTCTGCCACGTGGTACTATTCTGTTGCATTGTCTTATGATGATGAGCCACAGGACAGGGGACACAGTCAAACACATCCAACTGGGTTGCTTTCAAGCAATTTAAACAAGTTCTGACTTCTGATCAACGGCCAGCTAGTATGTATTTGCAGTATTCTATACTCTAGATATGGTCTATGAGAGAAAATATTCCAATCTATAGATCACAATTACTGGCTTGTCAGAGGAATATTATTTAATTTTGGAAAAAAATCAAATAAATGATGACGCATAACAATTGGGCCCGCCAAAAGCCAACAAGGCCGGAAGAGAGAGAGAGAGATCTAAGTTGGGGGGTGCCTTGGTCTGGTTGATTAAAATTCCAACCGTGCTCGCTGTACTGAAAAGACCGGAATAGAGAAAAAGGACACCCTCCACGTAAGAGGAAGGAAGAAGGACGGCGAGAGGGAGAGAGAGAGAGGAGAAAGAGAGAGATTGCAGCGGTAACGGAGAAGGGGAGAGGGGGGGGGGAGAAGAAGAGAGCCGTCGTCGGAGAGAAGCCGACGGGGGTATTGACACATGGCCACGCTTCAGACATGGAGAAAGGCTTACGGCGCTATCAAAGACTCCACCAAAGTGGGCCTCGCTAAAGTTAATAGTGAATATAAGGTTTTGTTTCAATTCCCTCCTCTTCTATTTTGTTTTCTAAGAAAAGTTTAAATTTTTGATGTTGTTTCTTTATCTCTCCTTCTGTGAAGACTGGCAATGAGTGATCTGTGTATTTTTCTTGTGGGTTTGATCTTTGGGTTGGACTTAATTGGTGTTTGTAATGGAAGGATGTCGATGTTGCGATCGTCAAAGCCACGAATCACGTCGAATGCCCGCCGAAGGAGAGACATCTCAGGAGTGAGTGGCTCTGCAAGTCTAATTTGGTTTTGTTTTCTGGAAGTGTTGGTTTGATTTTGTGAAGAAATGGTTTTTCTTTTTCAGAAATCTTGGCGGTCACATCAGTGATGCGGCCTAGGGCAGATGTTGCGTACTGCATACGTGCCCTTGCAAGGCGGTTGGCAAAGACCCACAACTGGACGGTATGCTTCCATTGTGCTTCAAATTCATCTAGATGTCCCATTTGTTGTTTTTGTTTGTTCATTTTGGCTTTGGATTTAGTTCTAGATCTTAATGGAATTGATTGCTAATGCTCTTATTGCTTGAAATTTGTGTGAAATTTTAGTTGTGAGGTTTTGAAAGTGATCGGGATTGTGAAGGAAGGAATATGCTTTTAAAACGATTATTACTTGATTAAGTTGGAATCGGGAAGGGGACTGTCAAGATTTTTCTTTGGGTTATCACAGATTGATAATATGAAACCTTATTAGTGGTTCCCGTCAAGTTAAATCCTTATCTTGGTCCTTGTAAAGAAAATAAAATCTGTTTTGTATATGATACTTTTTTTTTTCCTTTTTGTTCCCCCATACTTTTCATATGATGCTTCTGCTTCTGTTTCTTAAGAACTATCTGCCTTGTATTGCACTTTTGAGGCCCTTTCTCTTTGGAGTTTCCTTTGTGGAGGCACAGTTTGTGAAATTATCTATAAAACCTCTATCATTTTATTTTTGTATTTGAAATTTTGAAGAAAGGTATCTGAAATCAGGAGTTTAAAGCTCAGAACTTCCTTCAAGTTATTCGTTTCATATCATTGTTGATTGTCAAAGCTGAAAAATGCAAGATTTCAAAGATATAGGTATTCTTAAGTTCAACATCTTATTGCATTTACTGAGTTCTTTTAAGTGAGTGACATAGGACCCAATATGCATTGATCATGGTTCCTAATTTTATCTGGAGGTGACTCTGATTTCCATCTTTATGGAGTTAATAGCACGTTATCAGGATATAAAAAAGTTTTCAAAGCACCATGTTTTTCTTGTACTAAATCCACCATCAAATTTAAGAATAAAGAATAGTGTCATTAGTTCCCTGCAAGTTTTCACAGTGACCTTTCTGTTACTTTTGATTATGTAGAAACTTTTCTATCATAATGAGCTGATTACACAGTGAAAAATCAAATCATCCTAGGAGAACTTGTATATGTAAACCTAAAGCTTTGTATTTCCTGAAGTCCTCTATTGACACCCCACCAAAAAGGAATGGGAAAAAATGCTCTATGTTGAAGGTGGACATAATGAAGCAAGCAACGGGGATGCTCGATCAATTGTGCACAGTAGTTTTGAATCATGCTACTAGCGCTCCTGTATTTGTATTGCTTGTTTCTTCGCTCCCCCCTTTGAATTTCCAATTCCTCCTTTTCATTCTACTTAGGAACTGGAAAAAATGCTATGTTGAAGGTGGCATAATGAAGCAAGAAAAGCTGCCGCTTGATCTAGTGCACATTAGTTTTGAATCATGCTACTAGCACTCCTGTATTTTTATCGCTTGTTTCTTCACTCTCCCCTTTGAATTTCCTATTCTTCCTTTTCATTCTACTTAGGTGGAGCAATCCGAACTCTCGACAGAATATAAAAGAGGACCGCAGGCCTGTGTAGACACCTCAACGAACTCATGTGGACACTCCTAAGCCCAAGGACAATCACTCAAATACACATTAAGATATTGACCATCTTTTCTTTTCTTTGCTGATTCCTCTCAATGAATTTTGCCATGTTGCACTAAGTTACTTACGGATGTATGCATGCGGTCCGGGAACACTTTGGGGTGAACACCCATCCGAACAAGTAGGGTCAATAGTTCAGCATTTAGGCCGTAACATTTAGCAACAAACAAATCTTTAACCCAACAGGTGCTCTCCAAACCAAGCTAGGTATTCTGTTCAACTAGGCTCACCAACTAACCTGGACTTTCATTCATATTATTCCTATTGGGTATCAAAACCATAAGGATTTTTTCCAACCATGAGTTCCCATACTCCTCTTGTAACAGAAGGGGCCTCCTCGAAGCATTTTTAAGGGTTCAAAGGAAATCTTATGGTCCTGTTATTAGGACTGGTGAAGTATGGGGTTAGTTAGAAGACAAACACTGAAGTATGAGGGATTCATGGGGAAGATATCATCAATTGGATGCATGATGTAGGTATGGCTGGAAATGGGGGAAGGATAGAGGGCATGACCAAGAGTATATCAATGTTTTAAAACGCGGAGGCGTTCCACTACCTAGAGGCGTGAGGCGTAATTTAGAACGCAAGAGGCGTAAGCCTCCTTAAGAGGAGGATGAAGAGGAAGGGGGGATCTCATTTTTTCTTTATTTTTAATAAAAATCTTTTATATTAAGAAGAATAAAGATGCATAACAGTAGTTCAAGGGGGGGTCTGGGGGGCCAACCATTTTCTTTCCCCTTATCTTTTCTTCCCTTTCCTTCCCTTTTCTTTTCTTTCATTTTCTCTTTTTTTTCTTCTCTTTCCTTTCCTTTCCTTTCCCTTTCTTTTCTTTTCCTTTCCTTTTTTTTTTTCTTTTTTTCTGTATTTTCATATCAGATGTGCATGAGGCGCAAGAGGAATACGCCTCTAGCACGCCTCATGAAACACCTGAGGCATACGCCTCAGAGGTGTCAGCGCCTTTGGCATACACCTCAGGGCGTTTTGGGAGCGCTGCGCCTCCAGGCGTATGCCTCCCACGCCTTTTAAAACACTGGAGTATATAAATAATTACAAAAGACAAGGTGAAAGTTCAATCAGTTGCGGCAGTACTGGGGTTGATAGAGATAGTGAAGTTGACAAGGAACCACAAAATATGGGGTTTGGAATGAGTCTGGTAAGGAGGACAAAGTTTTAGTTTAGATATTTGCAATATTAGACAAAGATTGCAGTTTCTGGAAGTGAGTGAGGCGATTTGTGAATCCTTATTCAGAAGAAGAAGATGTAATGAAGTGGGAATGCGAGAAGTGGAAAATGGAATAACCCATTATACTTAGGAAATTGAAATGGAAAATGTTTCATTGATACTGTCGGTGTTGAAGTTAGGATTCGTAGGTAGGGACTAAGGAGTACGAGTTAAGGATAGTAATTGAAGGAGAAGACTCTTCAGTTAAAAATTTTGAGCAGATGGAGGCTTACTAGAGTGGGATGAAGACCAAAGGTAGTTTTGAAGGGAGGTTTCTAGAGGAATTTGAGTTGGGAATTCAGGAAGAGGTAAGGTGGGATTTGAAGTGTTCATTAACAGCCATGTGTTGGGTCTTAATGAAGATATGACTGCACAATTATAAAAAAAAATGAAGATATGACTGGGAAGAGAGAAATTTCAAATTCCTTTAGTAATTTTGGCCAAAGGAGAAGATGCAATAATGAATGGTGTAGTAGATGGAAACTGTGATACCAGGGAGTAAATTGAGGCAGAAAGATTGAAGATTGCACGTTATGGGTCAACATGAGATGGCAACCGGGTGGGGGGATGTAATATCATAGAATATACAGAGGTTGTTGTAGAAGTTCAAATGAAAGATGTACTGGGAATAACAAAGGCTTCCTTGGGGAAGGTTTTTTGGTTAAAACCAAAATTTCAAGGGAGGAGAGGAGAGGAAGTTCAAGATGGTTCAGACTAGTGGATATGGTTGGTGATTAAATATGTAAAAACATGGAAAAATCAAGCAGAGGAGAAAGCAAGGAAAGAAGACAAGCTAATTAAACCAAGGGATAGTAGACATAACAGGCTATGCAAGAAGGAAAACCACTCAATGAGGGTATTGGGACCAAGCAGAGTGGAAGAGCCGAATAATGCTTTGATCAGTGATGAGATTATGCCTGATTTGTCGTTGATGATAAACATGGGGAAAGCAAATAACTAAACAGTAGGAGGATAGGTAAGCTTCTCAATGTATTCTTTGTTTTGATGATAAATGATAAAAGATTTTGTATTGGTGCAGAGGATGGTATCTCAAATTGAGAATGATATTAAGGGAGATGGCTTCAACAAAGCAGCTTAGTACACATACAGGGGAAGAAAATAGAGGCACAGATAAGTTGACATGGCAATTTGAACAAGCAACAACAAGGGGTAAAAGAGGTAGTTGATTCTCATAGTGTTGCCTTAGTAGGCAGAAATGAAGGTGTGATTCTTATAGAAGATTTGAATAGGGAAGAAGAGGAGTTGCAAGAGCTCAGGTGTGGCTTGGAGCCATTAAAGTTGGTTGGAACAAAATTAAGTTGCATTGGTGAGGCTGTGGTATAAAGGTAAATGGTCTATGTGGCTTGGAGTCATCAATTGGTTCATGTTAGCAGAGTTATTTTTTTTTTTCTAGATTGGAAAATGGTCTATGTGGAGCTAGTCTAGGTAAGAAATTTAATAATGTTCACAAAAAGGAGAGGGTTTAAGGACAATCTTCATGCTTTTGGTCCCAGCTAACAAACTGCATCTGACAGACAGGGTAAAACTCCCAACTGCACAACTATAACAAACTGCCTCTGACAGTCAGACTCCTCATCATGGCAATGTTTGGGAGTGCTTATTAAATGAGCAGCTTATGATGTTTGGTGAAAAAGTGCTTCTTTCAAACTGGGGGGGGGTAGTATAGGTATTTTGATAATTAGGTGGCAGGCCAAGACGGGCCAGAAACACAAGAATCAGTTTTTTAAAAAGTGCTTATTAAAAAGCCCAAAACTTGGGCTTCTTCAAAATGGGATTATTCTCTTGAAAAAGCACTTATTGAAGCTTTTTTTTACCAAATGCCCATAAATTCTTTTTCAGGTGCTTTTGGAATCTTTTAAGCGCTTTTCCCAATAAAGTGTTTAAAAGAAGCACTCCCAAACAGGGACCAAATCTAATGACAAGGACCATTACCCAATGATGGCCCAAGCTATCCAGGGTCTTGGGAGTGGTATACTGGATACAGAAAACATTTGGTATTATTTTTTTACACAAAGTGGCTGCTCTCAGATTCTAACCTATGTTATTGTGCTCTCTGCCACATGCAAGAAATATCCCTTGCATTAATGAAGTTGTGAACTTTTGATCCCCTTGGGAAGGGACACTATTTGAAGCATTCAACTTAGTATTTCCCAATCTGAAGATTTGATAGTGTTCTTGGGACTGTTCAGCAGTTTTCTGCTGTTTGCTTCTGCTGTTCAAGATCTTGCTGTTGTAATCTTGAACAGCAGAAGCAATTGTACCTTACTATTTTATTTCCTTGTTAATGAAATCCCTTTTACTTGTTGATTGCTTGTCAGTAGTTCAACTGTGGTGTTGTAGGCTCTCTTCTCCCACTTGCAGTAAAGCAAGGGGGTCCTTATCACTCAATGTACTGTTTCTAACACTAATAATTAATAAGATCCTCTGCTTATATTGACGATCAAAGATTAAAAAAAGATATAATTTAACATTGTTTTTTTTTCTTTGGCTTTTTCTTTGCTTGTCCTTGTCACATGACTGTTTATTATGACATAATTTGGACTTGGTTTGTACTACACAGGTGGCATTGAAAACGTTGATAGTTATCCATAGAACCTTGAGGGAGGGTGATCCTACTTTCCGGGAAGAGCTCCTGAACTACTCACAGAGGGGGCACATTCTCCAGCTATCTAACTTCAAAGATGATTCAAGCCCCATTGGTTAATTTCTTCACATCCTGGATTTTTTTATTGGAAATATATTGTTCTATAAAAGCTTCTCTTTTTGTGCACAAACATATCCTATATAAGCTGTGTTGAACATGAGGAAATGCAGTTCTTACTTTCAAATGGTTGTTTGTTTCAGCTTGGGATTGCTCTGCATGGGTTCGTACATATGCACTGTTTTTGGAAGAAAGATTAGAATGCTTTAGGATTTTGAAATACGATATTGAGGCTGAGCGTCTCCCAAGACCTGCCCAAGGAGAAGACAAGGTATGTCTTAATGTGATATCATCAGCTTTAACTACCATCCTTTTATAGGAAATTTTAATAGAAAATGGGGGAAGAAACTTTTTAAAACAGACAAGAAGAAAATAAGACAAACTAGAATCTTAAAATTGCTTGACAGGAAGTTCTTGTGAATCAGATAGTTCCAGTCTTATTTCTTTATAATTTTTGAATCGATTTGCTCTATTTTATCTTCATATCTCTGCTTTTGGTATTTGGGCATGATCGTCAAATCAATTTGACATTGGGAAGAAGTTCTAAAATGTCCAAACAAATTTTCTTGTCTTAGTTACTTGAATACATAAAGCTATTGCAGGCTATAAGACTTGGGCAATCCATGGGCAGAAGCTATTGAACTAGCCTTTATATGTTGACAATTTTATATCTGATCATGTTAATATTATTCTTCAAGTGTATCCCAGCAAATCAGTGCATATATATATATATATTTTTTTTTGATAAATGATATAAACTTTATTAGAGCATAGTTAAGTATCCCAAGATTACAGAGTACAACCAGTGGAGGCGTGAGATGCAGCCCCAGCCATATAACCAGATTACAACTGAGCCCAGAATAATTCAGACTTCTGCATCCCCCTGTTTTGCAAAGAAATCAGCCATCCCGTTAGCTGACCTCCTTTCCCATTGGACTGAAATTGTCATATCTCTGACCAGCCACTTAAATCTTTTCATGTATTCTTTGTATTTCGAAATTACAGTTTCAGGTTCCTTCAACCACCCATTACCAGTTTAGAGTCACCTTCAATTAACAATCTATCATAATTTAAATCTTTAGCAAGCTTTACTCCTTGCAGGACAGCTTGGAACTCTGCAAAAAAAAAGTCCCCTACTCCAACTGGACCTGAGAACACAGCAATAACCTGACCTTCATAGTGCATATTTTATATAAGTTGATAAACTACTTGACAGGAAAAATATCTGCAGAGTTTGTATATTCTCCAGGAGATCCTTAGCTCAATTTTGATGGATGACCCACTGGGTAACCAGGTACATCTTGTGTTGGAGGAGTTTATAGGGATTAAAGGGATAAAGGTATCATGATATTTTGAGATCATGGAAGGAAGTGTCACATTCGACTCAAGAGAAGGAGAGAGTGATAATGGAGTGGAGACCACCAACAACCAATGCTGTGAAATTATACTTTGATGGAAGCTTTTTGGGAAGTAAAGGAAGGACTGGTTTAGGGGATGTCCTTTGAGATTGAGAAGGTACTAGCACTATTTTCAAGCCCTGTAGAGCAAGGAGACTCATTGACAGCAGAACTGCTGACTTTGCTTCAAGAACTGAAATTTGCAAAGCAGTTTGGATTCCAGCTGTTGGAGGTGGAAGGGGACTCCCGGGTGGTTATTTCTTGCACAAAGTTTCACAGTCAAAGTCCTTGGATATACAGGCACAATATCCGAGAAATTGAATTAGTGGGTGAGAACTGAAAATGGCATGAAAGATGCTCTAACTAAACAAGGGGCAAATAGGCAGCAGATGTTTTGGGCTAAATTGCATTGTTTGAATTTTGGGATTGAGTACTGGGGCAGTTTGGGCATGAAGACTCTTTTTGTGTAGATATTCTCTCTATGCTTAAATGCCTTAGACCTTTATCTTACTAGGTTTTTAGAGTGGAGATTGAGGGAAAGGCCCATCTGTTATTGGCTATATGCTTGGTGGTACTACTAGCCCCTGCTCAATGAACCATCACTTCAGAGAAGTTCATGCCTTTGAAGGAGGGGATGGGGTGAGAGAAAATAGAAGCGGCAGGGAGGGTCAGGAGAGAGAAGTAGGGAATGAAGGAGAAACAGAAAAAATGAAAAGAATCCTGGAAATTCTAGAGTGTCTGCTAAATGAAGCAGTGGTGGAAAACAGTCAAAAGGAAGGGTCAGAGGGAGTTAGAGTAGAGGGTTCTGAGGAGGAAGGAGATAGAAGGGGGGAGACAAAAACAGGGGAGGGAAGTAGAAAGTCAAGTGTAAGAGATGTAATTAGTAAGGTTTCTGTGGCGGGTTTTGTACAGAAATTGGGGTGCAAATTGAAAGATCCAAATGCTCTCAAAGTATTTTTGAAAACAAAGAAAGAAGAAGCAAAATCTAAAAGGAGAAGATTGAATGAGGCTGAAAGGCTGCTAAAGGAGGTGGGAGGAGATAGAGGTTTGAAGGTCCAAGGAGAAAGAAGGAAGAGGAATAACTGAGGGCAGGAGGGTCTAAGGGGAAAGAAGATAGTTAGATGGGGATCTTAAGCTGGAATATCAGAGGTTTGGGAAGTGCTAGGAAGAGAGCAGTAATAAAAGAGGCTGTCAAGAAAACAGACCCAGATGTGTTACTTTTGCAAGAGACCAAGAGAGCAGATTTTGACATTAGGTGGGCAAGGAGTGTTTGGAGAGGCAGGGGGATTAATTGGGCGGCTCTGCATTCTTGGGGGTTTGTGGGGGGTGTTGTCACAATGTGGAAGAATGAAGTACTCATAGGTTAGGAAGAGTTAATAGGCCAATTTTCTATTTCCTTGAAGTTTAAACAAGTGGAGGATGGGTTTGAATGGGTTCTTACCAATGTATATGGTCCAAATGATTACAGAGAGAGAAGGAAGTTGTGGGAAGAACTGGCCGATATAAGGGGACTATGGGAAGGGCCTTGGTGTCTTGGAGGTGACTTTAATGTTATAAGATTCCTGGAAGAGACAAATAGTCCGAGGCGGAGATCGACCTTGAGTATGAGGAAATTCAATCATTTTGTGGATGTTTACGAGCTTAAAGAGATCCCACTATCACACAGTTGTTTTACTTGGTTCAATTTCCAAGTGAACCCGATTTGCTCTAAGCTGGATAGATTTCTATTCTCAAATGACTGGGAAGAACATTGGGGGAATTTAAACTCTAGAGCATATCCAAGGGTGACTTCTGACCATTGGCCTATTGTAATCTATAGGGAGGAAGTGAGAAGTGTTGGTCCTGCTCTCTTTAGGTTTGAAAACATGTGGCTAGGACACCCAGGGTTCCTAAAGAAAGTCAAAGAGTGGTGGCTAGAAAGCAATCCAACAATGAAATGGAGTGGAATGAGGTTTCATAAGAAGCTCCGTTATTTGAAAGGCAAAATCAAGGAGTGGAATCTGTTAGAGTTTGGGAGATTAGAGGAAAGAAAGCAAATAGTGATTGCGCAAATTGAGGACCTGGATGGTAGGGAAGAAAGGGGTTGTCTTACAGAAGAAGATAAGGAGCTAAGATGGAGATTGCATAAACAGTTAGAGGATTATCTTCTTCAGGAGGAGATAAGTTGGAGACAAAAATCAAGGTGTAATGGCTGAAGGAGGGGGATAGGAATACCAAATTTTTTCATGCGGTGGCAAGTGGAAGAAGAAGAAGGAATTTTGTATCAAGTCTGGAGATTGAAGGGGTTACATTATCCACCCAAAGAGAAATAGCAGGGGCTTTTGCAAATTACTTTAGGTCTATCTTTAGAAAACCCTTAAATAATAGGGTGTGGATTGAGGGTATGGAATGGACAACTTTGCAGATAGAGGATAGGGATTGGTTGGAAAGGAAATTTGAAGTGGAAGAGATAAGGCAATGTTCTCTATGGATAGATCAAAGGTGCCAGACCCAGATGGTTTTACAATGGCTTTTTATCAAGATTGTTGGGAGATATTAAAGGAAGATCTGTGGATTGTGTTTGATGAATTCCACTCTAGAGGGTGACCAACCCAGGGCTGAACTCCACTTTTATTGCATTGGTTCCTAAGAAGAGGAATGCATGTCACCCAAAGGATTTCATGCCGATCAACCTAGTCAACAACCTTTATAAGATTATCACCAAGGTGCTGTCCATCAGAATAAGGAAAGTGCTCCCAACAATTATAGCAGATAATCAAGGAGCTTTTGTGAAGGGGAGACAAATAACAGATTAGATTTTGATAGCAAATGAGAGCTTGGAGGAGTTTAAGAGGTCCAAGAAAAAAGGGGTGATTTGTAAACTGGATTTGGAAAAGGTTTATGATTTGGTGGATTGGTCTTTCTTGATGGAGGTGATGACCAATTTTGGTTTTGGGGATAATCGGTGCAGATGGGTCTTGGGTTGTATCAGGAACTGCCATTACTTCATACTGGTAAATGGGATAGTGGTCAATTTCTTCCCAACCTTGAGGGGGATTAGGCAAGGAGACCCCCTCTCTCCCTTTTTATTTACTTTGGTAGCTGAAGTTCTAGGGAGACTAATTTGTAGAGCAGAGTCCAGGGGTTTAATTAGAGGTTGGAGAGTTGGGAGGGAGTTTGTGCCACTCACACATTTGCAATTTGCAGATGACACCATACTCTTTTGTGAAGTAGGGGACCCTAAAAGGATTAGAAATTTGAAGCTCACTATACGACTTTTTGAGCAAATGTCAAACCTTAAGGTGAATTTTGAGAAGAGTTGTATAGTTGGGGTAAATATGGGYGAGGGGGAGATCTYTGAGGCTRCAGACATCTTAGAATGTGCAATAGCAAATTGGCCCCTTAATTACCTCGGTTTGCCATTGGGTGAAACCCTCAGAAAGGTGAGTTTTGGGTTCCGGTTGTGGAGAGGTTTGAAAAGAAATTAGCAACTTGGAAGAAAAATTGTGTCTCTTGGAGGGAGAACCACTCTAATCAGGTTTACTTTAGCTAACATTCCTGTTTACTTTTTTTCAATCTTCAAGATTCCGACAAAGGTGGCTAGTAGATTAGAAAAACTAATGAGAGACTTTCTCTAGGAGCCAGGGGAGGAGAAGAAGGACCATAGGGTGGGGTGGGAGATGGTTTGTAGGAGTAAGAGGGAGGGAGGTTTGGGTATCAGGAACATAAGGAATAGGAACTTGGCTCTTCTGGGGAAATGGCTTTGGAGGTTCTCATTGGAGAAGGACAAACTTTGGGTGAAGATAGTGGGAAGTATTMATGGGGTTGCAGCAAATGGATGGGACTCTGGGATTCTGGCAAGGAGTACAAGAGCATCTCCTTGGAAAGCTATTCAAGCTATTCTACCTTTGTTTTCTCCATGGATCAGGTATGACTTGCACTCAAGAACTTTCATTAATTTTTGGGAACATGTTTGGATTGGGGATCCACCCTAAAAGACCAATTCCCAAGCCTTTTTGCACTTTCCACTTTTAAAAATGAACCAGTGTCTTCATTCATTGTTCCTTCTAATTCTATTTCTGGGGTCGACTGGAACTTGGGCTTGCGAAGAGATATCAAGGACACGGAACTTGATGGTATCTCATCACTGTTATCCATTTTTGAAGGGGTGTTCCTAGAGCCAACAAAGGCAGATAGTAGAATTTGGCCTCTCACCCCCTCTGGTTCTTTCACTTGTGCCTCTTTCTTTAGTGCTCTCACAYATTCTTCTTCTTCTGGCTTGTCTTTCCCTGTTAAAGAGGTGTGGTGTCATCCTATACCTCCTAAGGTTGGGAGTTTTTGTTGGGAGGCCTTTCTGGAAAGAGTTAACACATAGATTTACTTCAAAGAAAAAGACCCAATAGTTGTTTTTGTCCTCACTGGTGTGTCCTCTGTAAAGCTGATGGTGAGTTTGGGTATCACTTACTAATCTCCTATTGGTTCACTAACATCATTTGGGAGTGGTGTACTTCTTTGTTTGGGTGCAGGTGGACCCCCCTTCGAATGTGCAAAGCCTATTCACATTTATGCCGTTTCGGCCAACAAAAAGGGCCAAGTTTATGTGGAGGTGTATGAGGGCTGCAGTCTGTTGGACTATTTGGGAGGAGATAAATTCACGAATATTTACAGATAAGGAGAGAAGTTTGGAAGCAATGCTGGAGGTCATCCACATTAAGGTTATACACTGGCTGAAAACCTTGGCTCTGTTCGCAGAATTTTCAGTTGATGAGCTGCAAAGAAAGTGGAAGGAGATAGCAGAACTTGTTCCAATGAGGAAGGCCTCAAATGTTTGTTTTATCCCCCCACCCCATGACTTTGTTAAACTGAACTTTGATGGCAGCAGCTTTGGCAATCCAGGGCCATCCGGAATAGGAGGAGTAATAAGAGATGAACAAGGGAATCTGTTAGTTATGTATTCTGGACTAGTTGGGGTGGGAGATTCTTGCAGCTCTTGAAGGGGTACAAAGAATCAAGGATATGCATATTAACAAGCTGATCATAGAAGGAGATTCTGAAGTGGTGGTAAACTGCCTGAAAGAGGATAGTCTTAGACTTTGGAATTATAGTAATGAAAAGAGGAAATTCAAGTGGCTGACTAAGGACATGGAAATCCAATACAAATGGGTAAAAAGAAGTGCGRACTCTTTGGCAGATGGTCTAGCTAGACAAGGGGTGAACAGACATTCTATTTTTTGGGCTGTCTTGTAATTTTTGTTCTTTTGATGTTTAATGGTTGTTCTTGGGAGCTAAGATTGTTTAGCCCCCTTGCCCTGTAATTTTCTCATATTTTTAATATTAATTCAATCCACAGTTATTGATCAAAAAAAAAAAAGAGAGAGAAGTTCATGCCTTTGCTTCCAAGGATAAACAGCTTATTCAAATGGATGCCAAGGTTGACTAACTCTTTGGCTGATATCTTTGCCAGCAGGGGGTTTGGAAGGTTCGAGTTGTGTGGGTTCCTTCCTTTTCCAAGCAAAGGTTCATGAATGGTAGTTGACTTGTATTAATTGTTGTTTTTTTGGGTCATCTAGTTATTTTTTCCCTTCCATTTTTTTGGTTGTTATTATTGATTTTAGAAAGAATGAAGACCCTTACACCCTTACATTTCTAATCTGATGTAGAAACATTAAACAAATATCATTATTCCCCACACTTATTGTGGACCAATTAAACAATTATAAAGTTCATTCTCAAACATTCTTGTTGCATGAGAGCTCTAAATAACTCCCGATTTCTTAAACCAGATAAAAGTAAATCTTAAATATCTTATAAAGGGATTCTTCTAAACAATGGCCTCAAATTTCAAACTTATCTTGACTTTTTGATACCTCTAGTTCTCAAGAGACCTCCATTGTAAAACATTTTCATTAGGGGTGCTCATAAAAAACTGGAAGACCAAAAAACCAAACTGAACCAATGAAAATGAACAAAAAATTCCAGTTAACTGAACCAGTTGGTTCAGTATTTTTGAAAAGCCGAAGGTACCAGTTTGGTTTCAGTTAACGAATATGAAAAACTGGCGGTTAACCAAACTGACCTGTATATATATATTCATGTATATTATATATATTTTTCATATATATTATATTATCTATATATTATAAATAAATATATATGGATTATATAAATATATATATTTATAATGTATAATATATAATATATTATTCATTATTTATAATGTAATATATTATATTTGTTTCTAGTATTTATATTATATTATAAATGTCAAAAAATCAAAGAACCAAACCGGTCAAAAACCGAACTGATCTTGATCAACTGGTTAACTGATTGGTTTCGGTTCCCAGTTTTCAAAAAACCAGTGGTACCGGTTCAGTTTGGAAATAGGCCCATGGTTCAGTTAACTGAACCGTGAGCACCCCTAATTTTCGTTAGAAAATGAATGGCATTTTCAAAATTACAATGATGCCCCTCTATTAAATTCTATCCTTCGAACCAAAGTTATGAACATGGGTTGATTATTAAGTCAAGTTGAACTGCTGGTTGGAGAATTGAAAAATTGGCAGGTTGTGAGATGAATGAACATGAAATAGGGGAGTAAAATAAAGCAGGGGTATTTGTCATATAAAATTTAGTTAATAGAGTAGACCAGTTGGCCAGGGTTCGTTTTGTCATTAAAAAATAAATATGGCGCATGTGGACCACTTCTGTTATGGTCACTGATGTTGACTTGACAGAAAGTCTATATGTTATAAACAAAAGTTTCTGACTGAGGGATCTGTGGAAGTATTGAAAAGTCAGTGTATATTTAATAGAATGTTAGAAAAGTGAAGGGGAGTTTCTGGTAATAAGTTAATAAGTCATAAAATAATCGACTTGAGACCTTCTTTTCAAATAAAACCAGTAAGATAGAATCGTGTAAGTTCACCAAGAAGATAAAATTTGAGATATTTTTGTGCAAGCCTGCTTGTTATTGTTGCCTGCAATTTTTGTATAGTGACCTCACTGTACCTGTCTGTACTTGTACATGGTGATACATATTAAATGAGTACAATACTTAAAAAAAAAAGAAAAAGATGAATCTTGAGACATTTGCTGGACCTTGCGGATTGGAGAAATGGGGGAAAAGGGATGCGGTGTTCAGCATCACTATTTGAATCATATTATATCATATCAACTGGATGAAATAGGTATTTCTATGTCCATCTAATCTCATATGGGTCATCATCAATTGTTGATCTCTAGCTTTATTGTTTGTTTCCTTCCATTATCAGGGCTACAGTAGAACCAGGGATTTGCACAGTGAAGAACTGTTGGAGCAATTGCCAGCTTTGCAACAGCTGCTGCATCGTCTTGTTGGATGCCGGGTACCTTCTGAAATTTGTTGAATCTAATAGTTTATTGAATATGTATTTTCTTCTTTTGCTTATCTTTTTCCCTCAGTTAAGGACAAGGTTAATGTTGGATTTTATTGACTTCACAGCCAGAAGGAGCAGCTGTTGGCAATTATGTGATACAATATGCCCTTGCTTTGGTATGCCCACTTAATCTTTTATACTTAAATCTCAATTTTGCAAGGGAAGTTTAAGCTTTAGGCTTCGTTTGTTTTTCAAAAAGCTAATTTTACCTGGGTAGTTTACTTACCTAGGTAAGTGAGATTAATTGTGTTCTTTTGATTCTCAAGTAAATTTTACAATGACTCTTTTATCCATAAGAAGTCATTATTAGAATGGGCAAAATTGTCCCAATATGTTTTATGGGTATAACTTACCTGGGTAAGTGATACCTAGGGAAAGTGATTTTTCCATGGATCCTACATGAACGTGAAAAACGAACATGGGAAAAGTGGTCAATGGGAACCACAATTCCATTGACCGACTCCCCCCTCCAGACTCCAAAAAATGAATGGGGCCTTAGGTGTACAAGTAAAAGACATTAGGAGGGCTTCTTACTTTTAATTGTTAGACCAACATAAATTTCTCAAGTTATTGCTTCTGGTTGTGGCAAAACACTCCTAAACAGAAGAATTAAAACCTTCCTTTGTTGATCTGTTGTTTCTTTCAAATGGCATTTAATATATTATAACTGTGGCAGTAATAGGGATGAAGGATGGGGATATGTGTGACACTCTATATTTATGAGAGAACTTAGATCTTTGGCAGCTGGTGGGAACACTTCATTCTGCTTGGTCCAGAAACCGGCCAAAGAATTATCTGTTCATTGAACAGAAGTAGTAGTATAGGCAGGAATTTTATAAATCGGTACTTGATCCTATAAAAATAGTTTAGGGTATGTGTGTCTTCTGTGGCGGCCAACAAATTAGCTGTTCATTGGACAGAAGTAGTATAGGCAGGAATTGTATAAATTGGTACTTGATCCTATAAATAGTTTAGGTTATGTGCATGTTCTGTGGTGGGTGGGCATTGTGTCGTTGGCTGGGTCATGGAACTGGGGACTTGTTTGAGATGGGTGCACCAACCGGGTATGGGTGCATGGATATGTTTTACATTCACTCTAGCTTGGTTATGGCCATTCTTTTGGAGGAGTTAGAAGAAGGGGGAAGAAACAAAGGTAAAGGCCAGGTCAGCTTGTGGCCCAAAGTGTATAATAGGAAGAGAGCACACAGGACAAGACCGCTGACAGAGTTTGAGATTGAAAATAATCAGGATGAAGTTCCTTCATCAGATGAGGATGGAAGTATTAGTGAGGCAGGTGAGGAGGAAGCTTGTTTAGATGAAACTCATCAGATTGATAAAACTGTTGACTTAACTAAGGTTGCAGATACGACAGTGGAAGTAAGTAAAGCCCTAGGTCTGTTCACAAGGAAAATGTTCCAGGAATTGGAGGAGAATTACAAATTACCCACAAAGAACCTGTTTCTTAGAAAAAAAAGAAAACAAAAATAAAAAAAAAGAAAAAAAGAAAGAGAAAAAGGAAAAAGGGCCAGTGGTGCTGGATCATCTGGTGTTGCTTTGCAGGATTTTGGTGTCAAATGTGCATGGGCCTTCAGGGGAGGGCGGTAAGGTGGAGTTGTGGGAGGATCTGGAGGGAGCTCTCAGTGGTAGGGCTTTTCCTTGGATGTGGGGGGGTGATTTTATTGCTTATTTGAAGTTGAGTGAAAGGAAAGGGGGAAGGGGGGACAACGGGATCACCGGGGCTATGAGAAATTCTTGGGAGTTTGTAAGAAGGTATGGTCTTGATGGAAGGACTGACTATATTCTATTGAGGAAGCTAAATTCTGAAGGGGTTTCAAAAGAAGATCTTGGTGTTGGATTTTGGATTTCTCTGGAGTTGGTTTAAAGCTGTGTCCTTTTTTTGGCTTTGGTCTGTTATTTTTCTGAGTGCCTGTCTCTGTACTGTTTTGTATTTTGGGTGATTTCTCATAGCCCTCAGTTGTACCTTCTTTTTTTATTAATAAATTTTATTTTTTATGTATTACCAAAAAAACATATTTCGCGTTTTGACATTTATATATAACTTCCATGCAAAGGAGCAAGTGATGTTTAGGCTGCGCTTGGTTGCAGTGCAAATTTGAGTCAGATACAAATTTTGCATGATTGCATCCAGCTCAGTTTTGCGTCTTCTTGTTTGTAACTATGATTTGCAGTCCTACTAGATACAAAATTAGTAATTTTCTCTCATTTGCACTCACTAGCAGTGTAAATCATACAGCAGATGGCTTAGCTAAATGTGGTGTGTTCTTAGAGCATTTGTATAGCGACAAGCTTCCTCCTTTGTAACTTGTAGGGGTTCTTCCCCTGCTTTGTACATCTTCTCATGTACCTCTTTTTCTCTTAATGAATCCTGGTTAAATTTTCTCAAAAAAAAAAAATTGCATCTCAAAAGCCGATGCAAAATTTGCACCTCCTTTCTCCAACCTCAATTCTCTCTCATATAAAGTGGGGATCACATTATCTTGCTTCCTACCTCAATCTGAAACAAATAACCCTCCTACCTCCATTCTCTTGCATATAAAGTGGGACCATACCGTTTTATTTCCTATTTTATTTTTTCACAAACAAACAAGACAAGGCCAAATCTGAAGCAAAAATACCAGAATTTACACTCAGCCTATTTGCACTACATGGAATGTGATAGCTAGCCTGTTGGTAAATTCTCTAGCTGGTTATAGCAATGAACTGGGAATGAGTCCTGCCTTCACCCGGATTGTGGGGGGTCTAGGGGTTTGCCAAAGAGCTACCTCCAGTTATGTAGCCCATTACCCCAAAAAAAAGCACTCACATCAGTGATTTAAAAGGCACACAGGCGAGGCGCATTTCAGGGTATGCGCCTCGCCAAGGTCCTAGGCACAGCCCTTTCAAAAGGTGCACGCCTGGTGCGCCTAGGCATACGCCTGATGCGCCTTGTGCCTTAGCTAAGGCGTGTGCCTTTTGAAAATTTGGCGCTTTTTTGCTTTTTTTGAACATAATGGCTCCGAGAACCCCCAATTTGGTAACGTTGTTCATTCATTCATCCTAATAAAATGTCTTCTTAAAAAACAATTAAAACTATAAAATCATTATTTTTTGTGTGAAAACTAAGAATTTAAGACCTAAC
>NW_010729074.1:3425640-3479474 GCF_000365185.1 Nelumbo nucifera
TGAAAAAAGAGATTAGAGGTTTTACATGCTTGAAAATGTTTTATATGTTTGATTTTATTTTTAAATTCTCATTTGAATATGCTTTACATCTTATGTTTATGTATTTTAATTTTAGATAATAGGTTTGTTGGAACATTATTTTAAATTTTAACCTTATATTTTTTAGTAATATTATGTTTAATATTTTTTGAATCTTTTGGCATTTTTTTTGAATTTTCTGACATTTTTTTTTTGATTTTTTAGCATTTTTTTTTGTATTTTTGTGCTTTGCTTCAAAAAGGCGCATGCCTCGCCTTGCGCCTTGTGCCTTGTGCCTCAGGCGCAAATTGACCCCTGCAACTTTTTTGTGCCTTGCGCTTTTAAAACACTGACTCACATGCATTTACACCAGTGCAAATGAAATTCTCACTGCAACCAAACACAGCCTTAAGAACATAAATGCATTCCATTACACCATCCAAATAATGTAAAATCAGCAGCAAAATAATACCTTCACCAAAAAAACAGCAAAATAATACAATACTGAATTTGCAATATTAGAATAATAAACTAAAATCATAATGTACTTAAAAACTTAGTGTGTAAGATTAATGGACACTTATTATTTGTCAGTTTATTTTTGAAATACAATATTTGTAAGAATGTTTTTAATAATTTATGTTGGATCCATGATTATATACCAAATTCAGCAATGCTTGTAATGAAGAAATTGGGTGAAGATCTGATTGCTCAGACGGATATCTCATAGTTTCACTCCTGTTTGTGATTTTGACATGGGTACCTAGGGATATAAATAAATTACCTGGGTATCTTAGTTCGTGTTTCCTAATTGGATATGCTTACATGCACTGACAGCTTGTGGTTCCAAAATCACTTTGTAGGTACTGAAGGAGAGTTTTAAAGTTTATTGTGCTGTTAATGATGGGATTATCAATCTCGTTGATAAGGTGAGATGAACTTTTTCTTTATGTGTGGATTCCTTCTTTTTTCTTGTGAGACCAGGAAGCCTCTATTTGTGTTCCCATAACTATTTTTCATTTTGTTGCAGTTCTTTGAAATGCCAAGACATGAAGCCGTGAAAGCTCTTGAAATCTATAAACGAGCTGGCCAACAGGTAATTTTCTGAATATTTTGCTCTTTACAGTTCTTTACCTGATGGTCTTAATCATGGTATTCAAGAATACATATCTAATAGTTTGTGTGGTGTACTACTGAAATTTCTTTTTCTAACTGCAGGCTGGGGGTCTTTCTGATTTCTATGAAATTTGCAGGGGACTGGAACTTGCAAGGAATTTCCAGTTTCCAGCATTGAGAGAGGTGATAGTGCTGCATTATAAGTTCTAGTTGATTTTATGATTCCCTTGATGGGACAGTTTGAATTGTGTCAACTCAATACTCTTCTTTGTCCAGCCTCCACAGTCATTTCTTGCAACCATGGAAGAATATATTAAAGATGCACCACGCATGGTTTCAGGTCCAAGGGAAGCACTGGTTAGTATGACAGTGTTTTACATAACTTAGGGCTGTCAATGGGTTGGTTCTGCCTGATTGCCCGTACCAAACCAAACCAATCATATCGGTTCTGGTTCCATGATTTTGTCCCAATTAATAATTGGGTTGGTTCTGGTTCTTGCTTGTCCCGAACCAATTCAGATCCAAGCCAATAATTTTATTAAATACATATAAGGTTCTTCTAATTTTTCTTATATTTTTTGTTTGAAATGGTAAATTTGGCAGATAATATACAATATAAGATTAGTTAAAAATGTTTAATTTATTAACATATAAATAATTTAGTATTCTACTTAGAGGTGTAAATCGGGTTGTGCTGCCCGCGGGCCGGCACGATGGTCTGTGCCGTGCTGGGCCTGGGGTTTGAAGTCCACAGGTTGGCACAGCACGGCACGATCAAGCGGGCCAT
This sequence comes from Nelumbo nucifera, assembly GCF_000365185.1. The sequence continues at coordinate 3,427,562 of NW_010729074.1, forward strand.
GCCGCCCATGGCCCGTGACACGGCCCATATATACTATTTATATATATTTATACATATATATAATATAATATAAATTATAATTATATAATAGTATATAGTATATAATATATTAGTAAAATAAACAATTTTTTTTCAATTTTATTATACTACTTTATTTAATTATTGTATATATAAGCAATTGTATACATCAAAATTCATATAAAATTAAAATTTTAAGTTTTTTTTTCAATATTTTTAAATAAATAGGCAAAAATAGCTTTGGCCCTGTCCATGGCCCAACTTGGGCCAAGGCTTGGCCCAAGGGCCAGCCCGGTCCACGGCACGGCACGGGCCCACGCGGACCTGGGCCGTGGGCCGTGCCGGGCCGACCCCCAAAATTTTCATCGGGGAGGGCGGCACAGCCTGTGACGGCCCGCATTTGTGCGGGCCGCCTGCGGGCACCCACTTTCACACCTCTAATTTTACTATCATTTTTATTAAGGTTATATTATAAAAATTTAAGGTTTAAGTTATTATATAACTAAATAAATATAGTTTTCAGTATAATCAATTATTGTAAGATCCAATTATCCTGATTATTAATTGCGACAGTTCTGGGCCCGTGATCTTGTCCTGATTAATAATCAGTTCGGGACTGCGATCGCCCTGTCCCAACCCATTGACAATCCTAACATAACTATATTCTAATTGCTAATGTAATTTTTAGTTATTATCATCTGTTGTATATTCTGATTTGTTTAGGTTCAGAAAGGGAACATTGGGGTTCCTTATTATCTAAAAAATGTTTGTCTTGATTTTATTGTTTCAATCAATAGACTTAATACCTTAGGCTTGTGTTAGACAAAGTAACGTGCCCATTCTTAATCAGGAACTACCAGAGAGACTCCTTCTGACATACAAACCAGAAGAAGAATCTTCTCCTACTTCTGCTGATAAACCTTCTGTAGATAACCCAAAGCCACTGCCTTCTGATGATGTTGCTCCTTCTGGCACTGATGCTCCTCCTCCTGACATTGTGGATAATGGAGATTTACTGGTATATCTTTTCAGTTATTTGTATTTTCCTATTATCTGATGTTTATTCTGTTGTGCCCTTCTTACTTTTTTTTTTCCAAATATTGTTTTTATTTTTATTATTTTCTTAATCTATAGGGATTAAATGCTACAAGTCCTGATGCTTCTGTAATAGAGGAAAGCAATGCTTTAGCTCTTGCTATTGTCCCATCTAGTAAGCATTTCTGTTCAATTAAATTCTGATTTTGTTTCTTCTCTCCCAAGATCTGCTGTTTTTGTCATTTGCATTAATTGACCAAAGATGAATTTGTATTTGCAGCTGACCATGCGTCCCATGACAATGGTACTGTGCAAACCAAAGATTTTGATCCTTCTGGATGGGAACTTGCTCTTGTTACTACTCCAAGTAGCAACATTTCTTCAGTTACTGAAAGGCAATTGGTTAGTTCATTTCCATTTCTATTTTTTTTGTCATATTTATCACATGCATCACTTATGGTCAATGAAATTGCATTTATGTTTGCTCTGTTTGATAATTTGGCATCTGTATTGAATTTTCTAGACACGTATATAAATGTAATTAGAATGATGGTTTTAACTGCATTCTTGTATGAACCTGGATAAACTTTTCTTTCTTCAACAATAGTTGCAGCATGACTCTATGTATGACCAGATCACAGAACCAAATAAAAGTGAAACTTGCTAATTTTATGTACTTGCATAGGTAAGGACATTGGACTTGGATTGGATGCATATTGGGGAGTTGACTCTAAAGCCAAACTTTTTTTTCTTTTGAATTTGTGGATTAATATCTAGATATGCATATTAATGTGTGGAACAGAAGTAACTGGAAATCAAAACTATTTGTTTGCATAACCTTTTTATCATATAAAGGTGAAATATATATGCACTTATAAAAAAAGTCAAATATATATGCAATTCACAGCCACAATTATATTGATCAGTCTAGATTACTTCAGTAATGTGCCTGAGGGGCCGTTTGATAATGGCTAAAGTCATTGAACTGAAAGATTTGTTGCTTTGTATTTTAGTTAAAAATAATTAAATTATAAAGATTTTAAGGATATAGTGGTCTGCCCAATTTCAGTTTTTGCCATTAAGGAGCCCGCAACCTCCTAAAAATCTTATTCACTAAAAGACAAACAATAAGCTTTTCAGTTCATCATATTTAGTTAGTTGTTATCAAACAGCCCCTGAGTTATGCAATTTAGATAATATAATTGTGAGTTGAAAAGTACGGAAGATCTGTTTTGATATAAAAACTGTGAAAGAAAGAACAAAAGAAAGAGAAGAGAAGGTTTATATAGAGAAAGAAAGAGTAGAGAGGTTGAAGAGAATGGGAGAAGCCAAAAATTAGTTCTGGCCGCCCCTTTCATTAGCTTATATACTTACAAATAAAAACAGAGTACAAAGACAAGTATGCCCTTATTAAGTCGACTACTTGTAAGAACTGAATAAACACTCTTAACGTAAAACATAAACTAATGGGCCTTGGGCCCAATAACTCCCTAACTATGCTATGTAAATAAAAACAAGTGATGTCAGCCCAAAACTCAACACTCCCCCTCAAGGTGGGAATAGATGTCACACATTCCCAACTTGTGTAGATCATGCTCCAGTTTGTTTCTTGCAACACCTTTTGTAAGAACATCAGCAAGCTTCAAGTTAGATGCAACATATGGTAAGCAAACTTCTCCGGATGTCACGCTTTGTCCTATCATGCTGAACTGGGTTGTGGGCAATGTTAATTGCTGCTTGATTGTCATAGTATAGCACCATACGTTCTTCGGCCTCAACTATAATCTCCTCTAACAAGGAATGGACCAGAGGAGCTCTGAAACACCATCTGCCATGGCACTATATTCAGCTTCTGCACTTAACCTTTCCACAACTGTTTGTTTCTTACTCTTCCATGAAACTAGATTACCTCCAACAAGAGTGCAAACTCCTGATGTAGATCTCCTATCATCTAGACACCTTGCCCAATCATCATCTGTTTAAGCCTCTAAATTCAACTGTCCATGGTCAGCAAATAATATGCCTCTACCTAGGTGTCCCTTCAAATGGGAAACCATCTTGTCAATAGCCTCCCGATGTTGAACTCGTGGGGCATGCATGTATTGACTCACTACACTCACTGCATAAGAGATGTCTGGTCGTGTCATACATAAGTATAGCAACTGGCCCATTAATTTTTGGTACCTTCCAACATCATTCACTAGTTCACCTTTTGAAGCATTTATACTGTGGTTCTGATCAATAGGTGTATCAACTACCCTTGCCCCAAGTTTTAATGTCTCCCTATAGTAGATTCAGAACATACTTCCTCTGTGAGATGAAGATCCCTTGCTTGGATCTTGCCACCTCAATGCCTAGAAAGTACTTCAGCTCCCCAAGATTCTTAATCTCAAACTCTTTGTGCAGGTTCTTCTTCAAGGTATCAATCTCACTCAGATTATTTCCTGTGACTACAATGTCATCCACATACACTATAAAAACCGACACCAGTGACCCCCTCCTCTTTACAAAAAGAGTATAATCAGATTGAGTTTGAGTATAGCCAAATACAACCAATGCACTTCTAAACCTGTCAAACCAATCTTTGGGTGATTGCTTCAAACCATATAGAGACTTCTTCAACCTACATACCTTTCCTTTATCCACATCATTGTAAAAGCCAATTGGAAGGTCCATGTACACCTCTTGCAAGTCCCCATTAAGAAAAGCGTTCTTCACATCACGTTGGAAGAGTGGCCAAGAGTATGTAGCTACTAGTGATAGAAGAATTTGGACTAAGTTCATCTTTGTCATTGGTGCAAAAGTCTCAAAGTAATCTATGCCATAAGTTTGAGTATGCCCTTTTGCAACCAGCCTCACCTTGTACATTTTTATACTCCCACAAGTCTTGTACTTCACTATATAAACCCATCTGCATCCAACTGTCTCCTTGCCATCAAGTAAATCCATAATCCCCCATGTATGATTTTTAATCAATGCTTTCATTTCCTTTTGCATAGATATCTTCCACTTGGGTTTGGAGAGAGCCTCACTAACATTCCTGGGTATAGACACAGAGTCGAGGGAGGAAAGGAAGGCCCAATATGAAGGGGATAATCTACTATAGGAAAGATAGTATGAGATGCAATGAGTAGTACACTTCATCTTCCCTTTTCAGAGTGCAATAGGGAGATCTAGGTCATTTGCAATGATGTTAGGAGCAGGGATAGTAGCATCAATAGGAATTAAACCATTAGAGGAAACAAGAGGCATACTTGGGTCTATGTCAATTGAACCTGGAATCTCCGATGAGCTGATATGGAGTGACGTGGGTTCCTCTATTATGGAATCAACCTCCTTGTGCTGTTGTAGGCGCTGTTGTGTAAAACACTGAGAGGCAGGATACAATGGAGGTGGCAAGGTGGGTGGAGTATGTGGGTTAGACATTGTAGTGGACAAAGGAGATGGAACATGAAGTGGTATAGATTGCTCACTTTCTTCTCCAAAACACTTCCCTTGAGAGGAACCCCTCGAGAAAAAAGGTGTGGACTCAAAAAAAGTGACATCCATAGTAACATATTGGCTCCCGGAGACTGGATAATAACAACAATACCCCTTTTAATTTCCTGCATACCAAAGGAATAAACACTTCTTTGCCTTAGGGTTCAGGTTTAAGCGGTGAGGACCAAGAGCATGGGCAAAGCATACACATCCAAAAACCCTTAGAGGAATATGGAACATCTTCACCTCGGGAAAAAGAAGGCTGGATGGAATGCTATATCCAAGAACACGAGTAGGCACTCGATTAATCAAGAAAACTGCGGTAGGGATTGTATCACTCCAAAAACGAATTAGAACTGTAGAGCTCAAAGTCACATTTCTTGGTACTTCCACAATATGTCTATTCTTCGTTTCTGTTACACCATTCTATTGTGGAGTGTATATACAACTGCTTTGATGGCACTCCATGCTCCAATAGGTATGATGCCAGGTTTTTTTCAAAGTATTTCTTGGCATTATCTGATCTAAACACTTTCACTTGTACCTCAAACTGTGCCAACACCATCTGATGGAACTTTTGAACCAAAGACAGTACCTCATCATAGGATCTCATCAAATATATCCAAGAGTATTGAGAATAATCATCCATAAGCAGAAGAAAATACCGATAGCCACTCAGAGAGGAAATATGGTATGGCCCCCACACATCAAATATGAACAACATAAAAAATAGAAGAACATTTTTTATTATTTGCTTTAAAGGATTGTCTACAACGCTTTCCAAGTTGACAACCCTCACACTCCAAGCTGGACAAACTGACAAAATCAATTTTGAAAACAAAAAACGCAAAGAAACAAAAGACAAATGCCCTAACTGATTATGCCAAAGCATAATCTGATCCATTGACTCTGACTCAATGTTCCTGCTGACATGATGAATTTGATGACTATGAAGCGCATTAAGAAGATAGATTTCATTAATCTCGCGATCACTCCCAATCATCCTCTTTGATTCTAGATCTTGCAAAACACAATGACCATGAGAAAAAAATCATTGAACAATTCAAATTCTTTGTCAAGATACTAACAGATAAAAGATTAGTGCTCAGTGTAGGAACATGAAGGACAAAAGGTAGGATAATGGTATCGGTTATCTTACTAGACCCTTTCCCAGTAATGGGAACATGTGATCCATCATTTGTGGAAACTCTATCTTTGCCACAACAAAGGTCATATGTTCTGAGGCTCCTGAGTCTATAATCCAGGGAGGTCCCCCCTTACCTGTAATGGATACATAATTTGTAGTGGCATGTGAACTACCTGCATGTGCAAACGAAGTAGAATGGTTACCTCCTGATCCACTTGCACCTTGCTATCCACTTGATAATGAGTTGGAATTGGCTGTATCCCTCTGATTCAAAAACTGCCCATATCTCTCCAATTCGGCCCGCATTGCAGGTGTTTTAACAGACTCTAGAGAAGTTGTAGTAGGTGGTCCTGATAAATCACCAATGATTGCCATTTTCACATTTCCCTTGTTTCTAAGTCGGTTCAATATAAGGTGTGGTAAAACTTATAGTAGGTATCTCTGGTATGTTTAGGTTTTTTACAATAGTCACAAATCAGATCCTTCTTGTCCTCCTTCCTCGGTTCATTTCCACTCTTGTCCCCACTCGGCTTAAGCTTCACTGTGCTAACCATAGCTGGCTGCTCAAGGTTTGGGTTCCTCATCATCACATTCCTTCTACTCTCCTCTCCAAGCACAAAGGCATATTATGCCTGAGAGAGAATTAGGCTTCATTTAACATTCCTTATTTTAAGGACTTATCTCTTTTGTGTAGTTAAAAACTGAGTGTTCATAAGGGCATTTTAATTACAAAAAGGAGATAAGTCCTTAAAATAAAGAACGCCAAATGCAGGCTCATACTGTCTTAGAAAAGAATATGTTGTCGTGCAATGTCATACTCAGGGTTAAGTCCTGCTAGATCCATCTCTACCAGCTTCTGATAAGTTGCTGCATCTTTGCTATTTTCCTAAACCACAGTCTCCAAATGATCTATCTCCTGCCATAAGGTTTTGAGGGCTGAAAAATAAATAGCAACAGACTTATCTCCTTGCGTAGTAGCAATCACTTGGTTTCTCAACTGGTAGGCTCTAGCAACATTCTCATTCTGCGAATAAGTTTCTTCTACTCTATCCCAAATCTCCTTAGCTGTGTTAACCCATAAAAATTTCCTACTTATATGGGGTAATGTGGAATTGCACAACCAACTCTTTTTTTTTTTTTTTGAAAAAGAGGTACATGAGGACATGTACACAACAATTAAGCACTCAGAAAGTTAATAGGCAGAAAGCTATCACTAAATAGGTAATCCCTGTGAGTGCCAGATTTAGCTACTGTCGGCTTCTGAGTTTAGCTCCCACCAGGAATAGGTCTGGCTGCCCCTTTCATTAGCTTATATACCTACAAATAAAAACAGAGTACAAAGACAAGTATGCCCTTAGTAAGTCAGCCCAAAACTCAACTGTACTTTGGCAAACTGAGGAATCAGAAATCTTTTGGTGAATTTAAAAAAGATATCAAATTTGAAGTGGGGGATGGATTTAGAATACATTTGTGGAAATCAAATTCTCAAGAAGGTTTTCCCAAATCTCTGTGAGATATCCCAAAACAAAGAATGCTGAATTTCTAATGTCTTTAGTCATCAAGGAGAGTTGGGTGAGTTCAACCCCACTTTCAGAAGGCCTCTAAATAATTTGGAGGTTCCGAGGTTGGGTCCTGGATAGATCTTATGCAAAGAATTCGTGCAACCAGACCTTCTAGAGAGGGTAGGGTCCTAAGGATAGAAGAGTATGGCTAGGGAAGGATGCTTTTTATATGTAAGTATCAGAATGTATACATGGAATATACCTTGCTTTTTTCTTGAAAGAAGAAAAAGAAAAAAAAAAAAACTCAGGATCAGGATGAAAAAGTTCTGCCCCCCATTAACGTCTTCTTAATTTGTTCTCTTTTTTGGCACAAAAATCCTGGCTCATTTAAAGAACAAATTGTCTATTTGCTTTACATTTTGGGGAAACATCTTGGTATCATATTCAATTTGTTCCGACTCCTCTAGGTGTTAAACATTGTTTTGAAGAGTTTGACGCAAAATCTAACTTCAGATATTCAATTTATTTATTTTTCCTCTTTTTTTTTCACTGGGGAGGGGGGTTGGAGATTGTAACAGATGATCTTAACTGCTTGCTATAAAGCATGTGATTATCTGTGAATATCACCTTCTACATCCCAATACTGTTCTTTTGTTTTCAGCATCTGACTAGTGCTATATTCAGGCTGGTGGATTGGACACACTTACTCTCAACAGTTTGTATGACGAAGGTGCATATAGAGCAGCGCAGAAGCCTGTTTATGGAGCACCAACCCCAAACCCATTCGAGGTACAGGATCCATTTGCATTGTCGAACAATGTGGTTCCCCCTCCAGCTGTTCAAATGGCTGCAATGTCTCAACAGCAATCAAATCCCTTCATACACTATCAGCCTAACTATCAACCACAGCAACAACGGAATTTAATTATGGGCGCATCAAATCCTTTTGGCGATACCGGTTTTGGGGCTTTTCCTGTGAACCCTGCTCTTCATCCCCAGAATACTAACCCATTTGGAAGCACAAGCCTTCTATAGTTTCATTGCTGGATGCCTATATTGTAATCTACCGCCGCCCTTTATTGGGGCATAATTGCAGATGAGCTTTGGTGTTTCTGTATTCTATCCACGTCATTGGAATTTGGACTAGAAAACAAGTCATGATTTGTGGAATGTAGAGAAAAGATGTAAGATTCAGAATTTCTAGTTTGATACATTGTCATCATGTTGTAAAGTGAACTCTTGTCAATCTCTTTATTCTTGCCTTGTCCAAATATAGATATAAACTCTGAAGGGTAACAATTTTGTTTGATACATTGAACCATGGTGCTAGACTGACAAGCCAAATCTTTTTGGTTGCAAAGAAGGCCATGTAGGAGCTATGCTTGCCGCCTGGTCTCTGCGGTATTTGCTTTCTTGGTGAATTTGTTGTGTATATTGTATTAAATGATACCAGGATGAGTGCTCTTGATTCATGGCATTCAATGGTGCTCTTCAATTGAGACTTTGAGAAGCGTTAGAATCTGCAAAATTATGGGTATTGGCAATCCTAACTTGATCAGTCAATTTAACTTTTAAGCAAGGCGCAAATTTCAAAAAATGAGCTATGCTAGTATTGGTATGACTCGGTGGTTGAACTTGGAACTGTCATTTGGAGATAGCCAGGTGGATGTGGTAAAGTGATCCACATATCTCTCACAAAAACATCAATTGAACCGAACCGGCCGGTTCTGCATTTGTATCTTAAACATATGCAGCCTAAACTACTAATGAGCCCACTATTATGATTAAAAAATATATTATAAATCTGCAGGAAGCAAGATCATTTATAGGCTTTAACAGACCATTTCCTTTCTTAGTTTCATTATCTTACTTATGTTTTCTTTTTTCGGCCCGTACCCATCCATGTTTTCTTGTCGGCATCTTGTTTGAAAGTCTGAGCAAATATGCTGTCCGGTTATTCTACTACGCTGGGCTAGGGATGATCATGGCCGGGTTGGGCCTGGCCTAGCATATGTTTACCAACATAGTGTCCCTAAACATAGGCCCAGGCTAGGCTTGGATAAAAATCCTAGGCCCAGCAATGATCACCCTAGGATGGGCCCTCTCAATGATGGGTGCAGGTTCTCTGTATGTTACATGGCCTTGTAGTTTGTAGTCCAGCTACAAAATATTACCATTCTCTTTAAAGTAGTGAATTGGTCTCTTTTTTTTTCATGGGGCTACACAACAGGGGTAGCCAATAATAATTTGGGCTACACAATGGATCCTGCCCCATTTTATCAAAATTCAAAATCAGGATGAGTTGATTTAGGGGTGAGCATTATTCGGTTAAAACCAAACTACCGAACTGAAAATTTTGGTTTTGGGTTTTTTGGTTTGGTTTTTGAGTAATTCGGTTTTGGTTTTCAGTTTTATAAATTTGGTTAATCAAAAAAACCAAATTAACTAAAATTTTTTATATAATATATAATATACAATATTTAATATATAATATTCTATATATTTATATATTATATATAATGTATTATAATGAAATTAAATTTCATAATATATTATAGGTTATAATATATAATATATAATATTATATATATATTAATTAAATTAGATTTTTAACCGAAATAACTAAAAACTGAACAAAAAATTCCAATTCGGTTATTTTGGTTTTATTATTATTTGGTTTTCATTTTTGTATTTCAGTTTATTCGGTTCGATTTTTAACAGAATAAACCAAATGCTCACCCCTAAATTGATCAATAAATAATTAATTGAGGTAAATAAAGACATCTATTTCTTGTACGGAAGGCTAGGTCCTTATTCACTCTATCCACAATGGGCAATGCCCCTCCCTAGCATTTACAAATTGTGGGGCCTACTTGTATGGAAGGCTAGGTCCTTATTCAATATTATGCAGCTTTGTGTCTTCCTCACGGTACAGACAAGGTGGGACTTATTGCATGTTCAACATTTTTCTTGGAAGTGTGTAGTGCCTGTAATACAAAGCTAAGACTCAAAGAGTTGCATAAGCCAGATAACTTGTGTACTGGTACTAGTATTTCTTACTATTTCTCAGTATACATTTTTGGCTCTCGTACAATAATTCCAATGGAGATAAAGATTGATTTGGGCACACCCCATGACCCCATTATTTTGTATTGGGTACCCCTTATCAAAACTGGGATGTGCCCATATCACTTCCTGTTGTGAATTGATGCAAGTTGAAGGTCCAGACCTTTTTTTTCCCCTTGTAACAAGTTATTTACCAATGGAAAAAATGACTCAATCATCGATGTTCAACCATTCAAATGCTTGGAACAGACTTCATAACTCGGCCCTATAAAAAATTGTCCGCGGACCCGATTCGTACTAAAGGAATGAACCATACTAACGGAAATCTGTGGGCCTGAACCAGTTTTTATATTCTTTTCTTTTCGGTAGAAGGGTCTGGACCAGTTATGACAAATGTCATGTGGTCAGATTTAATATTCTTTACTGATGAAAAGATGTTGGCTGGTATTGGTATATCTAAGGTGCAACTTGGGTCAGGCCAACCAGACCAGATCCATTTCCCAAAAGAAAGGATTAAAAAAAAAAGAACCCATATAAAGCACAGGTGGTTCAGGTTGACATATGCATATGCACAAGGAAGAGTAAAGAGAGTGAAAAATAAATAAACAAAAATGTGGTTTCTTTTGTTACTTTATTTTTCATGTATGATTTGAAACCAAATTTGGTCAGGTGTAGGGTTCTCGAATTGGATTTGATCCCATTCAATTCGGATTTAATTCAAGCCTGTTTCATTATTTTCAAAACAAACAAAATTTATTATACATGTAGAATAAAATTCCTTAAATATAAAATACTAAATTTATTAATTATAAGTTGAATCCAATTATTATATTTATTACACATTAAATTAAGATTTCAATCAATTACATTAAAGATGTCACGTGGTCTACTTATTTTTCATTTGTTCACTTTTAAAAGGTATATTTACTATCAAAATTTAACAACATTAAAAATATCCATTGTAACTTTTCCTTTTATCATTAGTTCACGTTTTTTTTTGCTTCATGATGTAATTCATGCACCATAAATTAATATACATATAATTGTATTATATTAATTGGATTTTGACTCTTAATCGGATCAGGTAAGGTCAATTCACAATCAATCCTATTATATAAATGGATCATCCAAATCCAAAATAATCGGATTGGATGAATTCCAGGCTTTTTGACTACACTATTGACAGCCCTACATTTCCCTACTTTTTTGGGTCTAATTTTGTAACTAAAAAAGTGGCTCAAAAATCATGCAGGGTACATTAGGAAATTAGGATGCACAAAAGTATGCAGTACAATAGTAATTTTTGCTGTGTGGTTTTTGATAGTAAAAAAGAGAGAAAAAGAAAGTTGAGTAAAAAGTTGTTAAATAATCTCACAAAAACCCATCCAACTTTCCCTCAACTCTCTCTGTTTCTCTCTTACTTTCTCTCAAACCAAGCACAACCTTCAGATTTACTAAGATTGGTTTTTTGACAGTTTATTGCATCCATTTGAAATAGGAAGAATCAATCCCTCTTTTATTCTTTTTTTTTAGCTTTCCTCAATTGCAAAAAAAAAAAAAAAAAAGAGGTGAATCTGCAAGATCCGTTAGAAGAAGCTTCATCCACTAGAAGGAGATGTTCTATATGAAAGAGCTTATGACATTGACTCTAAGGAAGCACATACATTCTAATGTCTTAATTCAATAATAGGGGAGCAAGAGTATGGAAACGCCAAACTTTTTAATGGTTCAGTGTCTCTGTGGGCCTTAACTTGTAAATTGTAAAGTTGGTATATTTGATTTATAAATTTCATAGGTATTACTAGCACAAAGGAAATGATTTAAATATGGAAAATAAATTCTCTACAATTTTGTCCACTAATCCCTTAGTTTTGATCCACTGGGCTGTGTGTGGATGAGAGTGGGTTTGGAATTGGAATTTCCAATTCCATGTATTGGATTTTTCTACTTGGCAGCTCTTTCTGAATCAAGGGATTTGGAGAAACATGGAAAAAGAAGCTTCTGAATTCCATGTTCTAGTGGAGTCAGTAATTTCAAGAATTTATGCAGACTGGAAATGAAAATGGTTCTCCGATGAACAATGCTTCTATAAGCAGAAATATAGAATTTTACCCAAACTTGGAAATCTTGGAAATTTGACAAAATTAGCTTCAGAATTCCATTTCCGCCCTTGATCCAAAAACCACTTTAAGATCAGATCTCAAACTGTTGAATTGAGTATTTAAAGCCCTAACTGCACCCATCCATTGATCCGGGCTCTAAAAGGCTAAAACTAGATTTCATTTAACAGCAATACTTGAGAATAATTCAATAGTATTTTTTCAAGTCTGATCTTGTAAACCATATTGGATCATGCCACTTTCATATATCATATGTAGGGACTCTGAAAGTTTCAGGCCATTTTCTTTGCATTTTAGGTTGTTTTAGCCTTTTGGACTAGTTTCTTATTATCTGACCACTCTAAAATGTTGCGGATAGATATAAAACAAATTTTAGGACTGGAATTGATCTTTTTTACATTGATTAACTTTGAATGCAAAAGTTTGTTTCAATTTTTTTTTTTGGATGCAAGCTTTGCTCCTATTTTAAATGCAAAAGAAAATTTACAATATTTGTATTTGTACCGTTCCCAAACTGAGTACAAATACAAGGTTTGGGAAGAGTACAATATAATGCAAAATCTGCTATTTTGTATTTCTAAACCTTGTATTTGCAAAGCTTAGGAGTACAAATACAAATATATAGAGTGTAAAATCTGACATATTGTATTTCTAAACCTTGTATTTGCACTGTATATATCATGGTTTTTAAAAATGAACCAGTGACCGAACCTATCAGGGGTCTGGTTATCAGTTCGAATGGTCGGACCGTTCGACTTGAACGGCCGACTCTTTTTAATAATAAAATAAAAAATTGGAAAATGATCAAAACTGTTTGAATGGTTCAAACAATTAACCGGTCAGTTCAGCGATTTACTGACCAAAATCAATGATTTTAGAGGAAAAAACAGTTTTGAAGGAAAACGAAATCGATCAGATGACAGGTTTCCGGTTTTTCCAATCCGACCATCCGGTCTGATCCGGTTTTGAAAACAATGCAGTCAATGAGAATTGAATTTTCTTTTTTTCTTTCTTCAAAAAACTATGCATGATATTGAGTATATTACATGCCAAACAAGGGTGTAAAACTTGAGACTGGATCTACCGACATTACTTTCAACATGATCTCTAAGCACACATCTCAAATATATTGTATGTTGCTATTGATTGGGCCATGGCATACTGTGATGACTGTAATCATCATGTTTGAGATGTGGGACGTATTTTTTTGGTACATTAACTTTTCAACGAAGATGATAATAGCGGGATTGCCAATCGAACCGAGCTACCACTAGGTTGGTAAGTTAAATGCATACTTTTGAGAACGGATTTTGGGTGATTGTTATGTCATATGTGTGTGTGCACTTAGTGATATATTACCCAAAAACAATCCTCATCTAATACCTATTTTTTTTTTCACCATAAAAATTACCTTTGTCATGATATACTTCTATCATTAATTATTATATATTATGATGCCTAAATGTGTTAATTTGACAAAAATAAGTAAATTATAGATTGAGCTACCGATTACAATCGGTTCTTATCAGATCAGGTAAAATCCCAATTACATACCCTATAAACTGGTTCAGCACATTTGCTTATTGGGTCGGACTCGGATCTATACTGACCCAGACCAGATGGAACCCAACCCATTTGACAGCATACACAGAAAGATTGCGTAGGCAGCCTAACCCAACCTGCTGCATCTACACATGAATACAATAACATACGAAGTTTCTACACGTTGTAACTAGCAAGGGCTTGAAGGCTGAAGCAGCCAAGTTGGGATTTTGGTGGATTTGAATTTTGAACCCGCCCCTGGCAAAAATGGGTTGGTTGTTCAAATTTAACCCAACCCCATCTATCAAAAATAATAGGATAATAGAATAGAAAAGTTATAGTCACACGGGTTCATATGTTCGGTGATTGTTTCCGTACTCCGTAGGACTGGACCCGTATGACTAGCATTTTTTACCTGGATATAATGTTTTTTCAGTTCATTTATATTAATCATAAGAACCATTCGGATCGACCAGACGGTTGGACCTGTTTGACCCAAGAATCAGTCATGGGTTTGGGTCCGGTTGTGGTAAAAAAGGTTCCGTTTTCAATCCGGTTTTCAAAACTATGATTAAGAGCAACACCTCACCGCAATCCTATGATAGTATGAAGCATGTTGTGTTTGGATCACAAGGAGGGCCTTGAAATCAATTCCATTCAATTCCATCCAGTCCATTAGTATAATAGTATTTGTGTATTACAATTTAGAGAAACGAGGAAATTTGGAAACTTGAGGATTAGTGCTGCAAATTCCATTCCTTTTTTATCCCTCACCCGAATCGTAGAATTGAGAGACTAATCCAGCCACTAATCCTATTTAGGGTCCGTCTGCGAAGGTTTTAGCGTTGCTTGGACTATCTCTTCTTTATTGAAATATCGATTTTTCAGCTCATTGTAAACCTTTCGAGGCTTTTTTTTTTTTTAAATTACACCAAACCTAACTTGTAGCTTCATGACTTTGTGCGTGGATCTACCTTGCCTTGCGTTTTCAAATAAAATTCAATTTTAAGATCTTAGTTCGGTACCCCGGCCCCACCCACACAAGTAGGTCGGATTTGGATTAGATCTCTGAAGAATCAAGTCTAAATCGATTTTTAGAAGTACAAATCCAAGTCCAAATCCAATCAGATCGGGATGGCCTCGAATTGCTTTCGGATCCTATGACCATGAAATTTCCAAATTTAATCAGTCCTGTTATACCATCTTTACCATCCTGAAGAGTTGCTCTCGGATCCAATCAAATCAACACTCAACAGTTCTTAACAGATGGAATCATTCAATTACAACGCTACGACTTGTGACGTCAATGGTGTCGGAACCTTTAGGAGAAGTTTAATAATTGATGAGGACTGCGAAGCAGTGAATATTTTTTCTGTTAACTAACTAAGTATATATAGATCAATATGGTAATGACAGTACTAACTTATTGTTTTTTCCTGATGGGTTAAAGTATTAGTTATTTGTTCACCTGCTTTCGGCCTTTGGTTGGTTGCTTGCATACCTAATATAATAAATTCTCTTGGATCTGTTAATGCTTTAGATTACTCATTCAAACTCTTATAAGTTTGATTCTATACAGTTTAAAATTTCATAATATAACTGTGTAAAGGGGTCGGTCAGGGCCAGCTGCTAAAGAACTTTTTCAAAAGATAAAAGGAGGAGAAATGTGAAAGAGGAGGCAAAAAGCTAAACAAAGAGAGATAGTCAGCGAGGAAAGCAACCTGAAGAGAAGAGAGGATCCCATATCCCCCATCCCACCATCACTTAGGTTTTCTTTATTCATTCAAATCCAACTGCTCTCAAGTCACTATCATTGCAATTCCCATTGAAAACCCTCTTTTTCTGTAGGCCCATTTTGCCTTTTTCTTGTAATATAGATCATGCTTATGGGACAGCTATGATTCATCATCATTTTCCCTTCCTTCCTCTAATTTTAATTTGAGAAGACTAACCTCTTTTTCATTCTTTAATCAGAAACATGTGGCTATTAGTTAATCCATACTTCAGTGGCAGTGTAATTTTACATTGAAATTACGCATTTACGTTTATGTGTGTTTGATGAGGATTCAGAGTTTTTCCTGGTCCAAGTTTGACCCGGTCAGCAGTGCGATTTGGTCTGGTTCGGTTAGACCAGTTGTATGAACTAGGGTCTAACAAAGTTGTTCAAGTAGACCAGTTGTATGAACTAGTGGAAGTCTAATTTACAACAAAATTACGCTTAAGGGCATGTGATATGTGGATTTAGGATTTGCACTTGGTCTGGTTCAGGTAGACCAGTTGCATTTAGTAAAGGTAGATCGAACTTGCTCAAGAGGGTCAGTCAATCCAACCTGTCTGGTTAGGGTTTCTAGTTCTTTGTATTCACAGGCCACTAGAATTATATAAATATTTTGTTGCAAGTTGCAATATCTTTTGTATTACCAAATATAGGAAGGGATTAGCTTGATAAGATGCATTTAACAACATAGCTATGACTATATAAACAGACCTTTTCCTTTTCCTCTTGATTGTGATCCAAAAAGGGTTTGATTGCTTTGGGCTGTTGAGATTATTCAATTTGCTGCTTCTTGGGTACATCAAAACCTCCTTTACATAACGTTGGATTTTCATTCTGAGTTTATATTTTAATATAGGAGGGTTCCGGATTCCGCCACATTGGAGGCGGAGATGACATGACACACATCCACCCACCATTTGAATTTGCCACATCAGCCCTAGACTACTTTGTTTGTGGAAAATCTTCAAACCAGGTACCCAAATTATACCCCTGATGTGGCAATTATAGTGGAGATCCATGATTCCATGCTACTATAGGTGAGATGAGAGAACAAGACAAGCTGATTGCAGTGCTCTGCTGCTCTTCAGCAATCCTTCCAAAGCCAATGTCCAGAAGCTGCAGATCCTGGCTGTTTCTTCAAACTCGTTATCTTGAATATAGACAAAATCTTCTGTTAACAGCTAACAAATAATACAAAATGAAGGTAGATATGTATACCATCTTTGAACTAAAAAAAGATGCAAGATTTTTGTTTTGTTTTTTAGCTTGGACAAGCCCATTTTTCTTCTGAAAAAGGAGCCTGGGGAGGCTGTGGGAGAAGGAATCGGTAAGGACATTTGTTCTGCTCTCCTTCCAAAATTTGTACCAACTATCCTTCTGGTTGCCGGTTCTCTTTCATGAAAGTCCACATTCTAATTGTAATCAAGCAGTCTGTTGATGCTCTGTTGGGACAGGTGAGCTAAATCAAGCAAATCACAACTCAATATACTTCTTTTGACTAAAGACACAATATTTATATTTAACATAAACATATCTAGACAAGAGAACCGATTAGATCCTTGTATTGTAATTATCAAACATTGTACAACTTGATATTATAGAACTTTGTGAATTATTTTGATGAAATCAATGAATCAATAGAGAAATGATCCTACCTCCACCTCCCTCATATTTTGAAATTATCAAGAATAGAAATTTGGATATATTTGGGTTTTTTACTTTTTACATCAGTTTGAGTTTAGGCTAAGGTCGATGTTTAAGATTGGTCTTGGGTTGATCATATCTTTGATTTATTATAGAGGGTAAAAGGGGTTTAAAAATTTAAGAGGAATGAGGGACTGAACAGGGGAGGGGGAGATTTAAGAATGATTTTATTAGAGAGAGAGTCATCATCATCATCATCCAAGCCTTATGTCGATTACATGAATTTTGTTCTGTTATGTTTAATGCAATTGCGATTGTTAATTATTATCACTTAAATCATTTTTTACTACTTCTACCCATATTCTTTTTGGTCTATTCTTTATTCTTACTTAGAAACAAATTACTTCCCATTAATCCTTACAGGTGATGTTGATGGTCTTTTTACTTCTTAATCCTTACAAAGAAAGTTAAGACCTACGAGGGTCTTTATTATGATTTCTTATATTTTTAATAATTTAATGCAAGGCAAAATCTACCTGCAAAAAATGAGCCGTGACAAAGTGAAATATCACAATTGGCATTTTTAACATGAATGTTTTTATATATTGTAAAATGTTATCTATTGGACATTTTAAATTAATAAGTAACCACATGTGTGAGAAATGAGAGGAGGAGGTCCTTGTGAGAGGACTGTTGGCCTCCCTCTTTCCTCTATATAATACAAATATAGATCATCTTTCTTGTGGATTTGGCAGCTCAAACTTTGCTAATTTCCACATTAGGCTCTTCTATGGAAGCAAAACCAAAATGTAATTAGCAACTATTCTTATTCCTCAATCCCCTTTTCTATTGCAACCAAAAGGAAGAATATGTAAATGGGTTTCTTTAGGTTCTGTTTGGTTGCAGTGCAAATTCATTTGTACTAGTACAAATGCATGGGAGTGCAAATGTAACAAATATAAATTCTTGTTTAATTTTGTTTTGGATTTTACTTTATTCTGCTTTATGTCTTAATTTACTTCATTTGTACTGCAATCAAACAAAATAAGTTAAAATTTGAAACATAAATAGGTTAGAATTTACACTCGAATCATTTACACTGCCATGATTTTACATCAGTGCATATTTATTTGCATTGCAACCAAAAACAGCCTTAAGTGGTAAGTCCACGTGCCTTTACCTGATCTTAGGGTAGTAATTGAGCCGAGCCGAGCCAAACTAAAATGCTACTAGGTTTAAGCTTGAGTTTGAATTCGATTTGAACTCTATTTTTCAATTCGAGCTTGGTTTAATTATATATTTGATGAGTTTGAATTTGGATCCAAAGCTCAAAAATTTATATATTTTCATATTTTATAAATATATATTATTATATGATATATTTCTATAATATACTAGTGTACAAATATATTTGGCATAAAAATATTAATCTAGCCAGGCTTACAAGTTTTCTAGCTGAAATTTTTATTGGTCAAGATTAAGTTCGAATAACTAATTGAATTTACCCTGAGACTTGATTTCAATTTGAACTCGATTAGAAGTTAACTCAAAGCAATCCTAATCAAACTTGAACTCGAACTATTCGATTATTACTCGATTTGATTTCACCTCCACTCAATCTTATTGAGTTATTGTTGGATGAACTTTAGTTAGGTTCTAGGTCATGTTCGAGCTAGGTAAACCCACATGAAACCCAACTCATTATCATTGGAACATATATAAAAATAACATTTTTTTTGTGTAAAGGAGTACAATTTAAGGGTGATCATGGGCTTGGTTGGGCTGGGCTTGGACCAGGCTTTGCACTTGTGATAACGGCTATACCTTGGACCTGGGTTTCAGGTCTATAACTTTTACTATAAATACATTAAATATATTTCATGTTTTTATACGAGTAGAAAATTTATTTTATATATTGTAATATAAAATATGAATTACATGTTTCATATTATAATATTTATATAAGCATACAATATAACATAAAATTAAGGGTGCAAATGGATTGGATCATGAGCCGATCCTATTTGGTCGAATTCGGATCACCTCTATCCGAGAATATCTGATCCAATATATATTATATATTTATAAATATAAATATATATAATACATATACATATACATGCTATTTATTTATTTATAAATTTATTATATTATTTATTTTTTATAAAAAACATATATATATATATATATGATGAAAATAATTAAAAATCCTTATATTTTTATATTTACTTTATTTAAATTAGTATATTTATTTTTCTTTTAATAATTTATTAATTTTTAAAGAAAACAAGTCGGATCGGATCAAATCCGAAGATCCAACTTACCGATAGGATTCGAATTTGAATCAAATCCAATAAAATCCAACCAAATCTTCAGATCAGATCCGTTATGATCAATGTTGAATCGGATTCAAATATGGATATATTCAAATCCGATTTGCATCCCTACATAAAATACACACATATCATTGGTGGGGTGGGTAGGATCAAGTGTGAGTTAGAGTGGATTGGGCCCTACATTGTTCCCTATTGATATATGTGGATTGGGCCCTACATTGTTCCCTAGGTGTTTCACAAGTATCACAATGTCATGTTACATATGTGGATTGGGCCCTACATTGTTCCCTTAAAATCCCTTTTGCGTAGGCTAATGGATGGGAACAGAAGAATCAAGTTGGTGGGAATATTAATCAAGACAAATGGGTATAATTTTAATGAAATCTTGGAACATTTGGGTTTTTATAAGTAATATCAAAATGTTGCATTGAATATTTTACACAGATTTATTTTGGTCAATATTTAACAATGTTTTTCTTTATGTCATAATATTTGGAAATAATTTTTAATAAAAAGAAAATATTCTGGAGCATTTCAAATGTCAAAATTTTCAGTTGATAAATTTCACATTTAAATATTTAAAAAAATTATTATTATATATTTCAACGTATAAAATAACACAATTTCATGTTATTTTATTTATTGGGCATCTTCTTATACTCCTTTCTCCTTTGCGTAGTTATTGCCATATTGGGTCACCTACCAGCAGTGTTTTGTTCAAGCCTCCGTTGACCTGACTGGTTGGACCGATGATGATTATTTAGTTCAACTAATAGGCCTTGTACTAACTGAATCTGGTTTCATCTAGCGGAGATGGATTCTCCATTAAGGACCCAAATTTCTAAATTCATTTTTTTAGTTAAAATCTTGTTTGGGACTTGAACTGCATAAGATTTTACAAATGATTGGAAAGAAGATTTACTTAAAAATCTACTATTGTACCAAAAAGATATGATACTAGAAAAACTTACAACCAATCAATGAGTATCATAAAAGAAAGGATTTATAAAGTAGCACTCATCAAATTCATGAAAGATATTTTGATTGGTCAAATCTCTTCCTATACCATGTCTATATCATAGATTTTTCCTAAAGAGTAAGATCATTAATCTAAATTGATTTAGCATTTAACTAACCATCATTATTCACCAAAATAAAATAGAAATTGAAAATTGTCATAACATTATTGTAACTAAATAGAATTATTTGGGGTCGGGTTGGGGTGGTGACTTCACTCTCCATCTCATGCCTGTTCCCAACTGGGCATCCTAATTATTCTCTTTCCCATCCCCGACCTGATGCCCAGTGGGGACGGAAAATTGCCATCCCCCTAGGTGGCTCAGACGTGGCCCAAACAGTGAGCCGCTGACCCCTTGACTTGGAGAGAATCGATTTAGCCTTGTTGCTAGGTTTTACAGCACTAGCCCAGGTGATTCACCGATGTTCTGATGTGACCAAGTTCATGACCACGTGGCAGATCAAACTACTACTCAAAGAAGGCCACCTGGAAAATTTGGGTTTAATGGGAGAATGCCATATCATCCAAAACCTAGTAACGTTATTTTTACAAAGTTTCGTTTAACAGAAATTGCAGTGGAATTAGATGGACAGAATTGACAGTAGAGACATTTGTGGAGCGAGTGATCAGTCAGGCCAATGGCAGCAAATTTGCCACGCGGCTATTTCTCTGGTCTGGTTGAAACTTGAAATACAATTTCTCAGATGATTCTCAGGCTCTCATGCATTTATCCCTTTCCTTTACTTATAGTCCTTTCTTTTCAATACCAAAACTAGACTGGACATCGGAAACCACTGAGCCGTCCAACTAGCAGAGACAAATACAATTGAGAAGCTTGGACAAAAACCCTCACCTCATATTTCACAGAAAACGTCGAGAGGCTGTCTGGTAGTCATGTACAATTGAATCATTTGATTTTAGTTTTCTCACGAGGCATTTGGGCGCCATTAGGCGCCAAAATGGTTCAAAAACTTTGTTCTGCCTTTTTGGTGGCATGCATGTTGTCGTGTGAGAAAAATACCTTTTAGGAATGTTGATGAAAACTGAAATGGTTTCATTTTTTAAATTTGAACTTATTTAAAAAATGTCTGGTATGGTGTTACAGGCTCTATGATAAGAACGGATCTTTGGTGGGTCCCATATGACACGTGGCAAGTCAATAGACTCCATATGACAACTATGTGTGCTGTGTTTCACAGAAAGCAAAGCATGCAAACTGCCCTACTTGAGAAACAAGCATGTGGATGTGGGTCAGTGAAGAAAATAATAGTTATTGGACTCAAGTGAGCAAATTTCTTAAATTATTAGTAACGTTTAGGAAATTGACTACGTGATCTCGTGTAGTAATCACGCGTAACTTTGTCTTTCCCGTATTTATATATTCGATTAATCGTGGGTCTCACGAAAGAGTTTTGGGATCCCCGGGCTGTGGAGATAAGGTTCGTTTCGCTTCCGAAGGAGCAGTATGTAGATAAGGTTTATCGTTTCACTTTCGACTCTAGCGGAGCCGGGATGAGTCCTCATTGTGATTTCGGAAAAGTCGGGATTTGTTAGCTCATCGTGATCTCAAGAGATTCGGGATCTGTTAGAGAGACCTCGGGAGTTGGTTACGTGGCGATTCAGGTTGTTAGCCCCGAACTGATACTTTGAT
Organism: Nelumbo nucifera; assembly: GCF_000365185.1. The sequence continues at coordinate 3,449,898 of NW_010729074.1, forward strand.
TCTTCAGTTCCGAATTGGATTGGATGTCGAGGTGAGTTTTGGGCTGAGGGGGCTGAATACCCGAGCTCAAACGCCGTGAACTAGGCTTGCCAGGCTGAGCTGTCATCCCTTGGTCAGGTTGTGTCCACGTGTCCCCTTCTCGCTAGGTCGGGCCAAATCACCCTTCATCAATTGCCCCCCACTCCCCGAGCCAGGGGTCTCAATCCGGTGCGGGGAGTTCATGACGAGTCCAGGTGGATTTGGCACAAGGTCTAGGTGGCTTGATGGGCGAATCGTTGGTTGGACCTGTTCGACCGCCCGACTCAAGCAGGAATAACCCAGGTTGCGTCAAAGTTACGCACGGACGTCACGCCGTTTTATAAACTCCGTGGACGTCAAAACACGCGCTAAATCGATTTCAACCTCAGGGGTCGTGCAACCGGTTTTTCTTGGAGCCATTGGATCATGTTGATCGTTGATCCCCGGATACACTGGCTATAAATAAGGGCCAAGGGGCTCATTTTCCTCGCTACAAGTCCGCTAATCCGCAATCTGAGGCCGCGCTCGAGTCTTTCAGTTCGGTGTCTTTCCGAGGTCGCCTTCCTTCGGTCTTTCTTTTGGTGAGTCCCCCTTTGCCTTTTCTTTTCGATTCCGTGTCTTTCTATCATGTCTAGTTTTAGTTTCGATAGTCTCATAGACGGGTACCTCGGCTTAGGCCGTAGATCCTCGTCCTACCAAGGAGGTTACTTCGGGCCAGGATGCAGTCCACGGTCCTCCCGAGGTGAACTCACCTCGGCGGGAGCGAGAGGCCTCAAGTAACTTGGTTTCCATCTCACATCGAGGTCATGCCAGATAACTTTGGCTCGTCGACAATGACGACAGACAGGCTCCTAACCCTAGTAGCTTGGTACAGACTTCCCAATGACCTCGTCTATAGCATTCCCTTAGGTAACTTCCCTTGGGATCATGGTCATGACGAGATCGTGATCTTTGAGGAACAGCTCGCAGCTGGTCTTCGCCTTCCACTTCACCCTCTCATAGTCAAGATCATAAAGTTGTTCAATATCACCATAGACCAGTTGCACCCAAACTCCATCCGCAATGTCGTAGGGACCATTTCACTTTTCCACAATTACAATCTTCCCCTTGACCTCGATATTTTTTCTTCTATCCCTTCTATAAAAGAGAATTCGTCTTGTGTTCTGCCCAAGCACAAACGAACTTACTATCTGTTCCCTTGTCTTGGCTTCAAGCTTTTAAACGAGCTCCCGAACAAGGTCTTGGCCTGGAAGAGGTGCTATTTCGTGGTCCGCAACACTAGGGGTAGCCTTTCCCGACTCATTGGAGGGCAACCATCCAGGACCCCGGTGTTAGGTTGGACCTGAAGACAAGGGAGGCGCTCCGATCTTGGGCAGAGCTTGGTCTGAAGTTCGAAAACTTCGTGACCGAGGAGAAGCTCGTGTAAGCCAATCTGAGTCCTGGTAAGTCGTTGTTTGCTATATTTTCTCTCTGTTTTACTTTGATATTGTTTCTAACAGCTCGTTTTTGTCGCAGCTATCATGGACATCCCCGCCAACGAACTCTTCAGGAGCATGAAGAAGGGCTCGTGTTGAGCACCCACCAGCTACCGTTCCCAAGCTTGAGCACCCTTCTACCGATCAACCTCTCGTAATAGACCTAGTCGAGGAGGACTCAGGTAAGTCCTCCCCACCCCGGATGCCCGAGGAGGCTACGTCTTCGGAGGTTCAGCCTCCTCAAGAGCAAGAACGCGGTATTTGCCAAGGAGGTTGCTCATTGGGCCGAACTGCCAGTTGCTCAGCTCGGGGCTCGAGCGGCTACTCACTGTATGGTGGTACGTTCCTGAACTTGTCTTTCTAATCTTGTACTTGAATTTCTTTATATACTTACGCTTGTTTTCTTTTCTTGGCAAGTGAATTCCGCCATCCATGCCTTGGCTTATCAGTCCGAGGTGAACTTGAAGCGGGCCCTCGGAGCCGAGGAGTCTTCTCGGAAAACTCACGCTGAGCTGAACTTAGCTTGCAACGAAAATAACTAGTTGAAGAATGATGTGCGGGCTAAGAAGGAGCTGCTCACATTGCTGATGTCGGAGAAGAAGGAGCTCGAGGAGCGTGAGGCGGCCTTGAAGAGGGAGCTCGAAGAGCGAGAGACGGCATTGAAGAGGGGGTGGAGAACCTTGAGGTTCATGTGAAGGAGCGAACCGAGCTACTTCTTCAGGCAATGGGGGAGGCCAAGGCTAAGGCTGTCAAGGGGTACAAGTCCTCAGTGGAATACTCGAAAGAGTTGGTCGAGGTAGGGACGACGAGCTACCGCAAAGGATTCAAACTTAGTAGGTGGCTGACCCAGCATGAGTTTCCCCAGCTCGACCTCAATGTCATAACCACTTCGAGGATCACAGAGGAGATGGCCATCAAAGCTGCCCAAGATCTGGACTCCGAAGCAGAAAGTGACGGCGACCTGCTCAATGAAGATGAGGAGACAGGTGCTGGCGAGAGCCGCAAGGAGACAGATCCTCCTGTCGAAGCCTCCAGCAAGGATGAGGAGCACCAAAGTGACTAGATGCCTCTTTTCTTGGACCCCCTTCTCTAATACACCGAGCACAGTCTATTGTAAAATTTTTTTCTTTTTTTTTTGTATTCGAAACTCCATATCAATGAAATACAAATGTTTTTTTGCAATCTTTGTGCAAGAATTTCTTTTTTTTTAAGTGTATATAACTTTCGAACTTCTGAACTAAACCAAATAGGAGTAGATTTTTTCTAAGTGTAGGTTATCCCGAATTGTCGAGCTAACGAGCTGGACTCCAAGTAGGGATAACTTCGTATCATTGTACGCCGAGGTGGGTGGACATTATAGGGTATATACCCGACCTGTCTACACACGAGCTACTCGTTTAGGTGTTGGTTATCCCTTAGTGCCGAGCCATCGGGCCTGACTTCAAATGGGATTAACTTGTTGTTATACGCCAAGGTGGGCTAGACGTTGTAGGATTTGTACCTAAACTATCTATGCCTCAGGCGTGAAAACTGGTCTGCCTATGCCGGAGAGGCGAGTAGGACTTGTCTGCCTATGCCGAAGAGGCGACTATGACTTGTCCGCCTATGCCGAAGAGGCGACTAGGACTTGTCTGCCTATGCCGAAGAGGCGACTAGGACTTATCCGCCTATGCCGAGGAGGCGACTAGGACTTATCTGCTTATGCCAAAGAGGCAACTAGGACTTATTGTAGTGCCGAGGTCTTATGCCAGCTCGACACTATGGCTCTTAGGCTTTTGGGAGGGACTCGCAGTCCTCTCTCTAGTTCGATGATCCTTTTTGACCAGTTCGTTGGTCACAAGTAGTACCTTCTTAGGTTGTCGATATTCAACGCTCGAGGTACCTGCTTCCCTTCCGAAGTCTTGAGCTCGTGCGTGCCTTCCCCGAACACCCGTCTTACTCGGTACGGACCTTCCCAATTCGGTCTAAGCTTACCAACGTCGGGCTTGGGTACCATAACCTTTCGAAGAACTAGGTCGCCGACGCGGAAGTGTCATTTTTTGACCCGGGCGTTATAGTACCGAGCTACTCTCTGTTGGTAAGCTGCAGTCTGGATGTAAGCAAGGTCTCGTACCTCTTCTATCAGGTCTAGGTTGGTATAGAGCTCGTCATCATTCATCACCTTGTCATAAGCCTCTAAGCGTAGTGTGGGCACCTCGATTTTTGCTGGGATCACTGCTTCTGTACCATAAGTGAGGTTGAAAGGGGTTTCACCAGTGGTGGTCTTAATGGTAGTTTGATAGACCCAGAGGACACTAGGCAGTTCATCTACCCACAACCCCTTGGCTCGAGCTAAGCGAGCTTTTAGTCCGCGAAGTATTTCTCTGGTAGTAACTTCTACTTGTCCGTTCGCTTGGGGGTGTGCCACCGAGGTGAAATTTTGTTGAATTCTCATTTCGGCACACCAGTTTTGAAACTTGATATCCTCGAACCGCTTCCCATTGTCGGAGATAAGTACCCGAGGTAGCCTGAAGCGACATACTATGTTTTTCCAAAAGAAATTCTGTATGTTGTGGGCTGTGATTGTTACCAAAGGTTCGGCTTCCACCCACTTCGTAAAGTACTCTATTGCTACGACCAGAAACCTTCTCTGTCCTGTCGCTGGCGGGAATGGGCCAAGGATGTCGATTCCCCACTACGCGAAGGGCCATGGGCTAGTGAGGTATTTCAGATCAGCAGCAGGTCGATGGTGGATGTTGGCGTGCCTCTGACACCTGTCGCACTTCTTGACGAGCTCAAGTGCATCTGCCTTTATCGTGTGCCAATAATAGCCTTGCCGCAACGCTTTCTGTGCGAGAGCTCTGCCCCCCAAGTGTTCGCCGCACAAGCCTTCATGGGTGTCACGAAGTACATGCTCGACTTCTGAGGGTCGCAAGTAGCGCAGGTAGGGGAGCGTAAAGGACCTTCTGTACAACTGTCCGTCTATAAGGACGTACTTAGCTGACTGGCGTTCTACCCTTCGAGCCCTATTGCGTTCTGTAGGTAGGGTCCCGTGAAGCAGGTAACTTACGAGTGGGTCGATCTAGCTCGGTTCCGCTTGTGCTACGGGAGTGACCTCTTCTGCCCCCTCCCCCCAAGAATGCTAAGCCGAGGTAAGTCCTCTATGTACACAGTCCACATGGTGTTACTACTTGTGTTAGCTAATCGAGACAAGGCATCGGCCTCAGCGTTCTCGGACCTCAGAATCTGTCTAATGAAGTAGGAAACGAAGTTGCGTAGGATCTCTCTTACTTTGGCCAAGTAAGCAGCCATAGTGGAGTTACGGGCTTCATACTCACCGATGACTTGGTTGACCATGAGCTGTGAGTCGCTGCATATGACGAGGTGCTTTGCCTTCATTTCCCTTGCTAGGGTTAACCCGACGACCAATGCTTCGTATTCTGCTTCATTGTTTGATGCCGCAAATCCGAACCAGAGTGCGTATTCCAGTTTCACCTTGCTTGGACCATATAGAATCAGTGCTGCACCGCTTCCCTACTGGTTGGACGAGCCATCAACGTGGAGAATCCAGGGCTCCTCATCCCAGGTCGGTCCTGCTTTGACCGGGTCCGGTGCCGCACTGGTTAAAGCTTCCGTCGTGTGTTCGAGCTCGGCCAGCTCGGGAGTCGCGGTACTAAACGTGCATACCGCTACAAAATCGACCAAGGCTTGGGCTTTGATTTCCATCCGAGGTTCATACCGGATATCATACTCGCTTAGTTCGATAAACCACTTCGTCAATCTTCCAGACACCTCGGGTTTGAGCAGAATCTGCATCAGAGGTTTGTTGGTGAGGACGACGATAGTGTGGGCCTGAAAGTACGGGCGAAGCTTGCGAGCTGCTATGATTAGCGCGGACGCTAATTTCTCGATCTCTGGGTACCTGGTTTCTACGTCCTACAAAACTTTACTAACATAGTAGATGGGTCGTTGGACCCGATCTACTTCTTTGATTAGTACCGAGCTGACCACCTCGTCACTCGCGAAGAGGTACAACTTTAATACACCCCCTTCCTTTGGTCGAGTTAAAACTGGGGCGGTACCTAGGTGTCTTTTCAGCTCGTCGAAGGCAAGCTGACATTCTGTAGTCCATTCGAAGTCCTTACTCTTTTTTATGGCTTTAAAAAGGGTATGCAGCGATTTGCCGACTTGGACATAAAGCAGCTCAGGGCGGCTATCCGGCCAGTCAACCTCTGAACCTCTTTTCTTTTGTGGGGTGGTCTCATATATAGGATGACTTTTATTTTATCCGGGTTGGCTTTGATGCCACACCGGTTGGCTATATAGCCTAGGAATTTACCTGAGGTGACTCTGAAGACACACTTGTTTGGATTTAATTTCATATTGTATTTTCGCAAAATTTGAAAAGCACTTTGTAAATCATTCAACAAGAAATTTGAAAACTGAGTCTTCTCGACCATGTCATCAATGTAACACTCTATTTTATTGCCGATCAACGGCTCAAAAATTTTATTTACAAGGCGTTGAAAGGTTGCCCCAGCATTTTTTAATCCGAATGGCATGACCTTATAACAATACAACCCGAGCTCAATTGTAAAAGCAATTTTCTCTTCGTCGGCAGGGTCCATCAAAATCTGGTTGTAATCGGAATAGGCGTCCAGGAAGCTCAGCAACTCATGCCCTGAGGCCGCGTCCACTAGGCGAGGCGGTCGATCTTGGGCAACAGGAAGCAATCTTTTGGGCAGACTCTATTCAAGTCGGTGTAATTGATGCACATGCGTCACTTGCCATTGGCCTTTTTTACTAGAACTGGGTTAGCCACCTAGCTCAGGTAATGGACTTCCCTGATGAAGTCTGTCTCTAGGAGATTCCCGACCTTTTCATCGACTATCCTCCAACGTTTCCGAGGCGAGGTTGTGCTTCTTCAGTCTTATTGGCCTGACTAAGGGGTCGGTATTCAATTTGAGTTAGAATTTTAGAGTCTATTCCAGTCATTTCTGCTACGGACCAAGCAAAAATATCCAAGTTTTTAAGTAAGAAACTTACTAGTTGGGAGTGGAGTGGTTCGTTGATCGAGGCACCGATCTAGAAAGTCTTGGCCGGGTCATCAGCTGAGATCTGGATGTGGACTGTCTCCTCTGTCGGGGCAGCTCGCTCGTCGGCATATTCTGCTGGGTGTTCGAGCTCAACATCATCTGCTAGTTTCACTTTCCCTTTGAGAGCAGCTACGTAGCATTTGCGAGATTCGAGCTGGTCACCTCGCACAACTCCTACTCCATAGTCAGTTGGAAATTTCATCGCTAGATAGTAGGTGGATACTATTGCACGTAGGACGTGTGTAATGGGTTGACCTACTATGGCGTTGTAGGGAGAGGTCGTGACCACCAGGAATGTGTGCTCAAACCTCGCGATATTTGGCCACGTGCCGGCCTCTACGAGTATTGTGACTCATCTGAGAGGTTTGACCTCCTCGCCGCTGAAGCCTACCAGAAGAGTGTCTGCCGGTTTTAGATCGCTCTACTATAGTTGTAGCTTGTCGAAAGTTTCCTTGAATAATATATCGGCCGAGCTACCTGAGTCCACCAGGATAAGCTTCACTTCGAAGTCGTTGATCCTCATTTTTACCACTAGGACGTCGTCATGAGGGTACTAGATCCCACGTGCATCGTCCTTTGTGAAGTATATTGGTTCTTCAAGCCGAGGTCGCTTTGGGGGGTTTTCCTCTTTTTTTCTAGCTCGCGGGCTGAGGTCCAACCAGCTGCTGATGTACACCCCGCGATGATGGACCTGCTAGTAATCATGTTAATTACCCCGCGGATCAGTCTTTCCTTGGGCAACTATCTCGGTGATTGCTCGTTCTGCCTGATGGTCTTGGGGCCATTCCTTCTCTGGTCCCCCTGTCGATCTGCTTGGCCTCTCTCTTCTCGCTGTATGAAATTTTTTAAGTATCCACGGCAGATGAGCTCCTTGATCTCGTCGTGGAGGTTCCTACAATTCTCTGTGTTGTGTCTGTGGTCTCTATGGAAATGACAGTAGACGTTTTGGTTCCTTATTGCGGGATCTCCCCTTAACCTTGGAGGCCATTTGACGAAGGAGGAGTCCTTAATGGCCATTAGGATTTCTCCTCGCTTAGCGTTCAATGGCATGTAGTTCGTTCTTTCAATAGGTGGGGTCCTAGAGCGCCGACCTGATTTGCGAGTTCGCGAAGGAGACCGACTTTTGGATTTGTTTCTTCCCCTGCTCGGGGACTTACTCTTCCTTCTTTTTTGTTCGCCACCTGTTTCTTAATTGTCCCTTTTCCTCTTTTCTGTTGGTGGATTGTCGGCCTTCTGATTGATTTCCTTTTCGGTACCGATGAACTGATCGACTAGCTTAAGGAATTCGGTGATATCCTTTGATTTGTTGGCCACCACATGCCATTTAAACTCCCTGTGGGTTATCCCTTTCTTTGCTGTAGTGTGTCTTACCGTCGGGTCGAGGTCTGGTATCTGTAGGCAGGTGTCGTTGAAGCACTTAATGTAGCTTTTGATCGATTCTCCTTCCCTCTGAACTACGTTGAGAAGGCTTTCTTGTGACTTCGGGCAATTCTTGCTAGTGATGAAGTGCGAGGTAAATAAGTCTGCGAACTGCGATCAACTTTTGATTGATCCGGTGTGAGCTTCCGATACCAGGTTCGAACTACACCTTTAAAGGTAGTGGAGAAGGCTACACACATGCAAGATTAATCAGCCCCACTAGGTGCATCTGGAACTGGAAAGAGTCCACATGGTCATTAGGATCGAAGGACCCGTCGTACTTGTCTAAGGGAGGCATCTTGAAGTCTTTAGGCATTGGAGCCGCCAAGAGCTCGGGAGACAGGGGAGACAACCTGCAAAGTAGTAGAGGAGCGGCCTTTGTAGCCACCGAGCTTGCTTCTTCCTTACCTTTATTTTGCCCTTCTCGCTGGGTTGGCTTTGCTGGTAGGCTGTTTTGAGCCGAGGTATGGTGTGCCTTGCGACATCTCCGCTGTTGTTTCTTCACTGGCTCGGTGTTGGTGCTGCTGACTTTGGTATGCTCCGGTACTGCTCTGTCATGAGGTAGCTCCTCGTTCCTTGTGGGATTCTGGGGCTGGCTATCATGAGGGACGGAGAGGCCCTATCTCGAGTTCGCACCTCGAACCCCGACCTGGTTACCTGCTAGAAAATCGTCATTTTCTGGCTATGAATGCCAAGGAGGATTGGTCCTATTAGGTTGAGTACCCCCGGACCTGTTTTCGAGGTTCCCTTGCGAGGCCAGTGGAGTAAGCTGACCGTCTCTTCTCCCACGGGGTGAGACCTGACTCCTGGGAGGAATCGATACTTGTGAGGTCTCTTTGCCCCGGTGGGGAGATCGACTGATGTTCTGGTTAGTCCTAGGCCGGTTCTGATTCTGATGGGCCCCTGGGTGCCGAGGTGAAACTGATTGCTGATTTTGTGGCAGTGGAGGGAACTGATGCTGGTACTACTGGTAGAAATAATGCTGCTGGTACTGTTGAAATTGCTGGACCTGCTGCATCTGGATCTGGATAGCCTAGACGCCCTGAACCAGGTCGTTGAATTGGGACTGCTCGACTCTGGGGGGAACCACAAAAGGCTCAAAAAAAGTTGCACCTACCACTAGGGGAAGTGGGGCGCTCACCTGTGTGGTGTTTGGTGGTGCGGTCAGCGTTGGAACTCCAGACGCAATAGCGGGATGGTGAACTGGCCGATACACACCGTAGGGGGTTGGGGTTGCCCCCCGGAGACGTTCATCTTGCTGCTTTTCCCGGTATGATTGGAAGATGCCATTGACGTAGAAATCAAGGTTGGTAACTATGAAGAATGGGTATGACCTTTCAATCGTTGCCCACAGACGGTGCCAATTGTTGTTGCGCGATCTGACTACTCCCTACTGGAGGGCGATCTGGCTTCCAATCGAGCAGCGAGTTGGATCTATCTGCAAGACAGCGGATCAAAGAACCCAGGGTGGCTAACCTAGCGAGGTCGCTTCGATGCTTAAGTTAGTATACTGCAATGCGAGCTGAATGCTTGAGAGTTTGAGAGCTTGAAAGCTAGAGAGTAGAGTAATCATGTGTACCTTTGTCTTGAGGTTCCCGTCTTTATATACTGGAGTAATCGTGGGTCTCACGAAAGAGCTCCGGGATCCCCGGGGTGTGGAGATAGGGTTCGTTCTGCTTCCGAAGGAGCTATCTGTAGATAAGGCTTATCGTTTCACTTCCGACTCTGGCGGAGCTTGGATGAGTCCTCATCGTGATCTCGAAAAAGTCGGGATCTGTTATCTCATCGTGATTTCGAGAGATTTCGGATCTGTTAGAGAAACCTCTAGAGTTGGTTACATGGCGATTCGGGTTGTTAGCACCAAGGTGATACTTCGATTCTTTAGTTCCGAACTAAATTGGATGCTCTTCGATTCTTTAGTTCCGAACTAAATTGGATGCTCTTCGATTCTTTAGTTCCGAATTGGATTGGATGACGAGGTGAGTTTTGGGCCGAGGTGGCTGAATACCCAAGCTCAAACGCCGTGAACTAGGCTCGCAAGGTTGAGCTGTCATCCCTTGGTCAGGTCGTGTCCCCGTGTCCCCTTCTCGCTAAGTAAGGCCAAATCACCCTTCATCAGATACCACCTCCGACCCCTTTATCTCTCTCTCCTCGCCCCCCCGGGCCCACTGTGAAGGACAATTACGATGCTCTCCAATGAGGTAAATCAGCGGACTACTGTTTATACGTAGTAATAGGCTTGTCCTAACACAATTTGTCGAATTTCACTTGAATAACAGATTGTTTTGTTGCTAGTTTTGTTGGGTGTATATAACAGTTAGGAGAACTCAAATCGAAGTTTGGAGAAGAAACAGAGGGCAGCGTCTCAGTTAAAGAAGAGTTTATGATATCGGAATCCGATATAATAGCTAGGATACGGAGTAAGATCCCTGCCATTGCTGTAGTCAGAGGTTCTAAGGCAACCGAACCAAACCAAGAAAGTTATAACACCAGCAACACCAACAGTGCAAACAATGAAGTGGGAGCTTTAATTTTTCCGGATTTTCAAAGATGGATCATCCGATAGAAACTCCAATGTGATCTTAGAAGACAACGGCCCGAATGCAGCAATTTTTTCCCTAAGATTCAACTATTCCACATCTTCCCTAAGATTTCACCGGCTTCTTATCTTTTCTAAGGTTATGTTTGGTTTGAAGGAAAAGGTAGAAAAATGTAAGAAAATTTATACAAGATTTATAAAATTTCCTTATATTTACCTTTCTTTCCCTACCTTTTCTTCAAACCAAACACAGCTTAGATTCAACTATTCCACATCATAATCGCTTCTTCGATCAATTGTTTTCAGTTCTCGGATTTGATGACTAATCTAACGTGTCCCCAGAAAGCGTATCAGCACCCGTTAATGAAGATGGAAGAGCATTAACTACTTTGGTGCTGACGAGCCTTGCAATTTCTTCTCCGAAGATCAAGCTCCGACCCTTCAATGGTATTGTCCTGTAGAATTAAGTTAAATGTAGCTCTGGAAGAAGACGGTGTTTGTGTCGATAACAGTGGCGGAAGAGCCGGTAGGGTTCAGAGAAGGGGACGGACAAGAATCGATAACCGTCGGGCACATGGGGATGGCTCCAGCCTCCAGACAAATCAGCAACAGTGGCTCAGGGCTCCAAAAGTTGGGTGCGCGGAGTATATTTACGGAGAAGTATGGACAGGTTCAACGCAGATTTCTGATTTCTATTGCAGAATTATAAACATTCAAAATGTCAAAATTTTATATTTTATACACGTCAATAAAGTAGCATTAATTCCGAATTGACATCTATTCAAGAACTGAAGATGTTCCCAATATACGATTAGTAAATGCTATAAAATCGGTGTGAGGCGCGCAGTGTAGGAGCCGGACTCGTTAGATTGCCCCTTTTTGCCATGGTGTTAAATTGCCCCTTTTTCACCTACTAGTAAATTGTCTTTTAACGTTAGTTAATTTCCTAAACCTGGGGATAGTTTAAAAAATTTGTCTTTTTTTACTATCTATTGGATTGTGACAAGTGTTCATTTAATACCCCAAAAAAATCAGTGTCCCGCAAAATTATTCCAATCTGACAGATGTTAATGTTGCTGTATCCCATAATGTAAGTAGACACATATGATGGAATTGAGAGAGGTATGGATTTATATCTCCGCCCCACAACGTCCCACAGTATATCTGGAAACATCTCTCGATGATATCATCGGTCTAGTTTTCACAACGTCTCACAGTATATTTCCATGTATATTAGAAGCATCTCGGATGATAATATCATCTGTTCGATCATCATAATTTATCATCAGAAGATGTTCTTAATACATGGCGGGATTCTAATACATCCGCGGAAATGTGCTGTAGGACGTTATGGGGCGGAGATGTAAACTTAAGAGGCGTAGCATCAAATGTGGATCCCACACATCACTTCATACCTGGCCCACTTATGCAGATGAGTGGGCCCATCCTTAACGCGGTTATCCCAACTCCCAAATACTAGACCTTGTGGAAGAAGATTCGTAGAAGGGTCGTCTTTGGTAGCCATGATAAAAATCCTTCACCCTTGTTCTCAGTCTTGCTTTTATGAGTGTGTAGGTCCGGCCCTAGAATTCCTTGATGGATTTATAAAACTCCATTTTTGTGTGGTGGGGCCACCTTCTTTTCTTGCCACGTGTAAAAACTGATTAATTTAAACTTCTTTTCTGGACGATCCGACCAGAAAAGAGATCGAACTTGGCAAAATTGAATAAAAGCCCCAACTTTGTAGAAGCGGAGTGTATTTATCTCTGCAGCCAAACATTCCCATTAGAAGTAAGACTCCAAAAGTTGGTAAAGGCCCCACAGCGAGGGTGGCCCTGGGCCGTCTGCGGTTTGGCACCGACTCGATCAAGTGAGTGGGGCTAATCTAAAGCTGATCTTATCGTATTGTGGGTCCCACTACTGAGTTAGAGAGAACAAATCGAAATATCGTCTATATGACATACATCATGCTCCATAAATGTTCTCCACCAGCCAAACAATACCCTTCTGACACAAACACAAGCTCTGCCCTGATAATCTGATTCTGACCATCCACTTGGATGACTTTTGGTCTAAGAAAAGTCTACTCCATGGGCCCTAAATCGAGACACGTGTACGGTAGAGATGTCTTCACTGTACAGATATATATGGTATGAAGAGTATCCAATGCTTTCTTCTTAAAACCTTCTCCTGTAGATAACCTCGTCAATAAGTCCAGTGATTCCAATTTCCAATCTGGCATTCTGCTTCTCTCCCCCGCAAAAGCTTCGAAAACATTCTCTCTCTCTCTCTCTGACTTCAGCTCAAATTTTCTTTTCTTTTCTTTTCCACATTCATTCAAACCGACTTTCTTCAGACCATTAAAAGCAGTCTCTCACCTACATTTTTCTTGTTCAATCTCTCTCTCAACTGTAAATAGTTAGGAACAGAACAGAGCATCCATGGCTGCCAACAAGTTCGCAACCATGTTGAGTAGAAACACACACAAGATCACTGTAATTCTCGTCTATGCAGTTCTTGAATGGATTCTGATATTCCTCCTCCTCGCAAACTCTTTGTTTTCTTATTTGATTGCCAAATTCGCCAACTACTTTGGCCTTAAACCTCCCTGTCTATGGTGTTCCAGAGTTGATCATGTCTTCGAGCCTGGAAAAAGATGTAGCTTTTATAGAGATCTTGTTTGTGAGAGCCACGCCTCTGAGATTTCCAAACTGGGTTACTGTTCCAATCATCGGAAGTTGGCTGAAGCGCAGCAAATGTGCGAGGAATGCTCGTCTTCTCGGCCGAATTGTCATGGGAAGTCGATCGATATCGGGCGACGGATCGCTTTCTTTTCTTGGTTGAAGGATATGGATGTGATCTCGAGTGATGGTGAGAAGAAGGTTGAGAATGGTGAGAAGATTTCGAGGTGTTCGTGCTGTGATGTGAGCATGAGCGGCAAACTTTACTCCCCCTATTTGCTGTTTCAGCCTTCATGGGGTGTTTTGGATTATGCCCAGAAAGGAAATTTGATTACTGCTGCCAACGGTGAGGATCACGATGGAGGTGAGTACTCGGATCCATGTAAATCTGATTGCCAGACTGATCGCTGCTGCGACGATGAACATGACAGGGGAGAAAGAGAAGATGATGGTAGATTGGATGATGAACATCGTCTGCTTTCTGATTTAGATGAAGTTGTTGAAAGAAGAGAAAAGGAGCTAGAAGAAGACTGCTTGAGGTCTCCATCAAGCATAAGAATCGAAGAAATAGTAGGATATGAAGACGAGAAAGTGGGCGCTGTTAGAATAAAAGAGCAAGAGCCACCGGAGGATGAGAATTCAAGTATGTGTGTAGAAGGTATAAATGCTGTTCTTCAATCTTCTGATGACATTATTTTTGAAGCTCGTCATAGAGAAGATGCATCTATTGAAATCATCTCTCTACGTTTGGAGAATATCAATGATATCGATGACCACCGCCTGGTTCCAATCGAATTGATCGATTCTATGACTGATGATAACCAAACCTTATATGGATATAAAGAGGAAGATCAGAACAAGCATGATCATCCAGAAGGACTGTTGGATACTGAATTGCCTATTGAGACGCAAACGGAATCAGTTGTTGACAAGGAAGACATTATAGCAGAGGAATCAGCTGTGCTTTTGGCCGAGGGGAGCGAGGAGAAAACAAGTCCTATGGAGCTTCAATCCATGAAACTGGCGGAAATTGAGAACTGTTCCGCTTTAAACATTGATGAATGCCAAGGAGATTTAGTCGGTGAGGTATGTGAGCAGGTTACCATTGCTCGAGAAGTAAAGGAACCAATCGATATTCCAGGTAAAAGGAATTAATTACTTTAAATGGATAAGTTGCTTATTTATTAGTTCTTTCTACATTCATGTTCAAGAAATCTCAAAATGAAGCATCTCTAAAATCTACAATTTCTTGATATATGCAGCATCTGAAGAAACTAGTTCTAAATTGTTGGATAATGGGACTATATCAGAGATCCCAATAGAGACAGATATGCCTGATCAGCAACCTAATGATCTGCCTCAAGTTCATGAACCTGTTACTATAATCCCATGCCTGCCAGAAGAGCACTTCTCCAATAATTACAGCAATGCTGGAAATTCTGCAATCTCTGATACGTTGATGGCAGATGATGGCCAAGGTAAGACTTAGAAAACTCTGTTTGTCATCTCGTAATCAAATTCCTTTTTCTTTTAAGTTTCAATACATTTCTTCAATAGGAGTTCAGTTTGTAATGTGAATCTTACCATATTTAGATTCCAAGCAAGCTGAGGAAGCCACCATAGAAAGCAAAACCATATCTGTTGACAGAACTGAACAAGGAATAAACCATCATTTGTCCTTATCCTTAGAGCTTAATGAGGTTGAGGAAGAGAAAGCACCTGAAACACCCGGTTATGTTGAAGGCATCCACCAGATACATAAAAAATTGCTACTGTTAGAGAAAAAGGAATCTGGGACAGAGGATTCTCTGGATGGAAGTGTCAATAGTGATTTTGAAATTGGTGAGGGGGTTCTGACTGTTGAACGCCTGAAAACAGCACTCAAAGCAGAGCGCAGGGTTCTGAAGACTTTATATGCAGAGCTAGAAGAAGAGAGGAGTGCTTCTGCAATAGCTGCTAATCAGACAATGGCAATGATAACTAGGCTTCAGGAGGAGAAAGCTGCAATGCAGATGGAAGCATTGCAGTACCAGAGAATGATGGAAGAACAATCCGAGTATGACCAAGAGGCTTTACAACTTTTAAACGAGCTTATGGTCAAGAGGGAAAAGGAAAAACAAGACCTGGAAAAAGAGTTGGAAGTTTATCGCAAGAAGGTCCTTGATTATGAGGCAAAAGAGAAAAGAAGGCTGAGAAGGAAGGACAGTAGTGGAAGGAGCAGAGCCTCATCCTTTTCTTCCAGCAATGCTGAGGACAGTGATGATCTCTCTATTGATCACCACGGAATTAGGGATGAATATAGCTGCTTATATGGTCATCAGGAAAGCAGCAATAATTGTACTCCTGTTGATGCAGTTCTAGATTTGGAGGATGTGGGTATAGAATGTGCCAAGCATTTGAGTACTCTTGATGAATCACTAGCTGAATTTGAGGAAGAGAGGCTCTTAATTCTAGAGCAGCTCAAGGTACTTGAAGAGAAACTATTTGCATTAGCAGATGAAGAGGAAGAGTTCTTTGAAGATGTGAAACTAATTGATCATTTTCCAAAAGAGAACGGCAAAGAGTTGAATGTGAATTCTGATGTTAGCAATGAGGAAGTAAATAGACTTGAAAATGGTTTCTTCGAGGAATTTGACACAAAATATTATCAAGAGAGAAGAGACATTGGCAGTAAAGCAAAGACGCTCCTTCCTCTTTTTGATGCTATTTCTATAGAAAATGAAGATGGGATAATGGATGAAGAACAAGGAGGATCTGATTCCATTGTCTTGCAAACTTCATCATCTGCCAAGCTCGCATTGGAGAACAAGAAGCATGCCATTGAAGAGGAGGTGGAAAATGTATATGAAAGGCTACAAGCTCTTGAGGCAGATAGAGAATTTTTGAAACATTGTATTAGCTCCTTGAAGAAAGGAGACAAGGGGATGCATCTTCTCCAGGAGATTCTGCAACACCTTCGTGATCTGAGGACTGTGGAGCTCCGTGTAAGGAATATGGGTGATAGTGCTGTAGCATGAGTTTCTGATCAACCATTTTGAACAGGTATATAATAGGTAAAATGACATTCTTTTCTTTTATGGGCCAGATAAGTACCATTATTTCAAATTATTTATATGTAACTCAATTGTAACTCTTTGTGAATTTAGTTGGCACAATTTAAGTGAATTGATATGCCATTGTTCCTGTAACATTGAATACATGTATGCATGCTGATTTCTATGTGACTGTGATCATACATGTATGGTTTTGCAGAGTGCAGATTGATACACACCAGTAGGCATTTCAAGTTTTGATTTACATCTCAATTTACCTAGAATTTCTATTTATCCATTTATGTGTGGAATGCTCATAAATATGTTTCCCCCTTGATGAATGCAGATCAATTTCCCAAGGTATAGTGCATAGTGGGATGAGCACTTCTGTGATGATGATGATATGGAGAAAGATGCTTACAAATTTCGCGCCTTTTATGGCTAGCATGGGAAGTCCCCTTGAAGGAGAGGGAGGCTTCTGTTATGGTTTGCTGATATTGATCCATGAGCAGCAGGCAAGAAAAATGAAGCCTGCCTACTTTTTCTTCTCTTTTTGGTGTCCATCCAAGTCAACCCAAGTTTTTGCGGGTTGTGCTCATCACCACCTTTTGCAGGGAAGGGTGCAGCATGAGGAGGCAGGGAGGTAATCATGCATCTGTGTGAGTGTAGGTTAGTCAGGTCAGGCCACCCTGTCATCGAACGTGTGAGAAATCCTGGCTCTAAAAGCCAATAGACATAATAGAAACTCTGATGCCAGGTAGACAGCTTTAGTTTTTACAAAGTTAGGGACTAGCACATTTCCTTTTTCTTTTTCTTTTCACTTTTTATTTTTTAGGGAAAGGGTAAGGGGAGCCATCCTTCTTTCTCATCTTTGCATCATTTCATCATTTGTGTCTTGACTAGTTGGAGGTCTAGTCGGATTTATCTGTACAAACATGTACCCTTTTGTATCTATATAAGTGAGTATTTGTTGTTACTGGTTTTGTAGTTGTTGATATTTCTTCTTCTGGTGGGAGAATTCATAGCATGGGTGGACTAGCAAGTAGCAACCTAATATAAAAAGGTTGCTTTGAAATGCATTTTGCTTTAAGCAACAATAATTAAAGGTAGGTATGGACACAAAGTGGTTACCAAGTTATTCCTTTCTCTGTGGATATTAGACATTCATATTAAAATGCACCAAGGATTACATGGTTGATGGGACAAAACTGGGTCAATAGCATTGGAAATGGATTTCAAGTTCTGCAATCTGAGTGGTGTGAGGTCTAATTGCAAAATGAAAATTGAAATCATATAGAAGATGATATGGAGAGCACCAACCATACAACCTGATGTAGAGAAGCAAATATACAACAATTGACAGAGGCAGTTGTTCATTTCGATTATCTATTTAGGCATTTTGAGGTCTTATGTTCTTTGAGATGTAAGATTTCAAACTAAATCACAGCTTACAGAATGTATTTTTTTAGTAGTGTGGTTGGCTCTAGACGACTCATGAACTACTCACTAATAAATTGCAGCCTTGGAATTTGTTTAGCTCACTTGCATATCCAATTTTAAATCGGGAATGCTTTCATGGGTAAGTTCAAGTCAGGGTTGTGCTTGTCTGCATTTGATGACAAAAAGGATACTGAACAATTCAAGGTCAACTAACGCCATCTAGAGATCGGTCTCCCTTGGATAGTGACGTGATTTTGTGAGAGGCAGCCACCAGTTTCAGAAAGGTTAGCATCTAATATTCAGAAAAGGAAAGATCCCTGGAAGAACTATTAGACCTAATACTTTTAAGGGCTGCCCACTGGCTAAAAACTATGGAACTGTTCTCAGACTTTTCTATTGCTGACCTGTTAAGAAACTGGAAAGATATAGCAACCTCTACTCTATGTAAGAGGATTCTTAGTCCCTTGCGGTCCCCTCCTCCCTCCAGATTTATAAAAGTGAATTTTGATGGCAGTAGCATAAGGAATCCAGGGCCCTCTGGGATTGGGGGAGTTTTCAGGAATGAAGAAGGGATTGTTATTGCTCTGTTCTCTGTCCCTATTGGAGAAGAAGACTCTATTAAGGCTAAGATCCTTGCAGCTTTGGAAGGGGTTCAAAGAGCAAGGGAACTAAATATCAATCGGCTGACTTTGGAAGGTAATTCAAAGGTGGTGATTAGCTGGTTGAAGAAAGAAGACAGTGGCTTGTGGAGTTACAATAATGAAAAGAAAAAATTCTTATAGCTATGTAGAGGCATTGAGATACAATACAGCTGGGTGAACCAAGCAAGAGGTGGATAGGGAGGCTATTTTTTGGGCTAATTTTTAATCTTCTTTCATTGTAATTTTCTGATGGGGAGATAAGACTCTTTATCTCCCCCTTTCTTGTACCTAAAGCTTCATAATTCTTAATAAAGTTTCTGTTTTTGATAAAAAAAAAAAAGGTTAGCATCTAATAAATTCATTTGGTTCATAAGAATAGGGCTCTGGAATCAGATTCCAACTGTTTGGTTGGGCGGAATTAGAATCCCATTCTTATTCCTGGTGGAATAACATCCCTCCATTTAAGGGAATGGTCATTCCTTCCCCTCGGGAATTAGAATCCATTCTAGCTGATTCTGATTCCGATTCTAGTTCCTGTATGAACCAAACAGGCAGAGGAATAGATCATTCTGATTCTGACTGTAATCTAAATGGACCCTCAGACAGGGGAGAATAGATCATTCCGATTCCGACTATAAACCAAATAGACCCTTAGAATTTTTTTCTTTCTTATGAGCCAACACAATAGGGTATAGCCCTCCGCCCCTCCCCCAAACCCCTAGACTCCCCTACCCAGGTGAAGGTGGAAGTGGAACTGGATCCCAAGTCTCCCCTACAACCAACTAGAGACTTTACCGCAGGCAAGACTGACACTTTCAGTAATGGAGAATTGATGTGTATTAACTATAGGAATTAGTAATCGCTGAGATGCTCATATTACTGTAATCGAAAAAGAAGTGCCCAATGGGCCTCTAAAAATGTCAAGTGATTGGAGCTGTAATGTTGCGTATATGTAGAGAAACTCAAACAGTTGTCAATGATGACATTGCAGCAGTTGTAAATGAAATCCAAGAAAGTGATTGTGGGGGAGGGGGTTCAATCTCCTTGGAGGAAGGACTGTTTCCCTTACAAGGTCTTATTTTTTATGAGTATCCTTGGAGAGCTGTAACCAATAAATTGCTAAACCTTACTGACCTTAGGGCACTGGTCCACCCCTTTCGAGATGTTGTAAAATCGGTTTACATGTGATGTCAGTTGGGCTTGTTGGTTTCTTGGATTTATGAACAGTTCATCTAGACTTGTTAAAATAAAACTCTTTTCTTTTTTCTTTTTGATAATTAATTGGGTTGAAAATCTAAAATCAACCTAGCTAGACCTCATCTCTGTGAACATCTATATGATTTGAACAGAACTCGTGAATGTTGAAACTAAGAAGATCAAATCTCAAGCTGAAGCACATCGAATCAACTTGAATGGATGAATAGAATTTTCTTGCATTTTTTAAACAAAAAAAGAATATAATATTACACAGTTAATATTAAAACTCAAATGTTCATGGTGAATATTGATATTGAGGGACCGTTCGCTTTTTGAAAAATTACTTATCCAGGTTAGTGCATTTACCCATGTTTTTTTTTATTTTCCAGGTAAATAAAACACTGACCGTTTTAACCATAAAAAATCCATTATTATAAGGGGCATTTTTGTCCCATCAAAGTATTGGCAATTTCCCCCATGTGAGAAGATATTTACCCAAGTGAGAGATTACCTAGGTAAATGATACTCAGAAAAATAAACTTTCCCTAATCCCCACATAAATATAAAAAAATGAACATGAGTTTTTTGATGGACCAACTTTTCCCCTCTCAAAATCTAAAATACAAATGCCCCCTGAAATTAAACTATCCTTGGAGTGGCACTACATCATTCTGTTCCTTTACTTTTTTATTTGAAAGAAATCACATTGTTCTCCCACTGCTGAATGGTCATATTGGAACTCTAGCCATTTTTGTTGTTTTTGTCTCCATAAAAATAAGCCATAAGAGACACAGGCAGAGTTCGGGTACTTGTTTGAAAACACAAGTGCTCATAAGCTTTGGTGAAAAAGCGCTTATTTCAAATAGAGACGGTATAGATATTTTTAAAATGGCATGGCCGGCTAAGGAAATAAGCATTTATTAAATAAGCACTTAAAAATAATAAATCCATAACTTGAGCTTCTCAAATAAGTGCTTATTCCTCAGGCTTATTTATCAAATGTAAATAAATATTTATTTATCAAATGTAAATAAATACTTATTGATATGGTCCCAGGTCCCCACCCCAATAAGCACTTATTTTTAAGCATTCCCAAACTTTGGCCTCAAAGTCGTTTATAGGTTTGTTAAGAGACTCGTGGGGTGTTTGGGTGCCAACAGAAATGGAATCATTTCATTTCATTATCTCATTCATGTTTTCTATAACTAAAATGGCTCCACATAAAATGATTAACTATTGCTCAAAAATGCAAGGAACCACAATGAAATCATTTCACTCCAAGTGGTTCCCAAATTCACTAAAATTGGTGAGACTGAATCACGCAACCACTCTGTTGTCTGGCCAACTGTAAGCTGATTTTCAGATTTTTGTTAATTGCAACCACTCAAAAAGTTTGTAAACAACCAACTGACCAATAGCTACAAGGATTTTATTAACTACCGCCAAAATCTCCTACGTATCTATACATCTACATCTATATCGATTGTTTTTGAGAGGCCTTAAAAGTTGGTAAACAGTCATCATGGTTTCACCTTCAAGTGAAAAGTTTATCATCTGTTAGAGAGTTAGGGCGCTCGTTTTTGGGATTTTGAGAGGAAAAAAGTTGGTCAATGGGATTGTGACTAAGAAACCTATTCTCTTTCTTCAGATTTATGTGGAGATCAGGGGAAATTTATTTTATTGGATATCATTTACCCGGGTAATTCACAATACCATTGACCAAGAAACCTATATACTTTTTTCAGATTTATGTGAGGATCAAGGAAAGTTTATTTTTCTGGGTATCACTTACCTGAGTAAGTAATACCCATCTCCTAAGTTGATAAATTAACTTTCCCATCAAGGGAAAAGTTGCCAACACTTGGACGGGACAAAAATGCCCTTTTTGATAATGAAATTTTTATGGTTAAAATGGTCATTATTTTATTTACCTGGGAAATAAAAAACATGGGTAAATGCACTTTCCTAGGAAACACTTGCCCGGGCAAGTAACTCACCAAAAAGTGAACGGGGCCTTAGAGTGCAAAGTTGAGTAAATTGAAACACTGAACAACTTCTGCAAATTCTTTTGTCAAGGGATGAAAATGAAGAATGTGTATCAAGTGTCATTCCAAAGTCACTACTTGCAGGAAAAGAACGATATGTTCTACCAAAGAAAAAAGTACATAAGAGTATTGATTGCAAGGAAGGACTCTTACATGTTTCCAGGAAGCAAAATTGATAGAAGTGCAGCATTAATTTACTTCACTCATATATATAATTACTTGAATTTTTATCCCATCATTCAGTTCAGATGTAACCATAGACTCCAAAAGGAAAACACCAGCCTCTCACCTGATTGCTCTTTCCAAGACCTCTATTTTACTCCACTGAGAATTCAAACAACATAGTGTGTTTATACTTCTCACCTGGTTGAACAACAACAGAAGGGAAGCTTGGCTGGTTAATAGCATTTGGGAATCCTTGTGTCTCCAAACAAAGCGCTGAATGCTTTCCATAAACAGCCCCGCCTTTACCAACAACACCATTCACATAGTTTGCAGTGTAAAACTGCATGCCAGGGGCATTGGTCCATAGGTTCAAGACTCTTGAGCTCGAGGGATCTTTGACTTTAGCAGCATGTTTCAAGCCTGATTTCTCTTCTCCAAAGTCAAGCACATAGTTGTGGTCATATCCTAGGCCGGAAACTTCATTGATTGAGGCACCAATCTTCTTCTCTGCTGTGAAATCAAAGGGGGTTCCTTTAACCGGCATAATTTCACCAGTTGGAATGCTATTCTGATCCACCGGAGTGATGTGAGATCCCCATATCTGAATCAAATGCTCAAGTACATCCCCAGAACTGTGGCCTGCTAAATTCCAGTAGGTGTGTTGAGCTAAATTAATTGGAGTAGGCTTATTTTCAGGCACAGCTTCCATGTCAAGCTTCATTGTTGCACTTGAAGTAAGCGTATAAGTCGCAGTTATAATAACATTTCCTGGGTATCCTGGTTTGTATACAGCCAATGAATTAGAAAATTTTGAAGCATTACCAAAAGAAACAAACCAAGAGGTATACCTTCTTCACCATCATGACTGTGATATCTGAAAGTAATTGATGGGTTTTCTCCATCTTTACGTTCAATAACTTCCCATACCACTTTATCAAAACCCTTGTTACCACCTAGAAAGGAGGAAGGGAATTAGAAAAAAAAAACATACTTAGGCGTGCAACTTGATGATTCTGTACTTCTTTAAGACAATTTGTTCAAAAGATCTGTAAGGCAAAAATTCAACTCCATATGAAGCACGTGTCCACTAATAAAGGGACCAACTTTTCTCTTGGTTCAGAATCAATAGAAAAAGAAATAAATTTTCAGCCATAGATGGTCATAGCAGTACTTGAATAATGAAATTACTTGTAACTTCTTTACTAGAGAAACACCAAAATTTCTTCCAGAGCCAAATACATACATTCAAAACCAAAAGATAACTTCTTTATTAGATGAATAGAAAATTTTCAGTCAATAAATGCAATGGAATTGCTGGGAAATTAAGGGAGTATTTGGTACCATGGTTGTTTAAAGTAGAATTGGTGTCAATGCTAGCACCATATAGGCTTTTAGAGTTCAATGGTCAATTTTCTGTTTGGTTGGAAACTGTTCTGAGTCAAAACAGTAGATGCAATGGAACTACTGGCAAATTAAGGTTGTCTTTGGTATCATTGCCATTTCAGGCTGAAACGTTTTGAGTAGTGTGGGTGGTGCAAGTTTCAACAGTTAGAGGAGAAGCCTGTTTGGTTAACACTTAATGTTTATAGTCTCAACAGCAATGCTGATTAGGCGTTTATAGTAGATGCGTGTTTGGTATGTCCTATTTCACGTTGAAGTGTTTAAAGTAAACATTTTGATTCTATGTAACACCAATCACACTTCCAATTACTGTTATGCCAATCTAATGGACAAGAATTTTCCAAATCCAAGATTTCATCAGATTTTATTTTTCTCCAGTGTACAGGGGTGTTATGTCTGTAAATGTGTTATAAGGAGCTTCAGGCTTCTTGAGAAGAAGAAGACGATGGAGCTTATACAGTAAAGAAGACTGAGTTTATATTAGCTTTGCTCAAAGTGTTGTATGATACGTGATGTCTATATTAATTCATCACCATGCTACATCAGATGACAGGTAAGTGCCATATCAGCTAAAACATTGTGAGATGCAATGACTGTTGGGGGAAACCTCAATTTGATGTTTCCTCTAATGGCCCCCTGTTGCTATTTTCAGACCAAACGTTTTTTGACTGTTTTGAGTTAAAACAGTCACAACCAAATAAAAAATTTCCATTGCAATTCAAAATGCCTACATGGCACTGATGTGGCAGGGTTTCAGCTACCAAACATACCCTAAGAGAGTATTTGGTACCGTGGTTGTTTAAAGTAGAAATGGTGTCATGCCAGCACCATATAGGCTTTTAGGGTTCAATGGTCAATTTTCTGTTTGGTTGGAAACTGTTCTGAGTCAAAACAGTTACAAAACACTGCATTAGAAATCCATGCCAAGGGGTGTTTGAAGAAACATCAAATTGACCGTTCCTGCTCCCGGAGGCAAAGTCTCAATGCCCCAACTGATGTAGCATTGACATGGATGAAAAAACACGCATTTCTCACCAGTCACCAAACAGGATTCAAGCATAAATGGCGGTGCTTGTGTTTCAAGTATAAATAGTGCTTCAACCCAAAACACTTCAAGTTGTGACACCAACAGTACCAAAAACCAATCGAAGATGTTTCTGTAACTGGAATAAATATTGCTGCACTTAAACTGCTTTAACATCATCCTAAAGAGAATGCTCTCCTGATCCATGCAGTCTGTTCTTTCTGCATAATTTCTTTTTTTTTTTTTGAGAAAAGGTGAAGTATGATTATATTAATAATAGGCCCTGTGTACATTGAGAAGCTGTACAAAAGAAGGACCTCAAAAAAAGGCCATCCTCAAAAAAGTATAATCAGAAAACTATCTTTAAAAACCGTAGACATCCAACTTTTCAAAACTTCTATAGACCAGTTAATGACCTCCGCTTCTGTAGAAGGTTGTTTTTCAAAAATCCTCTTGTTCCTTTCTGACCACACAGCCCACAGCACTGCCAAAGGGATAGAGTTCTAGCATAATTTTCCTTTTTTAGACATCCCCTGAATCTACCATTCCTCAAACAGAGCTCTAACTGAGGCTGGCATGCACCAACTTAGAAACAAATTCAACTAATAATTTTCCTTTCTGCATAATTTCATCTTCACAAATAAATTTTACTTATTTGTTTTTAAAATGAAGAAACAAATTCAACTAATAACCAAAAGAACAGTAAGATAATGGAAAGACTCCTTTACATGCAATGTTCAAGAAACTGATTTCTCACACTTGTATGGGCAGGGTAGCCGAGTGCACCAAGGCTCCCACCAATGCGGGGTCTGGGGAGTGACAGATGTACGCAGCCTTACCCAGGTTGTTTCCAATTTCACACTTGTAAGGGGATTATACAAATTTTCTTTATCTAATTTATATATTGAACATGTTCTATTGATTTCTGACAATCAAACACAATGCAGATTAACCATTCGCAAGTGGGTAATCCATGCATGCAACCAAGAAAACAAGATTCAGGTTTCCCATCTTTATGGCACAAAGAAAAACACAAATTTACCATGCAACAAGGGGTTTAGCTCTTAACCATCAAGACTGTTCACTTTTGCAGTATTCCACATATATGAATTCACTCAAAAAACAGAAAGTTCATACAATTCTTCAGATCTCGAAAATGTACCGTGGAGACTGTTGGGTGGATTGTTGATCGGCAAAGAGTACTCCACTCCATTGAGCATAAACTTCCCATCTTTGATTCTGTTTGCAACCCGACCGACAATGCAGCCAAAATACGGCGCAGCACCTTTCTGAACAAACAGATATTAACACAGACACCATGGATGAGAAAAACAGAAAACACACAGAGCGAGATAGATAGATAGAGAGAGAGAGAGAGAGAGAGGTCATGGTTTGTCGTACCTCCAAAGCGAATTTCTAAAAAAAATATATGAAATGGGTTCCCTTATTTCTCTAGATCAATTCACAAAACTACAATATCCACGATCGATGTCTTCATCAAGAACTAAGAATTAAAGAAAACCGAACTGTTTGATGAAAAGGGTAGACGAAACTCACAAGATATGGCTCGAGGGAGTCGAATCCCAGAACGACATCGGTGAGGTTTCCTTGAAATTCAATAGATTCAAGCATCAATAACATTCCCAACTTTGAATTCGAAAAGGAGGAAAGATGAAGAGTGGAACACCGGAACAGGGGAAAAGGAAAGTACCTTGTTTGTCAGGGACGAGCAGAGAAGTGATCGTGGCACCATAGTTACTGATCTTCACTCGCACGGTTCCATTGTCGAGTTCGAACAGCTCTGCTTTCTGAGTATCGGCCATGGACTCTCCCCTTCCCTCTTATGAGAATTACTGAAAATGGAAGTGTCCTAGAAATCAAAATTTATACAGAGATAGTTTGTAACTTATGAGAGTGGTTTCGTAGGATCGGATGAGTCGAGTCGGGACTCGGGACTCGGGAGAGCAGGGGAGAGAGTCAGAGATCTCTTTATCAGATAAGACTAAGACTTAAGAAGGGACCCACTCTTGACTGTGTATGAATCATGGAACAAATATTAGGGAAAATTCCATTTTAGTATCCTGACCTTTCGGTAGTGTCAAGTTAGTATCGGAATTTTTAAATGTGTCATTGCAGTATTTAAATTTTCAAAAAATGTTAAGTTAGTCCCTACAGTTAATCGATGTCAGTTATTTATTGAAAATGTCAAAATTATCCTTCTATACTATTCATTGTCTTCTACCTTGAGATTGAACCGGTTGAGGTGTTTGAGATTCTACATTAATAAAGTTATTGTCTTCTACCTTTAGATCTAAATCACATTCTTGTCTAGCTATTTCTTTGCTTTCAATTATTGTTTCCTTCTATCATATTTCATGTTTTTTCTCTCTTTTTTGTTGAAAATAATCGATTAAGTCTCAAGGTAGAAAACAATGAACAATGCCTGGGTGGTTTTGACATTTTCAACAGATAACTAATGGTCCATTAATGGCAGGGACCAACTTGACACTTTTTGAAATTTTAGGTACTACAGTAACACATTTGAAAGTTTGGGTACTAACTTAACACTACCCCCAAGATTCAGGATACTAAAGTGGAATTTTCCTAAAATAAAAATTCAAGAAATAATTACTTAAAAGAAAAAATATTTTCAGATTGCCTTTTAAAGCTATTTTCTATTAAAATAATAAATGTTATAACTAATAACATCTATTAAATCTTCACCCTGGCTTCCACTTCAGGCAAGTGGTTGTATATTTTGGCTTAAAAAAAGTGGGTACATATGTTTCAAGAAAGAATATGAGAAAGCATTTCACATGCAACTTATAAAAAAAAACTACTTCAAATGATGTGGAACCCATACTAATTCAAATAAGGGAAAATTCAAAATTTATGATGCCAAAAAGACATCATAAATTGATTGGTTGATTGGTTGCAAAATTTTCTGTTGGTTCTTATTTTATGATGCCAATTGATTGGTTGCAAAATTTTCTGATATCATGTCTTTCGAACATCATATTCGAGCCCTTTTATTAAAATGCATCTTTAGACCAACGTTTTAAAAAACATCCCAATTCCATAGAACATTAAAAAAACTTACCAGAAGGTGGAATCATTTTTGCCTCTAGGTCATAGGTCATTGGTTTGATTGTCTAAGTCGATATATATTATTTCATATTTAATTTATATATTTTAATTCAGTTTTAATTTTTTATTTGTAAAAAATACTAAAAATTAGAATTTGAAGTAAAAAAGGATTTTTTTTAGGAAAATAGCAAGGTATGGTGCCTTGAGATTCATAGATCTCAAAAAGTTATCCAAAATCAAGAAAGAAATGCTCACTCCAATCAGACATTCAAGCACAAAGTTATGGCCTTCATAAGTTTGCATACACTTGTGCAACCTGTTACCTGATTACTAGGTCAAATGATTTTTTACTAGGCTAATGGTTTTTGACTAATTGTCAGATTTTAAGAGAATTAGACCTGGAATTATGACTAATTAATGGTTTGAATGGTTTAACCGATCAGGCCAACGATGGGTTGAAAACATTGTTACAAAGTACAAAGTAAGGATTGTATTAAAATATAAATGTTTACAAATAAAACCTGATTTAACCTCTTAAATCAAATAAAAAATTAACTTAAATTTACCAATATAGATAATAAGTGCCAAACAAAATATTTCAAAATAGTTTCCTCATATTAAATAAACTAGCGGAGCCCCGTGGAGCCCCGTGCAATGCATAGGATGGGGCACTCCTCCCTGTCCCTTGCCCCCGTAGTCAAGACACTCCGCCCCATCCCCGGTGGTGGGGTAGGTTCGAGGCGAGGCACCCATTCCCTGTTGGGGATGGGGAATCGCAAATTTTCCCCACCCCGAGGCAACCATCTAAAAATAATCTAATTTGTGGATATTTTACAAATAAGGTTATGAGAATTTGGGGGTATTTTAGGAATTTGATTATGAAAATTTGGGGGTATTTTATAAATGGAATTATGAGATCCTAGGAATATAAAAATATGAGGAAAACTTAGAGATATTTTAAAAATCACTATTAAATCTATGATATTTTACTAATTTGCAATCGGGTTTGGGGAATTATATGCAAACTCAATCCCTTACTCGTCCCTAATTTGGAGCAAAAATATTTTCCTTGTCCCCACCCTATCTCTTCTCCATCCCTATTTAAAATTCGTGAAAACTTGTTCCTTTCAAGGTAGGGTAGGGTAGGGCCCTAATTTTACAGGGAAAATTGCCATCCCTACAATTCTAATAATTTTCTATAACTAATTAACTAACAGTAAATTAAATAACAATAAATTACAATATTTTATAATAATTTCCAAAAATTATTGAAATTATTGTTGATTAGCAAAAATGTATACTAAATTCATTATTTACAATAACAATAAATTAATGTAAATTATTTACCTTTCAATCCTAAATTATTTACTATTAATCAATGTGATGTAATTATAGTAAACTAATGAAATTATGGTAAATTACATTAATTTTAATTAAAAGTAAATCATTTGTTTTTAATTAATGTAAAACCAAGTGTGGTTGAGGTCAACCAAGTGTGGTTGAAGTCAACCAAGTGGTCTAGACCGGTGTGAATAGATTTAATAATTTTCCCAAACTATTTCATAATTATTTATTAAAATAATAATGGATTGTTATTTAAATAAATATGAAACAATTTATGATAGATTAATTTCCTAATTTAGTTTTCCTAAAATTTCTAATAATTATTTAGTTGAATAATAATAATGGACTATTATTTAAATAGTTTTGGATGATTTTTTGTAGATTAATTTTATGGAATATTAGTTAAACAATTTCCCTAAATTATTTGATAATTGTTAACTATAATTATTGATTTTATAGAAATTAGTAAATTGCACCATTTAGTAATATCATTTTATGAATAAATAATTACTGTAAAAATTTAATGAAAATTTATTACATTACAATGATTAATGTAAATTATGTTAACATTAAAAATTTGAACATTTATTAATTAACCAATTTTTAGTTTTCACTAGTGGTTGGTCATTTCGAATGACCAACTCCTAACCCAACCATATCAATTTGGCTAGCCAAACAATCCCCAACCAAACTGAATTGCCTAGTAAAACTCTTAATTTCTGCTAAATTAATAGTATAATCTCTAACAAATAACAATAGTTTAATTTCTAATAATTATAAAAAATTTATAGCAAAAATACACAATTGCTGAAAAATATATTGATGAGGGCAGATTTGGCCCTCCAGTGAAATTGCGACACGTGGCACCTCGTGACAACTAGGCAAGCACCCAGGCGACAACTTACCAAGTTGGTCTCCCCCCCGGGCACCGGTCTGGCTGGCCTGGCGCGACCTGCACGCGGCCTGTGCGACCTGGCCGGATCAGCTTGCCACA
>NW_010729074.1:3483621-3563871 GCF_000365185.1 Nelumbo nucifera
TGACAAAAGGATACATCAAAATACTGTACATTCATACTACTATTTACATAATTGCCATTGGCATACCCCCCTTACAAAAAGAGTACAAGGACCCAACCCAAGACACTTAGATGGCGTGCTGATGGCGTGTTGATGGTGGCTGAACCGTCACACCTAGGCAGTTCACCACCAGGGAGCATCACCAGGCAGTTCGTCACCAAGTAGTTCTCCCCCAGGGAGTTCGCCACCAAGTAGCTCATCACCAAGGCACGTCACCACCAGGTCAAACACGAGGTACTTAGYCAAAAAAATTTATACATCACAAAAAATGGTACGTGACCAAAAACGGTTACATCATATATTTATAACAAAAATACAATAAAAACTAATAAAAAACTTCTAAGTTAACTAATCTACTTCCACTGTTCCAATAATATTTATTTTTTCATTTATTTATAATTTATATTCTTAATATAGATTTAGTCTTGTTAAATATTTTTTATTTAAATATTTAAATAATATGTAAAATATTTAAAATTTTCATTGTTTGAATTTTATTTATTTTAATGTTATTACGTAATATTAAATATTTTTTATATAATTATTTAGATATTTTAATATTTCGTTATTTAAGATATTTAGTTATTGAAATTATTTTTTATGTTAAATTATAATTTATACTGTTACTACATAATTTCATGATGAATTTTGTAAAAATATAATAATACGAATATTATTAAATCTGTTATAATTAATTTTTGTGTTTTGAATAAAAATTGTAAGTTTGTATTTAATTTCATTATAATATTTAAATAATTCTAAAAATCTTTAATTGAAACTTTCGTTAAATAGATGTAGATAAAAAGTGGGGGAGATGATAAATAGGAATTAGAGATAGTTTAGGAGAGATTCTCTCTACTAAATTAGAGATAATTTAAGAGATAAATAAGAATTAGAGATAGTTTAGGAGATAAATAGGAATTAGAGACAATTTATGAGAAATTAGGGGAAGTGGTGCTACTTGGCTAAACATTAGAAAAGCAAGTCCCTCTTTCTTCATGGTTGTTAGAAATAGTTAAGTCTTTGTTATTTCCTTGTTTGTTTAATGTATAATTATGTAAAATTAAAATAAATAAAAAAATATAGAAAAACAGGAACTTAGGAAGGGGTTTGTAGAAAGAAGAGGAATGTAGAATGTATTGTTATATCTATACTACTTTAAAAAGCACGAATGACCTCAAAAATATTTTTGGAATTTTTTGAGGACAAAATGTACCCCCACTATATTTAAATTTATTGATAAAAATGAGGGTAGATGGTGTAATTGGTTATTGATATTAAATGAGTTGAAAAGAGGTGATTTTAAGATATTCAATGCATTTAATTTCATCTCATTTAATCCAACATTTAAGTTATTAACTTGCATTCATGTTCATTGAATCATATATTTATGTCGTTTTTGTTTCTTCTCATCATTAAGTTCTATTAATTAAAGGGTTCGACTATGATATGGAAAAGATTTGATATCCGAAAAACAACTGACCAATAAACTAGAATCATAAACATGGTAGCGAATCAGGTGTTATTTATCAAAATTCATGGGTGGGTTTTGATTGGTCAAAACTCTTTCCATATCATATATTTTCCATATCATAGATTTTCCCTTAATTAAATCCATACTTAATAAATTAATAATTCCAATAAAATAAAAGCTTATACTTTTAAAATCTACTTAGGAAAAATAGTGTTTTCATCTAGGTGGTGGTAAGAAATTAAACCATTTTGGGTCAAACGGGGCAATCAATGTTTCCACGACTAAATAATAAAATGAAAAAATTAAAAATAAAAAAAAATTGAGAATATTATTAATATACATATTAAACAATAATAAGTATGATAAATAAGAAATGTTTTTATTAATGGTGGAAATGGAATGTAAAATTTAAAACCAAGTAGAAATAAAAATATTTTCTTATTCTCTTTCATTAAAACCTATATTTAAAATATATTTTTCTCATCATTAAGTTCTTGTAATTAAATCCACCTATTAATTTTAATAGTATAAAAATAATTGTTTTGAAAAGTAATATGAAAACAAAACCATTTTCCTCCCTCCTGTGGTAAGCAATCATTTCAACCATTTGGGATCAAATAGATTAATAAATAATGCCATAATTAAATAATAAAAATAAAATAAATAAGTATGAAATGTAAGAAGTATTTTTATTAATGATGAAAATCGAATGCAAAATTTAAAATCTACCTAGAAATGAAATGGTGCCATAGTCAAATAATAAAATTTTTAAAAATAGAAAATACAAAAAATCACAAAAAAAAGATAGAGAAAGATTTGGGCATATATCTAATGTTATATATTTATAAAAAATAAAATATTGGGTACATCTCTAATATTATGCATTCATTATATTGAACAAAAATAAGTATTATACATAAGAAATAATTTTATCAATGATGGAAATGTAATACAAAATTCAATGTCAACCTAGAAATCAAATTGTTTTTCTTTTTGGGTGGTGAGTTAGTGGTTTTGGTCAAATGATATCATAGACAAACAAAAATTAAATGTGATAAGTAAAAATTATTATATAATGTAAATGAAACATATAATTTAAAAGAAAAATTATAGTTAAAGCCGGTTGTACATTTAAAATTAGGTTGCAAGTTGGTCCAAAAACCAACAAAACTTAGATAACTCTACATTTCAAATTATAAAAACCCCCGCAATGTCATCGAAGGCTTATGTGGCTATTGCCAACGTGGCACTCTTAATCCATATTGGACACAACAAAAAGCCTATACTCAAAATAGGTTTTCAATTTCACTCCCACTCCCCTTTGTCTCTTGATCTCCCTCACTTCTCTCTCACTCTCATAGTCATCTCTCGATCTCTTCCTCCCTCTATCTCTCCCACTCTCTCAGCTTTGGTTTGTAGCCAAATCAAAACCTCTCTCTCTCTCTCTCTCTATCTATCTATCTATTGTTCACCCTTTGTCTTTCTCCTCCCTCTTTCATTTTTTTTTTCTTACAAACTTATACAATATTAATCAGATTGTATAAAATAACTAAAGGGACCAACCTCTTATACGATTAAATTATAAATTTCTATCAAATTGGTGTGAATTTCATAGTCAAGATTTTCTTATGAATTTTTATCAAATTAGTGTAATGATTTTTGAACCATACCAAAATGGTCTCATGTTCTTTAAAGAGCAAGAGAGAAAGAGAATGTGAGAGATTAAGGGAGAACGATAGGTAGAGAGAGAATAAGAGAAATTGGTAGAAAAAATGTAAATACAGAAACCAAAAACCATTTTTATTTATTTTTAAATCACACAGTCGTTGAGCAAAGAGAGACGACTGTAAGAATGTGTGTGTGTGTGTGTGTGTGTGTGTGTGAGAGAGAGAGAGAGAGAGAGAGAGGAGGGTGAGATAAACTAAAAACCTTTTTTTTTATTTTTCAATCACCCAACATTAAAGGGAAATTTTGGTATAAGATTTTTGTTGTGTCCAACATGGATTAAGTCCCATGTTGGCAACAACCACATAAGCCTTTCAATGATATATCAGGGGTTTTTATAATTTGAAATTTAGAGCTAGTTGTTAGAGTTTTGTTAGTTTTTGGACCAACCTATAGCCAAATTTTAAATGTATAACCAACTCTAACTATAATTTTCTCTAATTTAAAATGAATCCGGAAGCAAGGCTAATTTCTTATCTAGATGGTAGGTCAATGATCCAACTTTTCAAAGAAACCCATGATGTCATAATTGAATATTAAATATTTAAAAAAAAGATAGAACACCAAAAATGAAAATATATAGAATTTTGTCAAAAACATTTGAGAACATTTCTAATGTTATATATTCATCATATTAAATAACAATAATTGTTAAAATAAAAAGTATCTTTATTTATGATGGAAATGGAATATAAAATTTAATAATAATAATAATAATAATGATAATAATAATAATAATAATAATAATAATAATAATAATAATAATTGTTATTTGCTACAAGTATTTAAGTTTATTTTTAATCATATTGTTACTTTTGTTAATTTTCAATTTCTATCTTAACTATACTATATCTAAAATTCAAGTAATTAATATGAAGAAAAATTTCTCACGTGCAATGCATGTGCTTAATTACTAGTATATATAAAAATATAGATAGATAGGGGGTCTAGTTTCTAAAAGTAGGGTAACCCACAAACTGTTTTGGCTGCATTACTTTACATACCTAACTTTGGGTATTGAATATCTTGTGCAAGCTGGCCAACTTATGTGTTATCAATTTATCATCCTTCTCTGCTCAAGATTTAACTATGGGTTCGTAGGGTTTTCCTTGTAAGGAAGCTTGGGCAGGCTCTCTACAATGGTGTCAAGACTCAGGTCATACTGAACAGTTGAACTAGTGAGCCAGAGACCTGACAACCTTTTTGACGGAATTGAATCTGCTATCCACAAGATGTTCCCACATCCTTACCCTAGAACACTCCAACAATGCATTGCAATGTTTTTGAACTGTCGTTGAACTAGATGGTCGGACCATTCAGCCCGAAAACCGTCCAAGCAACCGGTTCCGTTTCACCCCTAACCCGTTCTTGGGTAAAAAACCGTTGACTTTGTCAGAAAATCGCTGGCCTGGGCAGTCAAACCATTGACTCATTTGACCCAGACAACGGTTCACAGTTTAAAAAAGTTGCAAGAGGAGAGAAACACAAAACGTCAGATTTGAGATCTAGGACAGAGAGAAGAAGAAGAAGAAGAAGAAGAAGAAGAAGAAGAAGAAGAAAACTACAGTACAGATGTTGCAGAGTGAGAAATCGATCTCAGATCTAAGATTTGAGATCTGTGTCTATTGCTGTCGCCTCACCATCGCCATTATTGTTGCCGGTGAGCGTCGAATCATCATCCTCCTCTTCCTTCTTCTTTCCTCCTTCCCTCCTTCCTTTCCTTTCTCTTCTTTTCTTTTTTTCCTTTCTTTCATTCTTTCTTTTCTTCTTTCTTTTTTCTTTCTCATCCAACAAGTCTCTTCTCCGTTTTCCTTTCTCATATAAGCATATAAATATTTGCCCTAATTTAAAGTTGCAAACCATCCAAACCGTTCGACCCAGATGGTCGAACCACTGACCTGGAAACTGGTAGCTAGAACAGTTCCGTTTCTGGGTCGGTTTTTAAAACCTTGGTGCATTGGAAATGTAGTCATATTGCCAATACATGGCAGTGGTGTTATGTGGTTAGAGATGTTAGAACAGTTTGTGGGTAGCATATCCCAATTGCTTTTTGAGTCCCGATTAAATGAGATAAAATCCAACTATCCAAACCATGGTTTTGAAAATTGGATTAGACCAGATGGTTCGACTGGTTGACTCAGGAAATGGTCATAGATCCATCTTCGATTTTGGACCCAAAACTATCCAACCCAGATTTAAATTTGATGATCGGACCATTTAACCTAAGAGCCAGTGGCCAAAACGATTCCATTTTCCACTTCCAGTCTGATTTTCAAAACCATGACCCAAACAGTCTTCGATGTATTGCTAGGAGACCACTTTAATGTCAACAATCCAGTTCAAGATGCAAGGGGTGTCATGAATACATTAAGGGCCGTCTGGTTCTTGGTTTTAGCCCATACTAGGACTGTGATTTGAGAGTTCAGATATCCACATACAATACAATTTGTGCAATCGTCCTTTGGCATGAGCAGGAACCACACACGTGTGAAGCCTCTCCTCAATCCTCATATGAATCGTCTTTCTCGGCAAGAAACCTTACAACACATTTACGTCACTATCTCACTAGCATTCGTGCCAATCCAGATCAAATAGGCACAATGTTGTAAGCACGTTCAATGAACACTCGAAAAATTTGTTGACATCTATCCCTTAAAATACCCACATCCTACCCTTTAAAAAAGATTAAAAACCACTCTTTATAGTTGTCAGAATATCATGCTTACTGTATTGTGGCTACCATATTGCATGCATCTCTTCAAAAACCATTTTTGTGAAACCCAGCCTCCAACCGACTCCAACATTAACCATTATCCCCACCTTCTTCACTGAGGAGTCTTAGCACAACGTACAATCAAAGATTTTCCATCTTTTTTTTTTTTATCGACTGAGGAACTATTTGAAAGGCAGCCGCCATACAAGGACTGCACCCCAAAAGCTCGTGAATGTCCAGAGCGATTGAAAATCAAGTTCAAAATGAAATTTGCAGTCTTTCCACGTTTTAAATAATCTTTTTGTTTAATTGTCCAGTTAATCAATACTTGTCAAATGGTCTAACTTTTAAACACAAGACTTCAAAAGTTGAATATATTTTTTTGGTCATCTAATTTATCGGAAGATTTTAAAAAATTTGCCAAATGGCGCTTGCAATTATATCCGATATCTCCAAACAAAAGTATGCTATGCTCCATTCATCTACGAATAGGGGTATTTCCTACGGCAATTCCTTCTCTATTCAACAGCTCCTCTTTACCCGAATAGGGTTATGCTATGCTCCATTCATTCCGCATCTATCATACCCATCGTTCTTGCTTGCCGCACTTTGTTGCAAAACTGGATCATAGATTCCAGACTTGAAGCCTAAAATCGTTAATAATTTTTTTTGTTTCTTAATCAAATCCTACCTATAACATACATATAATCAAAAGTGGGAGACTGATGTGAGAAATCAGCAAAGAAATTAACAAACCGGGTATTAGTACCTAAATTAGATTTTCCGCCCAAATCATGAATCAAATCTCTTTTTGTGTTTAAAATAATTTTTACTGCATTTATTATTATTATTATTATTATTATTATTATTATTGGTGGTGCTCAATCTGAGGTGGTGCACGAATTGAGAAGAACAATCAGATAGTCCTTGCCAACAGGGTGGTGCCGAGTTACAAGGACGAGGCCGCGCTACAAGACCTGTGATCAAGAAAGGAAAACTCAGAGGCCCGAGGAGTTATCCCCGGGTTGGTACTCCGACACTCAAGTCAATAGGAGGTGATAGATGGTTGGGCTGAACTATAGGGGTGTTGGTCTGAGTTAAGTAACAGTACGGGTGTCAGAAGTTGGAATCCCTTACCTTGAGCATGAAATACCTTTTATAGTCAAAGATCCGTCTCCTAGTCGGACTGGGCTTCCGGGGTTGTCGGAATGAGGTTACCCGCTGAGGTATTTCGGGCAAAGTCCTAATCCCTGGTGGAGTTGTCTTCCCCACTCCTCTTTATTCGTAATTACGCTTATCCGCGCCACAAGTGGTTGACGTGGCTGGAGGCCACAGTAAAAGGATAGCCTAGCCCAGGCCATGGAATGAGCGCACTGCAGAGCTGGCCGAGCTATGCCAACGTGGCTGGGCTGACCGGGCAATGACTGGGCGGCCACGTGTCTCTTTGGACCAGCTCAACCGTGACCCGAACACCACTCCCCCAGTTCTGAAGTCGAGGCATGAGGTGTTCGACCGAGGTGTAGCACGGTAGGACCCCTTGTTCCTCGGCTAAGGAACTCCAAGTCGAAGTCTAGTTGAAGTCTGGTTGAGCGTCTGGTCCACTTGATGTTCCTCAATGCTTGTCAGAATGTGAGATCCGCGCAATGTAGGTTGTGGCTGAGGAGTCCTTTAATCGTCGGTTGCAGAACTCCAAGAATTCTATCTTCGGAATTCAAACACCACTCCCTCAATTCTAGAGCCGAGGAGGGGGAGTGCTCGACCAAAGTGTTGCGCAGTCATGTAGCTCAGCAGGGTGCCGAGGTGTCGAGCTGAGCTTTGAGTTATGTCTTCCTGGTGGAGCCGAGGAAGGGCTTTTCGTCCCTCGGCTGAAATGCTATGTGGTTGCTTAGCTCGGTCGTGTGTCAAGGGAGGTCCTTCTGATTTCTGGTGGAGACCGAGCTTCGGTGTTGAGGTCACTATGACGCTTGGCCATGGTGTGCCGAGCTCCGAAATCAGGGACTTAGCTCGACCGGGTGCCGAGGAAGGGCTCCGCTGCATCGAGAAAAGTACTGATTCTCTGATACTTGGCAACGTTGCACCAAGGAAGATTTCTGAGCTCCCTAATGCTTGTCAACACCATGCCAAGGAAGGTGTCGAGGCATTGAGTTGTGTTTCAAAGTTTGGGCCTCTCTAATGCTTGGAAACATTGTGCCGAGCTCTCTGATGCTCGGCAACGCTATGTCAAGCTTCCTGTTCTTCGGCTGCGGAACTTGCTCTTGATATTTTAGAATCCAAACACCACTCCCCCAGTTCTGAAGTCGAAGAGTGGAGTGCTCGGCCTCCCTTGGTCTGTGTCCTAAGGAGACCGAGGCGGTTAACTGGACCGGTGGTTCTGGGTGAACCCTGGGCATCCGCGGTGTTGGTTGGACCGGTGCTAAAGGGTGAACCAGGGCAATTAATGCTCTAAATGTTGCTTGTCAAGGTCGTCGCTTCGGTTCCCGAGGCCTTGCACATGCAGTAATAGTTGCGTCGATTGGTCTTCTCGAGCTTTGATAGGGCGGCGCTTGATCCATGCCATTGATCTAGCGTTGATTCGCGTTCTTGGGGGTTATAAGAAGGGGTGGATGGGCCTTCCCCCTTTGTCATTTGCGGGGAGCTGCTCTGATTTCTCAGTGAGGTGTTGCTCGGCTTCTGCTTTTGTTCCTCGGCTTTAGATTCGGTAAGATGTCTTCCTCATCCTCTCGTTCTTCTTTTGTTTTTGATTCCTCTTCGGGTTCTAGCGACTCTGACTATGAGTCAGGGGCTGGGGAGTTTGAGGCTGCTGGGGTCGAGGAGTCTGCGTCTACTGAGGTGGAGGAGGTCAAGGTTGGTCCTTCGAGGGTAGAGGTAGAGCTTCCCCTGTAGGCTGGTCGTCGGTTTGGGACCACACCCTGCGTATTAACCCTTGAGGATATGGCTTGAATCCGAGCTATGTACGATATCCCCGAGGAATTCTGGATGAGGTGCCCGCAGCCCGGCAAGATGGCAACAAATGCTCGGCCTGGCGAGATGTGTGTGTATGAGCACAATTTGGAAGCCGAGTTGAGGTTTCCTCTAAATGAAGGGATTATGCGGGGTGCTTGGGTGGTACCGGGAATTGCCAGTGCAGCTAATGTTGAACTCCTTTAGGTTTTTGTTCGGCCTCATGTCTTACTGCGCCATTCGTGACATTGAGCTGACCCTGGGCAAGGTGAGCTTTCTTCTTTAGCTAAAGCATCACCAGTAGGGGTATTATTACTTTTCAACTAGGAAGAATGCCAAGGTGTTGGTCGGAGCCCCCAGTTCTGTGAAGAATTGGAAGGAGAGTTTCTTCTTCGTGCATTATCCTAGGGAGTTCTCCCTTTTTGCTGCGCTACAGGTGCCAAGGATGAAAGTACCCTAGCCTTTGTGGTCGGCACTCACTTGTGAGGAGATGTCGGCTCTGAGCATGATTCATGAGATAGACATGGTAGCTTACACATGCTCGGAGATGTTGATGCTCGCCGGGTTGATGCATGGGGTGGCTGGTCTGTTCTTTTTGTTGCTTTGTCATACTTATTGACTTATACTTATTTCCTTACTTGCATGACCTTGTACTTGTTGCTCTGATTCCGTGCTGTAGGTGTTGAGATGGCAACCGAGAAAGAGATTATCCGTCGCATGAGGGAGCACTGATAAAAGGTAGAGCCGAGCTAGTGCGTCGCTGCAGGTTCCCCCCAAGACGGTTCCTTCACCGAGGCCTTCTAAGAG
This sequence comes from Nelumbo nucifera, assembly GCF_000365185.1. Next base: position 3,493,320 of record NW_010729074.1, read on the forward strand.
GGCATCTCGTCGCCAAAAGAGAGTTCGACAATGAGGAAATGATGATGAGGACGTAGTTTTCGTAGATCCCACGGAGGTCCGTCGGGCTGCCGCTCTTTCGCAGACCGAGGTTGGGGGCAGAAGCTCGGATATCCACATTCTGCGTTGGTCGGTCCATACCAGGGATGGGCTGGAAACCCCAAGGGTTCCCGAGCAACTGCTCCGAGGTATTATGACAGTTTACATATCTAAGGAGGCCGCAACCATTGGGAGTAGCGCCCTAGAGTGTTCGCTTATTCGAGCTGTGGCTCAAGTGAGTTAATGACTGCTTTTGTTGCTTTGAGTAGGTTTCTTTATGCTAACATTGTCTCTTCTGTCCACAGAATGCGTGCTTGGCTATTGCTCTGGTCGACCACCTCCGGCATCTGTGGGCAATGTACGAGACGAAGCATTCTGAGTTCCTGCGATAGAAGGCTCAATTGATCGAGCTTCAGGCGGCAAGAGAACAGTTGGCCACGCTAGAGAAGGAGGTAGTTGGGTCGAAGGCCCAGCTGGCTAAGCAGGCGAACACGGTTCGTAGCCAGAAGCCGGAGATCATTGAGTTGAAGGCAGAGAGGGAGCGAGTGAAGCAAGAGGCTGACGAGGCAACGGTGGTGCAATACAAGGCCTCGAAGAAGCTCAATCGGGAGATGGATCAATACGCCACAACTTCCTACGAGACTAGGTTCAACGTATTCCGCAGGAAGGCACTGCGTCACTATCCGGAGCTGGCCGAGATTGCGCGGTCTTGGGAGGTGTATGACTTGGAGACTCCCCCTGCTTCAGAAAATCTTAAAGAGGAGGGTGATGAGGATGAGAATGGAGAGGATGGCAAAGATGGCAAGGAAGACGAGGCCGTTAATCCCCCCGTCGAGGATTGAATAGTTGCAGGGTTCTTTGTTTTCCCTACTTTTGTAATGGCTCGGTATGCCGAGCTTGAACTGTTGTACTAGTTATTTTAACTTAATGAAAACTTCTTGTTCTGAACTTGTGGGTGTAAATATTTTCTCCTCTTTACCTTCTCTTTCGTTGGATTCCTCAGCCTTATCTTGGCCAAAGTCTAGAGTTGACCGAGATCTTCAGTCTTCGACCAGTGGAGCTGGACTATGTTCCGAGCTCTCATATTTGGGATGCTCAATTTCTGGTCTCAGGAGCTTTTGGGACTCTTCTAGGGCTGGCCATTCCTCGGCTATCTCTGACCGATGGTCGGTGATTGAGTGGAGTTCAATGACCACCCTCGGGCCTTGATGGGCGAGGGCGTTCTTCTCCACCTTAGGCTCAGCCATCGACAGTCGAGTCGAATTGCTTGGTCGGCGATGCACTACTGAGATACACATCATGGGCCCAGGCCGTTCAAAGATCAGTTGGGTCGGTGAGGTGTGCCGAGCTACCGGTGTGTTGCGTAGCATGTGTAGCGAGGTATGTATGCAATCTAGTGCGATGCGTGTGTGTGCGACGTGTCGGACAATCAGACATGTGGCTCAAATAAAACATTTTGTATTAATAATCAAATTATTGGTAAGACATCCGTAGATTCCCTGTGTTCCAACTCCTCAATATTGGTCAGTTGTGGAGGTCTTCAAGTCTATAGGTGCCTAGCCCAAGCACCCTGGTGACTTTGTATGGCCCTTCCCAATTTGGCTCGAGCTTGCCTACCCTGGGTGCGAGTACGATGACTTTGCGAAGGACGAGGTCGTCTGTCTTGAACTCGCGTCTTCTGACTTTGTAATCGTAGTACTTCGCCATCCTCTATTTTTTTGCCACCATCTGACATGTGCTCAGTCCCAGGCTTCTTCCACTAAATCCAACTCCGCACGAAGGTCCTTGTCGTTCTGTTCTTCATCAAAAAGCTCGGTTTAGAGACTCGGAGAGCCTATTTCCACGGGCACCATGACCACGGCCCCATAGGTCAGGCTAAAGGGTGTCTCTCCGGCAACCGTCCACGGAGTAGTCCTGTTTGCCCAGATAGTATGCTCGGCAGTTCCTCGACCCACCTTCCCTTGGCCTGATCCAGCCGAGTTTTTAGGCCGTGTAACAAGGTTTGGTTGGTTACCTCGGTCTGCCCATTGCTTTGGGGTCGATGTATGGCTGTGGTTCGATGATCAATCCTTAAGTCGGCGCAGAGAGCTTTGAACTTTCAGCTGGTGAATTTCGTCCTGTTGTCTATAATGAGGATACGCGGAATACCAAATCGGCAAACAATACCTTGCTAGAAAAAGTTATGGGCATTTTGTGCGGTAATGCGTGCCAGAGCTTCGGCTTTCACCCATTTGGTGAAGTAATCCACTACTACCAGGAGGAACTTCTTCTATGCAACCATGGTGGGGAAAGGCCGAGGATGTCCATACCCCACTGTGCGAATGGCCATGGACTTGTGATCGGCTTAAAGGGGATTGCAGGTTGATGATGGAGATTGGAATGTCGCTGGCAACTGTCGCATTTCCGAACTAGTTGGGTTGCGTCTTGCTTCATCGTCAACCAGAAATAACCTTGTCGGAGTGCCTTGTGTGATAGGGTGCGCACGTCAGGGTGGTCTCCGCAGATACCTTCGTGGATCTCCCTGAGGACGTAATCTGCTTCGGATGGGGAAAGGCACTTCAGGTATGGGAGAGTATGCGAGCGGCGATAGAGTTGTCCTTGCATAAGGCAGTATCGGGCTGCTCTATGCTATAACCTCTTTGCTTCTGTTCGATCTTCTGGAAGTGTGCCCTCCCGAAGGTACTACGTAATGGGGTCCATCTAGGACGGACCGTGTTGCACCGGAAGGATGAGGAGGGTCGTCAGTGCGATGCTTGACTGGGTCAGTGTGTATAACCGTACTATCGTGTCGAGGTCGGTTTTTGGAGAGATAGCTAGTTTGGACAATGCGTCGGCTTGTAGGTTTTCTGCTTGAGGGATTTGCTGGATGTTGTGCTCAAGCTGGTGGACGAGCTCTTGCACCTTCTGTAGATAGCTTGCCATGGTGGGCTTTCACGTCTCGAATTGGCTGTGGATTTGGTTGACTACTAGCTGAGAATCATTGAATGCTTCTATTCTCTGAGCTCCCAAGTCCAGGGCAAGGCGAAGTCCGATGATCAAGGCTTCATACTCAGCACCGTTGTTAGATGCTTTAAACTCTAATCTAAGAGCGTGCTCTAGCATAGTGTCGTCTGGGCCGAAGAGGATGAGGCCGGTCCCGCTGCCTTGCTGATTCGATGAACCATCTATGTATAGAGTCCATACTTATGGCAGCGGGGCTGTGTCTTCGGAAGTAAAGGTACACTCGACAATGAAATCTGCCAGAGACTAGGCCTTGATTGCGAGATGGAGTTCATACTCGATGTCGAACTTACTGAGCTCTACACTCCACTTGATTAGGCGGCCAGATGCTTCCGGCCTTTAAAGGATCTGCTTGAGGGGCTGGTCAATAAGCACTTTGATGTTGTGGGCTTGGAAATATGGCCTGAGCTTTCTGGCCGAGGTGACCAATGCTAGTGCCATTTTCTCCAAGTTGGAGTATCGGGTTTCCGGGCCACTGAGGACTTTGCTGGTGTAGTAGATCGGCCTCTGTACCCGGTCTTCCTCCTTAACCAGCGCCGAGCTGATGACCTCATCCTCGGCTAAGAGGTAGAGCAATAGCTCATCCCCTGGGCTCGGTTTGGTGAGGAGAGGTAGCGAGCTCAGGTACTACCTCAGCTCTTGAAAGGATTGTTCGCATTCCTCAGTCCACTAGAAGTCCTTCGGTCGCTTAAGGGCTTTGAAGAAGGGCAGACACATGTTCACGGATTTGGACTTGAATTTGCTGAGGGCGGCTACTTTACTAGTGAGTCATTGCACTTCCTTGTGAGTCCAGGGCAATTGTATGTCGAGGATGGCTTGTATTTTTTCTAGATTTGCCTCAATCCCCCTTTATGTCACCATGAACCCCATGAATTTACTCGACCTGACTCGAAGGCGCATTTGGTTGGGTTCAGCTTCATCTTATACTTCCTAAGGGTACCGAAGACTTCTTTTAGGTCGGCCAAGTGGTGCTTGGCCTTTTTGCTCTTCACAAGCATGTCGTCGACGTACGCTTCCACATTTCGGCCGAGCTGATCCTTGAACACCTCATTCACTAGCCGTTGGTAAGTGGCGTCGGCGTTTTTGAGGCCGAAGGGCATCACTTTGTAGCAATTAAGCCATGGTTAGTGATGAAAGTTGTTTTCTCTTGGTCATCGGGGTGCCTATCATTGCGTCAATGAGTTGGTCGATCATCGGTAGAGGAAAGCTGTCTTTGGGGTAGGCTTTGTTTAGGTCGGTGAAGTTGATGCATATCCTCCACTTCCCATTGGCTTTCTTCACCATTACCACATTAGCCAACTAGTCGGGGTATTTGACTTCCTGAATGAAGTCGACGTCGAGCAACTTTTGCACTTTATTTGTGACCACTTGCCATCATTTTGTTGCAAAGCTCCTCTTCTTCTACTAAGTCAGTTGCAAGGGTTGGCATTCAGGTGGTGTGTGATGACTTTGGGGTCGATCCCTAGCATATCAGCTGTTGACCAGGTGAACACGTCGGCGTAGTCCCTCAATAACTGTTCAAGCTCTTCCCGGAGGCAGTCATCTAGGAGAGAGTCAATCTGGACCATCCTCTCGGGGTATTCTTCATTGAGCGGCACCTGGACGAGGTCTTGAACAAGTTGGCTGTGTTGTGCTCTTACCTCATTCCTTAGATCATAGGCTTCGACCATTAATGTTTTCGTGGCTGGGCGCAGTCCTCGACAGGAGAGCAAGTAACATTGTCATGCAGATCTCTGGTGTCCACGAGTCACGCCCACTCCATACATGGTGGGGAACTTCATGGTGAGGTGGAATGTGGAGACTGTGGCCTGTAGAGCATTAAGGGTCAGCCTGCCGAGGATGGCGTTGTAGGACGAGGGGCAACGAACCACAGTGAAGTCTACCATGGTCATTGCGGTAATGTCGCCATCTCCAATCGAGAGGAAAAGGATTATCGTTCCAGTGGGCAAGAGGGACTCCTTTGAGAAGCCCATTAGAGGAGCGTTAATGGGGGTAAGGTGCTCTTTGTCTATGCCAAGCTTCTCAAATGCGTCCTCGAAGAGTACATCGGCGAAACTACCCATATCAACCATGACCCGCCACATCTCAAAGTTGGCAACCTCGGCTATGATGACCAAGGAGTCGTCATGTGGGGTTTGGACTCCCAAAGATCATCGTCGATGAAGGTGATAGATAGGTCGTGCTTCTTTTTGTGCCTGCGATTGTCAATTTCGCATAGTTGTGCATACTTCTTGCGGCCCGATATGACGTGGATCACACCAGTAGGAGGGGCTCGGGGTGGTGGTTGAGCATTCTCTGCACGTTGTTCCTCCTACGCTGACTTCTCGTTTTTGTCGACGAACCCACCGAGGTACCCGCGCCTGATCAGGTCCTCGATGTGGTTGCGTAGGTCGAAGCAGATTTCCATGTCATGGTCGTGATCCTTATGGAATTCGCAGTACTTGTCGCGATTCCTCTTGTTGGCTTATGTCTTCATCTTCTCGGGCCATCGGACGTAGCTGTTGTGATGGATTTGCATCATAACCTCAGACCGTGGTGTGTTCAGGGGCGTGAAGTTTCGATTGGTCGGCAGAGGTGTCCTTGGTCTATGATCGGGTCGGCGGTTCTACCTCTTATGGTCTCGGTTTGATCTTTCTGACTTCCGCTCCTCAGTATCTCTCCTCTTCTTGTCGGGCCTCTCTTCCTCGCCCCGCAGTTGTGTTTGCGCTTCTTTTGTATTGATGTATTTCTGCACATGGCCAGGGTTTGCGGAGGGTTCTTGGAGATGGAGAAGTTGAATGGCGATGGGCGAAGGCCGTGTTGAATAGCAGTAACAATCACGAACTGGTTCAGGTTTCTGACTTGTAGTGCCTCTTTGTTGAATCTCGCCAAGTAGTCCCTAAGAATCTCGCTAGGTAGTCCTTGAGAGATTCAACTTTCCTCTGGTGTACCTGCATAAGGCGGGCCAAGGTCTTCCAGTGCTTTTGACTCATTGTGAACTATGCATGGAATTGAGTTTCCAACTGTTCCCATGACGCTATGGAACAGAGAGGCAGAGAGGAATACCAGGTCAGGGTTGGACCCGTGAGGATGGCCACTAGGGCTTTGCACATTAGGCCCTCGGAAGATCCGTGCAACATTAGCTGAGCCTTCAGTGCCTCGATGTGATCGGTGGGATCAGAATTCCCGTCGTACTTGCCATGCTGAGGTGCCCGCCATCCTGTGCGAGGCACCTCATCCACAATCTCTTGAGTGAAAGGTGGTTCCTTGGCGGTTGGTGCAACTGTTTGTGTGAGCTGATCTACAACTGGCACAATGCTTCTCTAGCATTGGCTGCGCTCCAGCTCTTCCAAGCGCTGTCGGAGTTCCCGAATCACGTTATCCCTATGGTTCGGGGCCACAATGTGCGTTGCTCTTTCCTTCTTAGGGCACGCAGTGTGGTCTTTCATGGAGCTAGACTCGGCGACGAAGACCACGCAGGGCGGCATTCTTCTACCGAGCCTTTCTTTGGCGGGGATCCATGTGGTTTGGTGCATCTTGCTGTGAGAGCGGACAGAGGGAGCCGACCTTCTTGCTCTATCTTGCTTTTCTTGGTTGGACCGCGCTACACCCTTGTCTGCCCGGCGTGCTTTGTGGTCCTCGAGGCGAGGATCATCCTTCGTACGCGTCAGTGCAAGACGGGGGACGGCCTTGTTAGGTGGTGGCGCAGATCCTAGTGTCTGCATCATCTCAAAGACCTTATCGACCTTCTCTTGCATTGCTCGGAACTGTACAGGATCAACCGTGGCTGGAGGCTGTGGAATTTCTTGATGCAGAGGGCTATGATGCCGAGATTCCCAAGATGGGGATTGGCCTGTCGATCGTTCAGATTGGTTCTTGGGCATCTTGATCGCTTTCTTGATTGAGCAGTGAGGAAGGAAAGATTTTCAGGAAATGCTTTTTGTGTGTTTCCCACTGACGATGCCAATTTGATGCTGCTCAATCCGAGGTGGTGCACGAACTGAGGAGAGCAACTAGATAGTCCTTGCCAACAGAGCGGTGCCGAGCTACAAGGACGAGGTCGCGCTGTAAGACCTGTGATCAAGAAAGGAGAAGTTAGAGGTCTGAGGAGTTATCCTCGGGTCGACACTCCGACGCTCAAGTCAATAGGAGGTGGTAGATGGTCAGGCCGAGCTTAGGGGTGCTGGTCCAAGCTAAGTAACAGTATGGGTGTTAGAAGTTGGAATCCCTTACCTTGAGCATGGAATACCTTTTTATAGCCGAAGATCCATCTCTAGGTCAGACTGGGCTTCCAAGGTTGTCGAGATGAGGGTACCTACCGAGGCGTTTGGGGCAAACTCCTAATCCTCGGCGGAGATGTCTTCTCCACTCTTCTTTATTCATAGTTATGCTTATCTGCACCCCGAGTGGCTGACGTAGCTGGGGGGCCACAGTAATAGCATAGCCTGGCCGATGCTACAGAATGAGAGTGTTGTAGAGCTGGTCGAGCTATGCCGACGTGGCTAGGCTGACCGGGTGATGATAGGATGGCCACGTGTCTATCTGGACCAGCTCAGCCATGACTCGAACAATTATTATTATTATTATTATTATTATACATGAATTTGCTTGATCAAGTGCTTTTCGAGTAAAACTCGTTCAAATAAGTTCAATTCTAGCACATTATTGTGCAATTCAGGTTGCTTGGGTAAAGGGAGAGACAAGAGGAAGGGAGCGCTATTTTAGCACAGATAAATTGGTTACTCACCCACGAGCCCAGATTTCCTACTCACTTTTCCTACTCATTCTCTATCCGCCGTGAATTGCAGTCACACATCTCTTAATTCATAATAGAGATGTGTGACTCTAATTCATGGTGGGTAAAAAATGGGTAGAAAAAATGAGTAGGAAATCCTAAATGCCCACTTAGAGGGTATCAAGTACCCAGGTCATATACATACATGGGAATTTCACCAACTTACCCCTAATTAAATACTGGCTAACAAACGGGGTCTAAAGGACATATATGATTCCTGATCTTCAAATTCACACGTGTGTGTTCCTGATTGTGTTAAAGGACAAGTGGCACAATTATGTTCTGGTGGGACAGTTGGGACCTGATTTGGACTCATGATTTGAAAGTCTAACCTCCCAGATAACCAGTTACCGGTAAAATTTTGACTCAATGAACATTCCAATTTTTATAAGCAGTCTAAGGGGCTGAGGGGCCCTTTGATATAACAGCTGAAATTGTTTGTCTAAATGAATTATTGCTTTGTTTTTCAATGGACAAAATAACTAAATAATAAAATACTCTAGGTCTTGGTTATGGTAAGCTACCATTAAGCTGATGTGGCAGTTGCTATTTTTGTTTTCAAAAACAAAACAAACCAACCATATTGTTGAAGTGACGGGATCTGTTCCTCACAAATGGGCGCCTCACATGCATATCCACTGTGCATTGAAAACATCTCTCGTGAATATTCATTAATATGTATGGGAGATGTTTTCAATGCATAGTAGGATGTGGGGGTGAGGAGCAGAACACCCCCTAAGAAATGTAATTTGAATTTGGTCATTCCCTAATTGTAAGGATATAAATATAATTCAAATAACCATTTTTCTTTTCATTTAAATCAGTCTCATTTAATCTTATATTTAAATTATTAACTCATTAGCACTTATTGAAATTATGAGGGCACAAAATATAATTTGAATTATACATTTATTCTCATTCAATTCACTCTCATTAAGTTGTATATTTATGGTATTAACTCTCATTCTTTCATTAATCATACACTAATTAACTATGTTAAAGAAAAATAAGTATGGCAAAGAATAATTCATTTTTATTGATGATAAAATAAGGGTCATTTACTAAAACCTACCTTTTATTTTGTGTTTTACTAAGACAACACCTATAGTTTGCATATGTTTTACTTAGGGTTCGTTCGGTTCACAATCAGAATCAAAATTGAAATCCATTGGAATTTGAATCAAAATAGATTATTCCCATGGTCTGTTTGGTTCATACAAGAATCGGAATGAAAAATTGGAATCATTTGGAATGGGATTTCATTCCCAAGAGAAGGAGAGGGAATAGACATTCCCTCAAATTTGAGAATGTTATTCCACCAAGAATAGAAATGGGATTCTGGTTCCGCCCATCCAAACAATTGGAATTAGAATGGTCCATTATATTTCCGATTCTAGACCCCTACTCCTATTGACCAAAGGGCCCTTAATTGACCCTCCATCAAGAACTATTAGTATGCTTGCAATGGTTTTACATGACCCCTTAAGGCGTGCTAAAAATATGAAGAGGCATGGGTGTAAGGTTTTTATTCCGAAAATAATTCTCATAATTCTCTTATCAACCTTTTAGGATAAAAAACGCCTCCCCACATTATAACTTTGTTTGGAAAAGGGGTGGAGTACATGTGACCTAAAAACTTTTAGGGGTACTTTTGGAATAAAAATTCTTGGGCCCATGTCCTTTAACATTTTCCACTCGCTTTAAGAAGTCAAGCGATCGTTCCCAAATAGAAATACAAAAAGTAGGATGGGGATTGATAGTGGGACCCAATCGGAGATGGGGACGGGGATGAGTGTGAATTCCCCTCCTCAATCCAGGTTATATATATATATATATATATATATATATATATATATATTATTTATATCAAAATATACTTAAAAGTTTTTTATATTTAAAAATTTATTTATTTGAAGTAAATCTATTTTCTAGAAATAATTTTAATTTAAAATTTTGGGGATGTAGGCCCCCAATGGGGAACCTGCCTCCATCAAGGACTGGGGATAGATGGTCATTTTTATCTCGAGCAAGGATTAGGGTCAAGGCCAAGGAGTATGACCCCGGCCCGAATCCACTCAATTGCCATTCCTAACTATAAGGGATGTTTTAGTAAAACACAAACTAGAGGTTAAGTTTTAGTAAAAGCATCAAAACTATAAGGAATATTTAAGTAAATGACCCTAAAAAGAAATTTTAACTATAGAAGATGGCCAATCAATAATTCAACCTTTTTGGGTCAAAATGTGTCCCTAATATTATATACATAGTAAAATAAAAATTAAAAAATATGAAAATGACCAAAAGTATACAAATACAAAAAAAAAATATAGAAAATATTTGAATAATCCCTAATATTATATATTCATTATATTAAGGCTCAGTTTAGAAAGAATACAAATGTAAATATGTAGAGTGCAAAACCTTATATTTTATATTATTTTATATGTATTTATACAGTACATATTTGCATTTGTACTCTTTTCAAACTGAACCTAAATAAAAATAACTTTTATAAACAAAAATATATAAATTTTATAAAAACATATTATTTATTATTATCATCATCATCAAAAATTACCACTGATTAAAGACATTGCAATCAAACGACCCCTCTTAGCTCTTACAATAATATCGCTCTCTACATTGCGCAAGTGAACCCCTGTGTACGCTGTCACCATCCTTAGTGACCACCAACTATGTTCAGCTGGATTTGTTACCCACAAAGGCACAAAAGTATTCTAAGGAGTAAGGATACTACGGTCGCCCATTGGTAGTGTATTGTGGGTAATTAGGATGTGAAAAAAATAATAATAAAAGTCAATACCAAACATGACATTAATCGCTCATTTGTGATTGTAAATTGTGATAAAGAAAGGAGGAATCAAAACTCGAGTTCGGACTTTGGAACGAATTGAAGCAATAACCAATTTCCAACGTTTTCTACTGGGCATTTATTGGTAGGCACAGGCTATGGTTGTTTCTGGGAAACACCCACACCCCTCTCTTGACTCTTGCCATCCAAATCCAATGAACCAACCCAGCATCGTCGTCATTTCTTTGATTCATTGATGGTGTTCCTCTGCCAACTCGATCGCTTACAGAAAACCCCTGAACATGAAGGTCATCCTGAAATCCAAATGCATAGAGAATCTAATGAAAACCTTCAAATTATTCCACTCAGGTAGAGGTAACTCAAAATTCAGAAACCCCCCAAAACAAAATACTACTTAATTAGAGCAAAATTCATATCTGTTTGTTTGATGGTTCAGGTTCAGATGGTCAGAAGGAAGAGAACTTGGAGCAAATCGTAGTGCAGGAGCAAAAGCTCTTCTCTTTCGAGACCCTTGTCGCTGCAACCAGAGACTTTCACGTTGATAACAAGCTCGGCGAAGGCGGATTCGGTCCCGTCTACAAGGTAATTAAATTAATGAAAGCAGAAACTGTTGACGAAAGCGAAACTGTGAGTTTGTTAAGTGGTGGTTTTGATTTGTTTACAATTGAAGGATTAAAAGGAGGAAATCAATTAATTAATAGGGGAAGTTGGGGGATGGGAGGGAGATCGCAGTGAAGAAGCTGTCGCAGAGCTCCAGGCAAGGGACGAGGGAATTCATGAACGAGGCGAAGCTTCTGGCCCGAGTGCAGCACAGGAACGTTGTGAACCTCCTGGGATACTGCACCCACGGCGCAGAGAATATCCTCGTCTACGAGTACCTTCCCCGTGAGAGCCTCGACAAATTCATTTTCGGTAAGCAACCAAACACTCCCTTCACCCCCTGAAAATTAAAATGACCAAAATGCCATCCAATTCCAATCTACCGCATAATTTACTTGGTAGAAGGATGGTACACGTAACACTTATTTGGGCGGTACGGATCTCCTGCTACCCACATCCTTCTGCCCTTCCTATTAAATCGATGACATAGTGACAGATGCCCCAATTTCGTTATGTACAGCAATTTCTATTTGAAAGTTGAAACATCTCCTCCCATCTATTCTATCCTTGCCATGGTTCATACTAGAAATCCCTATCTTATTTCAACCATTCGTCTCTCTCTCTCTCTCTCTCTTATCCTTTCAAACATAAAGTTTCAACGATACTTTCAGTATTTTTTTTTCCTTTAAAAATTAATAATACTTGATTAATTGAACAGATTACAAATACAAAGTTCCAGGCTTCCAGCCATGTTGGTGGGGCATACCAGCTTTCAATTAATAAATCATATAATTCATTGCTCTACCAGACAGATTTAATTCTTTTAAATTCTAGATTTGCTCGCAAATGAAGGGAAACTCTAATATAGAAGATTCATTAAATATGGAGGAGTTGATTTGCTAAATGGGATATAAAAATCTGATTTAGGAGCTTCTGTTAATAAAACTATTTTTTTTTTTTTGTTTCATTATTCAATCATAAATGTGAAAGATTAATAGTTTTGATATTCAATTAGTGGCCAAAATAAATATAGAACTTTAAGAGTCCAGATACAAAAGAGACTCATTAGTGTAATGGTTAAAGCATGTTGGGGACGGAAGTATAAGTCAATTGTAGATTACTCAATGCGATTTCACAATGAATTCAGACTGAGCCCCTAATAAGTGTTTCGGGATTTAATTCTCATTCATTTGGAAGCATTGCCTCTCCTATTTTTGCTTTGTAATGAATGCAAATAGAGCCCCTACCTCATCAAGACAACAAGAACTGGTTCTTATTGAAACCCAGACCGATTGTATAAGAGAAAAATATAAAGGTCTTCTTGTTTTGTTATAACTTTTGTAATATTTTTATGTTTTAAAAAATAAATTTTATAGATTGAACATAACATAATTTTGGTTAAAAACTATTGTTCTATCAACGTATAAAAACAGTTTAGTATTTTTATTATTTTTTGTTAAGGTTATATATTATTAAAAATGAAGTTCTGTTATTATCATAGGCAATTTTAGGATATGTTTTTTTTTTTCAGTTTTTACTTTTTAGTGTTAGTGTAGACACTCATCATGACTGTTGATGGGGCATTTCATCTCAACAGTGTCTTGAAATTTACGGTCAAACCGGATGGTCGGATCGGTTAATTTTTCACTCAGACAAAATTGTGGGTCCCTTGTACGGTCAAATTCTTTACGTACAAAGAATAGTAGACTTGGTCAACAGCCTGATAAGCTGACTACTTAAATTGTTATATTATTTGTTGATAGGTTAAATACTTAAATATGAATTTTTGTATTTTTAGTTATTTCTAATATCAACAAAAATAATTCATATTTATCATGCTTATTTTATTTAATATGATATATATTGTATGAAAGATATATCCATTGTTATACAATTTTTTTTGCATTTTTTTAATTTTCTTATAAAACATTATAAATTGATCCGTCTGACTTAGACAATTAAACAATTATCCTATCACTTATATAAAAAACGGTTTCTTTTTTTAGTTGGTTTTAAAATAAACCACGCGTGATACTAACTCACAAATAAATTATCGCATAGTGGTCCTTGGTGAAATAAAATATAAATTTTATTTAGGGTAAATTACAAAGACCCCTCCGTGCTATTGGGGCTGTGACAAAAAACCCCCTATACTTTATTTTGCAACAAATACCTTTCTTGTAGTATGATCGTGAGACAAAAACCCCTTTCATTAGCCTTCCATCCAAAAAGACAGTTACAATATTTTTTAATCACTATATTACCACTATTCATCTTCTCCCACCTTATACACAAACAGTAGTGGCACTAATCTCATCTACCTCGGATTTTTTCAAATTTCTCTCTCCCAGATTTTATCAAATCCAAAGTGCACTATTCATGATACACTAACAGATCTGGAGGATAAAAATCCGGTACAAATTAGCGGCCTTGGCGTGGGACAACACCATATTGTGAAGTACAGTCACAAGTAAATCTCGAACAATGGCCTGGTGGATACACTCCCCTGAGATACGCATAAACAGCATACGCGTTGGGCTCATTCAAGCTACTCCACAACTTCACCCGACCCCCGAAACTTCTAAAACAGATTTCCGCAAAATACATAAAATCTTCCCTGCAACAATAAGCACCAACAAAATCAAAATCCCATTTTTTTATTTCCAGTCAAGCTCTCTTCACGATTTCATCACAAGATTTTTGACAGTGAGACACAAACACAGATTTCCCCAGAATTTTGTGTTTTATAATTCATAAAATCTAAACGAGATTCAGATAATTAGAGAAACAAATGTTCATGGGCTTACTGTATTAGAGGGTTCAGCCATCCCCCATATCTGTCCTCCAGTTCTTGTGGCCGGTTGTGATGATACAAGGTCACAAACGGTTCGATCCCTGCCGATACAAGCCTAAATTTGTTAAAGACGATAAGAGGAACACAGGAGTCTAGGAGATTGTCTATCATACTGTTAGAATTCTAGTCTTGAGGTCTATCGGAGCAGATTTGGTTAGAATTAAATTCTAAGCCTCTGACTCATCTCTCAGTGGGAGATTGTCTATGATACTGTTATAGAACGCGATCCCTGTAGGATTAACGTCTCCACACCTCCCTCCTACAGCATACTAGCAGCTTAGTTGAATGGGATTTATCATTTATGAAGAAGGTGCAGCTTGTCTATGATACTGTTATAGAACACGGATCCCCGTAGGATTCACGCTAGTGCACTCTGGATTTTTATCCTCCAGATCTGTTAGTATATCATGAACATAGCACTCTGGATTTGAAAAAATCTGGGAGAGAGAGAGGGAGAGAGAAATTTGAAAAAATCTGAGGTAGATGAGATTAGAGCTACTACCGTTAGTGTATGAGGTCGGGGAAGACGATCAGTGTTTTTTCATCCGAGGGTAATATGGGAATTAAAAATATTGTAACGGGTTTTTTGAACAAAAGACTTACAGAATACAGAAGGGGGTCTTTGTCTCTCGGTCATAGTATAAATAAGAGGGAATTTATTGCAAAACAAAGTACAGGGGGTCTTTGTCACAGACCCTATAGTACAGGGGTCTTTATCATTTACCCTTTTATTTAATAGAAAAAGGTTAAAAAACTTAACAGAAATGGGACCCAAATATATATAAATTCCGCTATGTTAAACGGCATTGACCGGTGTTTCTATTTTGATTTTTAGTTTCAATTCTAGTATCATATGTTTTTCCGACATCATAGTCAATCCCCTTGAACAAATATTGAAATATAGATCTTTTGTTTTTTTTTCCTTCTGGATTGGGCCTATGGCCATCCCGACGGGGACCCAATTTCCCCAACCCAATGGTGTTATATTGGAATGGGATTGTTTTGATCGTGTGAAACCAAAACAGGGATTAATAATAGGAAGGGAAAATCTATGGTACGAAAAAGATATGGTATGAAAGAGTTTTGACCAATCAAAACTTACTCATGAATTTTGATCAATCAAAGGGTACGTAGTTGGAGTGTTGTGCATCGCACGCTAAAATTAAAAGATATTAATTGATGAACGGATGGATGTGACTGATAAACGGTGATATTTGACGAATGGGTGGTAATGGTATTGCAGATTCAGAGAGGAAAAAGGTGCTGGATTGGGAGAGGAGGTTCCGTATAATCTCGGGGGTGGCCCGCGGCCTGCTTTACCTACACGAAGACTCCCATAGTCCCGTCATCCACCGTGACATCAAGGCCAGCAATATCCTACTGGATCTGAAGTGGGCCCCCAAGATCGCTGACTTCGGGATGGCCCGTCTTTTTCCTGAAGATCAGACGCACGTAAACACGCGCGTCGCGGGCACCAAGTACGTAAAGTTAGCTCAGCATCAGCTGCCTTTGTTTTGACTGGTTTTGTGTTGGTCATCAAGTTGGACGGTGTGGATGATGATTTGGATAAATTTGAATGCAGTGGATACATGGCTCCTGAGTATGTGATACATGGAAGGCTATCGGTGAAGGCGGACGTATTCAGCTTCGGAGTTTTGGTGCTTGAATTGATCAGCGGTCAAAGGAACTACACCTTCTCCCTCGATCTCGATTCGCAGAATCTACTGGATTGGGTGAGTCTTCATTTCTTATTGAAGTAGTTGTTTCTGTTTTCGGTATTATAGTTGAACCCTTTCCATGGGGCCAAGGATATCAGTGGATCGGGTTAGATGGTAAATCCACATTACCAGACCCAATCACTTAGGGTCGGGTTAGCCTTAACGGTTTTATGTTGAGGTGAAGTTGCACTGAACCTTCCGTCCCCCTCCTGTTTTTAGGAAAAACTTGCCCCTTTCGCATTGCTGCATTGCATTGATCCCTTTCTTGGTTGGGTCAGGGTCGGGTTACGAGTCGGGGATTTGGGGAGCCCATCCCCGACTCGTAACCCCTAAAGTGCAGCCTCTTTGAAAAATGGGTTTTGGATTCAGGATTCTGAATAAGTTGCCTCCAAAAATTTTTAGATAGGGCGAAAAACGGGTCCTACTAGTCAACTTCCTTGAATGTGAACAATACTACAGACTTGAATATTGCTTTCTTTTTCTTATTCGTTGAAATTAACCTTCACTTGCTCAAACAAACTAGTGATGGTAAAAAACATTAGACCATCATCAAAGTTTCAAAGTATGATACTTGATGTAAGATCCAATTTGATTGTTTCATGGTCTGAAAGATGGATCACATTCAATAGTAGGGGGTGCAAGTTGGGTTTCAAGCCCAAATCTGATTGTCCAACTTGAACCTAATTTATACTAAAATTTAATACATTTGGGTTGGGTTTGGACCCAGACCAGGTTCAAGTTGCCCAAAGGTTAGGTTTAGGCCTGACCCAAAAATTACGAGAGTTCAAATTTTTGGGCTTATTAGTCCCAACTCGAGACTGAAAATTAAAGCCCAGCATAGAATTGCAGGCTGGGTCGGTTCAAGCTGCAACCCATTCAATAGCGAAGGGGAAACCTGTTTTGCCTCTGTTCTGAGTCATATTCATTGTTAAATTGTGGACATCTAATTTATTTTTTATTACTTCTAGGTTCTACCTAAATTATTGTCTATCCCCGGCTCTTCTGAACCCTTCAATTTATAAAAAAAATCGTATTCAACAGTGAATAATGAAAGTGTTTTTTCTTTTCTTTTTATTGTTATAGGCATACAAGCTTTACAAGAAAAAAAGGAGGTTGGAGATGATGGATTCGGCATTAGCATCCTCATCATCATCATCATCCATAGAACAAATTTGCATGTGCATACAAATAGGGTTATTGTGCACTCAAGCCGATCCAGCCAAACGGCCTACCATGCGTCGTGTGGTGGTGATGCTGTCGAAGAATCCCGGTACCACCCTAGAAGAGCCTACCAAACCGGGTTGCCCCGGTTCTATATATAGAAGAACTCTAAAGCCCGATGGGTCTTCTACTTTTACCGTCGCTTCTGGTTCTGGTTTCACCACCGAATCATCCTTTCCCTCCACCTTAAATTATTCTAATAGTGCTTCCACATCTACTCTTAGCACCTCTATTTCACATTCTCATGGCAAAGGCAAACGTCCCATTCAAGGTTAACTAGGCTGCCTTTTCGCACTTTCGCTTGTGGATATATTGTTTTGCTTTTTTCTTCCTTTTTCAAGTTTTGCTTAGAGGGCATTTTATAACAGCTGAAGGGGTTATACTGAATGATTTATTGCTCTTTCATTTGGGCTGCATTTGGCATTCCTTATTTTAAGGAACTGTTAAAATGTCTCTATGGACACTGAGTCTTCAACACCAAAAATGATACAAGTCCTTAAAGTTAGATTGATATTTTTGAATTTTTTATTGTTTGACTATTTTGTTAGGATCAGGACAAAGTAATTATTCATTCAGTCCAGCCACTTCAATTGTCATCAAACAGCCCCCTCATTCTTTCTGTAAAATATATAGACGAGGATGTATTTGAATTTTCTTCTTTGTTTGTCATGTAAATTTAATTCAACACCTAATTAAATCAAAGTTGATATGTGGTTTTTTCTTTATTTTTGTTGAAGGGCTACACTCAGGTGCAGGCGGGATTTGATCCCAAGTCTTTGCTACGGCCGTAAGGCTTAGTTTGGAAGGAGTACCAATGCAAATATGCTGAGTGCAAGACTTTATATTTTATATGTATTTGCACTATACATATTTGCATTTGTACTATTTCCAAACTGAGCCTAAGGAGACCTTAGCAACCCGCTGGTTGGAACCTTGCAAGTTGATAGGAGTTAGGGCAGAATAGAACTTATTGGTGAACGCTTTCCAAACCAAATTTGGCTGTGTTGCAAAACTATGAATACGAGATTGAGACTTGCAAAGGAAGGGATTGTTGAATCGTGCCACTTGGTCACTCTCCTTAAAACCTCATTCACCCCTTATGATGCAACCGGGTGATTGCAAATTGGTTACCAAGATAAAAATAGCTCATAGGTCACTAGTAGACATGAATTCGCTTACCAGACCTCCGCGAACCACAAAGAGAATGCACAAGAAAGAAGATAGGTAGAGAACTACGAATTTGTTGGTATGACACTGCGTCAACCACCACTCTATTTATAGAGTATTCTCAGTCAATTGAAAGGACACAAATGTGTCATTTGAGAAAGTGTCTCTCCATAATAGTGCAACAAGGCACTTGTTCAAAGAGACACATAGCCAAAACAAACAAGCAGAAGAAGTTTGAAATTCAAAAGTCGAAACAGTTTAAATCGGTTAAAGATAAAAAACGTTTTTGTGTAGCACGTGCATACCCTTACCCTCACCCATGCCCCATCCCGACTCGGCCCAACTCGGCTTGGCATACGTCTGTGAAAAGCACCCCCTAACCCCCCTCATATAGAGATATATATTGTTATCCTCCTATAGGTACCTACCCATAGGGAGAGCAATCCTAGTAATATACTCCAAGCCAACTCTTTTCCCAAGCAATGTGGGACAAGAATCTCCTACATGCAAGAGGAGGGAAAGAGAGAAAAGACAAAACTAAAACAAAAGGAGGGAGAGAGAGAGAGAGAGAAAGATGATTCTTGAAATTTTGAATCTCCCTCCAATAATCCCCCACAAATTCAAAATTATAAGAAGATCGGACACCTAAGCATCGTGGTGAGAGAAGTATTCATGGTGATGTCTTTTGGACTTCAATCAACACTTGAGTATGATAAATTATGTTATACAGTACGGGTAGAGTCAAACTCTTTCAACATTTCCCCTTTGTTGTAACTAGCTAATCTTCCAACCAACTCAAGTCACATTTCCTTAGTGGTTCTATTGTTTTAGAACATTTGAGCCTTGTTCCCCTTTTGGAATTATGAGTGTTTTAAAGAGTTAGCCCTTAGAGTTATAATAGAAGTAGCCACATTTCACACTCACTTAAGTCGATTATTTAGTATGCACTACAGACACTCTTCTTAACCGATTAAGAGTCTTACACTCACCCTCCTCATTTTGTAGTGTGCACAATCTTACTTTGGCATCTATAATGGGGCACAAATTGATAGTGCTTTCTTAAGTCATCTAGCGATTCATTTTTACCCATTCAACCTAATTCCAAGGATCTCCTTTCACATACGTTGGGTTTCATCACTAACGACTTATGTAACGAGCCTTAACCATGTTCCTACCGATGACTCATAAATCACTTTAGAAGTCTGTGGTTTGGTTAACGAATCTGTAAAGTTCTTTTAAGACCTTACAAAATCTAACACAACTATACCTTCGTTGAGGTATTATTTTACCAAGTTGTGCCTTAGGCTGATGTGCCTTTTTTTACCGTTATACGCTTTATTCTTGGCTCTATCTATTACTGCTAGACTATCACAATGTAGAGATATAGATGGAACCAGTGGTGGCCAAAGTGGTATATTTGCCAGTAAGTTTCTTAGCCATTTTGTCTTATACTTTATCAATTATAATGCAATGAATTCGACCTTCATTGTTGAACTTGTATTATAGGACAGCTTTATTGATTTCCAAGAAACTGCACCACCTCCTAGGATAAAGACATACCTACTAGTGGAAGTATTGTCCTTTGAATATGAAATCTAATTTGCATCAGTAAAGCCTTCTAAAATAGGAGGAAAACCTAAATAATGCAAACCAAAGTTTATAGTTCCCTTTATATATTTTAATAATCTTATTACAGCTTCTCAATGTTTATTCTTAGGATTATGAATATGTTGACTTAGTTTTCCAACTGCTATTGTTATATCTAATCTTGTGCAATTCATTATGGCATAGATCCAATTATACTTGCATATTCCTTTTGTGAAACATGTTTTCCTACATGTTTTTTTAAGTAGATACTACAGTCAAGTGGTGTCTTAACTAGTTTACAATCATAGTGTCCAAACTTCTTAAGTATAGTTTCCACATAGTGTGATTAAGAGAGAATAAAGTTTCCTTGTTGTTTATGAACTTTAATCCCTAGCATTACATCTGCCTCACCCATGTCTTTAATGTCGAATTTGGACATTAAAAATTGTTTTATTTCTTTTACTATTTCTACACTTGTACCCATTATTAGCATATCATCAACATATAAGTAGATCATGACTTCTTTATCATTTACAAATTTGTTATAAATGCATTTGTCATAATCATTTTTATTATATTCATTCATCATTAACGCATTGTCAAACTTTTTGTGCCATTGTTTGGGAGCTTATTTTAAGCCATACAAAGACTAAATCAACTTACATACTTTGTTCTTTTGTCTTGCTAATATGAAGCCTTTAGATTGCTTAATATATATTTTTTCATCTAATTCCTCATTTAAGAAAGTTATTTTTACATTCATTTGATACACTACCAATTTGTAAATTGATGCTATGACAAACAAGACTCTAATGGTAGTTAACTTTGCAACAAGGGAATATGTGTCAAAGAAATCTACATCTTTCTTTTGTCTGAAGCCTTTAGCAACTAGTTTGACTTTGCATTTATCTATGGTACCATCTGATTTTAGTTTCTCAAATATCATCTTATAATCTGGTGCCTTAGTTCCATGTGGGAGATCTAAAAGTTCCCATGTGTGATTAATGACTAAAGAGTCTATTTCACTTTTTATGTCTTTTTTCTAGAATAATGTATGAAGGGAAGTTATGTCGTCCTGATAAGTTACTAGGTCTTTGTCTATCAGAAATGTGAACACTCCATCACCCAAGTTTGTATCTTTTTTTTTTGTCTTTTTCCTCTCCTTAAATCTTATTCTTGATTCGTAAAATCGATGTTTCCTTGACTAAGTAAAATACTGACTCCTTGAGCATTTAACTCTTGTTCTTGGTTTCTGTTATAAATGTGGGGAGGTTCCCTATTTATTGTTTCTTTTCTCCATGGAAAGATATGCTTAAAGAATTCTGCATCTCAGGATTCAATTATTGTATTGTATTATACAACATTATCAATAGTTTTAAGTGCAAGGAATTGATAAGCTACATCGTTTTGTGCATATCTAATGAATACACAATCATAGGTTTTTGGTCCCAATTTTTTTCTTTCAGGTTCATGTATTCTAGTCTTTGCTAAGCCACCCCAAACTTTTAAATTGTTTAAACTAGGTTTCTTGTTATGCCAAAGTTCAAATGGTATTTGTCCTTTCTTTTTTGGAGGTATTCTATTATATAGGTCACAAGCCGTTAGGATTGCTTTCCCCCACAAGTTCGGAGGTGCACCTAAACTAATTAACATAGCATTCATTTTTTTTTTAATGTTCTATTGAGTCTTTCTGCAAATCAATTAGATTCATGTTGGTAAGGGTTGTGGTTTCATTTATAATTTCATTTTCTTCAAAGAATTTCTTGATGATTTCTTTATCATACTTAGTCCCTCTATTTGTTTCAAGTCTTTTTTATTTTATTTTCCAACTAAATTTTTACTCCAGTCTTGTTTGTTATAAAAGCTTGTTCAATCTCATCTTTTGATCTAAATAAAACAACATTTGCATATCTAGAGAAGTCATCTATGAAGGTTATATAATATCATTTTCCTCTTCTAGCTTCATGAAACTTAAGATCCCCTAAATTACTGTGTACAAATTGTAGTAATTCGGATTCTCTTTCTACACTTTTATGAGGTTTTTTAGTAATTTTTGCTTCTACACATACTTGGCATTTTTTACTTATAAAATTTATAGGAACATTCAACACTCTTAATTTGCATAATCATTTTAAATAAGAAGCACTACGATACCCTAATCTAACATGCTAAATATCAAATGATTTAACAATACAAGTAGAAGAAGAAGCATTCTTATTCATAATAATATTAGAAATATTCAACACAAATAATCCACCAACATTATATCATTTTCCAATAAATAAATTATTTGTAGTTAACATGGATTTGTTTGCTTCAAATGTGAGCTTCAGTCCTACTTTGTTGATGAGTGCATCTGATACCAAATTTTTCCTGATTTTTGGCACATGCAACACATCATTTAGCATCAGGATCTTTCCCGAAGTCAGTTTTAGGAGTACTTTTCCTTTGCTAATGACCTTTAAAATTTGTAAGTTTCCCATGAAGACTTGCTCTCCTTCGGTTTAAGTTGTGTACTCATAGACGGAAGCACGAGTTCTACATATGTGCTTGGTAGCACCCGTATTCAATACCCACTCATTCGATTTATCAACCAAGATTTCTTCGGTAACCATTGTTGCAATGACATATTTAGTTAAGTTGACCTTTGGTTTCCCAAAGTCTTTCTTGTTTTGGTAATGGCAATCCTTCTTGTAGTGGCTAGGTTTGCCACACACAACATTTTCCTTTGTTTTGATGCTTTTTGAATTCTTGGTAATTTTTCACATTCAAATTCTTTCTGAAATTTGTAGTCATTTCCTCTACTAGATTGGTTTTAGAAATCTATTTTTTTTCTCACCTTCATCTTTCTTTTTATTATGTTATTCTATTTTGATTTTGACCACTATTTGGTCCAAAGTAGTGTCATTTCTCTTGTGCTTCATACTTGTTTTGAAATCATTCCATGTATGTGGCAATTTCTCTATGAGAGAATTGACAATAAATTCATCTAACAGTATCATGCATTCATTTACTAGTTCCCCCACAAGCACTTGAAACTCATTTATTTGGAAAGACACAACCATGTCTTCTTTCATGGTAAAATGCAGGAAATTGACAATCACATATTTTTTATTTTCAACATTTTCCATAGCATATTTGTTGTCCAAAGCATTCCAAATTTCATAGGTAAAGTTGTAGGATGAGTAAACATTGTAGAATTCATTGGATAGGCAATTCAGGATATGGTTCTTGTAGGAGTGGTCAGTCGTGATCTAGTGTTCTGCAACAACAGAATGTGTTGGTTCCTCCATGTTCAATGGCTTTGGTTCAGTCAAAGTGAAGACTACCCTTAACTATTCTAAGGCAAACAAAAGGTGTTGTCTCTAACGCTTGTACTTGCTTCCATTGAAAAGTTCAATCCTTGAGAAATTGGGAACTATTGATAGTATCTGATATCTCATGATGGGGTTAGCAGAGATTGGTTCCATAAATGCAATTTTAAAATTGTTGGAAAATAATAATAAATAAGGCAAAATAGAATATATCGGTGAACGCTTTCCAAACCAAATTCAACGGTGTTGCAGAACTATGAACGAAATTGAGAATTACGGAGAAAGGGAGGGCTAAGTCGTGCCACTTGGTCCCACTCCTTAAAAACACATTTGTCCACTCGCTTACCCGAATGGACACAAATGTATCCTTTCAAAGAGAAGTGCCTCTCTAGAACAGTGCAACAAGACACTTGCTTGAAGAGACACAAAAATACAAAATGAACAGGTAGAAGAAGACATAAACGTTTTACACAGAACTTTGAAATTCAAAAATCAAAATAGTTTAAACTAGTCAAAGGAAAAAAAAAAAACGTTTCAGTGTAGCGTGCATTTACCCGCGTCTCAACCTAGCTTGGCGCATGAATGTGTGAGAAGCACCCCCAAACCTCCTCACATGCATGTAGAGATATATATTGTTATTCTCCTATGGGCCCTTACCCATAGGGAGAGAAATCCTAGTAATATACTCCAAGCCAATTCTTTTTCCAAGCAATGTGGGACAAGAGTCTCTTACATGCAAGAGGAGGGAAAGAGAGAAAAGACAAAACTAAAACAAAAGGAGGGAGAGAGGAGATTCTTGAAAATTTGAATCTCTCAATCAATCAATCAGTCTATCAACAAATAGGTTTTCAGTTGTTAGCTAAAAGTTAGCTTAATTGGTACTAGGGGTGTCAATCGACCAGTTTTGGTTTGGATCCAATCCGATCCAAACCTTATCAAATTAGATTAAGCCAATCCAAAATAAATTGGTCCATATTCTTATTGGTTTGAATTAGACATAAACCAAATTTTCAATAATCCGATCATGAGGCCAAACCCTTGTCCAATTTGAAATCAATCAAAACTAAAACCAACATAAAATCACTTTTATGAAAGTACTTTTATGAAAAGTATTTTTATGGAAGCCCTTTTATAAAAATACTTTTACAGAAGCATTTTTACAAAAGTACTTTTATGAAAGCACTTTTTACAAAAGTAGTTTTATAAAAGCACATATACAAAATCACTTTAATAAAAGTACTTTTATGAAAGCACTTTTACGAAATCACTTACAAAAAAACTTTTACGAAAGTACTTTTATGAAAGAACTTTTATAGAAGTACTTTTATAAAAGCACTTTTACAAAAGCACTTTTACAAAAACACTTTTAGAAAATCACTTTTATGAAAGAACTTTTGCGAAAGCACTTTTAAAAAAAGTATTTTTATGAAGGTACTTTTATAAAAACACTTACGAAAGTACTTTTAGGAAAACAGTTTTATGAAAGTACTTTTATAAAAGTCTATGGAAGTACTTTTCGAAAAGTGATTTTACAAAAGTACTTTTCCGAAGTTATTTTCAAAAGTACTTTTATAAAACACTTATGCGGAAGTACTTTTATAAAAACACTTCTACGAAATTGCTTTTTATAAAAGTACTTTTACAAAAGCACTTTTATAAAAGTCTAAGCAAGTACGTTTTGAAAAGTGCTTTTGTAAAAGTACTTTTACAAAAGTACTTTTATAAAACCATTTTTTTGATGTACTTTCAATAAAGTACTTTTGTAAAAGCACTTTTATGAAAATATTTTTATCAAAGTACTTTTACAAAAGTGCTTTTTCAATGCTAAAAGTGCTTTTATATAATTTTTGATATTTCATTCGGTTTGGATTGGATCCAATCCAATCCATTTACATTTTAATGGATTGGATTGGGTCCAGTCCATTTACAAGTGGACTCACATTGGATTGGATAAGGCTGGACCAAATCCGTCCAATTGACACCTCTAGTTGGTACTTTAGCTGGTTTATGTGGGTTCACATTGACGCCCCACATGCACATCTCAACGTGCATTGGGAATCTCCCTAAAGTTGTCATTGGAAGATGTTACCAATACACGATTGGGATGTGTTGTGGGGTGCAGATGTGAATTCCGCAACCACCAGGTTTGGGGAGGGGGGTTACTAGTGTGGTGTTGAACTATTCAAATGGCCCCACATGGAGTATTCCAGCAATATCGCCAAAATTCAAAAAAAAAAAAAAAGACTTTCAGTCAAATAGTCTAGGATTCTCTTTGCTCATGCAAAATGAAAGCCTAGATCTCCTGTAATCCAAGACTTTATGCATAAAACTTCCTATCGTAGCTGGAATTCCTATTTCTAGCAATTTTTAGGCCCCGTTCGCTTTTTGGTAAGTTACTTACCTGGGTAAATGCAATTACCTGGGTAAGTTTTTCCTAGGAAACACTTACCCGAGTAAGTGCATTTACCCATGTTCTTTTATTTTTCATGTAAATAAGATAATGACCATTTTAGCCATAAAAATTCATTATTAAAAATGACATTTTTGTCTCATTCAAGTGTTGGCAACTTTTCCCCTAGGTGGGAAAGTGATACACAGGAAAATAAACTTGTATTGGTCCCCACATAAATATGAAAAAAGAATATGGGATTCTTGGTCAATGGAAACCAAAATCCCATTGATCAACTTTCCCCCCTCTTAGAATCCGAAAAAAGAACACCCCCTTTTGTACATATATATTAAATTCATGGAGTGGTATTTCCAATATATGACTGGATTTCTATGTTAGAGTGAGTGTGTAGACAGGATTTCTATTGCCACCAAAAAGGTGTATTAACATGCAGAAAGCACAGAAATCTAGATTTTGTTAATGTGTTAGCATGCTTTTATTTTTATTGGGCACTTAAATAATTTTTATTAAAATTATTAATGAATTTATAATTTATTAAATAATAATATAAAAATATATTAATTAAATGTGTAATACATATAAATTACTAAATGTGTAAATAATATTACTAAAAAGTAATACATATAAAATAATTATAATATAATAAAAAAGACATTTAAAAATTATTAATTTTTGAAACAATAAAATGGTAAATTATTAATGAATAATACTTACGACATATAATTAACTAATTAATGCTAAGTAATTGAGAATATTCAGAATGCATTACTAAAAGATGTAACATGTATTACAATTGCTTATTATAATAAATTTAGAATAACTCAACCTAAGCCCAATCCTAATCATTGAACCCAAACCTTAAGTCTGACGTCAAGTCCAAACCATCCAGTCAGCGTCTATATATATAGTAATTCTTAAAAAATGAAGGCAACGAAGCCCAAATATATATCAAGCTGAAATAGATAAGCCGCCTTGTTGTGATGAACGCCCCTTTTTACTGCTACTTGACCTGCAAACAAAGGAACTGATCCGAGACGCAAGCCCTTGGAGCAGCTAAAATACAGCAAGGGATACGCTAATTAATCCGAATTGAGATCGACTCTCTGAGGCGTTTTAGACAGAGCAGTTCTTCATATACTGAATACAAGCTGTGTGCCCCTTATAACAGGTTCAGCCTCTAACATTCTTTTACGCATTCAATGCTGGGAACATTTCAGAAGAAGACAAGTGTCATCATTTAATCTATACTAGGCTAAATGGTCTACTATTGACCCAGTAAGAACTGGAGTGGATCTGGTCAATAGCATAGAAATCATTTGTTCTCCATCAACATGTGACTTATCTCATAGCCATTGGATTTTCTAAATATGTTGAAAATTAGTAAGGGCCTATGGCCACTCTTCCAACATTTTGAGCGACAAACACATGACCAACTGAGCATAGGGTGAGCATCTTACCAACTAAAATCCTGCAATCGGTTATGATTTGTTTTATACGCCATGGCCGAAGGGGAGTATAAAACTCTCCTCAAACAGGGTCTTCACAACATTAAGATCATCTCTCTCTCTCTATGATAATTCAACATAAACCCAACTCCAGGATTTCCAACAAACCATTGCTTCAGGTTTCCTCCACTGAACTCTTGGCCTCCTGTGTCTCATTAAAGCTCGATCCACTATACAAAATTTCCAAATTTCGATGAGAGTCAAATTACAATCCTCAACCCAGAAGCTGTGCCGAGTTGGTGCCTGGCTCTCCATCAAATGAATGGTTTCAACCACACCTATCCATCATCCAAACCACACCTTGGTGATCCACTGGAAATCTCTTGCAATTGCATCAATTTCATTGCAAACTTGTTTAGAAAATTGGGTTCCAGCGCCATGTACGTAGTAGGTAGGAATAAAGAAAAGTGTAGTGTTAATTAGAGTCATTCAGCCAGCATGAGAAAAACAGATCGCTTTCCAGCCGTGTACAAGTTGCACTCTTCCCAAAATAAGAAACAATGTTATTTTGAATTCTTTTATGAGTGGTGTGGCTTAATACAATAAATGACTTATCAAAATTAACTTCTTGTCCCAACCAAAAAAGAGGTGATTTAGCCTGTCTATTCCCACACCAAAAATATAGTGATAATCTTAATTGTTGCATAAACATACCAGATACCAGTGTTTTCAAAACTGCACCGGACCGGAAAAAGTCAGGAATCAATCATCTGACAAGTTCCGTTTTTACTTTAAAATCGCTTTTTAATTAAAAACTGTTGATTTAGTCAGCAGAATTCAGACAATAGTTTTTGCTCTTTTTTTTTTTGTTTTTAATTCTTTTGTCAGAATGGTTTATCCGTTCAGACCGTTTGACCTAGGAACCGATCCCTATAATGGTTCTCTATCCTGTCCGGTTTCAAAAACCTTACGAGATACAATATCAATATTCATTATAATTAAAGGGATATGGTGAAAGCACACAACCATGACTAAGACCCTGCTGTGGTTTAAAAGTATAGAAGCAACGTTTTCGAACCACCGTTGACCCGGATAGTCAGACCATTCAGCCTGGGAACCGTTTAGGCAACCGGTTCCATTTTACGACAAAACCTAGAATCTGGTAAAAAATCGTTGAAAAAGTCAATAAATCATTGACTCAGACAGTCAAACCATTGACCCATCAACCCGTTCAACGGTTTTTAACTATTTTTTTTATTTTTTAATTATTTTTAATTTTGCTGTCAGAATGGGCCGTCCATTTGAACCGGACAGTTGGACCGTTAACCCAAAAACCGGTGGTCAGAACGATTCCATTTCCAAATCATTTTTTAAAACGTCGCATAGAAGGCTTGTTGTTAACCAATAATTAAAGGAAAGAAGTGGTAGACACCAAACTTGGCTTTCTACCAAATCCAATTTGAGTAGAAAGCCGCCGAACTTGACTTGCTTTTTCCCCGGGAAATGAACCACTTCTTCTGCAATCACACGGTTCAGATTTGTCTTCCTAGTGTGAAGGCATTTTGCATGGGTGATATGAGTCGAGGAAGAAGACTGAAGAATCCTCTACAAACTTCATCTTCTATGTATATGTAAGGGCTGTTTTTGTTACTTTAAATAACTAGTAATTAAGCATGCAATGTGAGAATTTTTTTCTTCATATTAATTATTTGAATTTTAGATACATCATAGTGAAGATAGAAATTGAAAAATAACAAAAGTAACAATATGATTAAAACTAAAATTAAATGCTTGTTGTAAATGAGCACAACATTATATGTGGAAATTTTAGGGGAAGTTTTTATATTTTATGTACCTTTATTTTTATGTCAGCCAAAAAATTAAAAAAAGCAAAGACATGTTCTTGAACTATATTTGGTTATGAGAAGAAGAACAAGTTGGTTTTATTTAAAAAAAAAAACATATTTTTAAGACAAAATTTGGAGTACAGATATTGTTTGATTTATGAAAGAGGTTGATTTTTGCAGATGTATCATCCATGGTCCTTGATCTCATCTTTCAATAGGCATACCAATTTATTTCTCCGTATAGTCCACTGCTTAGTTAAACACGGATAGGCTAAGACTGAAAAGTTCAAGATTGACTGATTGAATCACTTTATTGGATTAGTAGTGTGACCAAGGGCATAGATTATTTCCAAATGTTTTCGACAAAATTCTGCACTTTTTTATTTTTTGTGTTTTATCTTTTTTTTTAAATATTTATATTTCAATTATGACGTTATGAGTTTCTTTGAAAAGTTGGATCATTGACCCACCATTTAAATAAGAAAATAGCTTTGCTTTCAGATTAGTTTTAAGTTGTTATATATTTCATCTACATTATATAAACAATTTCTACTTATCATACTTAATTTTTGTTTGACATAATTAATATATAATTTTTTATATATTCTTTTTATTACTTATAATTATTTTTTATTTTTTAAAGATTTACTATTAGCTATCATATCATCGATTAATCCTTTTGACCCAAACCACTTACCCACCACCCAAAAAGAAAAATAGTTTGATTTCTATATTAACATTAAATTTTGTATTACATTTCCATCATTGATAAAATTATTTCTTATGTATAATACTTATTTTTGTTCAATATAATGAATGCATAATATAAGAGATAATGTATCCAATATTTTATTTTTTATAAATATATAACATTAGATATGTGCCCAAATGTTTCTTTATTTTTTTTTAATTTTGTGATTCTTTGTATTTTTTATTTTTAAAAAATTTATTATTTGACTATGGCATCACTTCATTTCTAAGTTGATTTTAAATTCGGCATTCCATTTTTAACATTAATAAGAATACATCTTACATTTCATACTTATTTTTTTTAGTATAATGAATATATAATATTAGAGATGTGGCTAATTCTTTTTACTTTATTTGTATTATATATTTAATTTATTTTATTACTTAATTATAACATTATTTATTAATCCATTGACCCCATATGGTAGAATTGCTTACCCAGCATCGGGATGGAAGAAAATGATTTTGTTTTTAAATTCCTGTTTTAAAATATTTATTTTTATACTATTAAAATTAATGTTATGGATTTAATTAGTATAATTTAATGATGAGAAGAATGTATCTTAAATATAGGATTTAATGAGAAAATATACCTTAGATAAGAGATTTAATGAGTGAAAATAGGAAAATAGTTTTATTTCCAATTAGTTTTAAAATTTATATTCCATTTCCATTATTAATAAAATCATTTATTATTTATCATACTTATTCTTGTTTAATGTGCTGAATATATGATGTTAAAAATGTTCCAATTTTTTTTAATTTCTATATATTTTTTTGCATTTTATCTATTTTTGAATTTTATTATTTAATTTAGACAACATGGATTGTCTCATTTGACCCAAAATGTTAATTTCTTACCACCACCTAGATGAAAACACTTTTTTCAATATATATTTTAAAAGTACAAGTTTTTGTGCTATTGTAATTATTAATTTATCATACATGGATTTCATTAATAGAATTTAATGATGAGAAGAAACAAAAATGCCCTAAATATATGATTCAATGAAGGTGAATGCATTGGATATCTTAAAATTACCTCTTTTGAAGTCATTTAATATTAATAACCAATTACCCTATTTGCCTTTCTTTTTTTATCAATAAATTTAAATATGGAGGGATAAATTTTGTCCTCAAAAAATATCAAAAATATTATTAGTGCTATTAGTACTTTTTAAAGTACTATAAATTTGTAATTTTATACATTTATGAAGAATTGGGATCTTTTGCCAACACAACACGTTCCAAACCTCTACCAACATCGTCTCACACCACACATTTTAACTTGAGGCAGGGACCCACCATGTATGAGATGTGTGGTGTGAGAAGCTGTTGGTAGAGGGTTGGAATGTGTTTTGTTGGCAGGTGATTCGGTCTCCATTTATGAATTTGATTAAGTGCTCATTTGCCCCAAATGGTTTTTTTTTTTTTTTCGGAATGCATGGCTGATAATGCTGGCTTTTTCAAATTTTCCCAAAATACATGTGTAAGCAATTGTTATTTAGTGTTTATTTGATAAACGTTGAGACCAAATAGTAGTTTCATGCACAATAAATGCCAATGTCTATGTTGCTCTAATGTGACAGCATTTTTCCAATAAACGCCCATGTAACCAAACATAGACAGAATTTATATATTGAAAGTAAAACTTTGCAAACACTCTGAAAGTATAACCCTCGAGTCTAGACCTATTCAAGAATCAGGCTTAGTTTCTAAGTTTTTTTCACTATTTGAATGGGCTTGATCCAAAGCCCAAGCCCGAAGCACTGCAAAGCTGAGTCCAATGGGCTGCCCATGAACAGGTCTACTGCGGTCATACGTTGGGAATATCTCTCCATCGAGATTTTCCATATGTGCTCTTGGCTGCCATATGCTCTCGAGTTTTTGCTTCGGGGAGACGGGGGCTGAGCACATTTGGTCTACTTTCA
Organism: Nelumbo nucifera; assembly: GCF_000365185.1. Next base: position 3,524,828 of record NW_010729074.1, read on the forward strand.
AACATATCATTATTCTCAAACCGTTATTGGTGGGGATGGTGAACTGGTTACCTAAAAGGCTGATCGGGTTATAGCTCTTTGATTGGTTAAGTTGCTTAACTGGTTGAAACCGATGGGCCTGATTGTCCCTGCTGGCCCTTACTGCAGATCGGGCTCGGCCAAACTTACACCCTTTCAGTCCGGGCTATATCTAATCCAGCTTTTGAAAACCCACCAACCAAACAAAAGTCGCACCTTCCCTCATTCGCTATTTCCCTCACAAGATAACTCCAATCATTCCACCAAATTGCATTAAGAAAACAGAACCTTAATGACCAATATGCCCTTGGAGTTCTAGTAACTATAATGACCGTGTACGAATATCTTGGATGCAGAGACAGAGTTAGGACTTAGGAGTCTGGCCTGTCGGGCACTGGACTGGAGTCTGGAGATCGGAGAACAGCCATGATCAATTCTATGTTGAGGGCATTTTGGTCATATGAAGAAGTACGAGGACGTTCGTAATTCGTTTGAAAGGACATGGTGGGACAGAGGTGGCACACGCAGATTTAGGTGGGACCCACCATCGTGGATTCCGGTTCCCACGTTCACCAACAAAGAGGCCGTGGTCAGAAATCCACCTGATTGGATCTAGTCATTTGGATTGACCTTGGATTAGGGAGTCATCCAAATGAGTGGTAGATCGGAGCTTCGTGGGATCAGATGTCCTTTTAAGTGGGACCCAAGACGAAAAAAATGGGTCCCATCAATGATAGAACGGCACACACTGCCAAGGCCTACCTGAAGGAACGGCTGAACCTGAAAAGACAAACCTCTTGGACACACGACGGTATTTACCTCAATGTTAAGGGTAATTTGGTAATTATCAGTAAAAGTAAAATATGGTTTTCACCGTCCACGCCAGCGATCTGTGTGAACCTCCTATTTCTCAGTTCCAGCCCTCCGATGCCAACCCCGGAAGCCATTTTCATCCGTCGATCTTCGGCTTAACCCACCATCTTTTTTACTCGATGCGATCCTAGACCACCTTTTTAAATCCACTCGAACCTTTCCTCATTTTTCCAGCAACTGTTCTTTCTCTCTCTCTCTCTGTGTAATCCCTATCGGGCATCATCTGTCTCTCTCTACTTTCGTTGTTGTTCTGGTAATTGCAGCTGCTTAGTGGGTTTTCTCTGTAACTTTCATGGCGACCGAAGAGGTTAATAAGCCTCCCTCGCTTCCTCAGTACTCAGAGGTAAATGAGTTTTCCCAGAATCCAACTACCCACCTACCTACATTTTTGTTTCTTCTTTCCTTCTCTCCGTCTTTCACTTTACATTTCGGTGTCGAGTTGGAAAATATCGGTCTTAATTTCACCTGGGCTTGTTTGATTTTTTCTTGTTTCAGATGATATTTGCTGCGATCGCAGCTTTGGACGACAAGAATGGCTCGAGCAAGTCCGCCATATCCAAGTACATCGAGTCACAGTATGGAAATCTGCCGGCTGGGCACTCACAGTTGCTGTCCCACCACCTGAATAGGTTGAAAGAAAGTGGAGAGCTCATCATGGTGAAGAACAACTACATAAAGCCTAACCCCAATGACCCACCGAAGCGAGGCCGTGGCCGTCCGCCCAAGCCGAAGATTCCTCTTCCGCCCGGAACTGTTGTTGCACCACCAAGGCCGAGAGGTCGCCCCCCCAAGCCCAAAGACCCTTCCGCACCAGTAGTGCCTAAGGTGTCTTCAGGTACAGGGAGGCCCCGTGGGCGCCCTCCCAAGAAGGCTAGACCTGCAGGAGCAGCAACGGCGGCTAGTGGACCTCCAAGGCCACGCGGTAGACCACCTAAGGCGAAGCCTCCATTTGCAGCAGTATCTGTTTGATTAACACTGAGCTGTAGTGAGAATTCATCTAATTATTACTTGTTCTTTCACACTCTCTTCCCATTTTTCTTTTTTGTTTTTTTTTTTTCCTTTGTTGAGTGTTCCTAGCATGTCTGAGTGTATCTGTAATTCCATGTACATTATGCAGCGCAGCTGTTGAAGCTTGTTGTATTTCCTTAACAAAGAGAAGTCTATTATTATCTAGGGTCTATTGTTGTTTCATTTCTTGAGCTTAGGTTAATTATGTGAGGAAATGAGTTCTCTTTCCATACATCACTGAGGCTGGTTGTTGAGTTCTGTCCAGTTCCAAACAGATACGGGTTCAGTGTACTGGTTAAACAGAGAGTCCTATGAACAAGTCAGCTCCTGTGTGCGACAAATTGGCAAACATTTGTACGATAGATATCTGTTGACAGCTATATTTGGTCTTTGTGGGAGTCCTCTTTGGCCCCCACAACATGTTTGTTTCTTGGTCGCCATCTTCAGGATAGCCAGACTTGGGGTTTGATGGACGATTTAAGAGCTAGGATAATTAAGGATTTGCGTGTAATTGAGCAATTGGTGAAGCCCTCTTTCTGATTGAGTCTGCTCTGCAATTTATTGGGTTTGGAGGGTGACTCCTGTCTTAATCAATTTTACTGTCTGAGACCCAGGTCTATAGGCATGTGACATGTTATTGAAACCTAAAAAAATCTTATCTGGATGTGCAAGGGAATGAGAACGATTTAAGAAAAAAACGCTATAAAAGATTGAGGCTTTGTTTGGTGCGTCTTTATGCGTGGTCTTTTGTTGGGAAGACTGAAAATTGGTTTATTCCTCTTTGGCATGTAGAAGATTTCGTCATCAAAAGATGCGGTGCCAAAAAGATATGGGAAGCCTATTTTGGGCTAATTTTGGGAAGCTCTAAATGAAGTTTCTTGTGTCTATTGGGTTTTAATCTTTTGCGGAAAGACCGAAGTGATACATGGAAAGATGTGTATTTGCCAAATGGTCTTTGGGCTGTTCAGATCTTTTGTCAAAAGCTCAATCGTTTATTGATTGTTAGAGTTACAAGATCTTCTCAAAAAGACTTGTCTAATTGTTCTTGAGTTTATTAGGTTGCCTTTTGAAATCTTTGCCATTTCTACTATATCAATTTAAATTTGGTTAAGTTTCTTAAATTACCCTTATGGCTTAGTTAATTGATTAAGTGTAACTTGTTTGAAAATTGACTAATACTATCCTTATTTTTCTAACAATTGACTAACTCTATTCTTATCGTAAACCTCTGTAAAAAAACAATGCAAAATGTCTAAACTATTCTTACAGAGTTTAGATGCTTTTGTTGCTGGTGGAATTAGAATGGGTAAATTTTACTCTACCTCTTTCGTGTCGCTTGCCCAGAGGAAGAAGAGAGAGATCGGAGTTCAAATGTTGTTGTTGCTAGAGGAAGAAGAGAGATAAGAGTTCGGAGTTCAGATGCAGGAAGAAGAGAGGGAAATCGAAGTTTAGATGTTGTCCTCGTCGCCCAAAGGAAGAAAAGAGGAGATCGGAGTTTAGATATTGTTGTCGTCGCCTAGAGGAAGAAGAGAGATCGAAGTTCAGATGTCACCGTCGCCCAAAGGAAGAAGAGAAAGAGATTGGAGTTCAAATGTTGTTGCCATTGCCCAGAGGAAGAGGAGAGAATGGAATTCAGATCCTCTTGCCGTTGTGGAAGAAGAGAGAGAGAAAGAGATGGGAGTTCAGAGGGGTTGCCACCACCGTTGTTGTCGTCTAGAGGAAGAAGAAAGAGAGATCGGACTTCAGTTTGTTGCTGCCCCTCTTTAGTTCACTCATTCTTTGCTTCTTCAACAGAGCACCCCCACTGTTGAAGAAGAAAGAGGATGGAGTTCGCTCGTTGTCTACTATTTTTTGTTATTGACTATTTAGAGACAAATGCTTTGCTTTTTTTTTTGTTTTTTTGTTTTAGTTCTTTTATATAGTGTGGATATGGTGCATTCTCTCCAGTGATCTAATATTGATGGAGACTGGGAGGAAGATAGAGGGAAGAGAGAGAGTTCAGAGGAGAAAGGTGATCTGGTGTTGATGGAGACTCTGGGAGGAAGATAGAGGGAAGAGAGAGAGAGAGAGGTCGAAGGAGGAAGGGTGTGCCAGCGAGAGGGAGGGGATAAGGGTAGCATTGGATTTTAAAAAAATTTTAAACATCATGTAGTATCACATGTTTATGTATTTTGATGGAATATTTATGGATATTAACGATAAGGGTAGAATTGATCAATTGTCAAAAACAATAAGGATAGCATTAATCAATTTTACACTTAATCAATTAGTTAAACCATAAGGATAGTTTAAAAAATTTACCCTTTAAATTTAAAAAAAGAACAGACTTGCTTTAACTTTTACATAAGAATTCAAAAGCTCCATACTTTGGTTTGGGGCAGAATCAATTGACTTCTATTTATCCTAATATAAATCTACTTTTAAGGGGATATCTGATTTGATCAAGGGGGAGATTATATGAATAGGCAGTTTACTATTTCTTTTACTTTATAAGTTGCTTTATTTATCCTTCTGACTTCTGTAGTGGGTGCCTAAAGAGCAATGTCGCCCTTCTTTGAAATTTGAGAGTGGCGTTCTGTGCAACGGACGCGTGAATCTACCAATCACAGGCGACCACGCCAGCGTATTATAAAATGCTTAACGTTAACAGTTGTTTACCGGCTAATTGAAGGCTTATTAAAAAATGCTTAACGTTAATAGTCCTTTACCCGTTAGTTGAAGGTATCGTTCGTCTCTGGACAAAAAAACTTAAAACACATCTTTAATTAACCTGGATGTTCGATCTCCCTCACCCATAAGCATCCAACATCCGAAGCCAGCCGGGACTTGATCGCCAAGTGGTACATGATGTCTTGGAAGTTGGCGGTCTCCATTGTCATCATCTGGAGCTGTTACGCCTTCTCTTGCGTGAAACAGCCCGGAGCAAATACTCTGCAATTTGCAGACCTAGATTGAAATCTGTCTCAACTCCGAAATATTTCCAACACCTTAGACCTTGCTGCTCCACCCCTTATTGATACCAAGAATAGCCTCAAATTGAGCTCTGCTTGTTTAGTTAACACCAATCTTTCTTTCAATCTGAGTAACATCGAACACAGTTCTGCCCACATCCAGCCTCGCCCACGTGTTGGCCTCCCCACAATTTCAAGCAATGGGGACAACCAATTCACCACTCTGTCATTTGTGTTCGTTCTGTTATTTCAATCTATTCTTCAATCAATGGTTATTGATTAGTTTAACCTTAGATCTAGTTCTTTGTTTTGAAGTTTTTCTATTTAAGTTGTTAGATCACTTGTTGATCTACGTTTTGATACCAATTTGTTTCCTCAATCTCTCGTCTGCCTTACATTCAGTGGTGCATTTATAGATAAAAGCTGTCACACCTTACTTTCTCAGTTTCTCCGGTGTCGTCTCACTTTATTTCCTCCTATTTCATCACTTTTCTTCTACCTGTTTTTTACCTTATCTTTTAGTGGCCGGTTGATCCGATTTAACTAATTCGACCACTGTTAACACTACAACCCCATTAAATCCCGGCTGAATTTATTAGGGAGAATGATGGTTCAGTTTCAAAGTACATTTTGGGTAGGTGCCAATTAAATGCTAATTCACAGGTGGGTATAGTTGTATAAAGTATGGTTTTTTGATTTTTGACCGTTTATAATTTTGTAGTGAAAATTAAAAATCTGCATTAAACCTGTCCGTATTTCTCCAAATTTATTAAAGTAAGATGTTCAATTTTTATTTGTAGATTCACGCATTCGGTGCGATCTCGAAATTTGAAAGAAAATGTTCCCGACGGGTTAAAGGATTGCCCAATTGTTGAATAAGTCGATGGTCAGAGTGGTTGAGAGCCAAAAAGCTGTTTTTTTGCTATATGGCTTGGTTGAAAAGGTGTAACTATTTTTGCCACGTGGGAAAGTTCTGTCCATTAACATTAGGGGGCGTCCATTAGACAGTGGATCAACTGGATTGCCCACATAATTCAATCCCACATTCAATATCAGCCATATGCCTCACCTTGTATTGGTTGCTTTTTCCTTACAAGTTCGAACAAAATATTCAATTCTTAACATAAAATTTTCTTATAAAAGTGGGCTTATTTTGCACACGTGGTAAAGTGTTTAAAATGGAGGATGGGAATGGAACTCAGATTCCTGTCGAGCTTTAAAGTGGTTTGCCACGTGTAGAATTATATCTTTAGAGAAGCTTGATGAATACTGCTCTCTAAGTGGTTCAGCTAGGAAGCCTGAATGATCAAGGAATCTTTTACATGGTTACATGTCTAGGTTAATTTAGGCCTGAATGGGCCCAGCAGCAGATATCTGTAGCCAACTTGTTGGGAGTGTTTACACCTAGTTTTTTTAAGTATTTAACTATTTATTTTAAAAAATTGAATAAAAGACTTAAACCTCCCGGATAAATAATTACACCTCCCCTCAGAGGGTTTAAACCTGCTAGCTAGAATAATATTCTGTTATGCTTGACAGAATTAATACAAAGACTATTTTACCCTTCTACACCCTTCAAATTTTCAAAGAGAACCACCCATATTGAATCAAATTCAACTACAGTTAACCACTTGGGAAAACCAGACGTACGTCAAGTGTTTGCTTCAGACCGAAGACTCCATTCAAAGTTCAGACCTCCCACTTCTAAAAAAACAAAACAATAGAATCTGTCTTCCATAGAAAAGACAAGAATAAATGCAAGAAAACCATCAAAACCCCAATAAAAAAGAAGTTAAGTCCTGAGTATTAGGTAAACCCAGTTTTTGGTTGTTCAGGAAACTCCACTTCAATTACTATGTTCCTATTTTCCATGGAAATTCCCAAGCCCCACTTCAATTACCGTCTCCGTGTTTTCCATGAAAACTCCGAAAACCCCAATTCAAATGATCCAAATAGGGACGTTGGGTAACTCCAACCACAAGAGCTCCTCCTCGTCTGCTTTTCGCTCCTTTCTTCCTCCTTCCAGGTTCTTCAAAAGGTGATAACAAAAATCCATCAAGATGGTGACGTTTACAGTAGAGGAGCTTTGCAGGATTATGAACCTGAAACACAACCTCCGTAATATGTCTGTGATTGCTATGTTCATCAGGGGAAGTCTATACTCACCGATTCACTTGTGGCTGACTGGCTACAGCCAGTATCATTGCTCAGGAAGTTGTAGGAGATGCTCGGATGACAGATACACACCAAGATGAAGCAGAGCGTATCATTACTATTAAATCTATTGGCATTTCTCTGTATTATGAGATGACTAATGAATCTCTGAAGAACTGCAAGGGTGAAAGACAAGGGAATGTGTACCTTATAAGCCTGATTGATTCCCTTGGGCATGTTGATTTCTCATCTGAGGTCACGGCTGCTCTCCGTATTACTGATGGTGGTGGTGGTTAATTGTGTTGAGGGTGTATGTGTCCAGACCGAAACGGGAGCGGATTAGCTAGAGACAAAAACATACACACTCTGCTGAACTTGAACATGCCAGTGTTCAGTATAACTGAGTTATACATGGGCCCACAATAAGTATTGGCGTGTTCAACTGTGATTGGTAATTCAGCTGAGTGTGTATGATTTTGTCTCCAGCTCATCCGAACTCGACCGAAACTGTCCTCCGACAGGTAAACAAGATGGACAGGTGCTTCCTTGAGCTCCAGGTTGATGTGGAAGAGGCTTATCAGACTTTTCAAAGAGTGATTGAGAATGCCAATGTGATTATAAGATCCTCTGCTTGGTGATGTTTAGCTTTATCCAGAGAAAGGAGCAATTGCATTTTCTGCTGGTCTGCACGGTTGGGCTTTTACACAGTTACACTTACCAACTTTGCCAAGATGTATGCTTCCAAGTTTGGTGAATATGAGGCAAAGATGATGGAGAGACTCTGGGGTGAGAACTTCTTCGACCCTGCTACCAAATTGACCAGTAAGAACACTGGTTCTCCAACCTTCAAGCGAGGTAACTCCAACTACAAAAAACGTGAATGAAAATTTCTCTCATATTGGAATTTTAGTAGAGAAGGCAAATGAGAAACCAAATATGGAGATTGGTATCCCAGAAGGAAAAAACTCAAGAGATAAAAACCAATATAACCTGACGGGGCAAATTGGGGATTTTAAAAAAACTTCACCCACCGATGATGTCATGCAAAGAGTTCTTTACAAATTGCTTACAAAGGGGAGGTTCTTTACAAATTGCTTTTCCGTAAGTGTTCCCCAAGAAAAAATTATCCGAATAAGTGCATTTACCCATGTTCTTTTATTTCCCATGTAAATAAGGTAATGATCATTTTAGCCATAAAAATTTCATTATTAAAAGGGGCATTTTTATCCTATCAAAGTATTGGCAACTTTCTCCTCTATGGGAAAGTTAATTTACCCACATAGGAGATGGGTATCCAGGAAAATAAACTTCCATTGGTCCTCACATAAATCTAAAAATAAACCTAGGTTTCTTGGTCAATGGGATTTTATCCCCCCTTTCAAAATCCAAAAAAAAGAATGCCCCTTAAGAGAAATCTGAAGGGAGGTTTAAGTCTTTTGTCCTAAAAAATAAACACTTATTTCATATTGGGTGTTTTGTGGTTTTTTTTTCCAATAAGCATTTGTGACTCTTTTGTCCTTCATTTTCTTTCAAATTTTCAAAATATACTCTAAGTTTTTAAAACTTATGTGGGTGATGGGTGCTCCTCTCTCTCACTCACTCACTCTCTTTCTTCACTAGGTTTCTTCTACTTCCCACTTATTTTGATTTTTATTCATTTTCTTCCTCCTATCGAATCTTGATCAGCTCTAATTGACCATTTCATCGCTCTCTAGGACTAGCTCAAGGTCTCAAAGATCGTTAAGCAGCATATCGTTGTTTTGGTCCAGGAAGTCACTGGCAGTGCCACCAGTTGTGCCATCTGTAGCCAAGAGTGGTGGTAAGCCAACTACTCCTTCCTCATCTTGGCCTCCGTTGAAGCTTTGGGTCTCACTTGCTACCTCTAGCTATTAACTCAACGACGACGCTTGACTGGTCTGGTTTTACTAAAGCCAAAGAGAATGTCATATAGTCACCTTCAGGTTTCTTCAATCGATCATGCCTGGAGGGAATGTAGAAGTAGTTACTACAAAAAAGCCTGTAACTGTGTTATTCTTGCTTCGTCAGATGTGGGAGCTGGTTGCCAATGATGGATTATATTTATTGCATTTGTTGCACAACGTTTTTTACATTGAAAAAATATAACCAGTATTCTAAAAATTAACTGGGGACAATTCTGGGAAAAAATAAATTGAATAAGTGCTATTAGCACTTGAAAAGAAGTTGGAATTTTAGGCCTTGTTTCATTTCACTTGCAAGAAATATTTATTTTTATAAGTACTTAAAAGAAGAATTGGGACCACACATTAACGGAAAAAAAGCACTTACACCTGTTTGGTAAATAAATTAGGTATGGGTGGTTATATTAAAAAAAAAGCACTTAACAAATAAGTATGTTCAAGGTGGCTTTTTTAAGCATTTGTATATTCAAAAATTCTGGGACGGTCCAGTCCCTTAAAATTTTTCGTAATGCCCAAAGTACCCCCATGAATGGATAAAACCCTTGTCTTCTCCATTCACCTAGTTCGAATAGGGCAACAACGGCTAGAGTGTAGAGGGCGACCGACGATTTTACCAGCATAAAATCAACCAGTGGGTGGGTCGTTTTGTATTTCTAGGCATTCATTTTCATTCCCAGTTCGATTTTTCTTTGTTTTCTGAATTATTGCTTGCGTGATTTGTCTCATATCTGAAATTTTGGATGGAAACCTTACCTGAAACTCGCGTGAGACAAAAGCTAAGGCTCCCTAATCCTTCTACTTTGGTCGTTTCGAGTTTTTACCTTTTTTCTTGTATATTTTAGTGAAAGTCAAATTTTCTTTTTGATTTTTCAGTAATATGAATTAAAAAATGATGCAATGTTGTATGTGTGTTTGGTTTTACAACAGTTTGTATGAACAACTACGATTTTTTTTCTCATTCTTGTTGAATATTACACAAATAATAGGTAATTATTTGAATTTATTTTGTTATGTTCTTGCATATTCCGAATTTTGATTCATTTTTTCTGGAACTTTAATGTGAATAATTGGTGTTATCTTTTTTTTTTTTAAAATCCATATTGCATTCTTGTAGTTTATGTTAATAATATGCTGAATGTTGATTTTTTTCTTGATTTTTAGCATGAATAATAATATGCTGGATATGTGATTACATTTTGGTGTTTGCTGATTTTTAATATGAATATTTGTGATTACATTCTTGTTGATTTTTTTTGTTGTATCCATCTCTTTGCATATTTGTGATGTTTTCTACATTTTTTTATTAAACCAAAATTTCATTTGTTTTTTATTATTAATATGAATACAAATTATTATCCTACTTGTTTTTAAATTTCTCATTGCAATTTTGTGATGTTTTTACATGTTTTTTTATTAAACTGAAATTTCATTTATTTTATTTATTATTAACATGAAGAATAATTATGATCCTACTTTTTTTTTTAATTTCTCTTTGCATTTCTGTGATGCGTTTTTACATTTTTTTATTAAACCCAAACTTCATTTAATTTTTGTTATTAATATGAATTAAAATTACTATCCTACTTTGTTTTAAATTTCTCTTTGAAAGTACTTGTAGAAGTATTTTGTGAAAACTAATCATTGGAAATACTTTTTGAAAGCAATTTGTGAAAATTGTTCTTTCAAAGTACTTTCCGAAAGTATTTTTTCAATATTTGTTATGTAACTCATTTTTTATTAATCACTAATATTCATTATTATTATTATCATTATTTATTAATTTTATCACTATTATTGTTATTGTCATCATTATAATTGTTTCCTTTTTCTATTAATGGCATGTGTGGGTTCACATGGAACTCAATGCATAGGCCCACATGGATTCTCATGTGTCAAGGCGTGGTGATGTAACTAACTGCCTTCAAATGTTTAGTTATAAATATTGAAAACCATTTTTTATATGTATGGGTAAAATGGGGGTTAAAATTGTCATTTGTGCTAAAATAAACGTTTGTGGGAAAAATAGCTCACCAAATATCCCCACCCCATTAAGTGCTTAAAATACCCAATAAGTGATTTGGCAAATGGGTCACCAAACAACATTAAGTAGTTGTTAAAATAAGCACTTACAATAAGAGGCAATTTTGTCACATCAAAGTGTTGGTAACTCCCCCCCACCCACCTTAATGGTGAAAAATTTATTTACCCACTTGGGAGATGGGTATCATTTACTCACGTACCCAAGTAAGTGATGTAGTATAGATGTAGTAGACATGTTAGGTAAGCACAATGAGTGAGTACATAATAGTTGTGTGACACATGTCCCAGTTAATGTGCCTTTCATCCAAATGTTTTTGCTCAGTTAGACAGAAATTATCTATTATTTTATTATTTCTGTCAAAATAAATAAAAATAAAAACAATGAAAAAGGAAAACCTAAACGTGTTGGGAGTTTGGACTCATTTAAGTTTTCTTTTTTATTGTTTTTTATTTTTAATTATTTTGACAAAAATAAGAAAATAATGGATAATTTCTGTCTAACGGAACAAAAATGTTTGGATGAAAGGCACATTAACTATGACATGTGTTACACAGCTATTATGTGCTCACTCATTGTGCTTATCTAACGTGCCTACTACATCCGGACCCGTAAGTGATACCCTAGGAAAATGAACTTTTCATAGACCCGGCATAAATATAAAAAATGGGAAAATTCCTAATCAATACCCTATACTTTGGTTCGAGTGACAATTTGGTCCCTGAACTATAAAATGCGACAATCCAGTACCTGAACATTTGAAATGCGACAATCCGATACTTGCCATTAACGAACCATCAACCATCCGCTATCACGTGACACCATATGCTAATTAAATAGTTAAAAATGCCAAAATTACCCTTGTTGATAATTTTTTGAGCATTTTATCCTTTCTCTTTAAACAAATAAAAGAAGGGAAAAAGGCTCTTTCACCTTCAATCCTGGGTTGGAAGACTGACGAAGGAGGATGTCCAATCTCCATTGCTGAGCACACGAATGGCTCCCTGTTGCCTTAGCAACTTACACCATAAACTATAAGCCTCTGGCATCAATCTTAGCTACACTGACATTGCTGGGTACCTCACCGACTGTCTGCCCTCCGAGATCGCCCTGCTTAAGAATGTCATGGTGTTCAACATCAGCTTCTTGGAGCAGCTCGATGTGGCTCACAATATGTTTATTAGGGCTGTACAGGCGGTGGTGTGTTAACTGCTGAGATTGGAGAACTTTATGTACTCGTTTAACTACTTCACCGATGAAGCTGCACTGATCTATGGCAATGCTGGAAGGATTTTGTTGGATGATCGACTACATTCTTGGTAAAACAAATCAATGAAATTAGAGGGAGTGCTCTTCCAATGCTTCACGACCTATCGACTACAACAAATTGAAATGCAACAACAACGGCAACAAGGGTGGTTCTGCTCCTTTCCCTGCACTGAGAGCAATGACGCCCATGCCACAACCCTCACCACTGAGTTCGGCCCACTCACCTAGATTCTTCATACCTCTTCCGCCCTAGTCAACTATGTCAAAAGGAGCACCACCAAAGACAAAGCGGCCTATTATACCACAACCTCCACCTCCGCATCTAGCTAACCAGACTAAGCATAAGCCTCCTATTAGACATTACCCACCCCACCATCACCACCAACCCATCATTATCCTTATGCATCACCACCACCACCAAGTCATCATTCTGGTTATGTCTCACCTCCTCCCCATCTCCCTTCTCCAACCCATCACCTCTATACACCACTGTCGCTACCTCCACCACATATTAGGGTACCACCACCAATCCATCATTATACAACTCCTCCACCCGAGAAGACTTCTACCCACTTCCAACCAGTGCTCCACCACCGCAAGCTTCGGTCTCTCCCTCACTCCATCTAGAGGTGAGCATTTGGTTTATTAGGTTAAAAACCAAACCAAATAAATAGAATTTTTAAAAATGAACTTATAAAATATAAAACCAAACTGAAACCGAATTATTAAAAAAACAAAAAAACGAAACTGAATTTTTTAATATTATACTAATACATATTATATATATTAATATATTTATGTATATTATATATAATATATTATATACATATTATAATATATTATGTTTTACATATTAATAATATATATTATATTATGTATATAATAAATTTTAGTTAATTCAGTTAACCGAATTTCTAATCCCAAAAACCAAATCCAAAACTGTAATTTTTAAAATTGAATTAATTGAACAAAAAAAAACGAAAACCGAAAAAACCAAACCAAACAAACTGAAACAAAAAATTTTGGTTTGGTTTTTTGGTTTTAATCGAACAATGCTCACCCCTACTTCCATAAGCGCATCATAGAATCACCTCCTCCACCACCAAGTCATGCTTCCCAACCACCATCACCACCACTAGTTGCCTCCACCACCTCCCCTAACACAACATTGGCAGCAGCCCTACCATTGCATCCTCAAAGCTATCCACCACCACCAAATCACTACACCCATTCATCTCCTCCACCAATGACATTACCACAGCCATGACAATAGACCCCTCCCACCTATTACAGGGGTATCCTACGCATCTCCTCCACCCCTAGTAAAGGCTAACCCCTGTAATAAGTTACATAGAAATTGAATAGAAACAAAATAGCAAAAAAAAAAAAACCTTGTTTGTCTTTGTTGGATTTTAATCTCATAAGAGATTAAATCCAATGGGTTTGATTGGTCAATTACATGAGAAATTGCACCTGTACACTTGATTGAAAAATTAATTTTTCTCTTACAAAACCTATTTTTGAACTTGTCCTACATTGGAAAATTATAAGCTTTGTTTTCAGTATTTTAATAGGAGCTGATTTACACTCCTTAGAATTAGTAGAAGAGAGTATGGGGGTTTGATACCGCGCATACGCGTAAGAGCGCATGTGTGCGGCGCAATGAGGCGCTTTAGAGGCACACTTTGCTCGCACTTCGCGTGGCTCGTGAAGGGCAGTTTTGGTTTTGGTGCGATGCTGACCGTTGATCGCCGTTGATGAGATCAACGGTCACGATTCGATCGGGTGTGATCAAGAGGCATAATTCAAAGTTAACAGTCATTAACTATTAATCACTTTTTAAATAGTCACAATGTTTGAAATTGCGATTGTTCAATGTACCTTCTTTGAACCAGCACCTACCTTTTATTCATACCTCTTCATAAACTATTTAAGGAGCATGAATCAGACTTAAAAAACACACATTTTCGAAATCACTTTCTTTCTCTTTCTCAGTCCGGTCTGCTACAGTCTCACAGAAGGTTTCTTCGGAGATTCTTCAACTTTGCTGGTTGTAGATTCTTGCCCAAGGCTTTGTTGTATCCTGGGAACAGATTTGCTTGTAACCCAACAACAAACTCGGTGAAACTGAGTGGGGGAAAATAACATTCTAAAGACAGTGTCTTCAGACGCGCCTTAGAGCTTCTCCTCCAAAGTTACAGTGACCCATTTTCCAACAGTCTTCACTAGCACTGCAACAAGCGTTCGTCTTCTCCGACAATGGTGGGATTAAAAAACATTTCTAGTTGTAGTAAATGCACTCTATTCTAGCTATATTTTCCCAATAGAATGGTGAATATCTTCGTATGATGCTTCCAGTGATGTTTTCCCATTGATTTCAGCTTTTCCAAATGCGTATTTCACTTATCAGCACCGATGGGGAGAATTGATCTCTTAGGAACGTTAGAGCAGTGAACAGTGGTTCCCACTTGTAGGGAAAGGTTATTATAGTGGAGCTCATTTTCATCATTTCGAAAATGAATCAAACTCGACTATTGAAAATGCAATGGGTTATTATGTCTTTTATGTGTTGGTTGACGGTTCGTTAATGGTAAGTATTAGATTGTCGCGTTTCGAAAGTTTCAGTACTAGATTGTCGCATTTTAAAATTTGAGGACCATATTATCACTCAACCCAAAGTACAAGATAATGATCGAGAATTTTTCCTATAAAAAAAGAGCATGGGTATCTCAATCAATAAGAACCAAAATCCTATTGACCAATTTTACCTTTCTCAAAATCTGTAAAACGGACTGTCCCTTAAAGGGTAAAATTTCTATGAGATGCAACCCCTCTTAAGTATGTAACAATATATATTCTAAGAATTGAATAAATAAACCCAAAGTCAAAGTCGACAAAGGCAAGTCCTTATATATTAAAAACCAACACAAGGCCATTCCCATCAGTAATATATACATTCACACCATCCTTTAATATATTATTTGTTGAGACATAAATTTACCTTACCAAAGTGATGTCTACCCTTATTTACCACAAATGACATTTTGAGATGCAAACAAACACAACAAACCTACAAGTTTGTCCAGCGGGCAAACAATGAAGAAAACTCCACTCCCCATCCCCACTCTCTGCAGCCAGGTTGTGAGCTACAACATCACCTTCCCTCTTGGCGATGCCTCACCATATTCAGCAAATGGAAAAGTAAAAGCATCAAGAATAGGATGAGAATAGACTCCTATTCATTCAAATCTATCCGAATTATAGACCAGAGACATGGAAAAGCGAAGCAGGTTTCCTGCATTCACTTGGATATCCTTTCTCCATCCAAACCTTTCTGCGTTCCCGTGTGAAGTCGCCGTTCCATTGGCTACTCTTGAACCATATTGTGCCATCTGTACAGATTTGAAGTATGGTTAATACGCTTTCAAAAGCATTTTCTTCCTTTTTTTTCAAGGAGTTATATATAACGGGGTAAAATCCGTTCCCCCAACTCTGTTGGCAGTACTGGAATTTCATTGCAGGTCTCTGTTCCAAACAGCCAGAGAAGCTACCAAGTGAGCCATTATCAGTTGGTGTTGCGTGTTGGTGCTTTCAAAAAGCATTTTGGTTTTAAAATAATTTTTTATTTTTCCTTACCTTGAACTGATGGTGATTCAGTTGGCAGGATTTTTGGCTTGTTGTAAGAAAGAGTTGGGATCAATTCCCACTGCTTGCGGGTTATAAGCATGGGAGTTGGGATATGAGCTACTAAGTACTAGCATTCATTTAAGCTCTTCGGATTTTTCACCAAACAGTTTATAACTGTTCATATGAAAATAAAATTGGCTGAACATAATAGCTGTTCAGGGGAGTGCGGCTCTCCTACCCACAAGAACCCTGTTCATGCCATTAAGAACATCTCCCATATTTGCATGTTATCATTCACAGGGAGATACTCCCAATGTATAATTGTAATATCATGTGGGTAGGCGTGGATAAGATTCATGTGGGCAGGAGATATCAATTCTGTTCAGGGGGGCTGTGGAACTAATGAGAATGCCCATACCAATCAGAAAATACATGGGACCCACATGCAAGAGATCTACTGGACCAGTGTTATATTACACTCCAGTCCGATTTTGTAGCCATTTGGATGGAGTGTAATTAAACACTGAAAATTGATGTAAAACTCCACTCACATTGAGTTTTACATCCATAATCAATATAAACATAAACTTTGATAAAAATGATGTATACATCTACATCAATAATCTTGGTTTTCATTTACATTGAACATAATTTTAAAATCGAACAGCGTATAACTCTAATGGTGTAAAAATACATTTACACCACATTCAAACGCAGCCTTAGTTAACCAAAACGTCCCTGCCCATTTCCACTTTTAACTTGTTGCAATGGTTAGATTCTACCAGTTCAAGAGATGCTAGTGATATGTCCCATACATTAGAAACGATCTAACCGTTCGACTGGTGTAAGAAGGGATCATCTTGTAAGCATGAAAATATGCTTTACGTTCTGAGATTGGAATCTACATAAACCTACAGCTAACACTAAAATAATCAACATCACAGACTGAACGGAGGTGCACTACAATTGCATCATCAGGCCACGATGACCCGAGTGAGTTATGCTCACCTCCTCAGACTTCAGCCCGCTCAGAACGCCAACCCACTCATCTTCTACACCTCTTGCCTTTGTGCACGTGTAAACTCTTTTCTCTGCGCCTTGCTTGCTCAGCTATGAGAAAGAAATAAAAAGGGACTAATTGTTTATACAAATATATAAGTGAACGGGCAAAATGGTTCATAACAATCAAGAAAATGGTAGTTTAGTGATTTAGAAATATGTAAACAGTCACATCATTAAAATCTTCTTCTTCAAAGTTAACTGATGGAATGCTATCGGAAAGGGTCTTTGTTGGAATTTGAAAGTTGAAAGGGTCTTTGTCGAAAAATAAAGTTTAAGCCCTCAAGGGGATAAGTATCAAAGCAAGGAAGGGTCTCCCTTTTCCTCCTTTTTTTTTTGAATTTTTGATTTTTTTATTTCATGTCATTTTTGTAAACAATCAATGAGGAGAGACTTGAGAGAGAGCTCCTCTTTCTCATTAACTCCTCTAATTATCTCTCATTAATAATGCAATTAACTCTCCCCCCAATAATTCATGCCATTAATTATCTCACCTATTAATTACTCCATTACATGACTAAAATTCATTAACTCTATCTATATCTATTTCAATTGTAATTCAATTATAATTTTATATCCATTAGATATATTTATAATTAAATATAGTTATTATTAAAATTAATTCAATAAAAATATAATTAAATTAATTTATATTAAATTAAAATACCTCAACATAATTATTATTTACTTCATAATAAAAAGTAATTTCTTTTTAATTGTTACTTATAACCCATTTAATATTTAATGGTACATTATTATAGGCTAAATACTCAACTTCCATTTAAAAGATAATTATTTTTTAAGTTAATTAATCAAGTTAATTGCATTTGAAAAAAAAATACTATTTGCTTCACTCAACAATAAAATAATATTTGAAATGTAAAGTTACATTTAAATTCCATTTACAACTTACCATGATTTTTTTTACATTTCTCTTAAACTCACCATGACTTTTCAAAACCTCCAAAACCCTTAGAGAGCCCCTTGTTATTAGGGGTGTCAATGATATTCAAAAATCCGATTTCAAATTCAAGATTCAACATAACCGAGTCGAATTCAAATAATTCGAATATCTAACCGGTCAAATTCAGATATCCTATTCAAACCAAATAGCTAATCGGATTTGAATTGGGGTATGACCTGATTCGATTCGATAAATATCCAAATTCGATCGATTATTTAATTCTTATATATAATATATAAATTTTTTAAATGTTTTTATATAATTTATATATATAATAATTAAATTATATAAATAATTTATATACTTTATATAAATAAAATATTTATTTTATATATTTATTAATTACCTAAAACAATTAACTAGTCAAATTCAAATTGAATCGTATATTCGAATATTTAATCGGATTCGAATTCACATATTAATTTTCAACATCTGTCGGGTATCGAATGGAATTCGGATATCAAATATTTTAATCAAATTTGAATTCGATCAGTTTACACCCCTACTTGTTATTGAGTTTTATTGATATAATCCATCCACATAAATAACCATTTAAGTAATTTATATGACCAAACTACCCCTAAATGGTTACTCACTCACTCTCTCTCTCTCTCTCTCTCTTTCACACACATTTTCTTTCTTCCTCTCACTTTTTTCCCTCTTTCACCTCCAATCCTCTTCTCTACAATAGCAGCTTGGCAATAGACACTTACACTTTTATCACTTTCATTATATGGATCTTAATTTGTCTTTTTGTACTCACTCATACTTGGGCATTCTCCAAAAAACAATGTGTTACACCCTAACCCAAGTGTAGTGTTAGGTGGGTAAGAGTTTACTTGGATGGTCCCCATAAGTGACCCACCATAACAACTTAAGCACTAATAATTTAACAGTACTGGATATGGATTTGAATAGAGTGGATTGGCAAAACAAGATTCATGTAGTCGACCCCATATACTTAGGACAAGGCATGGATGATGATGGTGATGATTGGCATGCCTCCTATTTAGTAAAAAATGCTTTTTCTATTCTTAGTTCGGTTGTTGGAAGGAAGGGGATACCCTTAGTTTGGTTGTTGGGAGGAAGAAGATGATGAGCAGTTCTTCTCCCGGTATCATGAGCTCTAAAGGGGATATTTAGGGGATGGTATGGGAAATTTGATAAAATTATTTATTTTTTAGAGTAAATAAATAATTTATTTTCCTAGTAGTACCCATCTCCTACGTGAATAAATAATTTTCTCACCTGAAAGAAAATTACCAACACTTGAATGCAACAAAAATATCCCTTTTAATAATAAATAAATGTATAAATGTTTTCATTTACCGGATAAATAACTTACAAAAAAACGCACAAGGCCTACGTAAATTAAGCATACTATCACAGCTATCTAAATATAAGAATCTAGTAGACTGGAGAGTAGCTATACAGGTTTACTTACCTGTAGCAGTGTGGAAAGATGATTGTCCACGGCCTGCTTTGCGTTTCGATGATGCTGTTCTAGACATGCTTGTTTTACCAGTTCAGACAGTGAGCTCGTTGGATCGCTTGGATGGTGGTACGTGAGTCTGATTCGATTCGATTATGATGTGTCTGTTCTTGTGCCATGCATGTAATAGTCCTTATGGCCTTGGTTTCTGCCACATCGTTGGTGGTTTGCCCAATATTAATGGTTAATCCTCCTTTTGTAGTAAGTCCATCCCCTATTTGCTCGGTCAAACCGACTTTGAGGTAGGTGTTTAAGCCCAAGACTTTTCTAGGCCCACGAATCTGTGGGCTTTGCAATCATGGAATGGGCTTACTTCTCTGATATTTGGTGAATAAAATGGTGGACCACATGGAGTTGGGTTGAATTAGAAGTCTACCCACAGGCCAAGAGTTTTCATAATGAAAGCCTTGTTTAATAAACTACTTTGTCTGGTGTTGGGTCACAGTGTTTCAACCCAATGCTTTCAATCCGCCGTTGATTTGGCCAGTTAAATCGTTCGAACTGTCATTTGGTCAGAATTTTGGGTCTAATTTAATCAAGATCCATCAGGTGGTAAAAAACTGTTGATTTTTAATCAATAACTATTCAACTTAGCCGGTTCATCTGTTAGTCTATTCGACTCGATGATCGGGTCACAGGTTACACACTCAATGCATATAAAACTTTCGGAAATCATAACTTTGCTCTCCAATGTCTAATTGGGATAATTTTTTTTTTGTTCAACCTTCATATCGGTTTTTAAAACATTGTTTCACCCAATTAAGTTAGGCGTATCGACCTCTCTTTTACTTTGTTGGTTTGACGCAGAGGATTCAATTTCTCCCATCAGGTGTAATTCCTCCTTGTAAGAGGCTCTAATTATAACCGTTACTCTTTAACGAGTATTGGTCCTTGACTCCTTGGACAAAGCAAAAGTAGAAAGTAGCATGTGCTTTAATGTTGCTTACTATCAAAGCAAGCCAAACGTGAACATGTCATTTCGCTCGAGACTAGTCTTCATCACCACTTCACCAGGCCAGGTTGCTTGTGTACATTTCATTACATGTTCAAACTTCATGCTTTAAATTAAAAAAAAGGATAAATTACAAAGACCCCCTGTAATATGGGTTCTGTGACACAAAGACCCTTTATATTTTGTTTTGCCACAGACACCCTCTGTACTGACCGTGAGACAAAGACCCTTTCCCTTAAGCCTTCCGTCCAAAAAGATGAGAGGAGAGTCCATATTTTTTAATTCCCATACTATCCTTATAATAATTATTCGAACAACTTTAACCCTCTTCTCGTTTTTTATACATTTTATCACCTTATTTCTCTCCTGCAATAAAGGGATTTTCTCGAATTACAATGGCAAAGTAGCAAGGACATCTCCCTCACGAGTTTCAACTGCACGGAATTTTTCCTTCACGAGTTTCAGCCGCAAGCTCCATTTACAGTAGCAAGGGTCATCTCCCTCACGAATTTCTATCGCATGAGATTTCTACCTCATGAGTTTCAGTTGCAAGGAGATGTACAGAGTCGGGAAGCTCTGGAAGGCATCGAAATCTAAACCTGTGCTACCGTTTGCCACTGGAGCAAAACAAGACGTGGGCCTGGGGCATGGAGGTTGGACCCACCATTTGGTTCTGTTGCTGGTGATTGTCTAACAGGAACGCCGACGTGTTGAGAGTCGGCAAGCAGCCCTGCAACGGAGTACCGGGACGTTGAGGTTCTGGTTTAAAGATGGGACCGGGGACGGGCGAGTTGCCAAACTGGACGCCGGTGACCTGTTGCACCATCTGGCGGAAGTTGGCGGGGTCGGCCATGATGAAGGTGGTGGGAGACAGCTTCAATGCCTAGGACTTGCGCTTTGAGATCTTTCCAGTGGCGGCGGGGGCAGTGTTCCGACACTTCGTGGCCATTTCGGGCTCCGATCATGAGCCCGTTGGTGTTGGCATGGTTTCGGGCTTGATGAGGTTGAAGATGGAAGCGGCCGAGTTGGTATCTGCTGCTATTGTTAGCGTGTCAGAGTCGTTGGAGAGAGACTTCTGCAGAGACTTGGTTAGGGTTTCGGTGTCACGGAGGAAAGCGTTGGAGACCCACGAGTCGGTGAAGGTCCGGAAAATCCACGACTCGAGGCTCGCCAAGTTATCAGAAGATGCCACATACTCCCTTTATCTTTCTCGCCTAGTCGCAATTCGAGTGCAATTCCAAGCGAAAATAGAAATGACAGAAATAACAAAACCTCTCACTACATAGTTTCGTTATTTGGATGAAATTCACCAGAAAATCAATGAATTTGCTGATTATGGCGGGAAGCTAGTTGTACTCGAACTGGTTAGACACCTGGAACACGTAGATCTAAAGGAGGGTACAAGTAAAGCCAGAAATCCAGGGAAAATATGAAGCGCGGAAAATAGAGAGAATAGAAAGTAGTTCATAATTCGATGAAGCTGAGATGAATTACAGAGCCTAAGAACAGTTCTGAAAGCAATGTAAAACCTAGAGGAAATACCTCAAATCAAAGCGAATCTAAGGAGAATTTGCATGAGGAAACTTCAGAACAAAGCTCAATGAACGACTAAGGAGAATTTACATGAGGAAACTTCAGAACAAAGCTCAATGAACGACGAAGAGTCGGAGGAAACCACTCCACCCTCCGAAGAGAACTAACCACAAAAGATGAGAACCAGGGAAGTGTATGTGACAGTATATATTGAGAGAGAGAGAGGGGGGGGAGGGAATAAATAAGAGAAGAAGCACAGAAAGATAAGAGAGAGAGAGAGGAGAAATGAGCATTAAATCGAGGAGGCCGCCCGTCCCCGGTTCCATCCTTAAACCAAAACCCCAATGTCTCGGTACCCGGTTGCAGGGCTGCTTGCTGACTCTTGACACGTCGGCGTTCCCGTTAGACCATCACCAGCAGCAGAACCAGATGGTGGGTCCAACCTCCATGCCCCAGGCCCACGTCTCGTTTGCGCCGGTGGCAAACGATAACACAGGTTTAGATTTTGACGCCTTCCCAACTCTGGAGTCGTGGAGAGTAAGGGTCATTTCCCTTACTGTTTTATTATTTTTCCAGACCATAGATCCATTTTCTTCTATAATTATCTTTACAATGCACTTTTGTTTTCTCTAGAAGCAATTTCTTCGTATCCATAAGAAAAAAAGAGCAAAAAAAAAGAAAATAGAAAAAGTTTAATGAAGCATTTTAGTAATTTAACATTTTCATTTGGTTTAACCGTCAAAGGGTTTTTGTCTAACGGTTAATGTTCAGAAGGTCTTTACTGCAAAAAAAAAAGTATCAGGGAGATTTTGTCACTGATTTACAAGGGGGATTTTTATAATTTATCTTAAAAAACTTAGGGTAAAATATAGAAACCTCTCCTAAAGTTTTTGATAATAAGAAAAATCTCCCCTTTAATTTCATTTTAATAAATACCTTCCCTAAACTTTTAAAAAATCCAACAAAATCTTCCCTTCTATCACTAACCCAGACGAAAAATATACAAAGTTACCCCTGACATTTGTCATTTAAAATATTTTTAAAAATCAAAATTATCCTCATTCGAGAAACAACACATTCACCATTTTTTACATTCTTTTTCAAATCAAAAGAAAATAATGTATGGCTGTGACAATGCAAAGAAGTCAAAACGGAACTGAGCAGCTTGGTAGTAAATAAGGGGATCCCGGAGGGCATTGGGTTTCGGCGGTTGAAGCCTATTTTCAGGTGGCCGGCGTAACAGGCACAGAGACTACTAAAGGAGTGTTTCTAACATATTTGAGGAGCTACAAGTCAGCACTGTAGCTGTGGTGAGGTCCGCTGGAGTGCCGTCCTCCAGCTGCAGCGACGTCCCAAAGTGACTGAAATTTTCTTTATTCAGTATACCATGGAGTGTTGTGGAGAAAAAACGATTGATTTCAATGACTGAAATTAAAGTAACGACGATAATAGAGAAAGAAGACCAAAGTGAGAGAGAACTGAGAGTGCTGTCTTCCAGTTGCAACGACGTCCCAAAGCAGTTGATAAAGCGAGTAGATTCTAATATTCTATGCAGGATTATGCAACCTTTATTAGGGTTTGGAATGCGTCTATCGAACAAATTAAACAAAGAAAACCATTAAAAAACCATATATATATATATATAGGGATCCATATGTCCATTACGAATTTAATAATAAAAAAAAAAACTCAAATTGCTTCATCCCTAACAAAACAGAAAGGTCCTCCAGAGAGCCCTCAAACTCCAATGAAAGATGAGATTCACTTCACACCTCTCTTACAATTAGATAAACACTAGGCACATTCTTTTAAACTCTTTTTTGGAGCTTACAGAAAAGGACGGAATTGGAATTGGGTCGAGTATAGAGTCTAGGGCACCACCCTTTGTGACATAAGGTAGATTATAGACAAATGGTGTCTATCAGGGCCACGTGGCAAGGTAAGATTTCCTTAAATACCGATACCGTCATGTATTCGCCCAGGTGTCACATTATATTTATATAAATATTCATGCATAAGAGACTCGTCATAAATTGAATGCAAATACAACGCAAACAAATTGAGAAGATGCCGACTGCATTGGCAGTTTGCTGGTCATTCCTAGTTCCCTCCACATATTGGGATAAGGGTGCTTGTGGTCTCAATGATGTCTACTGGTGATACATTAGGGCTAGCTGCATCTCTTGAAAAGCAAAAATGCATGCGAATATGCTCTAATATCCATATAGCATCCAGAATATCTTCTGCACGCACTTATATATGTTAAATTGCCATGTCATAATAAGTCTGGATACATTGATGCCCAAGTCCTTGCCGTTATTCTGACATTAGTTTTTCTTTTTTAAATTCTATGTATTCATGATATATAGTAGTAGGCCAATCATAATGTAGCATGTCATATTTGTATACAATATTAGTTTGATGTATTAAGATCACGCGTGGCTTGTCATGATTGGTATTAATTCACCCAGCAATGCATCCAGCACCAGTTACAAAGAGTTTGTTTGAAGTACGCCATCATGCAGATACAGAGAGTCTTGTTGATGGCCTAGGTTGTTAGGGCTGTTTACGGGTTGGGTTGGGTTGGTTTATTGATGTTTTTTCCAATCAATTCAATCTGGTTAGTTTACCTAGAATTGAAATCGAAATGATTAATTAAAATCGATTTGGTTGGTTTGAGTCGGTTTTGTAAATAATTCTTTCATGTGAATGGTAAAGGATTCAAGTCTAAAAAGCAAAGGTTGGATGCTTAGAAATTAAAAATGATTTGATGGATTAAAGTTGAAATTTTATATATAATATGTATATTTCCGAAATAAAGTTGTATATATATATATAATATCTGAAATATATTATATATATAATATATATCTAAGTTGGTTCGGTTTCGGTTTTCACACATGAAAACCGAAATCGAAACCGAACCCAAACCAAACAATTATTTTATGTTTTTTTTGTAACTCGAAACCGACTGGTGCTGAAGAAAAACATGCTGATTCGGGTTGGATCGGACTGGGTCTTGTTATGAACAGCCCTACAGGTTGTTAATTTTAGACAACCAAAATGTCATAAGGTCTTCGGTCTACCTAGAGGATTCAGTCTTATTTTTACATCAAGATTCGAGTTTTGTGCCAGTGTTTGGAAAACTCATGGTTTTTAAAATCGACCCTAAGACCAGATCGGTTAGGGGTCCGATTATCGGGTTGAACGATCTAATCATTCGAACCGAATGCTCGGTTTGTTTTGACAAAAAATTAAAAAAAAATAAAAAATGGTCAAAATGATTAACTGCCTGATTCAACGATTCGCTAACCAAAGTCAACGGTTTTGAAGGAAAATGGATGACCGATTCCCAAAACCATCGAAAAACTTACACGGTTGTGGTTATACACGGTTGTTGATTAATGGTAGGACCGTAGGAAAAAAAAATTGGCTACCAAATATGTTTTTTGAAAAAGTTAGACATGTATTGCTGAGGTGCCGTAAAGCATTTCTGTGGTTATATATGTGAAAGATCATCCTCATTATCACCAAATATGATTTTTTCACCCACTTAGTGTAGTAGATCCGGACTCAAAATGCATCACATGGTAAAAGCTCAGTACACACAACAAAACCAGACAGCACACCGCAACAAATGCAACACTGATTTAGGGTCTATACTTCTGGTTTGCTAAGTGGTGTGTCCCGTACATTTATTTTTGGGACGATCTATCATCTAACCGTTGGACTGGTGAAAGAAGGGATCATCTTGTAAGCATGAGAAGATGCTTTAAGCTTTGAGATTGGAATCTATGTAAACCAACGGCAGGCATTAATAGATCAACATTCCAGACTGAACGGAAGTGCACCACACAAGTGCATCAGGTCCCGACTCCGATAAATCATCTTCCTTGGTAAGTTAGTATTCTCGCCAGCCCACTGACACTGAGAACGCAAACTCTCCACCGCTACCGGTGACACAGTGAGTTATGCTCGGCTATTCTCTTTCTATTCATTCACTCCAATCCAAATCCTTTCTTTTTTTTTTTCTTATTCATTTGTTTTTTTTTTATGGATAATTTTGATTTGAATCAAATTTTTACAGGCGAGGTAGGCAAAAATGGTGTTCAAAGTTTATCGTGTAGAAACTACTCCTTTCGATGGGCAGAAACCAGGGACTTCTGGCTTAAGGAAGAAGGTAATCTATGTCGAGTTAATCACTATCCTTATTCTCAGCATTTTTGTTTTTCTAATTCTTTTCTTGATTGCTGGTAGATCTGTCTTCTGGATCTTCTTCTCTTTTAGGATGGGCATCAATTTTTGGTCTTAGATGCTTTTTTTGGGTGCATTTTATCAGCTTGTTGAAGTAGACACGCTGATCTCGTCCTTTCTGGTCGAGCCTCTGCATTTGAAAATCCGTGATTTTGTATTTCATTCATATGTTTATGTTTTATTGATCCAATGGTTACTTTGTTTGGAATCTGATGGTCTCGGTTTAATTGTTCTCTCAGCTGCATATCAGTGTTGAAGCTTATCTTGTTGCAATTTTCATTTGTACTGTTTCTTTTTTCCAATTATGGTGGCTTTATTAGCTTTTCTTTTTATGATTTGTTTTGATACATATTCTGACCGGCAGTATAAATATATTCTCTTTCAATAAGATACTGCTTATTTCCGATGAACAATGACAAGATGTAGTTTATAATTTGTGTGGTTTCGCTTCATAAGTTGTTATTCATTTGAAGGTGCCAATTGACTCAGTTGACAAGGTAGGTCTCTGGTTGGTTATCGCGGAGACTCGGGATTGACTTCCGTCCATAGTTTGGGGGATGGGCTACCCCCGCCTTCACCAGTCCGAAAGAGCACAGACTGACTTTCTAATGAAGCTATAGTGGAATTGCCTGTAATATGGCATGGCTGTCGAAAAACTTCTACAATAAATGAAATCTGACTCTGATCCCTGGCTATCAATTCACAATTGGGTATCTTGTACTCATTGGGGTAGGTTCAGAGCGAAGGTTAACAACCTTGATGTGGACCTGACAGACAGGCGGATGAGTAGGACCTAATTTTGCTTCCTCTCATGCTTCTTCCCTTTTCCATTGTTTTCTCTAACTTTAAGAATAGAAAATAGAAAGGTGAAAAATTGAAAATTTAACCTTTTGTTTTCTTCCTATTTTCTTTTCCATTTTGGTTTCCTTTTGTCAATGAAACTTTGGAAAAGCAGTTTCTTGTAATATTTTATTTCTTCAATTTTCTTCAAACCAATTGCAGCATTAGTGGGGAACACTAATACTGTTTGCAGCATTCGTTTGGAGCCCAAAAGGCTTTTGTTTGGTCCTTTTCCCACCCCCAATGCATGGAACAAATTTTGGTCCAAAAGACCTTGTGACATGTTCAACCTATGTCCTTTTTTATGGGTATTTTAAATTAGTTTTCTTTTGGTAAGTGGTATTTTAAATTAGATTTGAAGGGCCATTATTAGTCAGACAAAATACAAGGCTGGTATAGGACTGATGTTTACTGCAGGAGTGAAGACATGGCCGGCCGGTACAGAATGTCCTCTATCTGATGAATGGTTTGGATTGGTCACAAGATTCCTCCATTTGTCAGAAAAGGCCAAAAGGGGTTTGGTCATCCAAGGAACTTCCGATCCTTACTTGACTCAATTAGAACTACTTAACAGCATTCTTTTACTTTAGAAAATACAAAACTGATGACATGCTTTTTCCCTATTTCTTCTAATTTAGTGTCTCATAGTTGTAAACTTACATTGGTGATATATATTTCAGGTGAAGGTGTTTATGCAACCTAATTACTTGCACAATTTCGTTCAATCAACATTCGATGCACTATCAGCAGATAAAGTGAAAGGTGAATACCTTATTCCTTTTGAGATATCTTCCACATGCAGCCTGATAATATGATTTTGTTGTGGGAGACATTTGCATTTCTTGTGCAGCAAACAGGGACAAATTTCTGCCAGGCTTCAAAGTTTCGATACCTATTGGGCCGTATTGGGGGCTTCTCGATACGCCCCTACAGTGGGTGTTTTGGGTCAGACCGTGGTCCGGGGGGTAGACGGGCCTTAAATCGACCCCTCAACCAGATTGAAAAAAAACTAAAAAAAATGGAGAAGCGAGCCTTGATACAGGCTGATACGCATGGCTATTGGGTCAGACCGTGGTCTGGTTTGAGCTTCTTCAGCTGCATGGCTACCGCATAAACAGTTCTATTCAAGATCATTGAAGATACAATAATAAAATGTTTAGCTATTGATTGAAAAAAAATAACAGATCTATCAAAGAAGACAGCTATTGCATAAATATGAAAGAATATCTTCTTAGTGCAGATATGGTACTATGGTAGGTTTACATAATGAAATATCTTCAGCTGGTGTGTGACGTGTGTCTTGTTAAAGCAAATATGTAACATATCATATTTTCTTCTAGCTCTTCAAATTTTCTCTAGCTGTGTAGTAATTGCATATAATTTAAGCTTGAATGGTAAAGGAAAAAAAATCTTTGATGGTTCATTGGTCGAAAAAGAGTTCACTAAGCCAACATTGACAATAAGTATTCTAAGTGTAGTGGATGAAGTGGATTTGGAAAAGACATTGGATTACATGAACTGGAACTTCATAGTTCATATTATACATGCTGATAGGAACAGAATTGGGAGTAAAGATGGAACGAATCAATATTTGAATCTTCACCTCTTTCTTTGAAGTGTTGACAATTGGATGTCTGGCAGCTTTACTTGCAATATTTAGAGAATTAAGGCAAGGGAACTTTTTCACCATTTTTATTGATTGCCATTACAAAAGTGCTTAGCAGGATGGTGGTGAACTGGTGCATGGTGGCAAAATATTAGATGGTTTTATGGCTAGTGGGAGATGCCTTCTATTTACTTCCCCAAGTTCAAATGATTGCATCTACTTCTGCAAGGAATCTAATGAAAAATGACACCTTGGTTGATTGGCTTGGCTATCAGGCTATGTTCAGTTGCATCAGATGGTGGACAGCAGGTAGGGTTGCAGGCACCTGGGCTTGGACAGCAGAGAAGTAATTGGCAGTTCAAGGGATTTCTGTCTGAAAAGGCACAATTGAGAATTGTGAGAAGTTCTAGAATTTCATGGTGTGACTTGACAAGCTTTCTTTGAAGAATTTCATAACTTATATTGAGTGGCAGAAAACAAATATGCATTAGTAAGCACATATTATGAGCTCGTAGCAGTGCAAACAGTGTGATATTCCCATTTTGGAAGACTTCCTATGACTGGAGGTACTCGTTGATGATATTCTGACCACACCTTTTGATTACCATGACTGGAGGTACTTGTTGATGGGCGTCTACATTTTTTTCTTGATTTTTATTGGTGATGGGCATCTACAATATTCAGCAATATACAGAATTAGTTCTTTAAATCCTTTGTGCATTTCTGATGTTCGCTTGCTTATTCTTGAAGCTTGTGCAAAGTGGAAGATGAATTTGATGCCTTACGTGGTTATTCATATGAAAGGGAGACGATTCTAGAAATTTTGACAACAAGAGGAGAATACTTTGGAATTCCCCCTCCTTTGGGGAAGTTGATCCTTTGAATTAATCCCCTAAGAAAATGAGTTCCTTAATCAGTCATGCCATATGCTTTTTTCTCATTGATACAGTTTTTTACTTGTTTGTACACTTGTGATACACTATTTTGGTAGGTAGGTGGAGAAAATTTCAGTTTGTACACTTGTCATACACTATTTTGGTAGATATCTGTTGACGTTATAAATTAAAGGTCAGAATATATATAGCTGAGCTTCAATTGGATGAAACCCCATTTCTCTTGGGTTCAAGATTGTAAATTGTATTTATGTTTATAGTATAATGGGCAGCTTATGATTTTGTGGACGAACTGATCCTTATAACTTGCAACCAGTTTTAAATTTAGGGGCTTTACAACTTTTTGATTTCTCCAATGTAATGTATTCATTTGACATTTTTTTTTTTTTTTATTAGAGCTTTTTATAGCTAAGCTTTCTTTCTCTTGTTCTGTTATTTTTTGAGTTTAATCAAATTTAATCTTTTTTTTCTTGGTTTGATGAAATTTAATCATCATGGGGTAGGCTCTTATTCATTTCTTATAATTCATAACCGCTTGTTTCTGCATCCCAGATGCTACCATTGTTGTTTCTGGTGATGGTCGCTATTTCTCAAAAGATGCCATTCAGGTATGTTTCTCGTTAAAGAGAAGCAGATTTTCATATGCTTCCTTGCTATTTGTTGATTATCTAATATTTTTCTGCATGACTTGATGTCATGCCCTTCAACTATTGTTATTACCTCTATCCTCTTCCTCCATTTTTGAGCTAGGTAACTCTAGCTGAAGCAAGTGATTTATTGTAGAATGAACTGATTGTCAATCTTATATCTAATTTTGTAGCTTAATCATGCAAAATTTCAGTATTCTTAAGCATCTTCTCCCAAGGTTTCTTTTGTTGATTTACATTTTTGTGTAGATAAAATTTGTTGGTTAACATTAGGTATCACCATAATATCCTTGCTTTGTTGGTGGTGGGGTGTGGTTTTTGTCACAGTTTTAATTTATTTCCTTGTTATATGGTGAACTTGTTAAATTTTGTGGAGATAGGTTTTCTAAAATGAGATGCACTGACAGTTGGTGTGGATCAGAGTGTACGAGTTTGGTTTGGCTATTTGATCAAACTAAGTTGAAAAATAGTATCATAGTCTGGGAACTGTATTGGATACCTCCAACTGAAGGTTTTGTGAAACTGAACTTTGACAGGAGAAGTCAAGGTAATCTAGGCCCCTCAGGTATTGGAGGGGTATTGAGAGATTCAGAAGGTCAAATTGTAGCTCTATTCTCAGGTCCCGTGGGTTTGGGTGACTCTCTGAAAGCAGAGTTGCTTGCAGCAGTACAAGGAGTGCAGATTGCAAATGAGCTACAGCTAGCAAATGTGGTAATAGAAGGGGATTGAAAAATGGTGGTGGGGTGGCTAAATGATCCATACTCTGTAATTTGGTGCTACAGGAATGAAATGAAGAAGTTTGAGTGGCTCACTAGAAACATGAATATCAGGATACAATGGTTGAGGAGATCAGAAAACGGGATGGCAGACGCATTGGCTAAGCAAGGGGTGAATAGGGATAATTTGTTTTGGGGGAGGCTTGTCTGACACAAAAAAGAATAGCACTTTCTTTTATTATTGGGGCTGATGTTCCAACTGTTTTCCCTTGTACAACCAAGCAATGGAATATAAAATTTGTGCACCCAGTTTTCCTTTCTCATTCCATTCCATTCCATCCTTTCCAAGTCCAACCAGAATCTTCCTGCAAACCAAACGTAGCCCTGAGTGAGAACATCAAAGTCACATGACACCTCAATTTTAAAGACAAATGACCCTATTGGGACACTAAGAAAAGAAACAAAAGGATAATATAAAGTAAAAGTCATTTAATTCTTTAACTTGGACTTCTTTATAGGTTCATCCTGGACTAGTAATCAATAGCCAACTGGCTGCATCAATCAGTTTCAACATAATAACAATGTAAACTGCATGACTCAGTGGTATTTTGATTTCAAAGTTTAATTTTGTTTTATTTTATATCCTACTCTTGAATGCTAAACGATTTTGTGTTTGGTTGGATCATAGGCAAAGTGGCAAACTAGGTTGAACTGAACTGGTGACATTTTCTGCCACTACTTGTTCTGGTTAAAATATTTCTGGAAACATGTATCTTTGTTTCCCTTGACTACATCTTTTCTCACCTGCTACTAGAAAAGAATAGGTGCTTGTATATGCTTGTAGTTCTAGATGGTGTGCTTTATTGTAGGGGTGGATATTGGGCTGTCTTCCCCGCACACTAAGCCCTGAGGGCTTGGCATTTTATGCCATGGTCAGGTCCAGCCTGATCCACCAGAGGTCTGAATGAAGTCCAGGATGGGTTGCTTCAGAGATGTTGGGGCCCACATGGGCCCAGATGAGCCTGCTTCTATATATGTTGCACTGATATGTCAGACTGCTTTTTATACTTGTACAAAGTTGTCCTGTAGTCTAGTTTGTCTTTGTTTTAGGTTTTCACAATTTTGACTTGGGTTGAAGTCCACTTTATTTTATTAGGAACATCAATCAGAGTTTGTTCATGCAGGAGAGAAATCTCCCTACCATCCAAAGAGATTGGAATGAGGTGGATCAGTACATGAACAGCCAAAACTTACACAAATCAAACAAATCATAATATAAAGCAGGATTACATGTTCAACCCCAGGCCTGGTGCCGCCAAACCAGCTCATCTCTACTTATCCCTTCAGACCTTCTATTGCTAAAGAATCAGCTAGACTGCTGGCATATTCAGGGATCCACTGAAGCAGATTTAGCCATCCAATGCCACATTCATTTAATTTTTTTTTCTTGAGGTTGTGGTAATTTATGGTAGAAAACAAATACTGGGAAACAAAATTTAGTTTTCACTGCAAATGGGGTGAAATTATAGGTGAGATATTTCACATTAAAAACTTTTCTGCCCCTTCTATGATGAAACAAATGAGATAATTGCAAGCAAATACTGTGTTATTATAGATATAAGTAAAATTTAACAGTGTATATAAAATTGTAATTATATTAACTACCATATAACTTTATAACTAAATAATTATCTGTGGCCCAGGCAGTGGTTTGCAGGCCTGGTATTCTGCTCAGGCTTCATGGCTGGGGTTTGACCAACTCAATATATCCTCTATACCAAATGCTATGCCTGGCCTGAGTATCTATTTTCATGCTATCTAGTCTCTCTATGCATCATGCATATCCTAGAATGCTTATAGGAACTCCATGCCATGTTTTAACTATGAATTTGTTTTTTCTTTCTTTCCTGTTTTTTGAAATTCGCAGATTATTATTAAGATGGCAGCTGCAAATGGAGTAAGACGTGTGTGGGTGGGACAAAATGGATTACTGTCAACTCCTGCTGTATCAGCTGTAATCCGTGAACGAGTTGGGGTAGATGTAAGTTGACCTATCTGTGTTCATTTGGTTTTGTTTTGTAAATGGTGTTGACTTTTGGAGTTGCAATCTTGCCAATTTTTCTAAACAAATATATATTATTTTGACTATTCATCAATAAATTTTTAATTTCAGGGGTCCAGGGCATCGGGAGCTTTTATATTGACAGCAAGTCACAATCCTGGTGGGCCACATGAGGTATGTGTTGGGTGATCACTACTGACCATAAGTTTTTGCTCTTGAAAGGGAGCAAATGGAACCCACCATATTTCCTTTTTCTCTTGAAAGCTTTGTGGTCAAAATGAGAAATTAGCATGGATCATCTTGCATCCTGGATTTTGCAAAATAAAGGCAGTATAACCATCCTGGATTAGATCCAATCCGATCCAAACCTTATCAAATCAGATTTGGGCAGTCCATTATAATTATTGGATTGGGCCAATTCAAAATAAATTGGTCCATATTCTTATTGGTCTGAATTGGACCTAAACCAAATTTCCAATAATCCGATCATGAGGTCAAATTCTTGTCCAATTTGAAACCAATCAAAACTGAAGCCAGCATAAAATCACTTTTATGAAAGTACTTTTATGAAAGCACTTTTACAAAAACACTTTTACAAAAGCACTTTTATAAAAGTAATTTTATGAAAAGTACTACGAAAACACTTTTACAAAAGTACTTTTATGAAAGCACTTTTACAGAAGCAGTTTTATAAAACCACTTTTACGAAAGCACTTTAATAAAAGCACTTACAAAAGTAATTACGAAAGCACTTTTATAAAAGTACTTTTACACGAAAGCACTTTTATAAAAGTACTTTTACACGAAAGCACTTTTATGAAATCACTTTTACAAAAGCACTTTTATGGAAGTACTTTTATAAAAGCACTTCTACAAAAGCATTTTTATGGAAGTACTTTTATAAAATCACTTTTATGAAAGAACTTTTACAAAAGCACTTTTACAAAAGTACTTTTATAAAAGCACTTTTACAAAAGCATTTTTACAAAAGCACTTTTATGAAAGCACTTTAGCACTTCTATGAAAGTACTTTTATAGTTTTATAAAAGTACAAAAACACTTGTATGAAAGTACTTATACGAAAGCACTTTTATGAAAGTACTTTTACAAAAGTGTCTTTTCAATGCCAAAAGGGTATATTTTTGTAATTTTCAGATTTTCTTCATTTTGATATATTTTTGTAATTTTTTATATGTCCTGTTTTTTTATATAATTTTTGATGTTTTGATTGGATCCAATCCAGTCCATTTGTATTAGATTTGGACTGGATTGGGTCTAGTCCATTTGTAAGTGGACTCACATTGGACTGGATCGGGTTGGACCAAATCCAGTCCAATTGACACCTCTACCAGAATCCTCAGAAGACATGGTACTTGTTCGCAGTTCAGTCACAATTCAGTCAAGGTACTAGCTCTCAGTTCAGTCACAGCTCACAGTTCAGTCAAGATATTAAAATTTAGTCCAGTCACAGTTCTAGGCACAAATTAGTTCTTGTTCTCACACAGCATAGTCAAATCTGATCACACAACATCACTTGTTCTCAGATTACCACACTACTGAATCAGTTCAGATAAAAACATATCGGTATCAGGTCTGACCAATCCCTTCAAGCAATAATTCACCAATTTTTGCCACACGATCACTGTAGTTTTAATAGGAACTAAGGGGAAAAAAACTGCTGTCACAGCAGTTACAGAACATGCAGACCTGAACAGCCCACCTTTCAGGGCTCAAAAAAAAAAAATAAAAAGATCACTCGATCCATATAGGCTGAGAAGAAACACTTCCACAGCAGCCACAAGTCATTAGACCTACATAATCCACTCACCTGGGTACAGAAGGATCAATCGATCCACTAAGTTGAGAAGAAAAAAACAATCGGGAACACCCTTCACAGCATTTAGCTTCCCTTTCCTTGGTGTTTTCTGGGCCCACGACCAAGAGGGAAAAGGAAGAACTACACAGCAAGTCTCCTCACATCAACTAGATGTACCTTTTCTTTGGATTTGATCCACAATAGACAAAAGAAAAAACTGGAGGAAGAAAAGGACTGATCTCACTGCTCCTATTTTCTTGGTAAACACAGCAGAATATCAGAACAGTGAGAGAAGAGAGATGAGAAAAGAGAGGAGGGGAAAAAGTTTTGGAGTCAAAAACATAGATCCTTTTTGTTATTTATATTAGGGTGAACCCCTCTAATAATAAAAGAAGATAAAATTACATATGTGCCCCTGCAGCACTAAACTAAAGAAAAGACTAACATATTCAACACACTTATTCCTCCATTGCCCAGTTGCTGCGGAATTGTGGAGTCATTATCTCTCTTCTGTGGGAATGAGCTGGACCATGCCATCATCTTTTTTTTGAAGGACTTATTGTGGTGCTGGGAGATTCAAGGCATGTCAAGATTGGCTAAAGATGTTTGGAAGACAATCCCGGCTGCTATAATTAATACCATTTGGGGGAGGAAAGAAACAAAAGAATTTTTCAAAACTGCTCCAAGGAAGTCTATAGTTTAATCACCATATCCTATGGAAGGCTAGTCTCTTGGACAGCTGCTGTAAAAGGTCTCCAAAGTAGGGTGCTTGGGTTGCAACTGGGTTCTTGTAGTTTATTTGAGTTGTAATTCTGTTCCTAGGCCCTGGTTCGGGTCTATTGCTCCTGAATAGGGCGCTTTGTAATCTTTGCCTCCTCTTAATAAAATTACATAACCTTAAATGCGTACTTAATGAGAGGGAATTGAATTAGGTGAAAAGTATAAGTTCAAATGTCCTCAAAATTAGAGGGGGACCAAATTCAAAGAAAGGGGTATCTTAGTCAAGGATAAAATTTTCACATAATTCGTACATTAATAGTAGTATAGATATAGATATTCAATTTGGAGGTAGAAGGGGATTCTACAGTAGTTACAAGCTAGATGAGGAGAAATTCAAAAGGAACATGGCAACATTGATAAACTCTAAGACATGTCTAACTCAAGCAAGATTATTAGGAGTGGCATGGTTATGGACACATAGGGCAGCAAACAATGTGGCTGATACTTTGTCTAGAGTCTAGACAAGTTGTTAAGAAAGAAAAATTGTTTTGGGGGTTACCTTGTAACATTTCTGAGATTTCTCCATGGTGAAAAGTTGAGGTAGCATTTTCTTAATAAAAGTGCAAGTAACCTTCCAAAAAAAAGAAAAAAAAAACACACTGGGATGGAATGGACTGAATAACCATGTAATTGACTATATACATGTCTGTAATAACCATGTAATCAGCCTTATTGGGAGCTTGTAAAAAATCATTTCGAAGGCCCTAGCTAAAAAGATTGAAAATAGTGTTGTCTATTGATATTTTAGAAAACCAAGGTGCTCTTGCTGATGGTAGGTGTATTGGTGGCGAATGAGCTCATAGATACAAGGAAGAGAAGTGGTAAGGCGGGTTTACTATGCAAAAGTAGACTTGGAAAAGGTCTATGATCATGTAAACTGGCATTTTAGACTACATTTTAAGAAGAACGAATTTTAGTTTGAAGTGGAAAAACTTGATTAAGGTGTGTACTATTACTACCACTCAATTTTCAGTTATGGTTAATGGGGTGGCTTGTTGTAACAACACATGAAAAGTTTAGTAAATCCCATGTCTGACCACTTGGCTCCCACATCATAAAGTTTTTGTAATCAAGAAAAAATCTCCTACAAAATAGAATTGGATTTTTTATCTACTTACAATGTTCTTGAAAAACCAAGTAATAGGTCCTTTAGCTGATATATACAAATCTCCTATTTTGTTTTGACAAGTAGAAGGTTTCTGTTTAAAAATGATGTGGGTTACCATTCCAACACTTTAGCTTTGCTAGTATGTCACACATTTATAAGGTTTCTTATGACATTTATAATTCTTTCTCTTTATCACAGGATTTTGGAATCAAATACAACATGGAGAATGGTGGGCCTGCTCCTGAGGCAATCACAGATAAGAT
Source organism: Nelumbo nucifera (assembly GCF_000365185.1). Next base: position 3,561,691 of record NW_010729074.1, read on the forward strand.
CTATGAGAATACAAAAACAATAAAGGAGTACTTCATTGCAGAAGACTTACCAGATGTATTAACCAAAGGAAGATTTTTTCTATTCCTTAAGTTTCTTCACTGCAGTTTCCTAATCATGTTTTTATACTGCTATTTTCAACAAATACTGTAGGTTGATATTTCTAGCATAGGTGCTACAAGCTTTGGGGGGCCTGAGGGACAATTTGACATCGAAGTTTTCGATTCAGCTAGTGATTATGTGAAACTGATGAAGTAAGCAATCTATTCCTTAAGTTTCATTATACTGAACTTGCTATATTTGCTTGTTCCCTAATAATCATGCTTGATTGTTTTTTTAATTAACAAATAATGCCAGTAGAAGATCAAGACTGTAATCAGTCTTGAATCCTAATAGATTTTAGGTTTACAAAAGCAGAAGAAAAGTGAGAGAAAGGAGAAGGAAGAGAAACAGGAGAACAAGGGGTTGAAAGGAGGGACAGATTCTAACACATCTGCCGCTGCCACTCTCTTAGTATTTATAGGTTATGTTTAGTACATAAAGGAAAGGACAGATCTGCCCTTAGTACTTACATGATAAATAAAGTAAATAAAAAACTGAAATAAATAACAACTGAATTAACAAACTGACCCAAACTGACACTACTATAACTGAAACAAATAACTACACATGCTGTCCTACGAACACAGTGGGGACCACTGCTGTGGGGCCCACATCAGTGTTCTCTACAATGCCTGATCTTTTTTTTTGATTGGCAAGAAAATTTAATTCATTAAGTTAAAGAGAGAAAAAAGTACAGTGGTGAAATGGCTGCCAGCCCAAACAAAAAACAATTACAATGAAGACCAAAACAATTGCTGTCTCATGACCCCCTATCTAGCAAGAGTATCAGCCATCCCATTTGCAGTCCTTTTAACCCACTTGAAATCTGCATTTAAAATCTTGACAATATTTTCCACTTCACTAAAGGCATGCCTGAAAGTCCACGAAACATGACTGCTGAAACAAAAGAATAGAAGATTAATAAATGGGGTAAGGATTCACTACTAGCCTTGGACAGAGAGCACATATGATGGGAGAGGCACACATTAGGCCTTCTTCTCTGCAGGAGATTAATAAATACTTGTGATCTGCATAGGACTGTTGGGTAGGCTATTGGCACTCCTTGGTATCCAGCTGAATGAGCATTTCAGATTGGTTGCCAATGTCATAGCTTTTCTTATTTGATTTCTTAGAGTCCAGGGACCTTCAGCCATTGCCTTGAAACCAACGAATCACAATCTGACAATCACCTTCCACATTTAGGTTGCTCCACCCCCTTTCTGATGCTAGAGGGTTATTGTATTATTTGTTTATTTCCTTGTATTTGGGCTTCCCCCATGTTTCTGTTGTTCTATTTTGGAGGATAGAACTTTATCTTATGCTTGTTTGTCTACTCTTCTGTGTCTCCTTGATAAGGTTTGGCTGGATTCTTCGAAACCTGGTAAAAGGATTTGGGCCATTCACCCCAATGGGTCTTTTTCTTGTGGCTCCTTTTTCAAGTTCCTTTGCCAAACTTCCTCTCAACAAAGTTTCCCTTCCAAAGAAGTCTGGTGTAGGTCGGTCCCCCCCAAGGTTATGGCTTTGTGTTGGGAAGTGTGGCATGGTAAAGTAAACACGATGGACAACCTACAAAAGAGAAGGCCCGTCCTTTGTATTTCACCAAACTGGTGCATTCTTTGCAGATCTCATGGTGAGAATTGTAATCATCTATTTTTATCTTGTAGTGTAACTACAGAGCTCTGGGTTTGGCTTCTATCTTTGTTTGGGTATAGTTGGGATATGCTAGCAGAAGTAAGCACAATTTTTAACCCTTCTTTATTCTCTTGGCCCTATAAAAGATGAAGGAAAATGTGGAGATGCTCGTGAGCAGCATTGTTATGGACAGTATGGGAAGAAAGGAATGCCAGGATCTTCCAAGAAAAAGGAAGAAACAGTCAAGCCTTAAAGGACTGCATTATGTCCAGGTCAATACATTGGTTAAAGACTAGAATTATTTAACCATTTCTCTTTTACTGATTGTTGGAAGGATTGGAAGTTGGTAGCAAGCTGTTCCTCCTACAAGGTAAGGGTATTGACTAGCTGGGTCCCCCCTCCTCTTGGTTCTTTGAAGCTGAATTTTGATGGGAGTAGCCAGGGTAACC
>NW_010729074.1:3577376-3603329 GCF_000365185.1 Nelumbo nucifera
TTTTTTTTTTTTAATGATAAGCTAGCTAATGATCAAAGATAATTTGGAAGAAAAATGCAACATCTAAAATATGTGCAATAAATGATAAATGCATGGCAAATTTTTGGGTAAGCGCTAATCAAGTAATCCATCAACTAGTTTCAAATTTTAAAATATGAACAAAAAGTAACTAATAAGAGAAACGTACGAGTGTATTATCAACAAAGGGCAACATGCAGAATAAAACACCAAACCGTCAGCCCATGGCCTTCTGTTAAACAAACTGAAGCACACAGCAGAAATGGATTAACCCAATCTTGGTCCATGCTGATGGGGGCACCACCACTGAAACTGAACTGAGTCTCGTCTGAGGTAACAAGAGGGATAAAAGTAATGAAAGACAGACATATTCCAGGCTATATATATGAGGATTAATTGTGTATTGATTGGTGAATAGTGGTCATACAGTACCATCCGATCCTGTAGGCAAACCACATATATACGTACTGAAATATGTGAGTCTTTCATTAGAAATACCCTTGTCACCTTAGACGAAATCCAAATCAATTTCCATGATGCCGCCCTTAAGTGTCACCATTCCCCCACCAACATGAAAGACAGAAAGAAAGCACTCAGAACAACTAAGACTAGCTTATCAATGGGGATCTAAACTTGCTAAGCCTTAACTTTCAGCGATTCAAGAATGCAAGAAAGAGAAACATATATATATATATATATAGGCAAAACTTTGGCCCAATGAAAAACCAAATGCAGTATAGATATTTGAACACGGATAGGATTTTTAGAAAAATAAGCTGGGTCATGCATGATGTATGCCAAAGACAATCTTGATAAAGTGTTGTTTCTGAATTCAAACTAGGGTTTATCTATCAAAAAAAGAATATTCAAACCAGGGTTTGTTAAAACCACTAATGTAACCCAATTGGTTATATATAAAACCCACGTCAGCTGGACTGGTAATATTTATTGCCAGCCAGTGATCTAGCAGGGCAGAGGTTTCCAATCTATTAGGGTTCAATGAAATTGGCTTGAGGAATGAGGAGGATACAACAAGTACATGATGGAATAGACAAAGATTCATCAAGAGTCACAATCCATTACTTAGTTGACAAATATTACTTTAAAATGTTTCAGAATGTGGGCATTTTCCTTTGTCTCTCTTGTTTATTGGCCTTTTCCTCCATCCTACATGTGGAGGTGATCTGTAGTACATAATCTGAAATTTGGGGGTCCTCATGGCTTAGAATTCTCTAAACACTCAATGTTTCGTAAGTATGACTTTTTGAAAGGTTGGTTTGTTAAACCTGAGACATCAAATACGGTTAAGTATTTGGTGGACCACAACGTTTGCTTGCTTTAGAAGCATAATTCTTTGTTTTTTTGGTTGAAAGCATACATGAATAATCTTGTAGAACAACCAGACTATGTCAAACTCTATTTGTGTGGAGGAGATTAATTGGTCATGTACAAGAATGGAAATCTAATTACTCATATTAAATCTATTCATGTGAGCCACAATAAACTCCAAAGTAGGAAGTATATGTTAAACCTTTCTTTTTTAAACTTAATTAAGAGTATTATGGACCCTAGCTAGTGGTGCAACTTGAGCAGGCCAGGATTGGTTAAGGCCAACCCAAGCCAAACTGTAAGAGTTGCACCCCCAAGAAAAGCCTAGTCTAGGCCTTATTGAGGGCCACTTTTTAGTTTAAAACTCTTTACCACCTGGCCAAGACAAGCCCTAAAGTAGGGGACATACATCGTTTGTATTAATAAATACCAAAACTTTAGATGGATTCTAGACATATATAGGGGAAACTACAATCTACAATGTAATGTGGTAGAAGATTGTAAGTGAAAATAAATATGACCAAAACAAATTAAATAAGGGGGTGTGAAACAAAAACAACTGCCAAATCAGCCAAACGAACCATGTAGTTTCTCTATTTCACCTTATTATAGGAGATAGGTTAGTCAATGAAGTGGTTTAATTAAGACCCATAAATCTTCCAAGTGGTAATATGGTTATTGGGGACCCTAAGGGGTGTCATCATGTATTCATGTACATTTTTTTTTTTTTCGGTTTGAAATGCCAAATCTCATGCTTTCAAATAAATCCCTGTTTTGGCATCAATTACTAAACGAGATCTCTAATGCATGGTATAGAGAAATTGCACCTTGGGCTGTGAATATTGTATTCCCAGCTTTGTAATGTTGTACTCCTAGCCTTTTTTGTTTGGCTGTGTTCAAGATTAATCTATTGTCATTGCTTTAAAGTCGTGAGTGCAAGATTAATCTAGCCTTATACGCTATAGCCTGAGGTGCATTTCATGATAACGGTACTATAAGTATAATACATGTTTTCTGTACCATAGAATTGATGTTTTCATATTACGAAAGAAATCCTTTTTCTTTTCAAAATATTTAAAAAGTTGAACTTTTCATAGGCTATATAACTCTAGAAAATAGTTCTAGAGCCTAATTGAATGTCAGTTATATATATTTAATTGGAAGATCATAATCTACCAAGGGTTGTAAATTTTTACGTTAACTTAAAATATGATCAAAAGGGGCTTAATTCAGCCATATCGAGGGTTCTAAGCCAAATTTCTCCCTTGAGTATAAGGATTTGAGGCCCTGTTTGCTTTTTAGGAAGTTATTTATCTGGGTAAATGTTCTTTCCTGGGTAAGTGATTCTTGAGAAATATTTATTGACATAAGTGTATTTACCCATGTTTTTTTATTTCCCACGTAAATAAGACAATTTATCCCATTCAAGTGTTAGTAATTTTTTCCTCCATGTGGGAAAGTTACTTACCTACCTAGGAAAAATAAATCTTCCATAGACCCCTCATAATCTGAAAAAAGGAATATCTATATCTTACTCAAATCCAAAATCCTATTGACCAATTTTTCCCATCTCAAAATCCAAAAAACCAAAACACGCACTGAGAGGAAATTTTGAACAACAAATTTTCTGCTGAAACTTCAAAGGGATGAAAAGTCGTGATTGACTAAAGTGGCATCTTTGGAATATATTTGATAATAAACATCTCTAGGTGTATTGGCACAAATGATTCATCAAAGATGACCGCTGAACTAATAGTGATGCTTCAGAACCATGCATTTTTTTGTTCCAAGTCTCTGCTACAACTACCAAATTCCTATAGATCCACCATGCCATTGGTGTAGTTAATCTGTCATTGGTTTTATCCAGTGTTTTCAAAATCGGACCGGACTGGATAATCGGACCAGAAAAACTGGGAACCGGTCATCTGACCAATTCCGTTTCACCCCAAAACTACTTTTTAGCCAAAAACTGTTGATTTAGTCGACAGTTCACTAACAAGGGGGTCGAACCATCAACCCGAACAATAGTTTTTGGTCGTTTTTTTTATAATTTTTTTATTTTTTTTGTCAGAACGGGTCATCCATTCAGATTGGACGGTTAGACTGTTCGACTCAGGAACCAGATGGTCTATAATTAATTATGGCTATTAGGCCTTTCTTATTCTAAGATAATATGTGTATGTCCACATGGCAAATGTTATAATCTCAACCTTGAAAGATATGTAAACGTGAATGTTATGCATACTTGCAAGATTTTTATATTATTACAATTAAAATATTATTTTCTATAAAAAGAAATTTGTTTTCTTCCTTGTTTTACATGATTTGTATATTTAATTGAATCATAAGCAAATATACAAGTCATTATGCAAGGAGTAGTTCAACCTAAAAGTTCATGCCCCCTCATGTGAAAGTTTATTGAGCTTGAAGCATGGACAAGCACACCCATCCATACCTTGTGGTGTAATTTAATTAATTATAATGGGACAATGAGGATCAAACACTAAATCACTTGGTCAAATATGCTCTGATACCATCTCAATATAATCTGTTCAAAATAAAAGTATTAATTGAGTTAGCTAGATATTAGGTGAGGTCTCTGAATAGGTTTTTGTTCTCTAACAAATTCTATTAATTGTTTTGTTAGGTTGGCATCTCTCTCATTCTCTTGCATGTAATTCTCTTGGATTTACAAGGTCAGGTTAGCAGTTGGCTTGTGTTGTGTTATATGTGGTATTTAGGTGGTTTGACAAGTGTAGGCGTATTGTATTATATCTTTGATGGCCTAGTTTTGTTGGGACTGGTTGAATTGGTTTTTTTCTTTGAGACAAGCTTTGTATAATAAAAGGCTTGTATATCCAAGGTTTTTAAAGCCGAATCAGACAGGGAACCGTTATGGGGTGGTTCCTAGGTTGAATGGGCTGATATATTGTCCAGTTTGAACTGATGGTCCATTTTGACTTAAAAAATAAAAAATAATAATAATAAATGGTCAAAAACTGCTGTCCGAGCCAACGGTTCGACGACATTGGTCAGCGAGTCACTGACTAAATCAATAGTTTTTTGTCAAAAAACAAATTTATGATGAAATGAAACCAATTACCTGATCGATTTCTGGTTTTCCGATCGGACCATCTGATTCAATCCCGTTTTAAAAACCATGTGTATATTTCCATTTTTTTTTTGTTTTTAATAATTTTTTTATTAATATAAATTAAAAGACTACTTGAACTAGATAGTCGAACTGTCCAACCAATGACGCAGTTACCAAAACAGTTCTATGTTCCATCCCTTGCCGAAAACGGTCATGGATCTTTCGAACAGGATATATGAACTACAAACAAAGGTGTGTACGTACAATTAATGGACTATGGAACCAATCAAAAGTAAAAATATATGGACAAGGAACACCCCAGACAGAGATCAGAGCCCGTCAAAGAAAAAAAAAAAAAAAACTTAAAGGCATATTAATGTTGATGTACAAAAATTCTCTAAATACACCCAATTTTGCCAACGAATCTGCAACTGTGTTGAAATTCCTGGGTAATCCATCTAGAACTTGGCAACACAGCAGTAGCTTATCTCATCAGAAAAAGAAAAGAAATTAACCAGAGGTACATAGTTTATCAATTTTCAAAAGCTTGCGGTATGAACAAATGCAATAGAGTGAGTGGCAGGAGTCCCGGAACGAGTAATTATCTTGATCGATCAATCCCCTGTAGTCTGTTAAATCTCATATTAATTAAATTTTTACGCAAGCTTTATGAGATTGATAAAACTTAAAAGTCAATATATATATATATATATAATAAAAAGCAAATTTTTCATACAAGCAATCTCTTGCCTGACATGCATTTGGTAATGGGTCTAAATCAGATAGAGAAAGTGCTGAGTGATAAGAGCCCCTGTCCCATCTATCTATGCACCTCGTGGCCCCATCCCATGCATTGTATATATATGTATATATATCCAAAATCTATTCCCTTATATTACAAAGTGAATAGACAAACCAAGTGACCAACTTTTCACGCCAGCACCTAGGTCTTCTGGAGTTGTCATGCATAATTGCAAAATGTATTCAGTTCTTTAGTCTAGTATAAAAAATAAATAGATAAATCTCTTGACAATTAATCAAAATTCTTACAATATTATTGAAATCTCTTCACAGAGTAGCGTATTAAACATACTTAGAGATAAGTGAACATTTGAAAATGCCCTAACTATGATATACTAAAGAAACAGAAAATGAAAAGAAAAGCATACGGGTTAAGTCTCAACTGGCTGGTTGTGGTTGGTTCTAATCTAGATATTAACCCATTTGTCTTAGCCCATTGGCCCAGTGAAAAAGAAACATTTCGTATCATTCATTCATGCGTCTACTACCTACCCATATTATGTTACATTCTTGCAAGTATTAGTAGAAATCGTTGCAGCAGGAATTATTAGCAAAACTTGGTATTAACTAGGCTATGTTTGGTTTGAAGGAAAAAAAAAAAAAAAAAAGGAAAGGTAGGAAATATTTTAGTAATAGCTGGGGTGGCTGAACTGATCGAGTGACTTAATTGCTTCGTATTTTAGTTGATAATAAAATATTCGGGCAACAACATCAGCTCTAGTTAGGAGCTCACAACCTCAATAATTTATTCACTAAAAGAGAAAGCAACAAGTCGTTCAGTTCAACCATTGTAGCATTATCAATTGGCCCTACAGTATTAGTCACATTCAACCTTACAGTCTAATGACATGACTAAGAATATATATAATTTAATGTTGTCACAGTATGCCAATTTTAAGGCCAAACCCAAACCATTAGCATGATGGCAATCATAACAGTGCTACAGGAAATTAGCAAGATTTTCTAAAATAATAGACTTAATTTTTTTTTTTTTATCTTTTCTCATTCAATTGTTTATTTATTTAATTCACTGAAGCAATTATATTCCCCTTTTTTGCATAGCCTTCTAAAATCCAGATGGACTACACACAAAGTCGTGCGCACCCAGCTATACCACCTATCAAGAATAAACACATCAACGTTCTATGTTTCTGTCCATATAGTGTGATGTGTACAAAACACTGGCATATATATTCACTCTTGATTTGGTCCTTTTGCCCGGTGTGCACGACTTTGTGGAGTTCAAATAGGCTAGAGACAAAATGATACACAGGCTAGGCAAACCTAACTATAACAAGTGAATATACCATCCCTGTGCATAAAGTGGGACCATAATGGATGGGCCCTATGGGTAAGAAACACTGGCCTGTTCATTCATGCATGATATCGGTAGCCCAGATACTTTCTCCAGCCCATCTGGTCTTGATTCTGTGTGTAGTTCATGTTCATCCCGTTCTGCCTTCAATAAGAATGTTAAATCCAAACATGATAAGACTTGTGCAGGTCACATTCATGCATATGATGAAGCTAACTTCTTCACTTGCATGTTTATAAATGGCCCTAAGGAAGTCCGAGTGAAGTTTCCTTTGTTGCTTTCATTACATTATGGAATCTTCCCGATATTACAAAGGGTTTCTTTCTTTTCTTTTATCTTCTGCGCCGGGCCCCCCCGGGAGTTTGATTTGCAATTTGGGTTGGTCCCAACTCCCAACCATCATTTTACATTGCTTTGGACTTGACCTTTCAGTTGACACCATTCAAATAAATTTTGACACAAGTACAATCCCAGCCACCCAAATCTTAATTTGTACTTTCTTATGAAAATCTTGACATATCTCAGTACTAAACTTGGCTGGCCACAACGCCATTAATCACTTGGAAGAACAAGTACAAGACCGACGTACCCAATTCATATAAGTGTCATTTCTAGTTGTTAAGGTTGTGTATTTTCAAAACACAAAAAGGGTCTATTAGAAACCTTTGTTCTCGCCCGGCCTATACGGGTTGAACTACTTCACTTCACAGTGCAAAAGTTTTCTTCCTCTTCTCCGTTCAAATAAAAAAAAAAAAAAGATCTCGCAGAAACTACTTGATCAAATGAAATCTTCTTTCAAGTTTTAACAACCGGAGTTGGAATTACTGTGGATGCTTAAATTGTTGTGTAGGAAACATTTTATGAAGAAAAATCAATGGTATATATGAAATGTTATATTGATTAATTCAAAGCATTTGTGGTAGAAAAAAAAAAAAAAAAAACATATCATTTCACAAATTTTCGTTGACTAACCCCAAACCTGACCTGGAGAATCCTTCCAGAATCTTCTATATGTTAGACAGTTATGTCAAGATGGCAAGTTGCTATTGCCAACTGGAAACCAATGACAGACAAGTACGCCAAATCAGTAGCAAAAGTGCGGTCGTACTGCTTTGGTGACCCGTCATCCTTCTATTACTGACCCCTGATTGCTATTTGGCAACTTGGGGCGCTTTGTATTTGAATGTTAGACTCTCTCCTGTTTCACCGGATTGTATATCTGATCTATAGAAAAAATCACAATGAGACAAGATAATTTCATTCGTATTAAGCATATACCAATCAAAAACTAAAGCCCACTCAATCAATTCACTTATACTAGATCAAAACATGTATCAGCAGAGTTGTTTGTAAACTTAACCACATGATCATTTCCTTAGATCTAATTCTTATTTATTTAGTGTTTATGTGCTTAAAAATGCACCATACATGACACATACAAGACGATATTACATATCTACTAAAATTAATTTGGGGGGACCCGCATAAAATGTCAAATTATTAATGCTGCAAATGTGTGGTTGTTGTGTGTTCATACAAAAGAACTATATACAGTGGTCCTCGTTTACTTGTTTTATCTTCTCTTTTGATTTTATGCTTAAATGTATTAACTAAAAGTTAAGTACTTGGTCACCCTCTTCATGCACGTTACTTCATAACCAGGCATTTTAGCTCGTTGAATAACCTACTACTTCGATCTCTAATTTGTATTTATTTAATTATTTATAAGTAGCTCTTGACCCTACCAAATGATGACATGGAAGGAATTGTGCTACGTTCATGCACTCTCTGGTCCCACAATAGGAAGGAATTGGTATGGGTAAGGTGAGTTGTTTGTTGGAAAGAAATCCTTTGATTGATCAATATAAATGGGTGTTATTCCATTAATTGATAGACTTTTGACTTTGGAGATCCACTACTGGGTCCCACCTTTACCTTTGTTATGCCACGTGCCCTCACAATAGTGGTATGGTGATTCAAACCTCTAATGAGGAAAGAAAAGATATATGTGAATAATACCCTAAAATTTATTGACTTGAGAATGATTTATTACATCTTCTCCATTCAATACAAACAAGGGAACCATCTGTAACCTATGCTTTACATAATTTATATAAGGAAGAGAACTGAACACACACAAGTTATATATATTACAACTTCTTTAGCTGCATATCTCATCTGCCATGAGATCTATGATCCTAAACCCAATACCTATATATGACAGTTGAAAGATAAGCCAGCTGCATGCAGCATCTTTGTGAATTCACAGCCCGGAAGTGAAGGGAACTCCGGCAGACCCAATCCAAGAGCCTCCGCCCAAGAAACTTCCGACTGTAAACTTTCCGGCATCTGCAGCACTCATGACATGGTACCCTGCCCACTTTACTCGCCCACCGGTGCTTGCACCGGCACCCGTGTTCATGTACTCCCCGTAGTACAAAGTGCTTAATGCAAAGCTGCCACTCCACTCAAGCCACCCTGCTGGGTCGATCAAGCTATCGAGAGATGTCTTCATGAAGACAGTCCTTGAGTACTTCTGCCATGGGCGACCCAGGTATGTCTTGAATGAGCCCTGGACAGCTCTCAGGTCGGAAGCGGCAGTGACACGGGAGTTGTGGATGGAGATGCCTGTGTTTTCATTGGGGTCTGTCCGTCCCTGAGCCGTCACGGTGTTCTTCTGCCCGCTCATGGGCTTCCTAACATAGATGTTGCAGTTCTGGATGACAGCAACAGCATCCCCAAAAATGAAATCAACTGTGCCGTAGATGTCACAGTCGCGGTAGAATTGGCGTTGAGAGTAGACGTATAAGGTGTCCTGGTAACCCTTAAGGCTACAACGGTAGAACACTGAGAGATCCGAACCCGAGCGGAGAGCAACTGCTTGGTGTTTCTGGGGCCCCGCTGTGTTTTCAAATGTCATATCTCGAGCAATAAAACCACCACCGGTGACCGCTGAGTATATGAAATAGACCATGTAAGTGATTGATATATAGCTGCTAGCTTCAATTTTATTCGAATTCACATCTCCGCCCCACAACGTCCAACAGCACATCCCCGCCGGGTATTGGAAGCATCTCCCGATGATGATGACATCATTGGTTCTGGTATTATCATCGGGAGATGTTCCCGGTACACAGCGGGAGATGTGCTGTGGGACGTTGTGGGGCGGTCCGTAATATTTTGCTTCTTTTTTCTCCTTTTGACTACGCAAAATTCACACAAGTCAGAGAGAGTTAGGGCAAGGCATCCCTATCATCATAATACTATGGGCCTATGGCAACATAATAAAAAGGTAATAAGACAATAACCACGACAGCAGCTTGGTTGGTGGTCGCCGGCCTGCCGGTTTGTTCGTTATCTCTTGATGACTTAAGCCATGCAATAAAAATGGCTTTTAGTCTTTTTTTTATTAGTTTGACAAAGATGAAAACAAAAAGTTTATATAGAACAGTACAGCCAAGAACAGCATAAGAGACACGGAAAAACTTATGTCGTTATGACCAGAGCGTGAGGCCTTAGAATTGAAAACGCCATCAGTGGTTAAATATTAAAAGCTAAAGATTCAGAGATGTTTTAGTTACTTATATAAAGATTGCAACAAAGTCTCATCTGGATTGGCCCGCCAGTTATATATCCACCAAAGAAAACAATTTTTATATAAAATATTTATCTGTTTAGAAACTGGACTGATGATAAAGCACTAACGATCAATATTATCATCCATTAACAGGGACACAATTTGATAGTCCATGAATAGAACTTACCAACTGTTGCTGATCGAAAGGTGGTGGAACCATCTTGGACATTCCTACTGCCTGTAACAATGGTAGCGTCGATGCCGTCTCCAATCAACATGATGTTCGATGCCTTAATTTCAACGTTTTCTTTGTAAACACCTCTCTTCACGTATATAACAAATCTCGACCCACTTCTCTTGGATGAAGCAGCGACCGCCTCCGAGATGGTCTTGTAATTCCCAGACCCATCGGCGGCCACCACGACATCAGCTTGCGAAGCTGCACCAGATGACTGGAGAAGCTTCCTGTCAGCGGCGGAGACCCATGTCGGGAATCCATCGGAAAGCAAGCGGCGATTATTAGCACCTTGCTTGCCAAACAGCGACGCCGACGACGTAGAGGCTGCAGCCTTGTTTATAGCAAGCGAGTTGCTAACCATCTTGGATAAGTTAGTCAACATGAAGGGAAAGGACGACAGTTGAGAAGACGAGCTTAGTTCGATGAACCCATTTCGGCACGTCTGCTCATTGGTGATAGCAGCACTCAACCATGTTTGAGCATCAGACCAGATCAAAGGATTCTTGGACGCCATGGAGCGGTTTAGCTGGCTAACTGTGTCAGCATAAAGCTCCACACAATCAGCCCATGCCATCTTGGACTTGTCATCAAAGGAGCCCAAGTCCATGGCGGAAATGAGCCCATGGGCTCGTTGAGCTTGGTCCAGGGTGACAGTAAGGGCAGTCTCACGGAAATTGAATTGGGTTTCGTCTAAGGTGACTAGAGGTTTAGAAGTAATGAAGGACTCACATATTTCAGGATATGGGGTTTGGCTGCATGATGATATTGCATCAGCATTCACCACCCCAATAATAGCAAAATAAGCAAGAGAAACACTCATCACAAAACCTAATAATGCAAGCTTATCCATGGATCCCCGGCCCAATTAGTTTGCTACTAATAACTAATATATATATATATATTGATCCCCTGACTCTTGTATTTCCAATGATTCACAAATGCAAGATTGAGCTCCTTTTATAGGCAAAATTTTGGCTCAATGGGGAACTACTGTTAGTAATAGAATTGTTTGAACGCGTATGGGATTTTGAAAATCTGTTGGGTCTGGTCTGCATGATGTTTACGTGAAGAGAATCATGGTGTAACGTAGTTTTTGAATATTCCAAATTAATATACGCGCCAATGGATTAATGCATGCAGCCCAAGTCAAAACTGATCAATTTCCGTGGACACCCACGTCAATAGTCGATACAATATTGATGACCAGCCAATATCCTTTAATAATTTGTTACTTTGATCTTTCGATTCCAATCTATTAGGCTTCAATGAAATCCCTTGATGAGAATACAATTACATAATAAATAAAGAGATATATTAAAGAAAGCAGCGTGAATCATATATATACAAGTCAATTAGAAAATATTATTTTATAATGATTTTAATATTCGTCCTCTGTCTTCTTATATTAATTATATTCTTTTTTCCCTTATCCCATTTTTGTGGCCCTGAGAGAGTATTCTGATTTGTGGGCATGGATGCCAGACGGCTTCATGCATGGTTTGGTGAACATACCTAAGCTTGGTTTGTTGGGGAGATATTTTGGTGAACAACAAAAGCCATCCTATCCTATGTGTGGCTGTTGGGGTTTATTTGCTCAGGTTTCGGGACTCCGTACATAACATTTGCTTGTTTCTGATTTTTAAGTATATATATATATATAGACTAGGATTATCTGTTTTTGGAAAATTGGTAACTAAAATCAAATTAAAATTAATCAATTAAATAGTTAACCAATTTTGTTAATCATCGGTTAAGTTTATTGTTTTTTTATTATTTACAATATATTTGCAATATATTATAAAAAATATATATAAATATATAATAAACACTAGAAATATATACAAAATATTATATTTTAAATAATAAATAATATATTATATATTATAAATATAATATTTATACACACACACATATATATATATATATATATATATATATATATATATATTGCATATCTATTAATTTATAATGTATAAAAAATATAAAATATCTATAATATATATAATATACATAAAAATACATAAAATATATAAATATATGTATACCAGTTGGTTTGGTTAACTGCCAGTTTTCTATTTTGGTTAATCAAAACCGAACCGATACCTTCGATTTTTTAAAATACTGAACCATCCGATTTGGTTTCGGTCAATTTTTTGTCAATTCAATTTTTGGTTTTTCTTGCTCACGTATGTAGAACTTGATGCAATTAATAGTAAATCTTTGATATAAGAGTTAATATTAGGGAATTAAGTATTGATGGGTCCCCATTATATTAACATTTTTTTAATCCTATGAGCAGTGGACGTATCTTGTATCCTTGCAATTAAGAACTTACCAAACAATGATGTGGATAGTATTTCAATAACTAATTAAATTACCTTTTTATGATATCTCCCAATCATAATAACTTGTAAGATTAATCTACCAAGTTCAACAGCATCTAAGGCTTGTTCGAACTATATACATGATCAGGTCAACTACATGGATCTGCTATTCAATTCAGTACCATATCCATTGTTAAATTAATCACGTACTCTAAAATAATTTCTAACTACTTCAATCCTTAATTAATAGATTATGTTTAGTGATAAATTCGATGTATGTTTTCAAAATTCATATTTTCTGGGGGATAAAAAGATTAAGATGAGGTTTAGCACTCCGACTTTATCCCTTAAAATAGTATTATATTAACTAGTCCTAGTCAGGACTCAAGAGTTTAATACATGCATATGACTACTGCTATGGTATATATATCTATCTATCTATCCATGCTATTGTAAAATAGATATTTGTCTTGATTTTGATACAGGTCATAAAAATTAATTTTAATTATATAATGTCAGTTTATATTTTTATTTTTTTTTTACTTGCACAAGTTATATAGATAGATTTGCCCGGTGGAAATGGTTGGAATCATCAAGGGAAAATGGCTTGACCTTATGGAAAACTGGTGTAGCACAAATATATGTAACTACAGTGGTTATAATATGTTAGCACCAGTATATTTAGATATCATTCATTGAGACGATAGAGAACTGATGGAATGTTTTACCAGATGATTAATTCTAGATGTTCATGTATACCAACTAGAGTAGTTATAAAACGATTTGTATGATAAACCATACACACACATGATCGCCATCAATCGATGCTGTAGATCTAAATGTCATTGACATATATATAATCAGTGATCGGAAACTAATTAATGAATCAAATATAATGATATAATAACGATTCGAGCTTTATCAGCCTATTGTTTGAATTGGATTATTAGTGCGGAAATGCTTAAATGTTTCCTACAAGTAGACGTGCCTAATTATTTAGCTAATTAAGTTTTAACTTGTGCTTATATATATATATATATATATATATATATATATATATATCTGAATTGTCAATTAGATTACTGTAAACAGCGTCCATCAAAAAGGCTGTTGTTAGGTGGTGAGGATCAACTGATTGATACGACCGGTATAGAAATGGAAATGGATGGCTGGAATACAGTGACTTGGCACCAAGGGTGCCGTGTACTGATTTATGGGTCTAAGTTGTGAGACTTGGACGATTAGTAATGTAGATCGAATTAATTAAGAAGCTGAAAATCTGATTATTAATTTGTTGTATACTTGTATCAAGCAGTCTGTTTCAAGGACAAAGACCCATTTAAATTCTCATTATTTGTGTTAAATCTGTTCAAGGATAAAGACCCATTTTATCTTTCCAAATACTACAGTTCTAAAATCTGGTACTTAGTAATAAGTGTCTGTTCATGGACAAGGACCCATTTCAATTTTCATCTGCCAAACAGTACTTCTGGCGTGTTTGTTTAGCAATTAAGCAAGTATTTTTTTATCATTTTTTCTTACCATGAATAGGATATAATGATCAAAGAAACGAATGCATCTTGATTTTGTTTAGCATTTATTCAAAGAGCCAATATCTTCTTGATGATGGGGATTCTTTGCATGTAAACAAATATATCATTTAAGCCCTATAGACTGAGTCTCCACAAATAATGTCTCATTTAGACCATTATGTAGGGTAAGCAGGCAATATATAGTAAGACACAAGACATATAGGGGGCTGTGGGGGAACTAAAAATCTGGTGTGGGAATTATAATTTCGAATTAAAAGGCAATACTAAATAGTGAAATAATAATGGATATATTAATATGTAAGCTGCTTGTAGTTTAGGTCAGATAGCTAATCATGGTTATTGGTTACATTTCATTGTATTTTTTATTTCTTTTCCCAACTTATAGCTTATTAAACAATTTCTTAATAATTTTTCCTCAAGAAAAAGAAAAAAAAAAAGCAATTTCTTAATATTAGAGGAGGGACCATTAACAATGGCATTACTTGCACGAAACACCCTTTAATTGTCCTTATTCCAACATTACCTAATAAATTTTGATCAAATGGGGCCTTGTTTTTACTTGATGTATGGCTATTGAATTGATATTGCTATCTGAAATATTAAAATCCAGTTTATAAATTTCCACCAAGAAATCTCCTCGCTTCATGAGCTTAATTTTTGCATTTTTTTTTCTGATGATCAATGGCATAAAGTTCATGATTCATCACGAAGAAGCCCAGTTTCTCATTTCGGAACTAGTTCTGCAATTGATATACCCTCTTGTATTTGTAACTTAGCTCAGTTTGAAAAGAATAACAAATATTGCCAATAGGGAGGTTATTGTCAATAGGAAGGTTGCTTACCTAGCTAAAAGATTTTAAGACTGGCTTGGGTTTATTTGGAACCACAAGACCGGCAGCTAGTTCCCTCATAACTTGCCACGTATTGGTTACTTGGAAGATCAGAACCAACCATTAAATGGGTCCTACTCCTACCTAAGATAGGGCATAAAGAAAAGTCAAAACAATTATACGACTTTAATTAATCCACCAATCTGATGGGTTTGCATTATCGTCAAAGCTTTCAAAGCGTTTTAATATTTTTGTTGCATCCTTGAAATATTTGCAGCACGAACTGATATATCCTGATCATATATACTTTAAAGCTGAAAATGTTGCCCATCAATGGTGGGTCCTATCATCTGATGTGGATATTATGGTCGGCTTGGGAGCCAAGTTTTTGCTAAAGAACTATTATATATCTATAGAGTGAAAGTTTCACGTGGCTGATATCAATTCCGTGATGAGAGATTCCAAAGCAATGGCTCTTGTGCAATCTCTAGAAACAGAAGACCAAGCCAATTAGAGGCCCATCCATGGCTTCTCTTTCTGTCAAGTATCACATATAATTGACAAGCAACTAAGTTGGTATAAGGTTGTACATGGAAGAGAGAATCATATCTTTAAGAGGAGAACAACGAACCCCTTGTCTCCACTCTGCAACACACAAGTTGCCAAGAAGAATCCAACTTCAACAAAGTTCATGTGTCACTTTCTTGATGTGTTGGTTTCAACCACTTTAAATCTAAATTTCTTCATATTAATACGTTTTCTCTGGTCTAAATGTGTTCTTTTTTCTTGGTTACCAGCCCCTTTTCACAACTAATTAATTAATGCGTTTCTCGTTTAGATACTAAATCAAAATGCGTGTGAGAAGTAACACAAAAATGGTGAGTCTTGTGGCTCTTGCCCATTGTTTTTGTTCTTAATTAAAGCCATGCATGTTCAGAGAAACTAGTAACTGAAGCCTGAAGGTGGTCCTAATATCAGATTGGACTAGATTAGTTGGCCGGTTTTCACAGGCTAAGCTATTAATTAGACGAAGATGGTTGAATTAGACTTTTTTTCTTTTCTTTTCTGGGTGCAAGACTTCTCCTTTTTCCTTTCTCGTGAAAGTTTGTCAATGGTGAGTTATTAGAGGGTGGATATGAGGTCTGAAAATATAATTTTTTTCACATGCCTTCGAACCTAAAAGAGGTATAAAACGGGCCATGCTGCCCGTGGCCCGGCACGACAGTCCGCAGACCGTGCCAAATCCAGAACCGCCGTGCAGGCTGTGTTGGGCTTGGGGTTTTAGGTCTATGGGCCGGGTCAGCACGGCACGACTGTGCGGGCCATGCTGTCCATGGCCCACGTGCTGGTACAGCTCAGCATGGCCCATATATATTATATTATATAAATTATAATTATATAATAATACATAGCATATCATATATTAATAAAATAAATATTTTTTTAATTTTATTATACTAATTTATTTAATTATTATATATATAAGCAATTTTATACATCAAAATTCATATAAAATTAAAATTTGAAATTTTTTATCAATTTTTTTAAAAATAGCTTTGGCCCAATACATAACCCAATCTGACCCAAGGCTCAGCCCACAGGCCAGATTGGCCCGCGGCACGGCACGGGCCTAGGCCGTGGGCTAGGCCGAGCCAAGCCAACCCCCCAAGTTATCCCAGGGGGTGGCATGGCTCGGGACGGCCCGTTGGCCGACACCGTACACCTCTAGGTTGACGGTCTCAAAGTCTTTTGGGTTAGCTTAGGAGGAGGGAAAGACATCCTTATCCTTATCCGTAGGCACAAAGTCAATCAAACATGTTTTGTGAGAAAAGGCAAAGAGATGTCACTAGTTTCTTACCCTGATTTTTTGGTTTGGTGCTGCCCTTTTTGTTCTGTTTCTTTGTATATTCCTATTATGTACAAGTTTGTATCTTAGGTTTCATTCGTTTTTCAGAAAGTGGGGGCAGATAAGTTGGTGGGTTTCATGGAAGAGAAATAAACCTGTATTTGTATTTCAGTTTTAGTAGGATGGAAAACAATAATTCCCTAGTGGCTTATTTACCTGGCCAATTTTTATCCTCTTAAGGCTTGAGTGAATCATTTATCCATTCACATCGAGAATTGCTAATATATGATGGGAAAATAATAATGTCAATTTTTATTTTTTGGATAAAACAATTATTGTAGAACTCGGAAAATAAAAGAATATTGATAAATGATAAATACACTTATTTGGGTAAATGCATTTACCAAGATAAATGACTTCATAAAACTCGAACAAGGCCTCAATACAATTTAAAGTTACTCTTCCCTTAACAAAAAAGCATCACCACCCAATAACCATTACAAGTATTCATGCCTTCGGCATTTTTTACAAAAAGGCCGCTTTTAGACTTAAACCCACATTCTCGCGCTTACCACCAGCCCGAGATGTTAATATTAGACCAAAAAGCATGGCCCTACCAGGGGCTTTATAATACAACTCAATTAAGATTAATTAAGTCATCAGAACGTAGAGTCCACATTGCAAACAAAGAGCCGCCAAGGACTTTGTATCTTGCAGCTGTTTGTGTCAAATAAAGAACATTGGAACCAAAGCTGGCGTTGCATAAATAAAGACCAATAAACAAGCAACAAGTTGGTTTGGTAGTCAACGAGAAAAACTTGTCTTTTAGTGAAAATGAGAAAATAATTTTCCTTTATGGATGATATATATATATATATGCAGAATAAATGGGCTATAAATATAGGAAAAACTTTGACTGTTTTCAATATTCCCAAACAGCCCAAGTTGCCCATTAAAATAATAAAATTAAGCTAGTTTTCTCTCAGCTCAAGAATGACTAGTTTAGATTATCTGAGCAGATAATTCATCAAAAGAAACAATAAAAGATTATTGAGGAGATAGAGCATGTAAGTACCATTGAAGAGCTATAAACACAATTATGTTTAAAATAGAACGGTGTCTATTTAAGTGACAAGAGCCACTAACCCTATGGTCCTACAGGGGTGTATCGGAGGTCTGACCAGTTCAGGGGGGTTGAAGAGACCTAAACCGACCCCTTAAACCGGATGTGAAAAAAAATAAAGAAAAAAATAATAAAAATGTATTTGCCCAATATGCCCCTACCAACGTATCAGTATTTTGAACCTTGGGTAGGGCTATTACACATTTTTTTCTCCCTCGTTGGTTCCTTCAAAGAGTGATACCGCAAAACACTTGTTTAAAATTAGATCTGTGGAACTGAATGTAGGGACCATTGTTTGGTTTAATGATAAAATTGTGAGATCGGGTACTAGAGTCTCAGAGCAATCACTTCATGAAAAAAAAAAAAAGGATAGGCCTATATCCAATCGGACCAATCCACCCTCCAATCCAAAGACCCCAGATAGTTGGGACTAGAAAAGGTTTGGTTGTCTATGTTCGACAGCCTGGGCTATAGACAGGACGGTCCATGCATGGCATGTTAGTTCAGACTCAGTGTAACAGTAATGTTTCCAGATGAATGGCTGCATGAACTACCATGTCCTGCAGGTAGAGCCCAGGCTGTCAAACGCGGACAGCCAGACTTTTATCATTGGAACCAACACAACATTGGGTAATGGCTTTTTTTAACCTCTGGAGCTGAATGTGCACAATGAATACATGTTACTTGTAATGCATTTCAACTTGATCTTAGACCTCTTTTTAAGTCTCACCTCTAGCATTAGCATTGAGACGATGAGACACAGGTGGCTACAGGATTATTCAATATGTACTGGACCCGGACTAGTGTATTATCATTTATACTGCAAGATAAAATGAAAAAAGAATACGTATAAGCTCCTGGATGCCTCAGCTGAGCATACGTGCTTGAGATAAACGAGGCCTCATCATACAAATATGTCACAAAGATGAATGGCTTTAATTTTTTTTCTTACTTTCAAGGGAAACAAAAACATCCTTAAAATTTTCTTCAGATTTGTGACTCAGGACCATATTTTACATATTGCCACCAAGCTATGTACATTCCCTTTGCTCCATTTCTAACCGAGATCTACAACGAGAAAGTGAGAAACAAAATCTCCAAGCTGCTAAGTATGCACGTGTTTTCTACAATGGCAAAACAAATTGTACTCTTGCGTCGCAGCACTTCAGTTGCTCATGACAACTCTCTCCGTTGAGTCACAGGAAGGTTGTATCTGATTAAGGTGCTAAAGTTCCTCCACTTGAACTGAAAACCCACAAGGGCAGCGTTTGGTTCGCACTGAACTTTCTTCATCAAAACTCTGGTCTTCTACTGGAAATACATGTTCATGGTCATCACCAAGCACAGCTGATTGAGTATCAGAATTGGCACCTCGTACATGGCCATGGCATCCAAGAGATTGCACATCATCCTTGCTAGTACAAGTCTTAGGTCCATATTTTTCATCCTTTGGGAGGATGCGTTCAGATGCCTGTGAAAATGAATCACCCCCATAGCAGTTATTCAACCGTTGTCGTGTTATAATTGATGAAAGAAGCTGATACCATCTAGAAATAGATTGGGCTTCAATCCGTCTCTTCTCTTCAGCATCTCTTCTCTCTCCTTCTTCTGCATATGCCTGAAGAACAGAAAAGATCACATAAAAAATAATATTCATTACCTCTAGAAACTTGCAGTTCCAAAGATCTCTCATTAACCTAAAGGATAAACAAAAAATGGTCAAGGACTTTACCTCCAATATTGCACCTTTAAATTCTTTGCACACTACAATCCCTTCAAAGATGGGAATGGATCGGCCATTCCGAAATTCAAACCCAACCATTGCAGGGGCAAAATCAATCTCCAGCCTCTTTACAACAGGGACCACCCTAGGTAACCTCAGGTGCACAGTGCCAGGTGGGAGACACTTCTCGGACCACACATCCACTTGACCGCGCTCGTTCTATAAGAAAATTCAAATCAAGAATTAACTTGAGGACATCCATATAACAGAATACAGATTTTTCCATTTCAATATCCTCAAGTAGTATAGAGCATGACATCATGGTAGCAATGCCTCAAGATATATCATACCAGAGTGGTGCCCTTGGGGTAATGTTAAGCGCTAAAATAGGAGTATATCCCCCCAAGAATGGATTGCAAGTCAGGCACTACATGATTAGTAGCTCATTCACCGGTGTCAGTTGTTATTTTACCATACTGTCTAGAAATTTGGCAAATCAGGAAGAGATAATCTTCCCATCCAGCTTGAGTTAGAAGATCAAGATGTATTCCAACAACTTGAATCGATTAGTTGTTACTGGCATTTACTAACAGAACCCTTGGTCTTATTTATCACTTCTCATAACATAATGGGATCCTCTAAAACACTCATCATCTATTATACCCTGACTGACACAGACAGATACGACTCCCCATTTCCTAAAACTGCACACACATATACGGGTACAGCACCCCATATCATTTGTTTATTCATGCTTCTATATCCACTTTTGAAGTTAAATGCTATTTCTCAAGGCTTATGTCTTGCCAAACTTAATTAATTGCCAACGTATATAGTTTTTTACTATTACTTGGTGTAATAGTCAATTCCCAAGGTGAGAAGCATGAAGAGGCAGGTTTGAGTATGAGAATGACCACTTTGTGCAAAAGAAAAAAAGGTCAAAGGTCAGATCCTTATCCAGACCTCCCCTCCCAAGACCCTAGATAGATGGGACCAACATAGGGTAATACCCTTTAAAATTCTTTATAGTATGATTAGTTCAAATACACCAATTTACATATTTTAAAAGTGTTAATAGAGTATATATATAAGTGCCCATGCTGTGTCTGCCATCATATTGAGTGTGGATCACATCAGACACCATTATGCTAGGCATGTACAAGTATTCAGATAACCATAGCTCATCATAATATCATGCCAACTGAAAATGGATCTGAAACTGGAACACAACCATACCATGTATAAGATGATTTTGGTCAAGTTGGTCAAGTTAGCTAAAGAGAATACCAAAGAGAGAAAAAATGAAATTTATAAACTTGGAAAGATGAGAAAAAAGAAACAAAAATTTTCAATCAAGTTAGGAGCATCAAAGAAAAAAATCAAAGAGCCTTATCGAAGGGTAGGGTAAGGAAATCTTGGAAAATGGAATAGTTTTTTTTTAATTACTAAATAAAGAAAATATAGAGACTGCGAGCTAGGGAGGGGTTCATAGCCCCAATAATAACTAGAAGCTATAGTACTTTCATAAAATTAGATCTTTAGAGGCAAGAGACGATTTAAATAAGATGAACAAGGGGAAGGAATTAGAAGTATCTCAAATAACAATCTGGAAAGGTATGGGAGAGGTAGGGTTATCATGGTTAATAGTGTCTGGCTGGTTGAAGTGGAGACTTGGGATCAAAGTCCATCATCACCTGGGTGGAGGGGATGGACTACCCCCCATTGTGTAGTCTCACAAAGCAAAAAGGTTAACCAAACAATTTAATAAGATAATGAAAATAAAATAAATGTTAGATGAATGGAGAAAGAACACCATGGTGCCTATTATTAAAAACAAAGGCAATGTACAATGTTATAATAATTATTGCAGGATTAGACTTGTGTACACTATAAAATTTTGGGAGAAAGTGATTGAGTCATTGATAAAAGATCATTACATGGAACATATACATTAGAAAACCAATTTGGTTTTAAGCTAGGGAGACATAGAAGCTATCTTTTTCTTGAGTTTTTTTTTTTTTTTGAGAATGGAAAAGTATAATTGTATTAATGATGTATAAATGAGAGAGACTTCCAAGATGGAGAAGTTCCATAATAAAGGATCTTGAGAAATGGCAAAGTATAATTGTGTAAATGATGTATAAATGGGAGAGGCTCACAAGATGGAAAAGTTCCATGATAAAAGAGATCTTCACTTTGTTTCACCATTCCATTTGATGGTGCCATATCCATTGTTAAGTTATTAGCATTTAAATCATTTATTACTACTTTGAGGCATGCCCTTTTTGGTATGTGAACCTAATTAAGAACATATTTGATGGTGCAATGACTAATGTCAAAACACCCAGAGCGGAGACATCAGAGTACCCTAGGATTTATATTGTTTATTTTAAAAATCCCAGCACCTAGGTGCCTAGGCGTCAAGGTGTCTCCATGTCACCTAGCTTTTTCTTAGCGCCTTGAAAACAATGTTATTAATTCACGAAACTAAAGAGGGATCATACAAAATTAGATCTGACAAGAGATACTTCAAAAAATAAAAAACAAAGTATTAAGATAAGTAGGACTAAAATGAAACAAATGCTATGTAAATTTAATAATATAGGAGCACAATTCAGTATATAATTAGGATCCAAGAGAAGAGATACCTCAATGTATGACATATTTTATTACCTTGATTTGATAATGAGAGAGAGAGAGAGAGAGATTGAAGAGGATATCATCCAATAGAATTAGAGCAGGATGTGCAGAAGGGGTGTGTATCCAGAGTCCTATAAGATAGGGGAATACCACTTGAACTAAAACAAAAATTTTTTAAAGTGGCTATAAGGCTAGCAATGTTATATAAAGCAAAGTGTTGGGCATTCAAGAAACATGTCCAAAAGATGAGCGCAATAGAGATACAAATTTTGAGATGAATGAGTGAGAAAATTAGAAACGATAGAACCAGAAATAAGCAGATTTATTAGAATGTTGTAGCCTTGACAAGTGATAAAATCAGGTAAAGTAGATTAAGATGCTTGTTTATGTACAGAGAAGACCATCTACAGCAGTAGCAAGGATAACTAACCTATTGCAAGTTGAAAGGTCTAGAAGAACCAGGAGCAGGCCAAAACAAACATGTGTTGAAGTAGTGAGTGTTAATGTCGACTGTGTAGAGGTATTTTAGTCTTTATCTTTATGTTTAAGTTGCTGATGTGTAATGTTCTATTAGTAGTTGTGTCCCTCACTTAAGTAGGGGCAAAGGAGTCTTTTTATGATTTAATAGAAACATATAAATTGATCTGGCCGACTAGAGAGAGACAGATTTCTCTCTTGTTCGAACCAGATTTCTTTCCCTCTCTATTTTCTTCGCTTCTTCTTCTTCTTCTTCTTCTTCTCATCTTTCTCTTACTTCTACAGTCACTATTCTAACAGAATTCAAAGGCAGATTGGATTATAATAGTGAGAAATAATTTGAAGGCCCATACTTGCCAATGGACATAGCAATAAACAGAGCAGAATTGTGGAACAGAAAAACATAATTCATGTAGCCAACCCCATATAGTTGAGACAAGGCTTTGTCAAGCTGAGTTAAGTTGACCAGCTTAGATCTAGCAGAATATATCTTTTTTTTATTGCAACTTTTTTTTTGATCAATAACCACAGATTTCATTAAATGGTAGTAAACTTGCAAAGAATAGGAGCTAAGGTATCTTAACTCCCCAGAAGTTGGGAATGCACCCAAACTGATAAAAACAACAATTACAACTGAGCCCAGAACCCAGAAACCCTATTAACCCCTTGCCTAGCTAATCCATCAGCAAAGGAGTTGGCATTTCTCTTTACCCAGGTACACTGAACTTCCATATTCTTGATCAGCCATTTGAACTCTCTTTTCATTACTGTAGCTCCACATCTTAGAGGTGTCTTCTTTTAGCCAGACCACTACAATCACAGAATCTCCCTCTATAATCAATTTCTTGACATTAAGGTCTTTGGCCCTTTGTGCCCCTTCCAAAGCTGCTAACACCTCAGCCCTCAAAGAGTCTCCCACTCCAATTGGGCCAGAGAACTATTACATTACCTTTCTCTCTTAGCACCCCCCCAATACCCGAGGGCCCTGGATTCCCCATGCTACTGCCATCAAAATTTAGTTTGATAAAACCAGGAGGTGGAGGGTTCCATGTGAGATTCGAGGTCTTGTTACTTGAGACTGAACTAGCAATTTCTTTCCATTTTCTTAACATATCATCTGTTGAAAAATCTGTGAACTCATCCATTGTTTTCAGCCAGTGTATTACCCTTATATGAATCACTTCTAGCATAGTTTCCAAACCTCTCTCCTTTTCTGAAAAGATCCTTGAATTTCTTTCTTCCCATATTGTCCAACAAACAGCAGCTCTCACACATCTCCACATGATTCTTGATCTTTTTGTTGAGCAGTCAAGAGAGGAAGAGGAAAACAAGCTTTGCACGTTTGTTGGGGAGATCCACCTGCACCCAAACAAAGAAGCAAACCATTCCCAAATATTTTTTGCCAAAATACAGGATATTAGTAAGTGGTAACCAGACTCACCAGCGGCTTTGCAAAGAACACACCAGTGTGGAGATAAACAGCTATTGGGTCTTTTTCTTTGAAGTAAATCACCTGTGCTAACACTTTCTAGGAAAGCTTCCCAACAGAAACTCCCAATCCTCGGAGG
The DNA here is from genome assembly GCF_000365185.1 of Nelumbo nucifera. The sequence continues at coordinate 3,601,833 of NW_010729074.1, forward strand.
TATAGGTTGACACCACACTTCCTTGATAGGGAATGACAAACCAATAGGAATTTCCGATTGTATTAGGGCTTTAAAGAAGGAGGCACAAGTAAAGGATCCGGAAGGAGACAAAGTCCAAATCCTACTATATGTTTTTGTAGGCTCCAAGAAAATCCCATCAAGAATGGACAAGAGAGTTGAGGTACTATCCAATTCGATATCCCTGAGTGCTCTTCTCAAGCCCAAGTTCCAACCAAACCCAGAATTTGAATTTGAGGGAACAAGGAATGTGGCAATTGGTTCATTTTTGAAAGTGGAGATTGCAAAAGGGCAGGAAATTGGTCTTTCAAAGGAGACTCCCTAACCCAAACATGTTCCCAAAACTTTATGAGGTTACCCGAGTGCAAGTCATACCTGATCCAAGGAGAAAATAGAGGCAAAATAGCTTGGATTGATTTCCAAGGTGATGCTCTTGTAGACATAGCCAGAATCCCAGAGTCCCAACCATTCTCTGCAAGCCCGTGAATACTACAAATTATCTTAGCCCACAATTTTCCTTCTCCAATGAAAATCTCCATAGCCATTTCCCTAGTAAAGCCAAGTTCCTCTTCCTTATGTTCCCAATGCCTAGCCCTCCATCTTGCTTACTCCTACACACCATCTCCCATCTAACCCTATGGTCCTTTTTCTCCTCCCCTGGCTCCCACAGGAAATCTCTCATTAGCTTTTCCAACTTGCTAGCCACCCCTACAGGCACCTTAAAAACTGAAAGGTAATAAATGGGCAAGTTAGCTAAAGTAGAACTAATTAAGGTAATTCTTCCTCCAAGAGGTAGATAGTTTTTCTTCCAAGATGCAAGTCTCTTTTCAAACCCCTCCACAACTAGAGTCCTAAAACGTCATTTTTGAGGATTATCTCCTAGAGGAAGACCAAGGTAAATTAGAGGCCAATTCGACACTTCACAATCCAAAATGTTTGCACACGCAAGGATCTCACTTTCCCCCATATTCACACCTACAACACAACTTTTATCAAAGTTTACTTTCAGATTTGGCATTTGCTCAAAGAGTTGTATTGTAAGTTTCAAATTCCTAATCCAATTTATGTCCCCTCCCTCACGGAAGAGAATCGTATCATCTGCAAACTGCAAATGTGTGAGTTGTATGTACTCCCTGCCAACTCTCCACCCTTTGATTAGACTTCTAGAATCTGCCCTACAGATCAATCTCCCTAAGACTTCAGCAACCAAAGTGAACAAGAAATGAGAAAGGGGGTCTCCTTCTCTTATTCCCCTCAAAGCTGGGAAGAAGTCCACCATCGTTCCTATTTCGACTGCTGCTACAGTAGTCCGAACAGGAAGAGGAGAAGAAGAAGAAGAAGAAAAAGAAGAAGAGGAAGAGAAGAAGAGGGGTCAGTCGAAAATCTGATGGTTAACCCATTCAGTCGACCCCCTTAATCTATATTAGCTTCTAATCATGTTTACAAAGACAAATGCCCTTACTTAAGTGTGGGGCAGAG
>NW_010729074.1:3609564-3628824 GCF_000365185.1 Nelumbo nucifera
TAAGTATCGCTGCCAACCCGGTACTACATGATAGAACAAAGCACATTGAAGTTGACAAGCACTTTATCAGAGAGAAAATCATCACAGGCGAAGTATGCACTCCATACATCAGCTCTAAAGACCAACTAGCAGACATCTTTACAAAAGGGCTAAACCATTACAGACACCAAGGTCTCTGTGACAAGTTGGGCATGATTGATATCTATGCCCCAACTTGACGGGGAGTGTTGACAGGTGTATTATATGTATTGTACACAAGTTTAGTACCTGCAGGGGTATTCTTGTAATTTTGCAGTCCTATTGTGTTGTACGGCCAGTATAGTATAAATACAATGCTTCACTCGACTGAAGTAGAACTTTTGAGGCCTCAACTCAGTTGCCTCTTCTTCTTCTTCTTCCTCTTCCTTCCTCCTTTCTTCTTCTCCTGCTCAACACCTACGATCACATAAATTGGGGTTTCTTGGATAATATACTAAGGAGGAAGAATTTCACCTCCAAGTGGAGGAATTGGATGAAGGCGTTTGTTACAACTCCTTCATCCTCAGTTTTGGTCATTTCAGGAGTTCAAGGAGTCTAAGACAAGGTGACCCCTTGTCTCCCCTACTATTTCTTTATGTGATGGGAGTTTTGGGAAAATTGACTCTGAGAGCAGTATCGAGTGGTCTTTTGAGGGTTTTACGGTGGGAGAGAACAGTTTATACATTCCCTTGCTACAGTTTGCAGATGACTTGGTTTTCCTGTACAATGCTTCTCAGGAGCAACTTAATTTTTTGATGGCAATGCTATGGTGGTTTGACGTAGTCTCGGGACTACGTTAGAATGTGCACAAAAGTAAGCTGGTAGCAGTAGGTGAGGTACAAGATTTGCAACTCTGGGCTGATTCCTAGGGTTTCAAAGTGGACAAGTTCCCTTTAAAATATCTGGGAGTGCTCTTGGGTGCCAAATGCAATGCTAAATCTATTTGGGAACCAATTGTGGAAAGGATTGAGAAAAATCTGGCTGGATGGAAAGCGAGGTACCTATCAAAAGGGGGTAAGATTACTCTAACAAAGAGTGTTCTGTCTTCTTTACCTGTTCATTTATTATCGCTATACTCAATTCCAGCAAGGATAGCCTCTTAGATTGAGAGACAAATGAGAGAATTCTTATGGAGAGGCTGGAAGGATGGTAAAAAAAGTTCATACAGTCAATTGGGGAAAGGTGTGCAAATCAAAGAAGAATGGGGGATTGGGTATTAGAAGATTTCAAGAACTAAACCTAGCATTACATGGCAAGTGGTTTTGGAGGTTCGAACAACAAGGGAGCTGTCTATGGAAAAGAGTAATTCAAGCAAAGTACAGAACAAGAAATGAGGGGTGGGATCCAGGAGGGGCAAATCAGTTGTTTGGTTGCTCGATTTGAAAAGGGGTTGAAAAGAGCTACAGTTCTTTTAGCAAGGAAAACAAGTTTAAAAGTAGGAAGAGGATGCAGGGTTCGGTTCTGGATGGATTGCTGGTGTGGAAACAGCTTGTGAAAGGAGGATTTTCCATATCTGTTTGCAATTGCAGTGGACAAGGAGACAAAAGTGGCTGATTATGTGCATTTTTAAAATGGTGATCATGTTTGGAGCCTGCAGTTTAGAAGAGTTCTGAATGATTGGGAAATTGAACCTTTTGGGCAGCTACTTCAGAACTTGTATACCATGCAAATTGATTTCAACTCAGAGGACAGAAGATTGTGGTCAGAAGATAAAAGGGGTCAGTTCACAGTAAAGTCTTTTTATAATAAATTGACTCGAGGACATGCAGGATTTCCCTTGGCATATAATCTGGAGCAAGCATATCCCTTCAAAGGTGCCTTTCTTTGTTTGGTCTGCCTATCTCAACAAGATTCTTACAAAAGATAACCTGATCAGGAGGATAATGGCGATTGACTCACCTGTTTGCATGTTATGTAATGGAGTAGAAGAATAAGCTGACCACCTGTTGCTATATTGCAGTTTTACATACAACATATGGGTGAAAATCTTTGGCATATTTGCCATTAAAAGTTGCTGCCATGCAACAGTAGAAGTTTTTGTAAAAGGCTGGTGGATACAAGGTCTGAGTAAGAGAGGGAAAAGTCTATGGAAAATGGTCACAGGATCTTTTTTCTGGTCAATTTGGCAGGAAAGAAACTCAAGGCCCTTTCAAAGTAAAGGCTGTCAAGAAGAGGAAGTGTGGCAGAAAATAGTTGGGAAACTTCTATGTCAAGGCGTCGCCTAGGCGACTAATGGGCGCCTTGACTTTTAGCAACTAGGCGCCCTTCTAGGCGACTAGGCACCCGCCTAGGTGACTGAGCGCCCGCCTAGGCAACAAAAATGACAAGGCGGGTACCTTTTATAATATCATTTATATTGCTATATCTTATTAATGTATGTGTTAATACATTTTATTATATGCTATATATATATATATATATCAATTATACTTTGTTTTAATGTTTTACTATTGAAATTTAAAAGATCAAAGGGTTTTGAGAAGAGAAAAAGAGAGAAAGAAAGAAAGAAAAGAAAGAGGAAAGACAGAATAGAATAATAAAGTTATTTTTTCTACTCTCTCTCTCTCTAATTAAATAAAACAGAAACTCCATCCTTGTTTTTTTTTCTATTTTACTTTCCATCTTGAATATTTATCATATAAAGTTGATAACCATCTTTAGCTGCTAATTAATATGAATTTTCTCTATTAAATACTAATTATAGTAGTATTATTTTTTAAAATAATGAAATTAATATATGTAAAAGATTTTTATCTTTTAGATGTGATGATTTGCACATTTTTAGAGGAAATTTAATGTTCTTAATAAAGAGAATTGCTATTTTTTCAATTAACATGCATGCTGAATGGTATATAAAACTAGGAAACTAGCCAAAAGTCATATTTTTATCGCCAAGGCGACGCCTAGGCGACTAGGCACCCCAGTGTCACCTAGACGCCTTGAAAACTATGCTTCTATCCTTGTCATCTGCACATCTATCAAGGAATAGTATTCCCCTTAGTTCTCTCTTTCAATTTGAAAACCTTTTTGTAATGACAAATGGGATAGTGATCTAATGTTTGTTGTATCTCCCACTGTATAGCCTTTGGTTGCACATGGATCATGTTGCTTTTTCTTAATGAATTAATACTTTACCTCTTCTCAAAAAAATGTGTATATCCTATCATTGATAAAAAAAAAACACACCTGCTCCTTCCTCCCTAGGCTGGGGAAAAGTCTATCTGCTGGCTCCTAGTTGATTTATCTTTTAAAGTCATTAGGTGTTCTTTCCCTCTTTTCAAGTGTGTATTTGATATACAAAGATTGTTTGGCATGGCAAACTCAAGGATCGCTTCCTATCTGTAGAAAGAAGTGAGCTTTTATGTTTATATTTGTTGGGCGTTAGTGGGCTGTTACGTTTCTTTATTGGCCCTAATGGGCCTGTTACTTTTAAGACATTGTAACTGCTACCGCCTAAGAAGGGGCAGACATGTAGTTCTATTTTTTTATTACATAAAGTATAATATAGACTAATAGGGGTCTCTATCAAGCCCACCATCTCTTCTTCCCAATCTCTCTTCTCCTCTTCTTTCTACTTAGTTTTTGGTGCTGCAACTGTTTCTTTTCTGATTCAAATACATAGAAAGCTAAAATAATCATGACTGAAGTGTGTTTGGATCAACAACTCTATCTTATTTTCTTCTTGTAATTCATGTCCTTCCCGTATCGATCATCCATTATTCTCTAACCCCCCCCACACCTTTTCAAGCATCCATTTAGTTCCCTCCTACTGTCCGACGTAACTGGACAAATTTTCCAACTTTCCACTTGCATTTAAGTTCCTACCATAGAGAGATAACAGCCGTAAAATAGTAAACAAAAGACTACAATATTCATTGCAAAAAAAAAAAGACAACACTTACTGATCATTTATGTGATAAGGTCATTTTACTAAAAGTTAATAACATCTATGAGAAATAGAAAAGTTTGCACCTTTGGTACAATCCCATTAACAGCCTGAGGAAGGCATAATGGTTCCATTTGCCATTTTCCATAAAGCTCAAGAGTTCCTTCACTATTATCTTCATTACAATTACCAAACTCCAAATCTTGAGTTTTGACAAGTTTTAGAGAACGTCTAACCACCTGAAGAAAAGCACCAACAAACTGGCATTCATGAACTGTAGCAGTGAAATACCATATGAATCCACATATTAATTACCACAAAAGTAGTCCCATGTCCCAGACCTTTGCAGGAAGCTCATTTTCTTTAACTTGCAACCCCTCTCGCAGCCACCTCTGTTTTGTTTGTAGCGTCTGGACAGATGATCGAGGATAGACTGGATGACCAGAACAAAAACCAAGTATAGGGCCCTTTGGATGAAGTATCTGATACTTGGTAAGCCATCTTTCAATGGCATAAAGGTGATGATTTTTATATGCCTGAATTTAACAAAAAGAAAAGTACTGAAACAACCAACCAGGGCCAGGATGCAAAACCCATAATGTAATTATGATCTAGTTGTACACCATAAATCCAACTTTATTAGTTCATACCTGTTGGTTAGTTGGAAGAGGCTCTGTTAATGCCCTAGTTTCCAGCTCCATATCCTCAAGAACGTTCCTGGTAGCAATTGTAGAATTCTGTGTGGAAATTTCCACATTGATATTTGCACCATGCTCTTTAGACACTTCCCTACTGGACATTTCAGGCATGCTTTCATTGCTTTGAAGATCTTTTCGAGTTGAAGCACTCTCTTGGTGCACTTCCAACTGGACTACACCACCAGTTGCATGTGACTCCAGCTCCCTCAATGGTGCCAAAACTGTATCCCACCAATGTGAATTTATACGTTGTGATGCAATCTTGTACCACTTCATACAATACCTGAAATGTGCGAAAACATTTTATTGATTCTCATTATAATGAGAAACACAACATATAAGTTATGAATGTCTAGTGCAAGCTATACCAGCCTATTTACAATTATTTGCAGCAAATATCAAAAGAAAACCACAGTAAACAAGGATTTACAATTTTTTCAGAAAAATCCAATCTGTAGTATAAAGTTCATCACAACACCCCACCTAGAGACAAGCCACCATTTCTCTCATTATCCAAAAAAAAGGTAAATTACAACAACCCCCCTGTACTATGGGGTCTGTGATAAAGACCCCCCTGTACTTTGTTTTGCAACAAAGACCCCCCCTGTACTATGACCGTGAGACAAAAAACCCCTTCCGTTAGCTTTCTGTTGAAATCTGCCGTTGCAATATTTTTTAATCCCCATACTACCCTTGTAGACAATTGGGAGAAAAACATTGTTCATCTTCCCCGACCTCACGATACACAAACAGCAGTGGCGGTAATCCACATTTCTCTCTCTCTCCCCAGACCAAAACCCAAATGCAGCAGATTCTACAGAGTCCTGTTCTCTCCCTTTCCCCAAGTTTTAACAGTTATTCCTTCAAATCCCTCCCTGGAGGCTTCTTACTGTGCGAATCGAGATCCTTCATTTTCTTCACTAAAGATCTGGTGATGATTTTACAACTTCTATTGTCCATTGAACTGATGGAAGAATGGGAGAAGATGATGGAGACGAACTGGGCTGGGGGTAGCGACTGATTCGGCGGTGACAGAGGGCGCGACAACTGTGGGAAGGAGCAGGAATAGAAAAAGAACACGAATAATAAAAGATGGAGAGAGAGGGAGAGAGGCCGGTGGTGGATTCGCCGCCACTGCAATCAGTTGCAGCGGTGGAAGTCGGTGACGGGTTCGAAGGCGGAGGCGGCGGTGGAAGTGGAGGAGGAGGGGTTGCTCTTCCGGCTGCTATTGGGGAGGAGAGAAGAGCCCAATTCAGTTAAGGAAGACGAGATCCAAGTCGATTCGATCTTCTGACGAGTCTTGTTAGGAGCTTGGAATGCTGGCTGATGGGATTGAAAGAAGCCCAATTCAGATGAAGAAGATTAGATCTGAGTCCCCCAAGGTTCCTGAAGAGAATTGCAATGAGTTCGGCGTTTGCAAGGAGAAGACAATTTCAACCAGTTATAGTAATGTGGGTGAGATTGGATCTCCTGAAAAACAAGGTTTGGACGGTGATGGGGTTGATGATGTTGAAGAAAGTGATTGGGACGATGAGGAAGATGTTGCAGAAATTGAGATAGAGAAGAAGAGCATTGATGTTAAGGAAATTAACATGGAAGAACGGAAACCCCAAAATGCCATTAATGAAGAGAAGAAGGTTGATCAGGTCCATGAAACCTCCATTTCCACCTCTTCCAACTTCAATGAACAACCCACCCCAGTAGCAGACCGACCTGTAATTGTTGACAGTCCCGTAAAACCTCAGAAGGTTTTGGATGAAGAGGAGAAGATTCAACTGACTGATGAAGCACCAAAGCCCCTCTCTCCAATTGTGAATAAACAGCCACCCCCTGTTCCAGATCAGCCTGTAATTTCCCCAAGTCCCGTAAAACCCCAAAAGGTTGTGAATGAAGAGAAGAAGATTGCACAGGTCAATGAAACACCGAAACCCATCTCCCCAATTCTGAATAAAAAGCCATCACCTGTTGCAGACCACTCCCTAATTGCCCATAAATTTGCAAAACTGAAAAGAGCCATGGATGAGGAAAGCAAGCTTCAACGGGGCCATGATAAACCGGCACCCATCTCGCCAAATGTGAATAAGCAGCAACACTCTGTTTTTGTTCGTCCTGTGATTGATCAAGATCTTAGAAAATCACCTCCAAGTAAGTCATTTCCAATTACAGTTTGCTGATATTAGTTCCTGGTTTCAGGTACTATTTTTCTTTTGGTTTTGTATCTCACTTCTTCAAATTTGTTGGCCTTTCATGGATGAAGTTTCAGAAGTAAACGGTAAACCAGAAACCCATGGAAAATTACAAAGCATTGGTGAGTCTCTCTTCTGATTCATTTAGTAAAATTCTCTTCCAGGAGATGATGAAGAAGAGGTTCTTCCAGGATGTGTTGAAGAGAGGAAAATGGAAGCGGCCCAAGGACTTGCAGAGGATTGTCTTGTACGACACCCTGGTGGAACCCCATTTGCAGAGGTAGAGAACAGCAGCGGCGGTAATCCCCAATCTCCCTCTCTCCCCTTATCGCACTGCTGTTCGTGTATCGTGAGGTCAGGGAAGATGAGCAGTGCTTTTTTTATTACAAGAGTAGTATGGGAATTAAAAAATATTGTAACGGCAGATTTCAACGGAAAGCTAATGGAAGGGGGGTTTGGTCTCACGGTCATAGTACAGGAGGGTCTTTGTCGCAAAACAAAGTACAGGGGGATCTTTGTCACAGACCCCATAGTACAGGGGGGTCTTTGTAATTTACGAAAAAGGAAACTAAAGATTTAAAAAATTGGTCGATTAACAGGCTCAAATTCAGACCTGGGACATTACGCACTCATGCAAGTTCAGAAATGTGATTAGAAAATGGTAATGTATAAAACTTCTTTGTTTGTGTCTATACAAAATAGTAACCACCTTTATAAATCTACCTATGTTTAATGAAATTCACCATTTACCAAAGGCCTCTTTATCTCCTAAATCCCCATGCTAGAAAATTTGTTAAATCTTCTCCAACAATTACCGGTCCAAGGTGAAGGAGGACTGAAGGAGAACTTTTATAATTCTTCAAGGGCAACTTCAACCTCCACCACATTAGAGTCCCATAGGAATGTGCTACAACCAGCCTTCCAGTTCCAGGATTGCCATGATAGTAACAATCAAAAGTTACCTCTATCCTCTCATTTTCCTTAATTTCTTTGTCTTAAGGCTCCTATCTGATTAGTTGGACCAAGGGTGAATTCAAGCACAGCCCCAAGAGTTAAACAGCTACCTTAAGGTTTCGCTCTAACCCAAGCTATAAACTGTTAAATCCAAGCATAAATCAGGTTAAGTGGGGGCATATTTGCTCAGGTTGTAGTGCTTTATCCTAAAAGAACACATTAATTAAAGTTTGGAAAGACTCAAAACCAACCAGCCTAAAACAAACTCTCCAGGCCATTAAACATCTTTATGAAAGCATACAAAAATATAATCCCATAGTACGATGTTGGGCTGGGATCAGGTCAACCCACCCTAATCCAAGTCCAACTCAAGCATACATCAGATTTAAATTTTCTAACCCAAGCCCAGAAATGCTCTCAACCAACCCAAACTAATGATATATTGAGTCAGGCTGGGATGGTCAAGACTTAGTCTCAATGATGGAATGATTGGAGTTTTTTTTTCTTTTTTGATAAATGAAGGATTGGAGTTTATTGCTAACCTTGAAATTCTTTACTGAGCCTATATAACATATATACAAACCAACTTGATGGGGAGTATTGAGAGAATAGCTAATATGTTATTTATGGTGTTCTATTCTCATTTAGATCAGGGATATACATGTATTTTCATTATTACTTAAATGGGGTAGTTTAGGAAACACAATAAGTTCTTAAACAGTATATATATACATATTTGCTTTCAGTTATTACCTGGCCAACTGGGAGATTTGAGTTTTCTCTCAGTCGGAAGGTACTCTCTTCACATTCCTGCTATGTTCTTTCTCTTCTCTCTTCTGCTCTATTCTTTCTTTCTTTATTATCTGTGTACCATATACAGATTTTGCACAGTTAGAGAGCCTAAGTCATTGAGCATAGCCTCTCATCGATCTTTATACTAATAAAAGTAAATTACAAATAAGCCCTCCATTTGTATAAAGTAGAAAAAGACAAATTTTCCAATTAAGTAGCACTTGTCAACAGATGAGATACTTGCCCAATCTCAGAGGTTCATAACACAACATTGAAAATAAAATAACACCTGTACGATCTTTCATCTCAAAAATCTATTGGAATTGATATTGTCATTTAATTTACTGTAAAGTTATAAAAATGAATGAAATTTACATAGAAAATTAGGAGGCAAAACCTGCGAGTCACATCTTTGGCCCCATGCCCAGCAAAAGCAACTACATATCTCAGAGACGTTCTGCAGGCAGTTACTGCAGCTTCTACTTTGTGCTCACCATCAAGAAATGCATTGGCAGCATCAATATGCACCCACTTCCCTGTCAAGTTTTCTCCATTACAATAGACTTCTGCCCAATGCAGTGGAGGTCCTACTTTTCTTGATCCAAGTGCAGTAGAGACTCCTTGGGAAGAAACTATGGAATCTTCAGTTTTAATTCTTTTCAACCTTCTCAATGAAGGAAAACCTGATGTAGTATGCAGCTCTTTTAAATCTGGGCCTGCATCACCCTCACAAATACCTGCTGCAGTGGCAGAAAGAGCCATTTCCAATTGTAGCTCAAACTCTAGATCGCCTTTCCTCTTTGAACCTTCAGCTTTTTTGGTAAGACATGATTCAGTATTATCATTGCTTGCCTTTGAATCTAAAAACCCAGTTATGTCATTCAACTAATCAGGAAGTGCAATATCACTAGATCCATTGGTCTTGCATGTTTAGTTTCTTTCTGTGATTTCACATTTACCTTTATGAGAAGATTCATGGGCAATGTCTCCTTTGGGCGTTGTTTTGTCTAATGATAACTGAATGGGAGAGGGAGACAATGCAGCCTGATTCAGCCTGGAAACCATCAATGTGGAAGAATTAAAAATCCCCATCTCCTTCCTAGTTGCATCTTGGTTTGAACAGCCAGGCATGTCAACTTCTGGTTTGAGAGAGGCCACATCCAGCACAGACACGAACCTGAAATATATTCACAATTGCAATTGTTGTACTGTTTTTGCTAAATTGCAATATGTACTTCAGATTACCTTTATTTATTTATAAGTTAAAAAGAAAATCAGCAGACAATATTCTAGATTCCCAAGTTCTTATTACTATTAAGCATAGTATTCAGGTATCATACACATATTGACATCTTTAACAAAGCAAACCAAATTTTGAACTTTTTTAAAAACACAGAAAGAATACATGGATTATTCAGGAAACTATAATAATACAGATTTGCAGAGTTAGGGAGACTCTTTGGTATCACTTCAGATTTTTAGGTTGAATCGGTGCTTCCCAGAAAACTACATCTTCTCTTTTTGGTCCAGCATTAAAGGGGCTCAGCAAATACAGTAGCATCTTATGGTCTATGCTGCCTTTTGTGATTATATGGACAATATGGTTGGGGTGGAACTGACATATTTTTGAACACAACATTTCCTCTGAAGATCTGATCCTTAGAAAAGCAGTAGGTACTCTTGTGCTTGTTTATAAGTAAAGCAGTACTTATATCATGGCTTTCAATGTAGCAGCTTTTCAAGGAATATCCCAGTACTTGTTCCTTTTGTAAAGCCTGACCTCTTATACAGAACCTCTATGTACATGAAAACCAAAAAGAGATAAAACCAGTGTGTATATGTAGACAAACACACACAGTTTACCTTCATCAAAAAGATTAAAAATCTGAAATTGGGTTGCCCACAGTTTGGTTGTACAATTCCAGAACTTCACCACTTGCCTCATTTCTATATTTTTAGTAGTTTCAGTCTTTATTAACTTCTGCTTTATCTTTATGGTGAAAAATTTTGTTTATAAGGTGTTAAAAACAAGTAAGATTCATTTTAAACAAGTCTTCTGATTTTCTTTTTTTGACTAAAGGTAAGGTAAAAATTTGTTAAATCAGAGATAATAATACAAGAGGGTCCCCCCAAAATTATCTTTTAGGTCAAGACAGCATGGATTTCAAGCCATTACAAATTCCAGAAATTCCCAGAACCCAACCTAGCCCCCAGTTGGGTGGTCTGAAACCCCTTGACAGCCGAGACCCAAGACAGGAGTTTTCCAAAGACAAAAGCAATAAGATCTTCTGAATCTTTGCATGTGTTACAGAAAATCCTTTTGTCTCTCTCTGTCCATATAAAGCTAATAACAGCAGCCAGAATGATCTCCCAGATGTTTCTTGCAAGCTTTAACAGTCCCTGCAGCTCCCAGCTATTCAGCAGCTCCTTCACAGTGCTTGGCATGACCCAGCTAATACCCAGTGCTGAAAGAAAGTGATTCCTTTTTTTCTTTTCTTATCAATAACTGATCAAGCAACTAGGGCTGAATTGCTTTGGTGAGTCAGAAGTTGGGGGTGCAAATGTGCAATTACGGACAACAATGGTAATATTTTACTGAATTGCTATGGGCCAATTTACATTGGTAACTCTTTAAGAGCTGAATTGCAGGCCTTGGTTCAAGGTTAAAACCGATGACGTTGAAAGGAATGAAGGATAAACTCTTTCTTTCATCACCTAATGGGTGAATGTATTGTTGCACAGTTCTCTTTTAGTTAGTTAATAAAATGGTTGGTTACTGATAAAAAAAAAGAAAAGGAATGAAGGATGTGCAAATAGAGGAAGACTGAAACAATAATCAGCTGCATGAGAAGTCAAGCATGACCCCTTGAAATTTCAGGTTGATGGTGAGATTGGCACATCCTCTAGCTTTTGAATAGCTCATTCAATTTGGTTCCTAGAAGTGCTAATACATTGGCAGATTCTTTAGCTAGGGCAGAGGAGGTAAGAAAACAGCTTTAATGAGGTTACCCAGGGCCAGGTTGTAATCTGTATTTTTTATGGTAGTTTGGGCTCCTTCATTTTAGGGGCTAGCCTCGTACTATTGGGCCTGCTGCCCATCTTGGTGAGCAGTTAGGTATTTCAGTTTTAATGAAATGCTTCAGTTATTCATCAAAAAAATATAACTCTTTTTTTGATAAATAATATATAGATAACTAATCAAGCAAGTCTGTTAGTGACATAAAGAAAAATACTAGTACATCAGAAACATAGTGCCAAGCATCTCAACAGAAAAAAGCAGGCTATCTACCTACCCCTACCCCAGACAATGGGTGCATGTTTCAATTATTATGATTATATGAGAATTACGAAGAGTATGAATTGACATTCCTACGCCATAATTGATAGATGATAGCCCTAGTTTTCTTCACAAACTCTAGTTAATGGAGCACTCCATCAGGAGTCCATCCAACATCCTAATTTCATCAGTGAACATCCCTCGTACAAAACAATCAACTTTAAACTAGACCCTAATTCTATCAAGAAATCTATCCTAAAATTATTCCTAATTGTATAGAACTAAAACATTTTTCAACTTTCTTTTGAATCTTTTCCCCTATTCCATAATCCTTAATTCCTTATACCCTAGCTCACACCTAAAATACCTACCAAAAAAACCATAGTAAGCTCATTCATGCTCCATTCATTGTAACAGGTTTTGCATATTTATCCTGTGGAAGATTGCCTAGATGATCAACAACCATATTCTATAATTTTTCAGATTCACATCAAAAGAAATGGTCATAAAAATCACTATTTGCAAGGGTCCCATGCTGTGTTCATTGCCAAAAAAGCAACAGTGTCATACCGGGTTGTAAGATCAAGAGCTCTGAATAGTGCCACAGACAATGCAGCAACCTGCAAAATGGATAAACCTGTAACTTCCCAAAAAATGAAAAAAAAAACAAATTTTTTAACTTCTTCCACAATAAAACATTCTCAATCTCTAACCTTCCTACAGAGACATAGCAGTCACCCCTAGCAGAGATATATGCACAGAAACACCATCCCTGATCAAAACATATGCACGTGCGTGTGTGTGTGTATGTGGAAACACCATTGTCATCAGAACCTTATTAGTATAAGGTATCGATGTCAATAGGTCGGAATCTGGTTCGGGACAGGATGCATCAGTCCCATTCCAATTACTAATCGGACAAATATGAAAGATGCAAAACCAAACCAATTATTAATTGGGACAATCAGGTCTGGCCTGATTAGACCCAATTATACATTGCACCTATAATTACCAATGATAATAACAAATTAGAACTTCATCTTGATAACATAACCTTAATAAAACTGAAACTAAAATAGTAAACTGTTTATATGTTGATAAAATGTGTTGTTATGTTTATGAAATTTACTCTTTTAGATATAAAATATAACAAAAATTACAAAAAAAAAACAAGAGACCTTTATATATTATTAACTATATAATCAATTCAGGTCTGAATCAGTTCGGAACAGCAAGAACCGGTCCTGATCCAATGACTAATTGGTACAAAATCACAGAGCCAGAACAAACATAACTGGTTCAGTCAATTCGGATCTGTCAGGTAGATCCAACCCATTGACAGCCCTATGATTAGGTATTCCAATCCTACTTGGGGTGAATAATGAGTAAAAACTTCCAAGTAAAGCAGCATGTGGATTCTTGGCCAGTTTAAGAAATACAATAGAACAGAAATGCACATTCTGGCTAAGGAACCTTCAACTCAATGAGATTAATGTAAATTTATTAAATGTGTATTTGAGACTAAGCAAGGCATCTGGCTAAGTCTAAAAGGTGCTTAATATCAAAGACTAATGTGACAATCATTATGAAACATAATTTGAAAATAAGATATCATCAATGGTTATCATGAGTAAATGAGTAACACAAGCTGCTCCAGTTTGTAGTAAAAATGGGCTTTCTTGAGAAAATGTATTAATGTAATTAGTCAACTCCAGCTTAAATTGACCTTATTTGTTTTAAACAAAATCAAAGTTTCATAGCTCATCAATACATAGTTTGTGTAGAATTACATGATTATGATTAATTATTCGTTACATTAGGCTGCATGGTGCTCTATTCAGGTGACCTGCATTTGATCCATTAGGTTGTTATGTTTCACAGTTCATTGTTTCTAATGTCAATTTGCACATAATGACACTTGACCAGTTGACCCGACCATCTTAACCAACTTTCTCAAAATTTATCACCTTTTGCAGCTCACCCTAAGTTCTCTGAATACATTCATTTCTAATTTGAAATAGTTTATTGACCTTTATTCCCAATTGATCGTTGGTCATCTTCAATGTTCCACACAATTTTTTTTATCAATAACACACTTCAAATGTTCCATACAATTATTGTATAAAAGAAAGTAGAGAATGGACAAGAATGCTAGTAAAATCAACACACACATCACATGAATTATGCCCTAACAAGACCATCATTGCTTCAGGAAACAATGTCGAGTGTTTGCCAGGTCAATATTCTTCAGAAGTAGATAAACTATAAAATTCAGTATTTAATATGTACTTTCAGTTGCATGATATTAGAAACAAGATCAACATACCTCCTCTGCTGCCCCTGCACGTGTTTCAAGAGCATGGGCAAGGGCAGCCTTAAAGGATCTATCTGAATCTGAACTGCTTGGGCCTTTAAGATGGAAGTTATCATGGAACTGCAGATATACATAAGCATCCATAAGGAATCAAAATAATCTATAGGAATAACATCAACAAACTGAAAGTGAAATTAACTAGATTTTCAAATGGAAATAGCACATACCCAACTGACAAGAGGTGCCAATACATTAACAGTCAGTTTTGGGACTTCTGCTATCCTCATTAGGTGTTTTGGAAGAAGTGAAAGTAATGAAGCCTGACATAAGAAAGTGAATCTCCTTAGAACTAACATATCATGCAAACCCTGTATTACTTGGTGGATACAAGAGATAAAATTAAAAAAAGAAAACAAATTATAATAAAATTTTCAGAGGAATAACCATTGTTTATGAACCCAAAAAGAGTTTGTGCCACTGCCACCAAAGGACAAAGTCAACCAGTCAGATATGGATTGCCAACTAAAGACATTTTTCCTCATTTGGTAAACTATATACAAAAGTGCTTAATGTAGATTGCAAACTGTAAAAACAAAGTATCCATAAAGCTGCAAAGTCCTTAAAAGAGATTAATGGAATTATGAAGAATCTTGCATGAGGAGTTGCAGATGATGTCTCCTTGGTTGAAATGAAAAAACATGATCGACTTCCAAAAAGTAAAAGACATGCACATGTACAAGAAAAAAAACAGATGTGACTGAGTTCATGTGAACTAGATATGACTGACAATAGTAGATTAGAAGAAGAAAACGCCTAAGTCGCATCAATATTAACAAAAGAAGTAACTGTTGAGACACAAATAAAGGGAGTAGAGAGACAAGTGTACAAGAAAAGGCCACATCAGCCTTTAAGTAATGTAATTGACAACCAACCACTAGAACAAACTAAATAACAAACTGGACAAGTGGAGAGGCTGATATAACAGAATTTAAATAAGGAAAGGAAGCCAGAAGAGGAATTATTGATTTTGGGAATACAATCTCTCTCTCTCTCTCTCTCTGTGCCGAATCGGGAAGGGCAAGAAGAACGTAGTCACACCAGTCATCGAAGCGGATCAAGAACGGCAAGAATCGAGTTTCCCGTCTTCGCAGGGGGAGATCCCACGTCCTGGCTTCTGCGAACTGAAAGGTACTTCGATTACCACGATACGCAGGGACCTGATTGTGTTCCATTAGCTTTCCGCACACCTGGAAGGGGAGGCGATCGCCTGGTATCAGTGGTACCGGCGACGGCACCCAAGAGCCACATGGGTGGACTTCACCGATGCCTTAACCATGAGATTTGGAGTCTCGGCTTTTGAAAACTATGATGAAATCCTCGCTAAGCTACGACAGACCGGCTCCGTCCAAGATTATCAGATGGCGTTCGAAAGGTTAGTTGTGCGCATGCAAGGGTGGCCAGAAAACGCACTTGTCGGCAGTTTTGTTGGTGGACTCAGGGAAGAATTACGGCTGGAGGTTAAAGCCATGCAACCCACCACCGTTCTTGACGCACAGCCTTAGCTCGACTCCATGAAGACAAACTAAATCGGGCAAGAAGGATTAATCGACCTTTGGGAGCTGCGGTCAGACCAGGTATACCGAATCCATAACCGGGTATCTTGGGTGAACTGGAGTCCAGACCAGGAGTAGGAATCACAAGCAAGGAAGCCAACTCTGGTTCAGGCCCTGGCTCAGCCAAGAGGTTAACCTGGGCTGAAATGCAAGCCCAACGAGAAAAGGGCCTTTGTTATGCATGTGGAGACAAATTCGGACTGGGCCATCGCTGTAAGATCCCGCAAGTATTCTTCCTTCAGCCCGAAACCAAAAACGCCGAGCAATCAGTAGACATTGATGAGCCAGTGGACAACCAAGAATGGGGGCAATGGACAAAGGAATACCCGGAAGTATCCCTACAAGCCTTGACCAGTCTTGCCTCCTCTCAAACTATGAGAGTAACCAGACTGGTATAAGGGCGCCATGTGTCGGTTCTTATAGATAGTGGTAGCACTCTCAACTTCATTACCCAAACATTGGTCAAACAACTAGGGATTCCGGTCCAACCATGTACAGCATTCCGGGTGCACGTAGCTAATGGGAGCAACCTGGTGTGCGATAGTACATGCACAGGATTAAAAGTGAAGATACAAGGACACGAGTTCGAGGTAGATCTACATCCCCTAGAAATCAGTGGAGCAGATGTAGTTCTCGGAGTCCAATGGTTAAGGCAACTAGGGCCGGTGATATGTGACTAGGCCCGTCTCACAATGGACTTTCAAGTGAGCAGCTCACAGGTGCATATTCAAGGACAGCTGTCCAAGGATCCAGGACCCATTAGTTTCGCCACACTAAGAAAACAGGCAGCAGACCCAGCCCACATCATTTTAATGCAGATAGACTCCCACGGGAACGGCCCAATTCTAGCCCAAGGAAGTAACTCTAGCAGATCCGAAGAAGCCCACATACAACTACAGCAGCTACTTCAGAAGTTTTTAGTGATCTTCCAAGAGCCTAAGGAACTACCACCGAGACATGCCCATGATCATTGCATTCCATTGCTGCCCAGAACGGCACCCACAAATGTAAGGCCCTATCGTTACCCCTATTTTCAAAAACTAGAGATTGAGAGACAAGTGCAAGATATGCTTGATAGAAAAATTATACAACCCAGCCAAAGCCCATTCTCCTTGCCGGTATTACTTGTGAAAAAGAAGGATGGGACATGGCAGTTTTGTATAGACTATAGGGCCCTGAACAACATTACTGTGAAGGATCAATTTCCCATACCGGTAATCAATGAACTACTAGATGAACTCGGTCGGGCCACAATATTCTCTAAACTAGACCTGAGATCGGGATATCATCAAATTCGGGTCCATGAGGGTGACATTCACAAGACCGCCTTTCGTACACACGAGGGGCATTATGAGTTTTTGGTCATGCCGTTTGGGTTGACCAATGCGCCAGCTACGTTCCAAGCACTTATGAATGACATATTTCGACCCCATTTGCGCAAATTTATACTCATTTTTTTATGATATACTTGTATATAGCRCTACATGGGACGAACACCTAGTACATCTACAAATCACCTTGGAACTACTAAGGACTCATAAACTCTTTGCAAAGGAGTCAAAGTGCGCATTGGGACAGACTCAAGTACACTACTTAGGGCACGTAGTCGAAAACGGCATTGTAGCAACAGACCCGGAAAAGATCTCAAGCATGATAAATTGGCCCCGACCTCAAAATGTTAAGGAGTTACGGGGCTTCTTGGGTCTAACAGGGTACTACCGGCRATTCATCAGAGGRTATGGACTGATTGCTGCCCCCTTGACAAGTTTACTTAAGAAGAATGGKTTCTGCTGGACTAGGGAGGCCCAACAGGCCTTCGAGATGCTCAAAACAACTGTCTTGTCCCCACCGACGCTCGCACTTCCAAACTTCTCAAAGGACTTCATCATTGAATGCGATGTGTCAAGCCAAGGAGTAGGTGCGGTCCTCATGCAAGAAGAAAGGCCACTAGCATTTTTCAACAAAGCAATGACAGCACAAAAATGGGCCAAGTCAGTATACGAACGCGAACTGATAGCAATTGTTCTCGCAGTTCAGAGGTGGCAACCCTACCTTCTAGGGAGAAGGTTCATCATACGAACTAACCACCATAGCCTGAAATTTCTGTTAGAGTAGTCCGTACTATCCCCGGAACAATAGCGATGGATAGCCAAATTACTCGGCTACGATTATGTCATTAAATACAAGGCAGGGCACAGTAACAAGGTGGCGGATGCGTTGTCACGCCAACCACAACTATTTCCATTACTTCTCACGGGCCCAATGTGTTCCATCATGAGTCAGTTAAGGGAAGAAGCTGAAAGACACCCACAACTGAACAAGCTGCGTTCACAGGTTCAAGAGAACCCTTCTAGCCACCCAGGGTACACAGTGGAGAATAACTTGCTATTGTATAAATGTCGAATGGTGATACCACAAGATTCAGCCCATATTCAGCAGCTTCTTGAAGTGTTCCACTCATCACCAGCAGGAGGACACTCAGGGATTTTGCACACTTACAAGAGACTAGCCACCCAATTCCACTGGAAAGGCATACGGAATTCGGTCCAAAAATTCATAGCCGAATGCGTCATTTTCCAGAAAAATAAGGCTGATACCTAGTCTCCAGCAGGTCTACTACAACCACTCCCAATTCCTACACAAGTGTAGGCGGATATATCCATGGACTTCATAACAGGGCTTCCCCTTTCCTATGGCAAGTCCGTCATTCTCGTAGTTGTTGATAGATTCACCAAATACTGCCATTTTCTCCCTCTTTCCCACCCCTTTACAGCTTCAATGGTAGCTAAGATTTTTACTAAGGAGGTGGCACGACTGCATGGTACCCCTAACTCTATTGTCTCAAACCACGACCCAATTTTTATGAGTCGTTTCTGGGCAGAACTTTTTCGACTACAGGGAGTGAAACTCTTCAAATCTACCAGCTACTATCCTCAAACAGATGGGCAAGCTGAGGTGGTCAACCGAAGTTTGGAAACCTATCTAAGGTGCTATGTAGGGGATAGGCCATGTCAGTGGCTCAAGTGGCTTCATTGGGCGGAATGGTGGTACAATACCACGTATCACAGCGCAGCAAGAATGACTCCCTTCTGGGATCTATATGGACAGGACCCACCTCCCCTACTCCCATATGAGAAAGGGTCTACAGCAGTAGCAGCAATGGAAGACCAACTCCTCTAGCGAGATAGGGTGTTACAAGATCTCAAATCCCACCTCCGTCGAGCCCAACAATGGATGGCACTCTTACAACAAAAAGCATAGGCCTGTCCAGCACCAGATTGGGGAGCAAGTCTTCCTTAAACTACAACCACACATGCAAGTTTCAGTAGCAGGCCACAGGTGGAACAAACTGAGCCCAAGGTACTTCGGCCCATTTCGGATTGTGGAACGCATTGGGTCTGTGGCATACAGGCTTGACCTTCCAGCAACATCAAAATTGCACCCTGTATTTCATGTATCTCTATTAAAGAAATGGCCAAAAACAGGAGCAATAACAACAACCACCCTCCCATCATTCTCAGA
>NW_010729074.1:3628963-3653598 GCF_000365185.1 Nelumbo nucifera
GCAAAGGGAATCACATCGAACCAGAGGCATTGGTGGTATGGTSARGTCTCCCACTYGARGATGCAACTTGGGAACCTTACTTGGACTTACAGAATAGATTTCCACATCTTGACCTTGAGGGCAAGGTCGCTTTCGAGGGAGGAGGGACTGTTGAGACACAAATAAAGGGAATAGAGAGACAAGTGTATAAGAAAAGGCCACGTCAGCCTTTAAGTAATGTAACTGACAGCCAACCACTAGAACAAACTAAATAACAAAATTGTATCGAAAGTGTTATAAATAACGAAAGGAAGCCAGAAGAGGAATTATTGATTTTGGGAATACAATCTCTCTCTCTCTCTCTCTCTCTCGTTCAGGAGGCAGGCTTCCTCGAAAAGTCCCCGAGTTAGGCAGTTACCTAACAGTAACAATAGACTAAACAAGAGAAAACAAAATAACAAGGAATTGAAAGTGTACACAAGCATTCCATGC
The DNA here is from genome assembly GCF_000365185.1 of Nelumbo nucifera. The sequence continues at coordinate 3,629,435 of NW_010729074.1, forward strand.
CTCTATGTTGCACAATGCAAGGAAGTACCTGAATAAGAGGATCATTGCAAGCTTTGTCAATTAATCTTCCTCGTGCTATTAAGCATAGCAAATGCACCTTATGCACAAGCTCAGCCAATTCCTGGAAGGATGGCAAAGGGGAAAAATCTTAAAACTGTTCATAAAAGAAAAGTCACAATCAGAAGAATAAAATCCCCAACAAAACTTTCAAAAATGTTACATAATGCTTTTTGAGTTACCTTGTCTTCAACAGAAGCTCTTCGAATAGACTTCCGCTTAGCAGGAGACAGTGACTCACTGAATTCAACAGTCACCTCCCCTGTGAGATTATTAAGATGATAGGATCTAGAATTTGAGACGGGTATAGAACCATCCTCCCAGTCTGACTCATCCATATCTTCTTCCTGACCAGGATAAGTACAGGAAATAATTGGCTCCTCAACTTTTCTTTCCAGCTGAGTGCTTTTATTTGGATCTTGACCTCTAGCTCCAACTACCTTTGCACCAAATGTAGCTTTCATGTTTATATCTTGTTTATCACTCCCATTCTGTCCATCTTCTGGCTGGATACGTAAACAATTAGAAGTCATCAATAGGTAGGAAGTGGGAAATGAAAGCATAATTGACTGTTGCTGTAGTCAGACCTTTTCTTAATACTTCACAGAGAATAGAACAAATACCAACTAGCACATGGAACTTGAAATCAAGTAAAATGGGTGGACCTCAGTAATAACACATGAATAAAAGTGCCACTAGGATACATTTATTCTAGAGAGAAATTGAATATATATCTATATCTATATATACATACATATATATATGCACAAACATAGTTAAAAACTGTAAGTTGCTTGTAATTGTCCTCGATATCTATCAGTTGGAAAGCAAGGTTTTTTCTGATAATGAATAGAATTTAATTCTGTTGACTTTCAGAAAAAGAAATTCAATTGAAAGAAGTAGTACGATGCTTCACCTTCTAAACTACAAGTATCCTTACGTTTTCTGTACAAAAAAAGTGGAAAAGAGGAACCACTGAGACTAACCATTGCATCAGACTCAGAATTACTAATGGAGCTCCCTTTTTTCTTCTTCCCTAGTGAGTTGCAAAAACTTGCTTGTTTCAGAAGGCTGCCTTCATCCCCTCTCGACAAACCATTATCATGATATAATGTTGTGCAACTGTTGCATTCCATAACATCTTTAGCCTTCGTTGCATCCTTCTTTCCTGCCAAAAGGAAAACTGACCGTTACGTGCTTGATGCTACATCAATAAACATGTCCATGTACTTGCATGCAATGGTTCAGAGTTCGGTTATCTTCATGGAGGGGAATTATTTAATATTTCAATTTCAATTTCAACTTATGTTTATATGTCTTTTTGGTTTAGATACTTAAGAATAAAAAAGAATTTTCTTTGGCTTAACAGCCCACTGGTGAGAAATCTATTGTTAATCTCCTAGTCTCTCTATAAATGAGAGAAAACATGCAAGTTAAATTATCTTATCTATGAAATATCAATCCATTAGAGACCCATCTCCTTGAAGAACGAATCTCTTTCATTTGTTTCTCTCTCCCTCTATCTCTATTGTGTCCTCTCTTCTGATTCTACGAGTTCACCATTGTTCAAGATGGGTCCTAATCCAAAGCAGGCCAAGCAGAAGAGTAAGTACGATCTTCTTGACACTCAGCCCCACTTTAATTTTTTTCTAGTTAAAGTTAACAGAGTATAGCCCACGAAGCAGAAACAAAAAGTGTCAATATTAACTCATTTCTCATTCTATTCTCCTAGGTATGAATGACACTTACCATTCTACATGTTGAGATATTAATGTAATTGAAAATAATTAAATCCCAGCTCTCATAATCAATTACACCAACTCCACAAGTGGAACAATTCAGTGCCAACTCAACCGAGTTGCCACCACAACCATATTGAGCTAATCGACCCACAGCCCACCCCTAGCGCAATGAACCTAAAACGAAAACAAATTTCAATAGCCACCATCTTGTTTCTTGCCTAAACAGAACTAGACGATACGATGGAAGCAAGTGCAATAACAGAGTTACTTCCGAGTTCATAGGAATCTAAACCCTAGCAGAGAACGTGCCACTATCATCTTCTTTTCGTAAACAAGTTCACGTCCCCACTCCCTCAATTTACCTACCACCAATATAAAGCATAACAAAAGCAGATACAACAGCTAGGGAAAAGCAAAAGGAAAAGAATGAGAGAAAATAAGGAAATTAAAAAAAAGAAAAATAATTTTTTGAACGTTCACTAGCCAAATAGATCATCTTCGCAATGAAAGCTTTCATTTCGAACCAAAGAATATTTCAGGGTTCAGATTCCGGACATACGAGTTGATAACATATTTTCAACCAAGGAGAGAAAAATTAAGGGGGAAATGTGTGGTTTTGGAACAAAATTTCTGAAGATAGAAAGGGAGCCGAAGAGGGAGAAAGAAAGTTTGATGGAGATATCAATTAGGAGGAAAAGGAAACCACAGTAAGATGAATTTGGAAGTGCGTACCCGTTGATTCCCGTTGCCGTTTCGACTGATTTCTAGGTCGCATTTTGAACGTTTCCTTTGGTCACTAAGAGTTGCAGAAGAACGAACAAAAAAAATGCACGTCTTAACTTTGCACGGGTAGACCTTGGAAAGACATTCTTCCCGGGAAAAACAAAACAAACTCGGCAATTACTGACCCGGACTATATCAGAGTCGACCTAACTCGGAGTGAAACACACTGACGTCTCGTACTCTCGTCAGTCATGACTCGTGAGTCGTGAACTCGTGAATCGTGATCTCTCGGGCTTCCTTCTGCGGGTTTCTTTAGGGTATGACCGTACGGGAAATAGATCATACGGTTTAGGTCCCGTTGGCTTTAAGTTACTTATCCGGGTAAGTATAGTTACGTGGTAAGGTCTAAAGCGCCTGTTTCCACGTGTTTTGGATCCTCAATTTTTTTTAATATTAAAAGGCATGTTAAAAGCTTTTTAAAAAACCAAAATGTGAAAAAAAAAACTAAAAAAAATAAAATTTCGGCCGTTTCTAAATATCGATACGATACAATTGAAACTCGTATCATATCGATACTTTGAACCTTGCATTCAAGTGTTGACAACTTTTCCCCTAGGTGGGAAAGTTATTTACCCACCTAGGAAATGGATATCACTTATCCGAATAAATGATACCCAGAAAATAAACTTTCCCTGATCCCCACATAAATTTCAAAAAAAAAAACATAGAATTCTTGGTCATTGGGAACCAAAATACCATTGACCAACTTTCCCCTTTTTCAAAATCCGAAAAAAGATCACCCCCTTAAAGTCACTTCAATATGCATCCCATATGTTAAACTGTTCGTAGAGACCTAGAGGGATGGGTATGAGTTTGCCTCCACATGAACCCGCGACTCAGTAACATGTAGTTTTCTGAACTTGTCACACACTGTAGGGTTCAACCCAATACGATCCATTCTGATTTCAGCCTTCTAATTACATATTTTATTTTTATAATTATAATAAGTATGGTTTTCAACCATCATTGATTTGGGCAATTGGACCGTTTGGCTCAGAACCGTTCAAGCAATTAGTTCTATTTAACCTATAACCCATATCTTGGCCAAAAACTATTGACTTAGTCCTTGACTCACTAACGTGGGCAGTTAATCCATCAATCTGTTTAACCCGAACTAACGGCTTTTAGTTGTTTTTTATTTTTTTTAAATTGGAATAGACCATCCGTTTGACCTGAATGATTGAACCGCTGACCCAGAAATTCATGACCAAAGCGGTTCTATTTCTAGGTTGGTTTTTAAAACGTTGATAATAAGTTTTGAAAACTTAAATACCATTGATTTGAATTGAAATTTGATTTATTTTTATTGGTTTTTAGGTGTCACTTTTAGAAATAATGGAGGGCAATCCTAACCCCACTATATACCTGAATAAACCTGATCCTAGTGTCAAGTGACTCAAGTCAAGTTTAGCAATTAGCTAAATCCATTAACATCGCTTAAGGCTGTAATTGGTTTGAAGGAAAATGTAGAGAAACCTTTACAAACCCTGTATAGGTTTCCCTACGTTTCTCTTCTTTTCCTTACCCTTTTCTTCACACCAAACATAGCCTAACTGTTTTAACATGATCTTTTTATTTTTCTATCAGCATGAATTTTTTCACTTATTCAGTGGGCTTGAATAAGCCCAACTTGTGGGATTGAGTTGGGCTTAGGTTGGGTCTGGGTTCATCTAATTTCTCTACTTCCTTTTGCCAAATGTTCTTATTTCCAAGACTCAAAGGTTGAGGTTGATTTACTTTTAGCATTATCTATACTATTATAAAGTTTGATACTTGTATTGATTTTGGTGCAGATTATAAAAATTAAATTCAATATACACTAATTATATATAAAAGGGCATACATAAACTTTTTACCATATACATACATACAAGGATTGAGGTTGGTTTATTTTTGTCATGCTTAAAAAAAAAGAAAAAAGCTTTTCCTTTAAGCTTACAACTAGCGGGGACCCGTGCGATGCACGGGATTTATTAAGAGAAAGCTAAATAATAAAAAGGGTCATACACTAAAATACCCCTTATAGTTTCATGGATTTACTAAAATCTACCTTATAGTTAGCATTTTACTAAAACACCACTTATAATTTGCATTGGATTTAATCAATCTTCCATTAGATGACAGTGAAAAATGATAGTGTTGACCTAATGTTCATTTAAATAAATTTAATCAAAAGAAAATAAAAATAGAAATACCATTTTTGCCCTTAATAAGACATGGGCAACCACTCTATTGGCTACATTTGTTCAATTTTGTTTTTTATACAAAAAAAAGTGTTAGGGGTATTTTTGGAATAAAAAATCATGGGCCTAAGGGCAAAACAAACACTCCTTAATAAAATCGTGGGCCTAAGGCCCCAACCTCGATTCTGAAATTAACCCCCATCTCCGATCCCTAACGAGGATGGGTTCCCCGTGGGGACCTGAATCCCCAAAATATTTTCAGATAATAGTATTTTTTAAAATAAATAAAATTTTTAAATTATAAATAATCTTTTAAATATGTTTTGATATATATAGTTGGGGTCGAGGTGGGGCAGGGACCTCAATCCCCATCCCCAACCCCAACCTCGATGGGGGATTCCTATTAATCCTCATCCCCTCCCCCGCCCCACCAAAACAATCCCCACCCCCAGCCCCATTGGGTCAAGGAAGTCAGGTCCCCGTCAGGGATGGGAAAATTGCCATCCCTAAAAGTGTGTTCTAATAAATGACCATAATAGAAACACATAATAGTATACAATTGTTTTATATTTTCAACTTTTTAAATAATTAATAATTATTCATATTTTATACACTACTTTTAATACAATTTTAATAATACAAAAATAATAATAATTAATTTCAAATAGGTTTATTTATCAAACTGATGAAACCAACAAGCCCAATTAACTCAACCCGAGTTGGTCAGTTTTCTAGCATTTTATGTTGGCTTTGGTTAAAAAATTTCCCAATTTAACCAAATTGGATCAGTTCCACTTTGGCCATTTATAAACCGACCAAAATCGAACGACCTAACCATGATATATATTATTTTATATTTTAAATATAATTTTTAATATGGAAAAGTGGGAAATTTCCCATATTTCTTAGTCTAAAATGTTTTATATCATAAATCTAATTTTAAATTTATTTTTTAATAATTGCACTGTAATTTTTAAAATTTAATTTAATTTTTAAGTTCAAATCTTTTGAATAAATTGACCAAACCAATACAACTTGAGTTGGCCAACTCCCTAACATGACCAGGTCAATTTGGTTGGCCAAATAAACTACGACTGTACCGAACCAACTCATGAACACTCATATTTTCAGCTAAATTAATAGTCTTATCTCTAATAAATAACAATAGTTTAATTTCCCATAATTATTGAAAATTTATAGAAAAATACACAATTATTGAAAATATATTGATAATGAAAACTACAATAATTACAGAAATTACAAAAATACAATAAGTACTAAAAATATATTAACTTAGTCAATAAATAGTATAATCTCAAATAATAGTTTAATCTCTACTAAATATTAATCAATAACTTATAACAAAAACACAATAAATACAATAAGTACAATAAATTAATTTTAAAAATTTCAATGATAGTAATGTAATCTCCAATAATTATTGAAAGTTTTTTATTAAATAACTTAACAAAATAAAATTATACATACTTATTGAAAATACATTTATCACAAAAGATAATAAATATTAATTTTAGTATATATAATTATATAATAAATATAGATTAAGAGTTTAAATTATTGTTAATAAATATTATTTGTTTGAAAGTTATTTTCTCGAATTATTACTTGATATAAGTAAAATTAATTATTTATAATATTATGTAAAAATATTAAATTATTATTAATTTCAATATTGTGTTATAACTATTTTTCTACTTCTTAGATTTTTTTTTTTTAAATTTGTTACATAATTTATTTATGTTAACTATTTAAAATCTAGTTATGTTAAATATTTTGTTATTTAAAATACTTAGTTATTTAAATACTTAAATAATATGTAAAATATTTAAGTTTTAAAATATTAATTATTTATTGAATTTAATTTTCCATAAAATCATAATTTATACTATTATTACATAATTTCCTTATTAAATTTGTAATATATTAAATTATTATTCATTTAAATATTATGTTATAATTATTTTTCTACTTTGAAGATTTTTTTTTTAATTTATTACATAATTTCGTTATTTTAACTATTTAAAATCTAGTTATGATAAATATTTTATTATTATTATTATTATTTTGAGGCAAAGTGATGGGGAACTCTTAATAATCATTTGGAATCCAATTCTAATAATAAGTTTCTGTTTGCTGTAAAAGGACCGTGAATAATCAGAAATGGCCTAATGGATCCAGAATTAAGATATTTCTACTCTAAATGAACATCTCTCTTTTCTTCCTGGGTCTCTCTCCCTTCTACCTAGTGTGGACTCTAGTTCCTCTCTTTGTGTTACATTTGTCTATCTTTCTTTTGGTCATGTAAATATATAGAGAACTAACTACTTGGCTCATATTATGGCCTTTGTGGCCAAGCCTTTTGTTAGGGAGGAAATTTGGTTTGATCCTCCCCCTTTTTTCGGACTTTAATCTCCATATGCAATAGAAGTATTTTTTTATCAAAAAAATTGCATATATATAAACATTAAATAAATGCTAATATAATAGTTATACATACATTATCAAGTTATATTTTGGTTGGTTCTGATTGACTAAGGCCTCAATTTTAATCCAACTTAAAGTTAAGTCAAGTTCATACTTTTAACCCTAATCCTAACTGAATCTTCAACCCAACCCAACTTTTTTTCTAACTGAGTTTGGGATATCCCAGCCCAAATTACAGCCCTGGCTGATGGACATTGAATGGTCTGTAACCCAAATGTGATTATACTTGTTTTTAATGATTTACTTGTTTGCATTGTAAATAAAGTAAAGTAAAGTAAAGACTAAAATAAAGTAGAATAAAACCGGCTCTGTTAATTGTTTTGAATGCAATTTCAGTTGTTTAATACAAATGCCTTTATTTTGTTTCATGTTTTAGTAAAAATCTAACAAGAACAAACCAGAAATTACATCAAATCATTTGCACTTTCATAATTTTGTGCCAGTGCAAATGAAAATGCACTGCAAACAAATAAAGAAAATTTTGTAAGGTATGAAAACTGCTTCAAGTTCAAGTTTGCGCTCCACAGAAAACCCCAACCATGTAATTAAATGGGCCGGAGATGTTCCCATGCACAGCTTAGATGTGAACGTGGGGCATGGGGCGCAAATCCAAACTCGACCACTTCAGCTTCTTCTTCTTGTTATATGATACAACTACTTAATCAAAGATAAGAGTAATAGACGTCAATAGAGAACGAGTTGTGACAGATCAGCTCGTTTCAATAACTAGGGCCTAGCCTACCACAGTACCAACCAACCTCTGATTTATAGAAATGATATAGGAATTGAGCAAGGAATTGTTGGGGAAGCTTCATTTTAACGCTTCCCCCAATGGTTAAGCAATTATTCATTGTTATGCTGATGTGGTGCCTAATGGCACCGTTGTGAATAAACGATTTTATTATTATTTTTTTCAATTTTGCAAACAAATCAAATACAAATGTTTAATGAATAAACGAAAGTTGTACTAAACACATACTTAGTGTACCAGCTTGTGTTGCACATTAGGCTTAGACTTGAGTACACAATGATGCTTTGGAACAAGATGAGGCCAATGGCCCCATAGTTGAGTACGGCATCCCTCCTACAGTGGAGTTGCAGGATCAAACTCACGTATCTGAATGTGGTCATTAAGGGCAACTAAACCCCAGTTGTTAATGCTCATTAGACCAAGTAAGTTGTAACTTCAGTCCTAGTTCAACAGATGCAATCCATCAAACCAATGAAATAGATAATGCTGTAGGTTAGAAAGAAGTCCCAAGGGAGAAAATGAGCTATTGAAAAGTGTAGGATATCCAGAAATCAACATGATAGATATAACTTCCAAAAACTTGTAGAGAGTAGTTAAATGTAGGAGATTAATAACTATAGCAACCTATGAAATAATTGATGTCATTGTGCTTGCTGCATCCTCTGAACAGAAAAACAGGAAACAGGATTCATAGAGTAGCCAACCCCATATAGGTGGGACAACCCCATTGCGCTTGCTGCAGCTTGCTATTTTTGTTGGAGACTAAGAAGACATACTTTCAATTCCATTAATGGAGTTTCCACACCATCTTCTTCTCGAGTAGAGATAACAAAGGTTGCAAACAATCACTACCACGATTTTCCGAGTATGGGTTGGATTGGATGTTATTGGTCCCAAGATGTAGCCTTTTCCAGGTTTATGCATTCATGGAAATTAAAATGGGAATTACAGTATTTTCTGGCAAATGCTTTTGGACATGCATGGGCACCGGGCAGTGACCAACATTCCCACCGAAGTCGAGATTCATACAAGTCATGTGTAGACAGGTATCAATATATCATGATTTAAGAAGTCTTGTCACAGTAGGAACTGTTTGAAAGAGAAGCTATACTGTGAGAAAGTAAACTTCAAAAGAGGAAAATAATGCAGTACTTGTTCCGTGTGAAATTCTTTTGCCTTGCACCTGGTTTACTGGTCTTAACATTGTTATTAAGACATGATGATACGATTGCTTCCAAGGAATTGCCGATATTTCGAAGAGTAAGTTTTAACAAAATTTTCAGTTGAATTGTGTTGCTGAGGTCCATTGAATAAGATTTATTTTCCTTTTCCTTCTGTGAACCTTTTAACTGTCGAACAAGTAGCAACTGATGTTTAGATGAAGCAAAATATCAACATTTTTTCTCAAGAATCTCAATAGTTTTAGCGATGGATAGTCAATTAGAAATTTGAAGGCAATATTGACAAGATTATCCTCTGCCCAAGTATCTATTAAATTCGTGATTTGTTTAGCTTGTAATCCAAACAGATCTACAGGAAGGAACCCTTTTCATTCTAGCCATTCATTTCTAAGATTTTCCCTTCTTTTTCTTACTTCTATGGACATCTCTGTTGTCTTTATAGCAAATAAAAAATTGAATAAAAGGAAAGAAGACAAGTGAAAGTATACAAGCTTCATGACTTTCTTTATGAAAAAAGGTAGTCAACAAATTTGAGTATACAAAAATGTATGAACAAGGGTGGAGGATGAACAAAGCAAATTCAAGAAGTAACCTTAGGGTACATACAACTGTTGATGAAAGAAATGGTTGTCATTAGGGAACACCAACATCTTTCTTCAGATGAAGCTCTCCTGATTCCGTCCTGTTGAAAAGCTTCTCAACCACTTCATTCCAGTTGGTTCTTCCTTGACTGGACTTTGATGTTGCATTTGAGACCTCTTCAGCTTGATTATGGGAAGCCAGCCCATCTGGTTCCCCAGAGGCAGAGGGTTCTTCTGGTTTCACGGCATGAGGTACATTCAAACTGACAGCTCTTTCTAATGCATCCTTGTGTTCTTTTTCAAGGGTCTGTAACCTCTGGATCTTTTGGGTTTGAGGAGGAACTGTCACAGTTAAAGCACTACTTTCCCTCATTCTCTGCATTAAATAAACAGTACTATTAAATTTAGGAGCAATTTGTTCCCTCCAAGAGAAAGATAGAAAGATATTGAAGAAAAACTCACAGCAACAGAATCCAAGAGCAATCAGTTCCAGAATGGGTGCTATAATTCATTTTCACAGAGAGCAGAGAGGAAAGGAAAAGAAAAAATTTACAAGGAAGATGCTCTGCAATGGAATACACAACAATCAAGAGATACTTGGACAAAAAGACCTGGGTTTTCCTTGGTGCTTGATTCTTATGATGCATGATATGCTCAATTACTCAAAGATAAGAAAACAGGGTGAAACCTTCATAAGATTTGGTTGACACTTGACAATTTCTAAAGAAATAATCGAAGACATTTTCAGCATTTACGAGATTCCAATTAATGGTTATTTATGACTTTCTAAAATTATGCAAGTATATGACTATCAGTCTTTTTCTTAAATAAACAATTTCATAAGTTATAAATGAGCCACATAAGGAGAGTTGAGAAGTTGATTGCTAGCAATTGAACCTTTTCTCCATTTCAGAGTTTATGCAAAAGGTCATATCAAGTCTACCTTAAGACATATTGCGCAAAGCATTTAATAGACTAGATATCTATAGTAGGTGGATTTTGTTAGCCAACTATTTTCTAAATATTGAAATTCTAGTTAATTACATGTACTGACAGAATTCTAAGTTTAGACTTCTTTTGCACTTGCTTTAGCAACAACATAAGGTTAATTCTGTATAGGAACTCATTTATGAAAAAAAGCACAAGTGACAGATCACCAATCACAGCTATAGTGTAATCAGTAAAGAAAAGGTATGAAATAGCAAATAAGCATGTAAATGCACTCCCCCCATCACCACCCAAGAAAAGGAGAAAATAAAATAAATGTAAGCCTAGTATACGATTGATATTTATAGTGAATAAATTCTCAAATCTTGCTAGGGATTGCATAGAATGCAATAAAGATGCCTACATTCAACATGTTGATATGGCTATTTTTCCCATAGTCCATTACTGCTAACACTAACTTTCTGACACGTACTGTATGAGCAGCAATTACTTTGGCATACAGCATCGGTGACGAATTTCAAATATCTATAAGTACCTGATGTGTCATCCTCTAGGAAGTAGGAATCATGGCTTGGGACATGGACCTCAGTTAAATATTGAGTTATATAAATTATTAAATATTCTAAGCATGGAATATAAGCAAGGCAATTAAAGAACTTGGAAAATCAAAGCATTGGGATGACATCTAAAATTGATGAGTGCCATTATTTTTATTTCCTTTAAGCTTGGAGCATCATCATTGGTGTGGCAAGACCCATGATTTTTGAGGTCTCCTTGTACCATTGCAGAATGAAAATAATTGAGTTCTTGTTTCTTGATATAGATATAGTGAAGTATCGAACATCAGACTATTAAGAATCAAAGTTGTCTGTCTTGCTAATGGAAATCACTGTAACTCATTTATTTCTTCAGATATGTGCCACAATCTAGTAATTCATTATACCCAAACCTTGGAAGATTATGCAACAAAGTTTGCAGTTCAACTTTTTAACTAAACCAAACTACCAAAGTTGGGTCCAGTTTCTAGAACATCAATGTCCTTTATTCTTACACATGTAATTTCTTCTTATCATACAGAGTTACAGTACTCTGTTAGCTATTCATAATTTAAATATGATAGAACTTTTTGTTGGAGATCTAGGGAACAACATAAAACCTTGGAAGACAATCTCGCTGCTTCAAGCTTCTTTTCCTGGAACATGCTTAAGGGGTTTTCCACCACATTTTATGGTTGCCATTCACCTGATTTAAATGTTTCAAACTCTCTGGAATATTGATTATTTGTGAACTACTTCACAAAAATTTGTGCCATAAGAAAGGGAGGTCGCACCTTGTGCCTCTCAGTGGGATGCTTGTAACAGTTCTCATATTTACTTAATAAAATTCCTCTTCAATTATCAAAAAAAAATGATTTGTGCCATACGAAGTGTACATCCAGCCCTGACTTTTCTATGCCAATACTTATATATGGTAAGGTAAACTAGCCAAGTATGCAGAAGGAAACTAGTGATGAGAATTGATGTAGGGAGAACCTGCAAAACAAGGGAAATCTAATTAAACTACTAAAAAGGATTGTTAGGCTTGATGATCTATAAGGGATGGTTACGTTACAGAAGAAATTAGGACAAGTGCATGGTTTTTCTTGGATGATGTTAGTTGACCTAGGGAAACTTCTCTCAAAAGAGTATGTGAAGGGAAATGCAGAATTGTTCTGAATTATTGGAAGCACTTGCTAGAGTCTGATTATATCAATCCTATTAGTGTTGAGCAGTCCTATCCAAGGGTTTGATGCTCTTCAGTGCTGAAATCCAAGAAAACAGACAAAAACAAGACTAAAGAGCCTTAGAATAGCTCTAGGGTCAATGCTCAGAATATTCTCCAAACTTCATTACATATTTTGCAATCAATACAAAGATATACAGACTCCTATGGTCAGCCAGACTACACCTACTTTGACTTCAACTAAAAAATTACAAAATTGACCACTCTTGATAAAAAAAGGCCAGTACCCAATGTTAGTCCCAGCTATTGGGAGTCTTGGGGGTGGGGGACTGGAAGTGTCTTCTCTCTCAGCTATCCGGAGTCTTGACCACTCTTGATAAAAATAGGCCAGTACCCAATGTTAGTCCCAACTATCAGGAGTCTTGGGGGCGGGGGACTGGAAGTGTGTTCTCTCAGACTCAAGCCCATATTCTCACACTTGTCAGACTGAGATTTTACCATTACACCAAGTGATGGCCACTTGGCAACTCCACCTTAATGCAAAAGAAAATTTTAAACACCTCCTCTTCTACTTAATAACACATGAAATTTAAGTACAACTGATGGACAATTAGATCAAATAATCCCTAAAACCAGATCTAACACAAAAAAAAATGTTAATGGCTAAATGTGTTGAGGAAAGAGAAACCAAGTGTAGTGTCGTCACAAGAAACAAAAAATTGCAAAGGTGGACAGAAGAAGTTGGTCCTTTGCCCCATCCTAGGGAGCTCCTGGAGGAATTCTTACAATATGAAAAGATGAAGAATTGGAGTGTAAGGAGGAATTAGTTGGGCAATTCTCAGTTTCAGTGAAGTTCAAAAAGGAGACTAATAGTAAAGATTGGGTGTTGACAAATGTGTATGGCTCTAACTCTTATAGAGATAGAGACCTTTTCTGGGAGGAATTAGCTGCATTTAGGGGATTTTGGGAGGCCATGGTGTGTGGGTGGTGACTTCAATGCTATTAGGTATACAAGTGAAACAAATAACCCCAATCAAGGCATAACCACAAGTATGGGGAACTTTAATGCTTTGGTGGAGTCTTTGGAATTGAAGGAACCCCCTATATTGCAAGCTACCTTTACTTGGTCTAATTTCCAAAAGTTCTAGTGTGTTCTAAATTGGACAAGTTCCTAGAGTGACCTCAGACCACTGCCCACTTTGCCTTTCTGAGGAGTCCTACCAAGGGGGCTCCACCCCGTTTAGGTTTGAAAATATGTGGTTGGAGGACCCTAAATTTATTGAAAAAATTAAAGGGTGGTGGTTGAATTGTGGGATCAACATTGATAATAAGGGGGTGAGGTTCTCCAAAAAGTTGAAATTTTTGAAAGAAAGAATCAAAGAGTGGAACAAGCAAGAATTTGGAAGATTAGAGGAGATAAAGGATAAAACTGCAAAATGAACAGAGGAAATTGATCTTAAGGAGGCTCGGAGAGAGTGCTTGGAGAAGGAGAGATCTGAAAGATGGAGACTAAAGGTGGAGTTAGAGGAGGTTCTTATAAAAGAATAAATTTCCTAGAGGCAAAAATCGAGATGTAAGTGACTTTTGGAAGGAGATGGAAATACTAGATTTTTCCATTAGCTAATGGAAGAAGAAGGAAGAATTCGATCTCCAACATTGAGGTGGAAGGACAAATTTTTAGCCAAGAAAGAGGATATTGTTAAGGTTTTTGTGGATCACTTTAAAGCAATCTTTGCCACCTTAGGTAGAAGGGATCTGGAGTGGGCAAAGGTACCGACATTAAATACTATTAGAAAGAAGTTTCAACCTGGATGAAATCCATGAAACAATGTTCTCAATGGAAAGATCAAGAGCTCTAGGCCCTAATGGCTTCTCAATGGATTTTTACCAGGATTGCTAGGAAATTATAAAGGGTGACTTGATGAATGTTCTTGGGGAATTTCATGAAAAATGAGAAATCTCACCTGGAGCAAATGTAACATTCATAGTCTTGGTTCCTAAGAGAAAAGAAGCAAAAACCCCAACGGACTTTAGGCTTATTAGTCTTGTTGGAAGCTTGTAAAGAATCATCGCCAAGGTCTTGGCTAGAAGATTGAAGACTTGTCTACCCCTGGTGATATATCAATTTCAAGGAGTTTTTGTTGATGGGAGGCAAATGAGTGTATGGAGGAAAAAAGAAAGAAAGGGGGAAAGGGATTGATTTGTAAACTAGATCTAGAAAAAGCATATGACATGGTAGATTGGGATTTACTTATTTGGTTGTTTGGGAAGATAGGGATAGGGGTCAGAGGATGTATTAGCTCGGTATATTTCTTAATCATGATTAATGGGGTTGCTAGGGATTTTTCCCAGCAAAAAGAGGTTTAAGACAAGGAGACCCCTTATCCCCTTTTTTATTCACTCTAATAGCTGAAGTCCTAAGTAGAATGATTATCAAAGTTGATTTGGACAACTTGATTAGGGCTTGGATGGTATGGAGAAATGATGTGATAGTATCTCATCTACAGTTTGCAGATGACATAATAAGGGTAAGAGTTGTTGGTAGGAATTAATATAGAGGAGGGTAACATCCAATTGCTGAAACTCTAGGATGTGAGGTGAGAGGTTGTCCCCTAGAATACCTTGGCCTACCACTAGGGGGGAGGGGGGACCCAAGATCAAAAAGTTTTTGGATTCCTATCCTAGAAAGATTTGGCAATGTGGAAAAAGAATTACATTTCGCCGAGAGGAAGAATAACATTAATTAAGTCCACATTAATAAATCTGCCCACATACTACCTATCTACCTTTAGGATCCCAGTCAAAGTAGCTAAATGGTTAGAAAAGATTCTGAGGAATTTTTTGTGGGAATCGGGGGATGAAAGGAAGAATCACTTGATATAATGGGAACATGTAAATCTAAGGAGTAGGGTGGGTTAGGAATTGGAAATCTTATCAAGAGGAATACGACTCTGTTAGGGAAGTAGCTATAGAGGTTTCCTCTCAAAGGAGATAGACTGTGGCACATGGTCATTGAAAGCATACATGGACTAGGAGAGAATGGCTGGGATGCAAAGCTGGACTTACACACATCTTCAAAAGCCCTAAAGAAATCAAAAATAGAGGTACTACCTCCTTCTTGTGCTTTGTCAGTTTTGATGTGGGTTGTGGGAATAAAGTTTTGTTTTGGGAGGACCTATGGGTGGGTGATGAGCCTCTTTGTCAACAATTTCAATTATTTTACTCCCTTTCAACCTATAAGTTTGAACCTGTGTCCAAGTTTGGTGTTACATCTCTAACTGGGGTTTAGGAGGGGCCTCAAGGACAATGAATGTGAGTCACTAATATCTTTGCTTTCTTCTCTGGAGACTATCTTCTTAGACCAAAATACACTTGATGCTAGGGTTTGGATCCCATACCTTGACAGTTTGTTCTCTTGTGCTTCCTTCTTTAGCCTTTTAGTTCATTCAAATTTGGGGGGAGGGGGATATCTCTCCTTGTAAATGAAATTGGGTGTAAACATATCCCTCATAAAGTACAAGCCCTATGTTGGGAAGTGTTCCTTGGTAAGATTAACACCTATGACATGCTACAGAAAAGGAGGCCTAACTCTTGCTTCTCCCCTCATGTGTATGTCTTCTGTAAAGCTAGTGGTGAAACCATGAAACCATACCTCACTTATTATTCTCTTGTCATTTTGGTTTGGCATTTTGGAATATGTCTATTTTCTTTTCAGTTGCAAATGGGTTCCACCACAAGAAGTGGTAAGTTTATTCAACCCCAACTTCCTCAGGCACAAGGAGAAGAGAGGGAAGATCATGTGGAGGACAGTTAGAGAAGCACTGGTTTGTACGATATGGGAAGAAGGAAATAATAAAATTTTCAATGAGAAAAACTAGGACAAAAGAGGAGCTAATGGAAGCTACCCTAGTGAGAGTTGCACATTGGGTAAAAACATTGAAGCTTTTTAGAGTGTTTTCAACCAATGACATTCTTAGATCTTGATCTAAAGTAATGCAAACAGGTGGACACATTGGAGAAATGCAGGTGGATTGGAAGCCCCTATTTGCTAATAAGCTGAAACTGAATTTTGATGGTAGCTCTATGGGCAACTTAGGTGTTTGTGCCATGGTAAGGCTATGGAGGTTGGTCAAGTCTCCGAAGGTCTAGAGAGGGCAACGAGAAAGAGAGAGGACGCGGGGAAGAGAGAAGAAGAGAGGAGGGAGAGTCCCTTTCTCAGAAACCCTAGGTCAAAGTTATAATGTATTATCTCCCTTAGGGAAGAGTTTCTCTCCCTTTTTATAGAGAGAAACCCAAAGCTATACGGAGAAGGATTTAAAAGATGACCTTTCCTGTTAGGAAATGAGATATTTTCTTTATGTTAACTATTAAGGGAACATTATTGGGGTTTCGCCACGTGTCTAGCGAGATCCTTCAAAGACAGGGTTTCCTTTCCCTTAAAGATTCTCTACGTATTCTACTTCTTTTCGTGACCCTTTTATACTGACGTGGTGCGAGTGACGTTGTTATTTGCATTGCTTGCCTTTACTAGGCCCACAGGGTGTCCTATTATGCGCGTAATTTAAAAACACACGTGTATCTAATATTTATTCCTGGTTGTACAATAATTCCACGTTTGTCATGGGCCTGCGATGGCTTCGAGCTCCGCAGGTCCGCACGCATCCAAAACTCATCGCGGATTCGCGCATGTCTGAGACTTATCGCAAGTCTGCGCGTATCTGAAACTCATCGCAAATTTACCTAAGCCAAAGTTCATTGCAACTCGTTTCGGGCACAACTTCATCGCAATCATGCGATGAGTTCATAACTCATCACAAATGCCCGATGAGTTGTGAACTCATCGCAAGCATCCGTGTGGTATTAATTCAACATATTCTGTGCTCTGATGGTCTGAGTGACCACTATGTACCTACACCAAGAAGAGCAGGCATTGGGGGATCATCAACGTGTGACGGTACTGATGTATTCAGGTCCAGTTGGTTTAGGAGATGCTGTCAAGGGCCTCAAGGCAGAAATCCTAGAATTGTTACAAGGATTGCAATTAGCAGGCCAGTTGGGGCTCAAAGACTTGGAAATAGAAGGCGGCTCACAACTAGTAATTCATTGGGCAAAACAACTCAAAGCAGCACCTTGGAAATACAGTCATTCTTTTAGGGAAATTGATGTTATTGCAAAACAATTAAATTCAAATTTCAGCTGGGTAAGAGGATCTGCAAATGGGGCTGCTGATGGTCTAGCTAAACAGGGAGTTGACAGACCAATTTGTTTTGAGCAAACCTGTAAATTCTTGGCTGGAATCATCCAACAATTTAAATCTAGTGAATTTCATTTTCTGATAAAAAAAACCCCGGTCATCAAATTAGCCTAAATACTAAGATCCAAGAACCATTGACATGCCATATGGCCTGCTGGATCGTTTTATTTTTCCTAGAATAAGTCTTTATGGGATGTTCTGATCACTAACATATATTTCATGGTACAAAAATATTTAACATGAACTACAAAATGGCATGACAATCTTATAGAAATAAAAGGAACTGAAACTACTTCTTACCTGTAAAACTTTTTCTGCTTCTCTTTCAATCCATATAATTGCATGATCTGATGTGGCATTGGCTGATAGAACAATGTGTTCAAATCTTCCTTCAACTGGAATGGCAGTCCGCACCTCTGGAGGAAACCTTCCACATCTATATACCAAATATTGAAGAACTCAGTTTCACAAAAAATCAGAATCTTTATGCACTAAGAAACCACTGAAAGCTTCTACGGCTAGGTTTACAATGGTTAATGGATAGTTAATAAATAAAACTAGAGGAAAATTATATTGAGCTAGTACATTAAAGAAAAACTGCATCAATTATGCAAATTTCCACACCAGTTGTTTAGTAGGGCTACAAGTCCAATTTTTTAAGGAAAAAACCATACATCAAGCCAGCAATGGATGATCAGTCACTCTTAGCCTCTTGTGGGAAAATAAGACATAAAAATCAAGCAAATCCAACTTGATCAATATCTTGCCCTTTTCCATAAGAAAGAACTCCTTAAAGGAAAAAAGGCCTGTATGAACTGAAATGAGGAACATTAATTTTCACAGTTCACCTAACGCCTTACTTGGTTCAATTCTTCCACATGTATGGAGACTAATAGTAAAGTGGTTAATTGTTAGGCAATTTCAAAGATAATTGATATTTTTGATAATATAGTGACACAATATGTGGCTACTCTTTGGTATTTTTTATAAGCTGTAATATCTTTTTTGATCAGTAACAGATCAAAGATTATTGATGAATAAGCAAAAAATATAGATACAGAAATACAAAAAAACTGAGCTGAGAACAGCCTGCTACCCCCAACAATACAGCATACACCATATATAGAACAAACCCTCCAAACAGATCCCCTCCCTGCCACCTGTTGAGGTGGGGAGGAGGACCGAGGACTACAATTCATCTCTATTAGCTCTTTTTACAATGAATGATCATTGGTAGACCTTTGAGTCCATCTAAGCTGTAATGTGGTTCAAAGGAATGGCCTTCTCTTCATGCAAGTGGTTGTCTCTCCAGTATGCAATATACCCATTATTACCCCAAAGTAAAAGAAGCATGTACCACTGGATTGCCATAGTAAGGCAGTTAATACGTCTCCTTTGAGCCAACCTCTCATAAAAACATCTTCAGCTACATTAAATGGTGGGATCAGACATGCAATGGCTGTCACTTGGTAGAAGGTGCGAACCGACTCAGTTAGTAAGGTCTATGGCTGGTTAACAGAGACTTAGGATTGAATCCCACCTTCACCAGGGTTGGGGATTGTGATGCCACTCTCATAAGTGCACTACTGTTCAGAAAAACATACAGTTTCACCCTCAATTAAATTGAATCATGTAGTAACCTGGTAAATAAGCAGCATAATGATTTCTTATGACCCACATGTAAAAACTGTTGAGTTGGTCCGGTTTGTTTTTATTTAGTTAGGAAGTTGTTGGGCTTTAGGCCCATTAGTTTATGTTTTTTTTAAGTTGTGACTGTTCAGCTTTTAGTAGCCGCCCTACTAAGGGCATCCTTGTAATATCTCATCTTTTTAAGTTAAGTATAAATATAATGAGAGGGGGGCGGCTAGGGTTGATTTCAGAATCCTGGTTGACTTCCTACTCTCTTCTTCTTCTCCTTTCTTCTCTACTGCTGAAACTTTCATCTTTCCCCTCTTTCCTTCACAAGAAACTCGACTAAATCTGCAATTAGTGATCTCTACTAAAACAAATAGTGAATGATGCAACATCAAGAGAATGTGATCATCAAATAATAATTAATAATCTTGTTCCTGTAGTTTCAGTAACCATAGATGTAGAATATACTCAATATAGTGTCAGTACTGACACAAGAAAAAAAAAATTATCATTCCAAACATTCAGGAAATGAAATTTAAAATTAACTCCTCAAAAAATAAAAGTTCTGGTACCTGCAAAATTTTCTTTCTACTATGTGATACATCCTTCCAGGAGCATAAAGTCTTCTTGGATCTCTCAGCTTCCTATCTTCTGGTATAAAGGTATCTCTCATGCAAACAAAAAATAACAAACATGGCAAGCTGTCCAAAGCATTAACCCATAAATGATGAAAGGACAATCTGCTAGCTCAAAGTATAACATTTGTAATGAAAGGAAGCCATTAAATTATTGACAGCCATAGCCTTGGAAAGTGGAAACAAGACTACTAACCAGAAAATTGACTTAAAAATATCTTCCAATGGTGTTGGCGTTCTTGGTAAGAAGTCATCCTGGATTATCATCACTTTGAGATATAATGTCAATTTCTATATAAGAGACCCAGCGGGGGGGGGGGGGGGGGGGGGGGGTGTGACTTTTAACTCAGCATGGATAATAAGAGTAAGACTGTAAGCTTGCAACTACTGAAAATAAGTTGAATAAGCACCTACAAGTATATCATCCTTGCATGGTAATTGATCGAGCATAGTACACACACTAACAGAATGTTATATATAGAGTTAGAATGATAGAATCAAGTTAAGAGATTGGCTTGGTCATCCACTGTGCGCCATGGCAGGGCCATGCAAGCTGCCCCAATCATCGCACTTGAGTTTGAAAAGCATTTGGAGGGCATTGGAGGAAGCAACCAGGTGCGGTATTTCAAGGATTGTGGTGCAGGCTCATTCCATGGGGCTGATTCAGTGCATCTATGGTGCAGCTAGGTGGCCATGGTGTGCGTGGTGGCAGTTGCATGAAATCCAGGCAATGAGCGGCCTTTTTGAGGAAATCCATTTTGTTCATATTTTCAGAGAGGCCAATAAGTCAGCTGACTTTTTGTCAAAATTTTGCATTGATGTACAGGAGTTAGTGTTGCTCCCCAAGGACTTACTACCTGAACTATCCCGGCTGGTTTTTGCGGATGCTCAGGGGGCAGGGGTCCTTTGGTCGTAAACTTTTCTTTCTTTGAATAAATTTTTCTGCTTTCCTTCTCCTTAAAAACAAATCAAGTTAAGAGAGAACAAGGGACCCTCTTTCTCCTTTCCTTTTCACCCTGACAGTTGATGTGTTGAGTGTCCAGATTACTAGAGCCGATGCTAGATATTTGCTTAGAGGGTGGAGAGTAGGGAGAGAGGAAATAGTTGTAGCCCACCTTCAATTTGTTGATGAATTGATTCTTTTTTGTGAAGGAGATCCAGAGGAGTTGGAAAATTTAAAGGTCTTGGTAGAGAATTTTGAAAAGGTCTCCAACTTGAGAGTAAATTGGAATAAAAGTTGTGTAGCTGGAATTAATAGGCAAGAAGTAGAGGTGGCATCTTTGGCTAGATCTTTAGGTTGTGAGGTAAGTGATTGGCCTCTTAAGTATTTAGGCATACCTTTGGGAGGAAACCCGAGGTCAAATAGCTTTTGGTACCCGGTTTTGGAAAGATTCTCCAAAAGACTAGCAGGTTGGAAAAGGAACTACATCTCTTTAGGGGGTAGAATCACTCTAATTAAATCAACACTAGCAAAGGGATTGGAAATATTAGAATAAGAAACACAGCTTTGTTAGGCAAATGGTTGTAGAGGCTTCCTAAGAAGCAAGAGAGTTTATGGCATAAGGTGATAAGAAGTATTCATGGAATAGCAGCAAATGGATGGGATGTTGGACTCGACCCAAGGGCTTCACGCTTTTCCCCGTGGAAAGATATTGTTTGGTATCTTGCCTGTATTCTCTCCTTTCATCAAGTACGATGCTTGCGTGGGTAATTGTGGAGACTCTATAACTTGATGTATCTTATTAGTATAGTCCTTNGTAAGGAGGGACCTCCTTGGATTATAGATTCTGGAGCCTCAGAGCACATGACCCAGAGCTCTACTATTTTTTCAACTTACTAGCTTTGTTCTGGCAGAGATAGGGTCTCCACAGCTGATGGATCCCATGTTCCTATTGCTGGGAAGGGATCTGTCAAGATTAGTGATTCTATTTCTCTACCCTCTGTCCTTCATATTCCCAGATTGAGCACCAATTTGTTATCTGTTAGTAGTTTGACTAAGAACCTGAACTGTTCAGTAATTTTTTCTCCTGGTCGTTGTATTTTGCAGGATCTGGATTCAAAGAGGACGATTGGGAGTGGTCGTGAAGTGAATGGAATCTACCTCCTAGATGTACTTCCTTCTCATCAGAGTCATCATGTTAGCAGTGATAGTGAGTCAGGGTCTGTGAGTCAAATTTTGCTTTGGCATAATCGTTTGGGTCATTTACCGTTTTCTTCTTTGAGTTTTTTGTTTCCAAAACTTTTTGAGTCTGTTAGTTTGTCAAGTCTGGAGTGTGAAGGTTGTCAATTTAGAAAGCATTGTAGACATTCATTTAAGCCTAGTAATAAAAGATGTTCTTCTTCTTTTGATGTTATTCATTCGGATGTGTGGGGCCCTTACCATGTTCCTTCTATGGGAGGCTATCGCTATTTTCTCTTATTTGTGGATGATTTCTCACGATACTCTTGGATTTACCTGATGAGATCCCGCGATGAGGTACCATCCTTGGTGAGGCAATTTCATCAGATGGTACTAACACAATTTGGAACAAGAATAAAGGTGTTCAGATCTGACAATGCCAGGGAGTATTTTGAAAGACATCTTGCCTCATATCTGTTAGAATATGGTATTGTCCATCAGAGCAGTTGCCCCTACAGTCCACAGCAGAATGGTGTTGTAGAAAGG
This sequence comes from Nelumbo nucifera, assembly GCF_000365185.1. The sequence continues at coordinate 3,652,077 of NW_010729074.1, forward strand.
AAGAACAGACACATTGTTGAGATTGCAAGAAGCATGATGATCACATCTATAGTTCCAGTTCGGTTTTGGGGTGATGCAGTTTTCACAGCAGTATATCTGATTAACAGGGTGCCCTCTCGTATACTTGGATTCAGCACCCCATTCAGTCTTCTTTTTCCTCAAGGGGAGATGTTTCATATTCCTCTCAGGGTGTTTGGGTGTGTCTTCTTTGCACATATCCTTGGTCCTCACCGCTCGAAGCTTGACCCCAAGGCAAAGAATTGTGTCTTCCTTGGATATGCAGAGAATCAGAAAGGGTACTGCTACTATGATTCAGTCTCTGGGAGCCGGTATGTTACCATGGATGTCACCTTTTTTGAATCCACGTACTTCTTCTCAAAAAATCCTTCTTAGGGGGAGTGTTTTGGGGAAGTGAGTCAGCAATCTATTCCTCTCCCAGTTCCAGTCCCTGTGTCTACTCCTGTGCTTGACCACCACCCTGTGGCACCTACCTTGCCACCTCCTTTGCGTTCTGCTTCTCAACATTACTTACGACAGAGACTTCACAAGGAGGTTGATTCCACTACAGCAGAACTCACATCACTTCATGTCAATTCCTTGGAGACTCCAGATTCGGCTGCCATGGATTCAGGTATTCCTCTTGGTTCCACTACTGTTTCATTTCCCATTGATCCTACTAACTCTGTTACAGATAACCTTGATCTTCCTATTGCTCTCAGAAAAGGGAAGAGAAAGTGTAATGCTCATTGTATTTCACAGTATCCTTCTTACCGTGTTTTTCTCTCCTCTCTTGATTTAGTATCTATACCCAAGGGTGTTAGTGAGGCTCTCTCCAAATCTGAGTGGAAGACAGCTATGTAGGAAGAGATGGCAGCTTTGATTAAGAATCAGACATGGGACATTGTGGATCTACCAGAAGGCAAGGAGACAGTTGGATGCAGATGGGTTTACACAGTAAAATATAAGGCAGATGGAAGTATAGAAAGGTACAAGGCAAGACTTGTTGCAAAAGGGTACACACAGACCTATGACATTGATTACTTAGAGACCTTTGCGCCAGTTGCAAAGATGACCTCTGTTCGGATACTTCTTTTTCTTGCTGCCTCATACTCTTGGCCCTTGTTTCAACTTGATGTGAAGAATGCTTTCCTAAATGGGGATCTGCAAGAAGAAGTGTATATAGATCTTTCTGTTGGTTTTTACAATGATACTGAAAAGGGAAAGGTATGCAGGCTTAAGAAGTCAGTTTATGGCTTGAAACAATCTCCCAAAGCATGGTTTGACAGATTCAGATAGGCCTTGATTGCTTTTGGCTACACTCAAACTCAATCCGATAACACCTTGTTTGTGAAGCGAAGGGGATCTTTGGTGTCAGTCCTAATTGTTTATGTGGATRATATTGTTGTCACYGGGAATGATCTGAGTGAGATTGATGGTCTGAAAAAGAACCTACATAAAGAATTTGAAATTAAGGATCTTGGAGAATTGAGATACTTCTTAGGCATTGAAGTTGCAAGATCAG
>NW_010729074.1:3656913-3738162 GCF_000365185.1 Nelumbo nucifera
ACACCTCTAAGATTATTCTTGTTCTTCTCTCTATTCAGACAAGAGTGTTGACAGTAATAAGATTCTTTTTTGGGAGGACTTGTGGATTCGGGAATCTCCCCTTAAGGATAGATTCCCAAACCTTTATTCCCTTTCTTTGAAAGAATCTCAATTTATCTCTTCTTTTCGTGTTTTTAAGGATTCTGGGATGTGGAACTAAGGAGAGGTTTGAGGGACTCAGAAGTGGATTCGGCAAATGATATTTTTTCTCTTCTAAATTCAGTTTTTCTAGACCACTCTTCTCCTAACGGTAGAATTTGGACTGAAACTTCTACAAGTAGTTTTTTTTGTTCTTTGTTTTTCAATGCTTTGGTCCTTCCTTTTAACCCAGTTTCCTCCTTTCCTGTTAAAGAAGTATGGAGCGCTCCGGTACCCCCAAAAGTAAGGGCTTTTTGTTGGGAAGTGGTTCTCTAAAAAACCAATACCTTGGAAGTGCTTCAACGAAAGAGACCAAATTGGTGCTTGTCACCTCATGTCTGTAGCCTTTGCTTGAGGAATGGTGAGACGGTGAATCACCTATGAATTTCTTGTCCTTTTAGTGCTCTAATTTGGGATTGGCTCTCTCCTCTCTCTTTGATTGTAGGTGGACCCTTCCCACAAGTGTAGCGGATTTATTTGACCCTAGATTTTTCCGACTACCAAAGAAGAAAGGAAGGGTAATGTGGAGAACAACAAGGGCAGCTATCTTGTGGGCAGTGTGGGAAGAGAGAAATAATAGGATTTTCCAAGGGAAAGAAAAATCAGCTCCTGAAGTTATCGAAGGGATCACCATCAAGGCAGTACATTGGTTGAAAACTCTTGACTTGTTCAAGGATGTCTCTATAGATGATTTGACTAGAGGTTGGAGTATTTTAGCAAGATCTTCTACTTCATCACGTGCCATACAAGCAGTTTGGTCCCCTCCTTTGCAGTGTAATGTCAAATTGAGCTGTGATGGCAGCTCTCTTGGGAACCCTGGACCTTCTGGAATAGGGGGTGTGTTTAGAGATGCGGAAGGAAAAATCCTAGCTATATATTCTGGTCCAATAGGTTTGGGGGACTCGCTTAGAACTGAAGTATTGACTCTCCTCCAGGGGTTCAGATGGGCCAAGCAATTGGGTTTTCAACAGTTAGAAGTGGAGGGGGATTCAAAATTAGTAGTAGGTTGGATGCAATCAAATAGTTTGGGAACATGGTCCCTTAGACAACATGTAAGGGGATTATTGAGCCTCATAAAGGAGCTGGGTGCACAAGTGTATTGGTCTAGGAGGTCAGCAAATGCTTTAGCTAACAACTTAGCAAAACAAGGGGTGAATCGGGAGGTTTTGTTTTGCGCAGTATTGTAAGTTATTTGTTATTCAGGGATCACCTTTTACTTTAGAAGGTGACAGTTGTTTTTTATGGTTTTATCTAATGAAAGTTACCGTTTCCTATCAAGAGAGAGAGAGAGAGAGAGAGAACAAAACCAAGTCTGATAACAAAAGACAATGAAACCTCAGATCATCAAGCATGTATTTGAGTATGTCAAGATGATTTCAGAAGCACTTTAGGAAAAAGTATCTCAATAGATTTTTAGAATATTTTTTTCTTGCAGCATGAGAACAGTAGTCTAGGCAAGTTTGTACTTTTTACTAGTCCTTCCCTGGAAAAGATGTGGCATTGAACATATGCTACTCTCTTCCATTTTATTGTTCAGAGCATCTAATCCACAGTAAATTTAAGGCGACTGAGATGTTATTTCCAAGCTTATCCCTGAAGGTATGGAATCAACTTGAGGAACTTGAAATGTTATTTCCAAGCTTAACTCCGAAAACCATCACATTACTGGGAATTTTCTTGCTAGTAGCATTCCAGTCATGAGTGGTGTATATGTTCATTTTGATGTCAGCATCAATTTGAGGTGCATGACTTATTGCTTTGTTGTGAGTATGAAGATGAAATTGGGTTGGTTACTATACCCTCAATGTTTTATTACTTGATTACTTTATCCACAAAATGACAAAGAAATAGTCATTCAGTTCAGCCACTTGAGACATTATCAAATGGCCCCTAATATGGTTTGGGCACATGAGAAGACCTTCAACAGCAGCAGTAAGAAATGATCTATTAACAAGTTGAAGGGACTAGAAGAGTAAGGGGCATACCAAAAAGGGCATGGGTTGAAGCAGTTAGAAATGATTTAAGGGCCCATAGTTTAACAATGGATATAGCACTAAATAGAAAAGAATGGTGAAACGGTATAGTGTAGGGCCACAAACGGATTTGATCACATCGGATATACCTAGATTCAAATTGAATCTTATCCATCAGATTTATATCGGATTCGCATCAAACTCAGATTGCAATTGGATATTGAACAACATTAATAAATTAAACTAAAAGTGGTCAAAATATTATATATGATTAATAAAATGAAATGAACCAAAAGATGGTATATATAAGCATATATACTTGAATTGAATCGAATCAGATCGGACAGGGGTGGATCCATATTCAATCCGATTAATAATGGATTATATTCGGATCACCCTTAACCGGATTGAATTCAAATTTGGACAAATGGATACCATTTGGAACCCCTACTTCAACAACGGTCGATTGAAAAGATAAATGTAAGTTTTGATTCCTCAACGATGCTCCAAGGATTGTATTGTGATAATAATCACTCTATACATAAAGGCATAAAATTTAATAATACCCAGAAAACCTCAAGAACTAGTCCATTCAGTCAATTCGACAAATGCAAAAAGAAGAAAAATTCATCAAAGAAATCGGACTCTACAAGCCTATGCTTTACCTGCAATACAACAGAGTAAATCACGTCCGCATACTTGACCGCCAAATTAAGCGACATACACCTCGCCGGCGCAACCGCATAGCACCGCAGATTACTTCTGGGAATCGCACCAAGTCGGTCCCGGTTGTTAACCACCACCACCGTTAATAAGGCGGCGACGCCGGAACCCAACGAATGTCCGGCAAAGACCATCTTATACGACGAGCCATTATCGACCCACAACTTCCTCAGCGTCTCGGACTCCTGATCCAACAACCAAACTGCTGACTTCAACAACCCATGATGAACATACCCTCCATCAAACATCTGTATTCCCAGCTTATTGTCTAGCAGCACCTTGTAGTCGCTCCCCTTGCCGAGATTGAGACCTCTAATAACTAGAACGATCTCGCAATTGTTGTGGTCGACGTAGATGAGGTAAGGTGGAGCGTGGCCGTCAGTCTGCTCGTACGTAACGCGCTTCACGACCCAGTCCGGGTTCATGCGGTACCCACCGCTGGGGGGGAATTTGGGGTTGCGCAGGTCTTCTTCATAGACGGAGAGGATGTAACGGCAGATATGAGGGACTGGTTCGAATTCATCCAGGGTGGCAGGGGGCCAAGTGGAGCTGTCGTCGGAGCCGACGTAGGTGCAGCGCTTCCACGCCCAGCGAGCGAAGCCTGCGTAGACGATACACTCGACTCCACACGACAGAGACATTCTCTTGTTTCCTTGGTGGGGAAGGAGAGAAGGCTGAGAAACTACTGTACTTTTCTGGTCTCTGAAAGAGAGAGCGGAGTCTCGAATCTCGATACTAACAAGAGAGAGAGAGAGAGAGAGAGAGACAGCGCTCACGTGGGCTGCTCCATTTGAGAAAGGGCGACACGGTGTCAAAGTTTCTGACTTTTGACAATGAAGGGCTCGCTGATTTGCTTTAACGTCTAATCTTGGATTGATTCAGTTCATGGCTGAGAAATCTCAATTCAGCTGATAAGGGTTCGCTTGAGGTTGCCATGTTGTACTTTTTAATTTTTAGTGTGAAGATGCTCCATTGTCTTCGGATTCGAATTGGAACCGGATCCATGTTGTACTTTATAAATAGTGTCAACTGTTAAAAGTTTTTAATCTTTTTCAGGGGTAGGTTGGAGTATTTTAATAGATAGGTGTAAAAAAAAATTTGAAAGTCCTCATTTAACGTATTTATAATGACGTGCTTATCTAATATGAACCGAATCAACCTTCAAGTTTGGATCGGATTCCAATAAATTAATTTGAAAATTAATCGATATTAGGCTGCATTTGCCACTCTTTATATTAAGGATTTATTTCCTTTTTGAAATTAAAAATTAAATGTTAATAGAGACGTTTTAACTACAAAAAGGAGATAAATCCTTGTCAAATGCAGTTAAAAGTATAAGATTATGCATACCCATTTTAGTAATAAATGCATGCTAGTATTAGTTTTTCATAGATATCCCTTGTCCCAATTATATGGATAAACTATATGAATAATGTTTTGTTATTACGAAATATTAAGTGTCATATTCACATAATTTATCTTTTAAATTATGAATGATTAAATCATTTCTTATTATTTTCATTTAAGTCTTTTTTAATTTATTTTTTTCTCATTCTATCACTTATTGAAATTATTTCTAGGTTTTTTTATATGGGAAAATCTATGATGCAGAAAATATATGATATGGAAAGAGTTTTGACCAATCAAAACCCACCCATGAATTTTTGATAAATAACACCTTATTTGCTACCACATTTGTGATTTTAGTTTACTCGTCAGTTGTTTTTCCCATATCATATCTTTTCTATGTCATGGTTGAACCCTTTTTCTATTTATATATTTTTTTAACCTTAAATATTCCCCGTGGAGGGGTAACCACCATAAATTTTATTAATTTTCAAGAAAAAAAATAAAAAGAGGAGATGAATTTTTTTAGGTGGATCCATATTCTAACTTATTATCAATGGATAAATTAGAATTGCATTATTTGAATCTGGTCTCAAGTTTAAGTGAGTATTTTGCCATATCCATATATATCAACATGATCCGACACTATACTATCTTAAGATGAGATTGTGAGTGAGACCTTCCATATATAAGATGTACAGTGTCAAATCATACTCTTAAGAGATAGATTCCTCGGTATGGCGGTGTTGAATGTCCTTTGTGATTTTGTTTTAGTAACACAATCAATACCAAGCCATTATGCTTGAATCTAGTTTGTTAGACTGATTGGATACTTTTATTATCTCTATTATAATTCAATCTCTTTCATTTTGTTTTTATTTTGCCTTCATTGGGGCGTAATAAACAACTATTGCATTGTATTGTGTGCCCATTTTGTCGGATGCATAAATGCAACATAGATGCACAACGGCACAACACCAAAACTCATTCTCACTCTCCACTTGCAAAAGTCATATTCACTCTCCACAACGGCACAACATAAATGTAACATATCCCAACCGTGTATTGGGAATATCTCCTACTAACAACTTCGAGAAATGTTCCTAATGCATGTCGAGATGTACATGCACGAAGTTTGCAGGGCGCCATTTGTGGGGCACAAGTGTGATTTTGAAAGAGAAAGGATAGGTTCATAAGTCCCTCTTTTTCTAGTCTTTTTGTGTCTGGCGGGTAAAAGAACTGTTGTATTGTTCACTCATTCTAGTTTTTTTTTTTTTTTTGAATGGAAAATCTATAATGCCCAAAAAACATGATATGGGAAAGAGTTTTCACAAATCAAAAAATCCACCCATGAGTTGTAATGAATAATCATAAGTGATTTGCATATTATGTCTTTTTATTATCATAGTCGAACCCTTTTCTGATAGGTATGTTCAATCATTCTAGTTACGTGGAAAAAAAATCTCAGTCCTTTTATATTACTAGTATGTGTGTATGTGCTTTACACATGACAAATTTTGAGATGACGATGATAGTATATTATATGTTTTCAAAGTTTTCTATAATTTTGTTATATTTCTATGTCTATAAAATTTATTCTCATTTGTCACACTTATTACGGTTCATTAATATAGAGATATGCCCAAATGTTTTCTACATAAGTTATATGTTTTTGTACATTTTGTATATTTTACTTTTAAAATTTTATTATTTAATTATAACTTTACGAGTTGATACCCAAAATATTGAATTAATCTACCAAGAAATAGGGAAATAATTTCACTTTGGGGTTAGTTTTGAATTTTTTATTTTATTTATATCACTAATGAAAGGTTAAAAAAATATTATTTATCATGTATAATTTTTAATATTATCAATTTAAAATGTTAGAGATGTATCCAAATGTTTTTCTATAGTTTCTACCTTTTTCATATTTTTTTTATTTTTTTTCTTTTTAATTTTTATTATTTAAGTATGAATGGTTGACACATATGACCCGAAAGGTTGAACTATTAATCCACCATTAGGAAAACAATTTCATTTTTGGGTTGGTTTCAAAATTTATATTTTATTCCCAACATCAATAAAGTAACTATTATTAGTCATACTTAATTTTCTTTAATATGAAAAATTAGATAAGTGCCAAAATGTTATTTACAAATTTTTTGTATTATTATATAATATTTTATGCTACACACACACATACATATACTAGTCAAAGTGTACATACATTTCACGCGGCAATATCAAATGATGATGATGATGATGATAATCAGAAACCAAATGACCTTACTGGTTGAACCATTAACCTATTTAACCAGGAAAATGGACTATTATTAAGACATTAATTCATTTTTTTTCTTTATATTTTAGCCATTTCTATCTTTACTAATAATATTTCTTATTTTTCAAACATATTTTTGTTTAATATGAAGAATATATAATATTAATGCATGTTCAAAATTTTCTATAAAATTTATAAAAATTATAGATTTTTATTTATTATTATTTAATTTATGAGATAATAAAAAATACTTATTTACCAAGAGGAAATGCAATTCTAATATATTGTTTGAATATTTATTTATAAAAATGTTATTCATATTGCATTTTTGTAAACTTCTTATGTGATGAAAATAGTTGAAAAATACTTATATTTTTGCTTTTATTTATTTCACCTATTAAATTTTATTTTTTGCTTAATAATTTATTATTTTTTAAAATTAAAATAGATCGTATCAAATTCGGATATCCAACATCTTTATCGGATTCATATTAGAAGCAATATTTATGAGATCCGATCAAATATTCGGATCGGATCGAATCAAATTCAAATATACCGTGATTCAAATCTGATCCGATATATTTGCATCTCTACCAAACCACTTTCCTACAATGACCTAGCTAATTAAATCATTGAACCATTTGACATGTTTAGTGGGGTCTTGTGTTAGACATTAATGTTCTTTATTTTTATCCTATTTCTATCATTAATGAAAATCATTCTCATTAATGAAAATAATTCTCATTAATCACATTTTTTTTATATGATGAATATAATATTATAGAATGTACCCAAATTATCTATAAATTTTTACATTTTCCAGAATTTTATGTATTTTATTATTTAATAATAACATCATGATTTGATCCATTTGACATGGATAGCTAAACCACTAACCCACCACTTGGATGAAAAAGCTATTTTTATCTTTTTTCAGTTGATTTGAAATCATGTATTACATTTTCATCATCAATAAAAGTAAGTCTTATTTTCACATTTATTTTTGCACGTGACAATATCAAATGATGATGATAATAATAATCTGTAACCAAAGGACCTTAGTGGTTGAACCGTTAACTTATTTAACTAGGAAAATGGGCTATGATTAACACATTAATTCATTTTTTTTCTTTGTATTTTAGCCATTTTTATCTTTACTAATAATAATTCTCATTTTTTAAATATATTTTTGTTTAATACGAAAAATATATAATATTAATGTATGCTCATTCTTTTATAAAATTTATAAAAAATCTATATTCTTATTTTTTATTATTTAATTTATGAGATAATAAAAATTACTTATTTACCAAGAGGAAATACAATTCCAATATATTGTTTGAACATTGGTTTTTAATATTGTAGTCAAATCAATTATTTATATATAGCATATATAATATATATATGTTATTTATTATTTATTTATAAATATGTTATTTATATTGCATTTTTGTAAACTTTTTATATGATGACAAAAATAAAAAAAATACTTATATTTTTGTTTTTTATTTCAACTATTATATTTTTTTTCTTTTAATAATTTATTAATTTTTTAAAAAATTAAGTCGAATTGTATCAGAATCGAATATCTGACATATTGATCGGATTCAGATTCAAATCAATATTTATGAAATCCAGTGGAATCTTTGGATCATATTAGATTTGAATATATCATAATTCAAATCTAACCTGATCTATTTGCATTCCTACCAAACCACTTGCCTACAATGACTTAGCTAATTAAATTATTGAACCATTTGACATGGCTAGTCGGGTCATGTGTTAGACATTAATGCTCTTTATTTTTTATCCCATTTCTATCATTAATGAAAATAATTCTCATTAATCACACCTTGTTATATGATGAATATATAATATTATAGAATGTACCCAAAATTATTGACAAATTTCTACATTTTCTAGAATTTTATGTATTTTCTTATTTATTAATAACATCCATTTGACATGGATAGTTTAACTAATAACCCACCACTTGGATAGAAAAACAATTTTGTTTTTCTGGTTGATTTTAAATCATGTATTTCATTTTCATCATCGATAAAAGTAATTCATATTTTCACATTTATTTTTGTTTAATATAGTGAATATATAATAATAGAATTGTATCAAAATGCTTTATATATGTGTGTGTGTGTGTGTTTGTGTGTATGTATTTAATATTCGTTACTTATTTATGGAAATAGTTATTTTTGTTTATATTATTAGTATAGATTGACCCATTTGACCCGGAATGTTAGATCATTGACCTACCTACCATCTAGTTATGGAAATAGTTTCATTTTTAAAGTGGTTTAAAATTTTTCATTTCATTTATATCATTGATAAAATAATTATTATTTATCATACTTATTTTTGTTTATATTATTAGTATATAATATTATAGATGTGCCCAAAATTGTTTCATATTTTTTGTACTATTCTATTTAAAAAAAAATATTTTTAATTATACATCATGGGTTAACGTATTTGACCTGAAAGGTTAAACCACTAACCCACCCCTAGATAGGAAGATGGTTTAATTTCCCATCAGTTTTAAGTTGTATAGTTGATGTTCGTCATTAATAAAATTATGTCTATTTTATCATAGTTATTTTTTTAATATGACAAATATATAATGATAGAAACATGTTCATTTTTTTTTTCAAAATTTCTTTTTTTTTTCTATATATATTTTTTTGTATTTTTATATTTCTAAATTTGTATTATTTATTTATGACATCATGAAATTATCCATTTGACTCAAATGGTTGGAGTACTTACCCATGATCTCGGTGGAAAATATAATTTCATTTCTAGGTTTATTTAAAAAATATAAAATTTCATTATATTAATAATTATTGTATATGGATTTATTAGTAGAATTTAATAATGATAAACAAAAATATTTTTATATTTCTAAATTTGTATTATTTATTTATGACATAATGGAATTATCCATTTGACCCAAATAGTTGAACTACCTACCCACCACCTAGATGAAAAATATAATTTCATTTTCATGCTTATTTTAAAAATATAAATTTTCATTCTATTAATAATTATTGTGTATGGATTTATTAGTGGAATTTAATGATGATAAACAAAAGTATAAATGTTGGATTCAATGAGAGAATGCGATTTATTTAATGACTTAAATGTGAGGCTTAATGAGAGGTAATCGAATGTACTTAATGGTATTATTTTAATTATATTTTTTGCCCTTTCAATGGAGATGAACTAAATTCAATATGAGGGGTATTTCAGTAAAGAAAAATTCTAAAAGCCAATACTTCCTCATTCACACTTTTATAAATAGTATAGATATAGATATATAACATTAGAGATGTGGTCAAATTCTCTACATTTGTTATTTATTTAATTATGACATCATGGAGTAGCCGACTTGGCCTTAATGGTTAAATTATTTACTCGCCACCGTGATGGAAAAATAGTTTCATTTTGGGGTAAATTTTAAAAAACATGTATTTTATATCATTAGAAGTATTGGATGTAGATCTAATTGATAAAATTTATTTATTGTTATTTTATGAAAATAATATCTTAAAAATAAGATTCAATAAATGAATGGGAGTTAATACCCTAAGATAAGACTTGATGAGAGGGGATTTAATGAGGAGAAATGTGGTAGTTCAAATTACATTTTATGCCCTCACAATTGAAGAAGGACCAAATTCAGAAAATAGGGGTATTTTAGTTAGGAATAGGATTCAATGAATGCTAATGGGTGTTAATACTTTAAATATGATATTTATTGAGGGGGATTTTAATGAGGAGAAAGGTGATTTTTCAAAATACATTTCCATTCTTAAAATTAGAAAATGACCAAATTAAAAAGTTGGGGCAATTTAATCAAACAAAAGCTTCACACCATTATTCACACTTTTAATATTAGTATAGGTAAGCATGAAATGAAAATGTAAAATGATATTTTTGCTATAACTTGTTTTCCAATTGTGAACAAAACAAGTATTTTTGTATTTTTCTTATCAAATAAGCACTAAATGAAGGTGTAAAATAACAATTTTGAATTTGCTTGTTTTCCATTTCAAACTTTAAAGGGGGGCATTTGTTGTCCAATAAAAATTCCAAAAGCCAAGGATACCTATTTGCACTTCTATAGATAGTATAGATAGGTATGGTTGCTTTTAATGGTGGATAGACCTGTTCATGGGTCGGGTTCAAGCCGAGCTTTGCCTCTTTATAAACAAAAAATTACTAGACCCAAGCCCAAACCCAACTCGACCATCGGGCCTAGATCTTGAGCTCGGGCCCGACAATCCTATATAAAGCCTGAAGCCCGACTTTGATAGGTATTTTATAACATATTAATTGTATATTATTAATAATATATTATATATGATGTAATATTTTATACATTTAATATATATATATATATATTATACTTTTTTGCTATTAATTTTATTACTATATAATATATATTATGTATTATTAACATATATATTATATTTTTGTTATATATTTAATATTATCGGGTCGAGCTCGGGCAGGGCTTATTTGGGAAAGCCTAAGCTCAGCCCAAAAAATAGTCGGGCCTGATTTTTAGAGCCCAACCCATGCCTACAAGTTTAAAATTTTGTCCAAGCCCGATTTAAGACGAGCTGGACCAGGCCAGCCCGTTGGGCTACCCAGCCCATGAACAGGTCTAATGGTGGATGATGAATTTATATCTACTTACTTTTTGTCAAAATTTTTGAATGTTCAATAAGGTGGCTTTAAATCTACGTAAAGAGGTGATGCACCCACAATTTAATTAGAGCCAAAGTTCTCTTTGCTTATTCAAAATCGACTAATTTATATTCAAAATCAAATTGGATCTTATTCACTAGAATTGAATGATATAAATAAATTAAATTAAAAATTATCAAATTTTTATTATTAATAAAATGAACTAAAAATGATTTTAATATTGTATTTCATGAACAAAATTAATTAAAAACTACTTGTATGAAACCTATAGGAATTTAATAAAAACACAAAATTCAATCTAAATATAAATTTTAAGTATATATATTTAAATTGACCCAAATCGGACTCCATGGTATCCATATAGCAAAACAATTCCAAACCTTGTTATTTCAAGGAAAATACTGCCTCCTCTCTATGATGACTTCACCTGAGCCCAAATCAGCCATTTCTTTTTTTTGTCTCATAGGTTAATGAGCTTTGTGCCAATCTCCGGTAGGGCTGTAATCGGATCCAGCTACATCGCACACCCCGATCCAAAATCTGATGTATCAAATTCAAATTAAATTCAGATTTAGGCTATGTGTGGGAGTGCTTAAAAATAAGTATTTATTCAAAATAAGTGCTTATTTGGGTCATTTGACACTTATTGGTATTTGGGAAATAAGCCTGAAAAAAGTGTTTATTTTAAAAATAAGGGCTTATTTTTTAAGCCCAAATTTTCAGTTTTTTTAAAGTGCTTATACAATAAGCACTTATTCAACTTTTTTTCTTCCAGATTTATCCCTAGTTGAATTTAAAATACTACTTATAAAGTTATCACTAGTTGAATTTTATAAAAGTACTTTAATGAAAGCATTTTTAAGAGAGTGCCTTCATAAAATTACTTTCATAAAAATGCTTTCGTAAAAATACTTTCATAAAAATGCTTTTGTAAAAATGCTTTCATAAAAGTACTTTCATAAAAGTGTTTTTATAAATGTAACTTAATAAGTGTTCTTTCAAAGGGTATATTTTGAAAATTTGAAAGAAAATGAAAGACAAAATAATCACAAATGCTTATTTAAGTACTTAATAGTGAAAAAAACTACCAAACACCCAATACAAAATAAGTGCTTATTTTAAAAAATAAGCACTTGAAAAAGTTGGTGCCAAATGCAAATAAGTGCTTATTCGAATAAGCACTTATTTTTAACATAAGCAATCCCACACATGGCCTTAATCTACATCCATTTTACTGTATTTAAAATAATAAAAAATTAATATTTCGTATAAATATAAAATATAAAATTTATAATTATAAAACTTTCTATAATTCCATAATTAAATTATACATAATATGTATGTATGTATGTATGTATGTATGTATGTATGTATGTATGTATGTATGTATGTATGTATGTATGTATGTATGTATGTATGTATGTATTATGGTTTTCAAAACCAGACCAGACCGGATGGTCAGACTAGAAAAACCGGGAACCGGTCATGGTTCCGTTTTACCCTAGAATTGTCTTTTGGCCAAAAACCGTTGACCCGAGCGATCGAACTATTCGAACAATCCAACATTTTTTGGCTGCTTTTTAAATTTTTATTTTTTTGTCAGAATGGGCCATCCGTTCAGTTCAAATGGTTGGACCATTTAACTCGAGAATTAGACCCATGAACGATTCATTGTTCGATTCGATTTTAAAAACCTTGGTATATATACTTGCATGCATGTATAAAATAATGAATTTTATTTGATTTTGGACTTTAATTGAATATGATCCGATTAACTAAATGCAATATATGCAACTTCTGAATTTCAAATATGTATGGGCTAACCGGATTCGGAGTCGAATTGGACATCTCATATCGAACCAAGTCCATTATTAACAGCCATAAATTGCCCTCCTCATAATGACCACGTAGCTTGTCGGTTGTCACTTCAGAGAAGCCATAGAAGTAAGAGGCAACTATTTCTACCCCAGCCCAACCCCAAATATGCATTAGTATAATAGTATCGTAAATATTTAAGGTATGCAAACCTGAGCCTGGATTAGGAAACTTATCATAAAGCTATGCCCGGCCTGCCTAGGCCCAACCCATGATAAAAACTCAAACGGTAGCCAAAAGGGATAATCTATGATATGGAAAAGTTATGATATGGAAATAGTTTTGACCAATCAAAATTCATCCATAAATTTTGATAAATAACATGTGACGTTTATAATTCCAATTGACTAGTCAGAAGTTTTTCAGATATGATATTTTTTCTATATCATAGTTGAACCCTAGCTAAAATCGTTGTTCATATGAAATGATACTATAGATTCGAATAGATATATACTATTTTAATAGTCTCTGGAATATTTCTATAATTTTTTAAGGATAAAATTTATCTTTCCATATTTTAATTTGTTGAAAAAAAATGAGGGCAAAAGGGTAATCAAGTATTGATACTAAATGAGTTGAAAAGAGACAATTATAAGATATTCAATGCATTCAATTTTCTCTAATTAAATCCAACACTTGAGGTATTAACTTGCATTCACATTCATTTAATCATATATTTAAGGATTTTTTGTTTATTCTCATCATTAAATTCTATTAATTAAATTAATAATTCCAATTGCATAAAAATATACTTTTAAAATCTAACTGAAAAAGTAGTATTTTCATCTAGGTGGTGGTAAGAAATTAAACCATTTTGGGTCAGATGGGCCAATCCATGTTGACACAATTAAATAATAAAATCTAAAAGCATATAAAATGTAAAATTTAAAACCAATTAGAAATAAAACTATTTTCCTATTCTCTCTCATTAAATTTCATATTAAGGTATATTATCTCATTAAATCCACAAAATTAATTTTAATAGTATAAAAATAAATATTTTGAAAATTAATTTAAAAATAAAACTATTTTCTTCCCTCCCAATGGTGGGTAAGCAATTCATCTATTTGGGGTCAAATGGGTTAATAAATAATGTCATAATTGAATAATAAAAATTAAAATAAATAAAAATATATATCACAAAAACTAAAAAACTGGATATATCTCTAATATTGTATATTCACTATACTAAATAAAAATACATATGAAATGTGAAAAGTAATTTTATTAATGATGAAAATGGAATGCCAAATTTAAAATCAACATAGAAATGAAATGATGTCATAGTCAAATAATAAATTTTTCAAAAATATAAAATATAAAAAATCACAAAAATAAAAAATATAAAAAATGTTATATATTCATAAAAATAAATATTGGGTACATCTTTAATATTATACATCATTATATTGAACAAAAATAAGTATTATACATACGAAATAATTTTATCAAAGATGGAAATGTAACACATGAGTTTATTTTTAATCATAATGTTACTTTTGCTAATTTTCAATTTTTATCTTAACTATGATATATCTAAAATTTAAACAATTAATACGAAAGGCTTTTCTCATGTGCAATGCACATGCTTAATTACTAAATGCACAGAATGGTCAATTGAATTGGGATGGCAGTTTTCCCTATAAAATCAGGCCCCAAGCTATATGGGTAAGGTTTTCCCTGCTCTTAAATGGGGACTGGGTTTGCATTCCCTAAACCCGCCCCAAAACAATTGGTAAATTATTAAAATATTCCTAGGGTTAATATTCATTTCTAAATTATCCTTGAATTCCCCCTAAATTCCAAAAACCTAGGATTCCATAATCACATTTCTTAAATACCCCAAATTCCCATAATCCTATTTTTAAAACATCATTGATATTTTGATGTGTTTTTAGGTAGTTTTCTAAGGGTGGGAAAATTATAGGATTCCATCTCCTCAATGAGGGAAGGTTTCCTACCTCGAACCCACCCTAGCACTAAGGACAAGATGGGGATGGGGTAGGAGATTTTGGCTATGTGGTGGAGACGGGGAGGGGTTGCCTTGCCCCATCCCATGAATCTTCTTTGAGAGAAGCAATTTATCTATTTTCTTTTCTATTTTTTTATTTTCTTTTGTTTTAAAATATAAAAAAGTATTCATTGCCTATTTTGACTAGATTAATAAAGTTGTACACTATTAGAGAGAGAGAGAGAGAGAGAGAGAAGGGACAAAGGGAGTAGTAATAATAACTACTGTATTTTAAAATTTACAATATTTATAATAATTAACAGTTTTTATTAATTAATAGTATTAACAATATTTATAAAAAATAATGTATTTATTAATTAAAATAATTTTAATAATTATAGATTTTTTTAAATAATTATAGGTATTTATTAAAAAAATAGTAATAAATACAGTATTTTTATTAATTATATTAATACTAATTAATTAAAAGTATTTATTAAAATACTGAATTTATTAATTAACAGTATTTTTAATTAATATAGTAATTTTAATAATTATAACAATTTTAATGATTATAGTATTTTAATTAATAATTACAATACTTTTAATAAATATTGTAAATTTAATAATTACAATAGTTTTATTAAAAATAATGTATTCTTAATTAATAGTATTTTTAATAATTACAATATTAATAATTAAGCACATTTTACAGTATTTTCAATGATTGTAGTGTTGTTAATTACAATATTTATTAAAAAAGTATTAATATTTTTTATTAATTCATTGACTAAAAGTTTTTTAAGTTGTTAATTAATGTAAGTTATAACTTAAATTTTATTTTAAATATTATTTAAATCATATTTGAAATTGTAAGAAATATAATTAAATTTTAAACTATAATTAAAATTAATTATATTTAAATAAGTAAATTTACATTTAAAGAACATAAATTAGCCAAGAAAATAACCAAAAATAAAGTACCAATAATTTTTTCATAAATACCAAAAATTGTCCAAGAAATTACCAAAAAATGGATTAACATGATTTCCAATAAATATGATAAATTACCAAAAATTAAAAAATATAACCATTAAAATTACTTTTTTGAGCAAAGCTATTTATCTATTTTCTCAATTTTTTGCATTGTTCCTATTTTCTTTTGTTTTAAATATAAAAAAGTAACCATTAAAGCTGCACGATATTAGAGAGAGACCTTTGGGTTTTTCAAGGCCTCTTATTTTAATGCATATTATTTTTACATTTAAAAAAGACATTTAAGAGAAAGAGAGAGAGAGGGGGGGGGGGAGTAGTGCTAATAATTATTGTATTTTACTAAAGATAATTACAATATTTTTATTAATGAATAGTATTAATAGTATTTATTAATTAACAGTATTTTTAATAATTATAGTATTTTAAATAATTATCAAAATTTATTCAGAAAATAGTAATAAATACAACATTTTTATTTAATATAGTATTTTAATTAATACAATATTTTTAATAATTATAGTATTATTAATTAAATAAAAGTATTAAAATACTAAAGTTATTAATTAACATCATTTTTAATTAATATAGTACTTTTATTAATTACAATAGTTTTAATAATAACAATATTTTAATTAAATATAATTATTTATTAAAATTAATGTATTCTTTATTAACATTATTTTCAATAGTTAACCATATTTTATAGTATTTTCACTAAATGTAGTATTGTTAATCGCAGTATTTATAAATTAATAATGTTTATTAAAAATATTAATATTTTTATTAATTCATTAATTAATAGTAATATAAGCTATAATTTAAATTATATTTGAAACTATAAGTAATATATAATTAAATTTTAAACTGTAATTAAAAGTAATTATAGTTAAATTATTTATTTAAATATAATTGAAGCTATAAATAGCATAAAATTACATTTAATGAACAGAAATTAGCCAAGAAAATACCCAAAAATAAAGTACCAATACTTTTGTCATAATTACCAAAAATTGTCCAAGAAATTACCAAAAATGGATCAACATGATTTTCAATAAATATAATAAATTACCAAAAGTTAAAAAATATAACCATTAAAATTACATTTTGAGAGAAGGTATTTTTCTATTTTCTCATTTTTTTTGCATTGTTCCTATTTTTTTTTTGCTTTAAAAATATAAAAAAGTAATCATTGCTTATCTTGATTAGATTAATAAAGCTGCACACTATTAGAGAGAGAGACCTTTGGGTTTCCCAATGCCTCTTATTTTAATGTATGTTATTATTGCATTTAAAAAAGACATTTAAGAGAGAGAGATGGKGGGGGGGGGAGGGGGAGTAGTAATAATAATTACTGTATTTTAAAATTTATAATATTAATAATAATTAATAGTATTTTTATTAATTAACATCATTGTATTTATTAATTAACAATATTGTTAATTAATATAGTACTTTTAATAATTGCAACATTTTTAATAATTACAATATTTTAATTAATTAACATAATTTATTAAAAATAATGTATTTTTATTAATAGTATTTTTAATAATTATATTATTAATAATTAATCATATTTTATAGTATTTTCAATAATTGCATTATTATTAATTATTGTGTTTATTAATTAGCAGTGTTTATTGAAATATTGTATTATTAAAAAACATTAATATTTTTTATTAATTCATTAATTAACAATTTTTTAAATTGTTAGTTAATGCAAGTTATGATTTAAATTGTATTTCAGATATTATTTAAATTATATTTGAAACTGTAAGTAATATAGTTAAATTTTAAATTGTAATTAAAAGTAATTATATTAAAATGATTTATTTAAATATAATTTCAGATATAAGTAGCAGAAAATTACATTTAATGAGCCAAAATTATCCAAGAAAATAACCAAAAATAAAGGTACCAATAATTTTGTCATAGTTACCAAAATTTATCAAATAAATTATCAAAAATGGATTAACATGATTTCCAATAAATATGATAAATTACTAAAAATAAAAAAATATAACCATTAAAATTACTTTTTGAAAATATGTACTAATTATCAACAATCTTCAATAAATAAATGTAATTAGTTCATAGTGTATTTAAAATAATTTGTTTTTAGACATTAGTGCTTCACATTTTGCTCCAACTTTCAAACGTTTCCAGACATCATATACACTACTATAAATTACTGAAAAATGTTTTTTTTTTAAAAGCAAAAAACATGTAAAAAAATGTTGTAAAGTAATCGGGTTGATGCGAGACCCATTTTGATCGTCCGGGTGAAGAAGATGATCAAAATGGGTCTGTGATGGCCTATTTTCAATAGATCTGAGTGCAAAAAGACGGGTCATCATGGACCCATTTGTGTAAGGTTTGGGTTCAATGGATCCGTGTGATGTATGAAATAATAATAATAATAATAATAATAATAATAATAATGCACGGGTATGATTAATATTTAATTATTCATTCATTATAATCAATTATTTTTTATGCTATGGCTTCATTTGTGATTAGATGTACTTGAACCTTTCATTACCATTATGTGGCTTCTTTGTGTTTGCTATAGTTACTTTCAAGAATATTATATGCCTTCTTTGTACATTTTCATTCATGTCCATAAACCAAGCAATTGATTTTGTTTTGGCCATTATTTTTATAATTTGTTTATAAATCTTGATTGATTTATTTTTTATTGGGAAAATTCTCGATTAGTATCCAATACTTTGAGTATAGTGCCACTTTAGTCTCCAAACTTTAAAATGTGACAATTTAATACCCAAACTTTAAAAACATGACAATCTAGTACTTGTTGTTAACTAACTGATAATCAGTTGCTAAGTGGCATTTGAAAAAGACACAAATGTCCTTCAAGTGTCTTCTAATTTTCTTTATCAACCATCTAAACATTGACATAAAATTAACAGTCCCAAATCCTTGCCTTTTCCATTTAAGAAAGTTGGGACTTGAAGGGCATTTGTGTCCTTTTCAAATGCCACTTTATGACTGGTTAACAGTTAATTAACGGCAGGTATTGAATTGTCACATTTTAAAGTTCAGAGACCAAAGTCACGGTAGGCCCAAATTACAGGGTACTAATTGGGAATTTTCTATTTTTTATTAACAAAACCCGTACATCGCACGGATCCGCTTAAATAAAAGTACGGAACCATTCGGATTCGTTGAGTTTCATGGGGTGGGAAATTGGGAATGGGACCGCGATCGAGTCGTCCGGATACGGATACGGTAAAAGTTGTATTCTTCGTCCGTCCTCCGGTCCTCAATCTTTCATGGTTACTGGTTAGCAAACGAAACAGCAATCGCCATGTGATGTAGCTCCACTGCCACAGCTGTTCAGTTCAGCTCCTACACTTACAGGCTAGAAGAGGAAGAGGATTTTGAAGTCTGCAGCCAATGGCGCCCCGTCCTCCTTCCGCTGCTTAATCGAAATCTCTTGCCTTGGCCATTCCCCTTCCTGCTCTGGTTCATCCTCACTACCCATTGAATGGGTGGAACATCCCAATTGCTGCAGAACTTCCTCAAAAATGGACGCGGGCCAGCTTCTCTTTGTGTTGAAGACGCGTTGCTTTTATTCGATGAGATGGTTCGGTTGCGACCCTTCCCACCGGTTTGGGCTTTTGATAAACTTTTGGCTTCTCTTGGGAAAGCGAAGCTTTATACAACAGCTATTTCCCTGTATAGAAAGATGGGTTCTTTACCAATCCGTCCCACTCTCTATACTCTGAACATGGTAATGAATTTCTTCTGCCACTCGAATCGAGCCGATTTGGGCTTCTCTCTATTTGGAATCATCCTGAAACGAGGCTATGAACCAGATGTTGTGACTTTTACTACCATGATTAGGGGACTCTGTGCTGGAAATGAGATCGCCCAGGCGATGGAGTTGTTCTACAAGATTATAGACAATGGCAGCTACATGTACGGCGTGGTCACTTATGGAACTATCATTAATGGGCTTTGCAAGACTCGAAACACCTGCAGGGCTCTTAGAATCCTCAGAGAGATGGAGAAAAAAGGTCAGTGTAAACCTGACTTACCAATGTATAGCACAATCATTGATGGATTGTGCAAATTAAGGAGGGACTGGTAAACGACGCCCTGAACCTCTTCTCAGAAATGAAAGAAAAATACATATCACCTAATGTTATCACCTACAGTTCTTTAATTTATGGGCTCTGCAATCTTGGCCGGTGGAAAGAAGCTTCAAGCATTTTTAACGAGATGGTGGACCGTGGAGTCTCACCAAACGTGGTGGCATACAACATTTTGGTGGATTCTTTGGCCAAAGAAGGGAGGATTAGTGAAGCACGTGATGTGTTTGAAGTAATGCTGCAAAAAGGGAGAGGAGCCTGATTGTATCACTTACAATGCTTTGATTCATGGCATGTGTCATTCAGAGATGTGGGAAGAAGCCATGAGGTTGTTAAATGAAATGGTGGAGCGAGGACTCTCACCAGATACTGTGACCTACAATTCGTTGTTGGATGCTCTTTGCAAGAAAGGAATGACTACAAAAGCACACAAGCTATTAGAAGTAATGATTCAAGCAGGGGTGGAGCCTGATATTATAACATACACTGCATTGATAGATGGATACTGTTCACATGGTAAAATGGATGAAAGCAAAAGAGGTCTTTACTTCCATGGTGAGTAGGGGTCTTGAGCCTGATATATTTTCTTATAACAGGTTAATTAAAGGTTATTGCAAAAGTGGGAGAATAAACCAGGCAATGCAGCTCCATAGAAAAATTCATCAGAGAAGATTGATGCCTGATTCTTTTACTTACAACGCTCTCATACGTGGATTATGCCAAGTGGGCCATGTTGGATCCGCACAAGAGGTGTTGAAGGAAATGTGTGTTAATGGTAAAAATCCTGATCTGTGGACCTATTCCATATTGATAGATGAACTTTGCAAAAACAAACTTATTGATGAGGCAGTAGAGTTACTGCATGAGATGGAGCAAAGTGGATTAGAACCAAATAATGTTATTCTCAACATCCTTCTTAATGGAATGCTCAAAGCTTCTAAATTTGAAGATGCTTGGACATTTTTCACTACCATTGTTGATAAAGGTTTACAACCTGATTTTACAACGTTTACAATAATGATAAATGGCTTACGTACCAAGGGCTTGCTGAATGAAGCTCAAGATTTGTTGATGACAATGGAAGAGAAGGGTTTTCCTCCAGATGATTGCACTTTCAATATCATAGTTCGTGGATTTCTCCAAAAACATGACATAGATAAGTCATTCCAACTTCTTAATGAAATGGCTAAGAGAGGATTCTTACCAGATGCAAAGACTTCATGTATGATAGTGGACTTGATTGCAAAAGATGGGTTGGATCATAAATCCCTTCAAATGCTTCGCACATTTTTGCAGTATGTAGAATGAAAGGTAGTGTTGATTGCCAAACCAATACTGATCTCTTTCAATCAGTCAAAATGGGTCAATGGAGTAATTAGTTTTATCTTACATTATTGAAAATCAATCCCCCAATACAAAATCGGGAAAGAATGTTAATTTCATAGCAGGGAATGGATGTTGATAATCTTTTACCATGTGAAGCTTTGTGGATCTGAAAAGTGCATCTTTTCAAAGGAATAAGTACAAATATATCCTTGCTTTGTTTATTTTGTTTTCAATCATGATTAATGTTACATTGACCTGAATTTGTAGGGATGTCAGCAGGTTTGGTTTGGTAAGGGTTGGGCTTAACTGGAACCTTACCCACCTTGACCATGCCCCTCCTCATGAAGCACATGAAGCACATAAAGGAGGGGCTAGATAAAAGAGAATAATGTTAACAAAAAACATAATACATATAAAACAATAGGCAAGAAATGAAAAAAAAAAAGAACAAGAAAGACTTGAAATCTACATAAAACCACCAAAAGAAGTTGATGAATTATGAAACAGCAATCTATGATTAGTAGACACTAACATGAACCTCACCTGAACTGTGAAAGGTTAACCCAATTAATTACATTACAATTTACAAACCTGATCCACCCAATTGACATTCCCATTGAATATGCAGTATCAAGTTAAGTTGCATCCTGAACACTATTTTGGTTTGTATCGGCAAAAAAGATCTGTTACCAAAGATAAGTTGCACTGTACTTGATTCAACCTAGTAAGATCAAATGCACCATACACCATACCACACATCTAGGACATAGTAATGAGACCTACAGACTGCCATTTGCTCTTATTGCCGTAGAACGGGAAAGTGAGCCTGCTTCGGAAATCAGAATCCTCTAATCCTCCCAAAACAGATGTCTACGGTCTGCCATGAAGCCTTTACTTGAAACAACAGGGAAGTCACTTGACTTCTAACTTTCTAAGGATAATTATGCCATTTTCTTAGATGTATTCAGAGGTCTAATGTTCATCATCATGGACCCTAGACCCTAGTCCCATGTTAAGTTGGGGTCACTAGAATGCCCACTCAAATGTAACTCAACTTTCTTGAATGGAAGAAGCAAGGATTTGGGATTATTAATTTTTTTTTTTGTCAATGTTTGGATAGTTGATAAAGAAAATTAGATGACACTTGAACGGTATTTGTGTCTTTTTAAAATGTCACTTAACGACTGATTAACAGCTAATTAACAACAGGTACTGGATTGTCACGTTTTGAAAGTTTGGATACTGAATTATCGCAATTTAAAATTTGGGAACCGAAGTGGCACTAGGCACAAAGTATAGGGTACTAAAAAGTAAGACTCAAGATTCTCGGTGGGGGATTCCCATTCCCTAAACCCAACAATTGGATCAGAATCCTAGGTGGTAGATGAAGTGCCGTTCTGTTTGTATTTTTGCTATAAAAAGTAGGGAAAATCCTTGATTAGTACCCTATACTTTGGGCCTAGTGCCACTTTGGTCCCCGAACTTTAAAATGCGATAATTCAGTACCCGACCTTCCAAAACATGATACTCTAGTACCTGTTGTTAACTAGCTGTTAACCAGCCGTTAAGTGGCATTTGAAAAAGACACAAATGCCCTTTGAGTGCCATCTAACTTTCTTTATCAACCATCCAAACATTGACAAAAAATTAACAGTCTCAAATCCTTGTCTCGGCCCCAACTTTCTTGAATGGAAAAGGCAAAGATTTGGGACTATTAATTTTTTTGTCAACGTTTAGATGGTTAATAAAGAAAATTAAATAACACTTAAAGGGTATTTGTGTCTTTTTCAAATGCCACTTAATGGTTGATTAACAGCTAGTTAACGACAGGTACTGGATTGTCATGTTTTAAAAGTTTGGGTACTGAATTATCGCATTTTAAAATTCAGGAACCAAAGTGGCATTGGGCCCAAAGTTCAGGAATTTTCCCTAAAAATTATTCTTCTTAAAGCATAGGAAAGGGAGTGAGTCAAATGGATTTAAAAGTCGAAATCTTTTGATTTTGATATTTAGAACGGTAAAGATTGTTCCAATTTTGATTTTATATGTTTTTGTTTTGTACTTTCCAAAAAATGCATATTAAAACTCCCACAGAGATAAAGAGAGAGATTAATTTTTGGAACGAAACCATAGGATCCTGAGAGTAGTGGAATTGAGGACTGAGGTTTCAATTTTCAAATAGTCCCTCTCCCTCCCCAAATTTTGTGAATGTTTGGATTTTGTAATTTGGATTCATTTCTGTCAACAAGAACTCAACATCAACAAAGGAAGGATTCTAATTCCAGAAAATTAGGAATGTAAAACCATTTCGGTTCCAGGGAATGGAGATGCAGATGGAATTCAAATCCAGTTCTGTTCCTGCAATCCGAATGCAACCAAAAAGGTTTAAATTTGATCTTTTTAGTTTTCTTATTTTTCTGAACTGGGGTCGACATGTAACATTAAACAAAGTGAAATAATGGATGAAAGAGAGTAGAACTAGAAAAGGTTTTCAGTTGGAGGAAATATAGAAATAGCTTGCTGAAATTGGGAGTTAATAGTCGATATGTCTACAATGGTTGAAATTGAGAATATTTCCAGGGACATTCAACAAGTTTAAATGTCCGTTGAACTGTGAACGTACACAGCGAACCAGGCCCTGTCCGGCTGGTTCAGTGCTTGGTCAAGTTTTCAAAACAAAAGTGGCCGAATGGATGTTCAGTAATGGAACAATAACATATTCGAGATGAGAGTATAAATAGTAATCAACCCAACAGGCCCAACACTCACAAGGTCATAACCCTCCTCAATAACTTCTCATTCTAACAGGACTAGTGGATCTAGAGCTACCCCCTCGTCTAGGGAGTGTCAAGGGCTTGTAGCATTTTTATTCCAATTAAAACGATTGCATGCCAAATGAACCCAAGTCAGCTGGTCTGGTTCATTGGTTCAACCAACCCGATTTAACTGATTGAGAAGGTCATTAATTTGGCTCAACTTGAATCTACCCCTAGTTGGCTTTGTCAAAGTTACTAAACTGGCTTGATCATATTGAATTGGGTTTACTTAGATAATTCGGGTTGAATTGGGATCGAAAGAAAATAACTCCTTGATTGTGGAATGAGTTGACATTATAAGAAAAAGCAGAGGGTATTTCAAGTTGCAGATGTTTGATAGAAATGACATTGGTTCCAACTTGGGCTGAGCTGAATGAATGACCTCGGTTAGTAGGGCTTGGCCTGCGAAGAAGTTCAACTGACTTTTATGGGGTTGGAAAAAGTTAGATACGGCGTGGTTCAATTCAACTTTTGGCTTTGGGCGCTTGGAGCGCATAGTCTTGGTCGAGTTGTAGGCAGAAATTAATTTTGAGGCCCATTGTACATGTTTTGGAACAGTTAAAAACCTGCTACTTCTCCAAGAATTTAAACTTGGTCTCCTCGCCTCCTCAGTGGAAGGAGAGTTGAACCAAGAATTCCTCGGCAACCAGGTTGCATTTGATAGAGTTCCAAGGAATCTTTGAAAGAGCCCAGATTTCTTGCACTTCTGCTCTTCTTGCCACGTCTGGTTCATTCTCACAATATCATGTTCACACCATACTCACAGCCAATTCTAACCGTGTGTTGGGGAATATTTCTATACTTGTATGGGCCCAATTCACAGCTACAAGGGGCTATTAATAGGTGTTAGTACCGTCTTGTGAGGACTGAATCTGAATTCCTTACTGGTTATAATGAGGTAACACCAACTGGTTGGTTGGTACAATTGCTTATAACGAAAACTTGGGATCGAATCCTACCTACACCAGGGGAGTTACGAGTTTAAGGGATGGGTCATGGGTTACCCTATGACACAACACATAAATAGAAAAAGTCATTCAGCCATTATCAAAAGGCCCCCTACAAATGAAGTTATAGGGTATCACTAGATCATATTCTTGTCATGTACCAAGTAACAGACAGTCACAGTTCCATATTCTAGGCCCCTGTATTTGTGATTGTGGATTGTGGGCAGTTGGTTTCTTGACATATTATGGACTGTAGTTGTGGACTTACAACCTACAAGTAGAGCTGTGAATGGGTGGATTAGTCCCAAAATGATTATTAGCTGATTCTTTAAAATAAACCAATAACCAAACAAATTATTAATTGGAATAATCAGGGCTGACCCGATTACACTCGACATCTATAAACCTTTGATCTATGATGTAACAGTTTGAAATTTCATTCTATGATAACTTAATCAAAAACAGTAAACTGTATATGCGTGTGTTTTGTTCCGTGGGCATTTTGTGATAGGCGTTTATCAAAACATCATTATATCATCATTAAATCAGCATTTTTTTTCATCATAATCATCTGTACGCATTGATATTCACAAAAATGAGTTTGGATTTTTGTGCATTCCAACCTTTAGGGGAATCTTCATTTTAATGCTTCCCCCAATAATTGAGTGTTTATTTACTGTTCTGCTAATATTAATACGACGCCTGATTGTCAGTAAATAGTTTATTAAGTACTTTTCTCGGTTTTAAAGACAAATCAAATACAAATGCTTACTTAATAAATGGATGCTATACCAAACACATACTATAGGATAGATAAAACAAGTGTTTTAATCAAAATTATCTTATATTCTATGTATTAAATTTACCCTTTTAAACATAAAATATAATAAAAATTATAAATAATCAGTTAGAAAAACCAAAAACTGGTCCTAACCCAATCATAATTGGAACACAAAGCTGAGAACCAAAACCATATAGTTGATCTGGTAATTTTATCGGATAGGCAAGGCCCATTTAAGGTCTAGAACCCCTGTCAGTGTTTTTTGGTAAAACGTCTAATGATAGTTTGGGGATCACAAGAGAATGAATGGAAATAGAAGCCTAAAACAAAACATGAAAAATAATAAAAAATTACAATTAACTCATCCTGTATACTTTTACTTTATGCAAATAGAAGCCTAAAACAATAAATACATGGCATAGCATAATAGTTTTTTTTTTTAAAAAGATAAGTTTGTAACAAGTACAAACTTTACTCTAGGATGGTCACCTTAAAAAATTTTATTAATTGTTGTTATATATATATATATATAGAGAGAGAGAAAATGAATAAAACAAAAGAAGATATAACCCGCCGTGATCCTAATTCTGAATATATAAGATAAAACACTGCCTTACGAATGTCGATCCCAATCTGCATGAAGCAACAACGATCGAAACAAAAGAAACCATTTCAAATACAAGGAAAAAAAAAAGGCAAAACACGCATCTTATTCGATTCTTACTCAACAACTCTCTAGGAAAGTTGCTACCTCATACTTGGGTCAATGCAATGGTCACATAGTATAAAACTTGGTAAGATGACTATTTATATATGTAACTTTTGTCCAGTCACCAGTGTCAGGACTGGGTTGCAGTGCAAATGGTCCGATCATCTGGTTGGGTCGTACATTTATACCATTTTCAAATTCTATTACAAATACATCGTATGCAACAGAATCTATATATGGGTCTGATCTCTTTCATTAATTTGTATCCCAGGAGCTCACAAGTAACAAAAGAAATTGTAATTTCACTCTTTCTTCCGAAAGGCTTGGAGTTGGGCCTGAACAAAGAGGGGTTCTCTTGGGTTATTCAGACAGAATTCTCGCTGATGATCTTCACTCAGCCTGCACATTTGGTTGGGCTGGTTCAATTATAATTATTTGTATTGCCATTTATCTATTTATGTAAAAATCACCTTTGTGGCCCTTCAATTTTTGGATTTTGAGAGGATAAAGTTGGGTTTATTTTCATTGATTAAACATTTAAAATATTCATGTTTCTTTTTAGATTTATATAAAATTTATTTTCCTTAGGTATCACTTTTATATTCATCTCCAAGATGAATAATTAATTTTTCCACTTGGAGAGAAATTACCAACATTGGGAAGGGACAAAATTGTCTCTTTTAATAATGACTTTTTATAGTTAAAACGGTCATTATCTTATTTACTTGAAAAAAAAGAAGAAGATTAAATACACTTATCAAGTAAGTATTTCCTATGAAACACTTGTCCAAATAAACAGTTGAAGAGACATTTTAATCTATATATATATATATATATGTATGTATGTATATATGAAAAATAATAGTAAACACAATTGCGGTATTATACTTTGTGTAAACATTTTTCCCAATTTTTTATGCTTATATCAAGTAGAAAGGAAACACCTAGACAACACCACGCAAACGGCCAAACAGCCAGTTGGTGCACACATGTCGATGGTTGTTGTTGCTTGTAAGGTGAGTTTAGGTTTGCCATACAATTTGTTATGAAATGTGATTTGTTTGTTGGATTTTAGCAACAAAAGAGCTCGGTGTGTGAAATCATTTGGGACCCATTTGAATTATTGAAATCAGTTCACGACTTGGTGTCTGAAGAGTAGCTTTTCTTGTGAGAAAAGCTCTAGGGTGCTCATTCGATAATAATATTATTACAGCCTTACAGGTGATACAGAAGTTAAGGTTGTGTACCTTGTGTTTCGATAAGCTTCGGAATTTATGTTTTTAAAGTCAAAGAGCACAAAGCCCCAATTTTAGGCTTGCTTTGGAAAAACTGTAATATTTCTAAAGGCGATTCAGGATTCTTACCAATACCCATTTTATTTTCGACAGGCCAAAACTCAAAAGCAAAAGCAAAAGCAAATGCTTATCCAAACGGGGCCTTTAACTTAGTCATAAGTTAGTTAATCGCTATCAGAAGCCTTATTTGGACACCAAGCCAAACAGGCAGGCACTTTAATTTGCCACATGATATGTGATTCCTTCAATTACTTACGTGTTCTATAACAGTGCACATGCCCATCTAAGTACTTAATTCAATAAATGATGTATGTTCTATTTCTGGCATTGGCATTGCTAGCTTATTTCATGTGAACATGACATCAAACTAAGGAGATCTTAACAACCCAAAATCAAGCCATTCATTGTGTTAGAATGTTGAAAAGTAATTTAACTTCAAATCAAAAAGTGATATATCATGTAACTGATCCCATGAAATAAGGCTTGCATATATCATTTATTAGAATGGTAAAACAGGATACATGCAACACATCCCATATACTAGGGACAAGGCTTATGATGATAAGGAATGGGGAGTCTAAGAATGACGATGATACCAAAGAATTCATCGTGTGGTCTTTCCCATTCAAATGGAAGTGGTACTCAGTTTGGTTGCTTCTACTTTACTGTAAAATGAACACAAATTTTCCAACTAAAAAATTTCAACTATTATTTTTTTTTGGGTAAATTACACAGACACATTCCGTACCTAGAGGTGTCACTACCATTATCACAGTTAACTACATTGAATATTCCCATATGACCATTATGTGCATATTTAAATATCGGGTAAGCACAATCTAAGGCTGTATTTGGTTGGAGAGCAAATAAATTTATACTTGTGTAAAACCATGGCAGTGCAGATGAGTTAAATGTAAATTTAGACTTATTTTTGTTTTGAAGTTTAGCTTATTTTATTTGGTTTCAGTATAAATAAAGTAAATTAAGATATGAAGCAAAATAAAGTAAAATCTAAAATAAAATTAAATGAGAATTTGTATTTTTTACATTTATACTCTTTTTTTTATTCATTTATACTGGTGCAAATAAAAGTGCACTGCAATCAAACACAGCCTAAAGTATAAAATCTTATATTTTAGGGTAAATTACAAAGACCCCCTATACTTTGCTTTGCAACAAAGACCCCCCCTGTACTATGACCGTGAGACAAAGACCCCCTTCCGTTAGCCTTCTGTCCGAAAAGGCCATTGCAATATTTTTTAATCCCCATACTACCCTTGCAATAACTATTCGAACAATTGGGAGAAAAACACTATTCATCTTCCTTGACCACATGATACACGAACAATAGCGGTGATAATCCTCTCTACCTCAGATTCCTTCACATTTTTCTCTCTCCCCCGATCTCCTTTCTTCCCCTTCACCTTTCCCTCCTCCTCTTTCTTCTTTCCGCTTTCCTCTGTTTTCTATTCCTCTCGACCATAGCCGCCACACCTCGTTGCAGCGGCTAATTTGGGCATACCCCCTCCTCTGGCTTCTTCTCTCACTATGTCCCTTCTTCTTCCTCTTTCTTTTTTTTCTTCATTTTCTTCTTCCCCTTCTTCTTGTCCGTCTGTTTTTCAATCTTGAAAGAGATTACACAGTCCATGACTATGCCTATAGTCAAATCTTTAGAGCTCCAACTTAGCCCCATAAATCCAACTTTTATAACATCACGCTCACTGATCATTAACACTCCCTTGGATCTTGATAGGGGTGGATTCGAGCCGAGCCAAGCCAAATAGTACCAAGCTCGAGTTCAGCTCGAGACTATTCTACAAGGCTCGAGCTCAATTCGAGCCAGAACCTTGAGCTCGAGCTCGGCTTGAGTCAAAAGTTCATAAGCTCAAGCTCGGCTTGACTCGTTTTATATTTTATAAAAATATTTAGAAAAATATTTTATAAAAATAAATTATATATATAAAAAAATTATTTTATATTTAAACAATTAAGAATTATAATACTTTTATTTATATATTATTTTCTATAATTTTATTTTACATATATATGCTCGCGAGCCTCACGAGCCGAGCTCTAGTAGGCTCGAGCTTGAGCTTGAGCTCGGTTGAAACCGTGCCGAGCCGAGCTTTTCACCAGCTGAGCTCGAGTAGCTTGTGAAAATCTCGACTCGTTGCCACCTGTAGATCTCGATTCAATTTCCTATTATCTGAAGAAAATGATTAGTGCATATGTGGATTTGCTTGATAGTTTTTGTCTTCTAGGTGGATGAGTTTCATTCACCGGAAACACTGATTTTCTATTGTAGCTTGAACAATAGTTCACCTCATTGACTGTTTAAATGATTTGGATTTTTGTTACCTGGAAATTAGATTTCCGTGGAATATCTTCTCTCATATCTACTGGGAATCGTTAGGTTTGGGAACCTTGTTTTTTATCTCTAACATGCTTTAGAAGGAGGTTTTGCTCAAAATTTCTGATTCCTTCTTTCTGATACTTTTACTGATCGTTGTCTATGAAATATAATGTTTAGATCAGCAATTAACTTTGTCAATAATCAATTGTTATTTCTATTTTCTTTAGTTTGTTTTATTGTCTGACTTCGGTACATGAACTTAATAAATGATCATTTTATGGCTCTTGAGGGGTGAACTCGAAATGTGTGTGCAAAGATGGGAATGACGTAAGTGGTTCAAGTAGCAGGGCCTCAACTACTTCTATGCCTCTAACTCCTTGTGGTGTAGGGGAGATCATTCCGTCCTCCAATTTAAAGAGTTTTAGTTTCAGTGAACTCAAAATGATCACAAGAAACTTTCGGCCAGACAGTGTTTTGGGAGAAGGGGATTTGGATCAGTTTTTAAGGGTTGGATTAATGAAAATGCACTTACTGCTACCAAGCCTGGAACTGGCATGATTATCGCCATGAAAAGGCTTAACCAAGAAGGCCATCACGGTCATAGGGAATGGCTGGTGAGTATTCCCATTAGGCCTTGCATTTTTCAATATCTGATTCATCCTCTTACTTTAGGGGATTGTATCTTCATGCTCAAGTGGCAATACTTAGTAAGGATTTCCCATCACTCATCAAGGCAATTGACATTGAAGAGCCCATTTCTGATACCTCTACCCGCAAATCAGAAGCTATGGATTGGGTATGATGTTCGTGTCCTCTCTTCTTTACGTTAAGCAAAGCTTCTTCTATGGTCATTTTCTTGGTTGATGATCTCTAATGTTACGGACAAGAAGAAGGGGGAGAATAAAATCAAGAAAAAAAGAAAGAGGAAGAAGGAACAAAGGGAGAGAAGAAGCCAGAGGAGGGGGTTTGCCTGAATTAGCCGTTGCTACGAGTTGTGGTGGCTTTGGCCGAGAGGAATGGAAAACAGAGGAAAGGAAGAATAAAGAGGAAGAGAGAAAGGGGAAGATGAAATGTGAAAGAAGCTGAGGTAGAGGGAGTTACCGCTGCTGCTATTAGTGTATTGTGAGGTCAGGAAAGATAAACAATGTTTTTCTTTCAATTGTCTAATAGTTATTACAAGGATAATATAGAGATTAAAAAATATTGTAACAACCCTTTTAGACAGAAGGCTAATATAAGAGGGTCTTTGTCTCACGGTCATAGTACAGGGGTCTTTGTCACGAACCCATAGTACAGCGGGTCTTTATAATTTACCCTATATTTTATATGTATTTGCATTGTATATGTGGGTCTCTTTAATTTACCATGCCCTTAAGGAGAAAATTTTCTTAGGAACATGTAATTGGTAAGGGAAAAAAATTATGATCCCTCTATCTCAATAATCATCGACAGAAATCGAGAGAGTGAGAGAGGACTCAATAACTCACTTGGTTGAACTTGAAACGAAGCTTCATTCTTTCCGTTACCACTTACCACTCACAGAGGAGAACGAACACAAAAAGCTTGATTATATATTTCAGTGATATAGTCCATTTTTACAAATTTTCCAAAACGACAGATAAAAGCTTCTAATTTCGCACACTTCCACTGTAGACTGTAGAAACTGTATACGTCTTCAATATAATAAATAAAAAAAAAAAAACTGTATATGTCTTCTACACTACATCAGACGACCAGAAATCGTCAATCAAGGCGACAAGGCGTCGCATTAGTTACCGAAGCAACATAGGAGTTCACCAGAGCAAGCGCATTACTCGTGAACTTCGTAGCATACTCCACTCGATTACAGACGTCGGATTTCACTGGCCCATCAGGCACATCCTCGAACTCGTCCGTACACGTGTCCTCATTCGTCAGGGCAGCGCTCATCCACGTCTGCACGTTGCTCATACGGTATGCGAACGACTCTCTTGAGTTGGGACGCGGACGCCGCATCTCCCTCATCGAACTCCGCATCTGGTCGACCGCGTCGCCGAAGGTGCTTAAGCAGTCCTCCAGCACGGCGGCGGCTCCCTGATCGCCTCCGGTCACGGCTTGGCGCGACAGTTGGGACAAGTAGAAGCTCGTCCGGTTGGCTTTGGAGAGGCTAACGGCGATAGCCACTCGAGCCAGCTTGCCGGGGCTCCGTCGGACGTAGTGGGCGTAGCGGGAGAGGGAGGTATAGCAGAGATCAGGATATAATGTTGAGCTACAGCTTGTACGGATGAAATCGGTGGCATTTTTTCTGCTACATGCTGCATCGACGGATGAAATTTCCGGTAGAAGAAGTAAGGCTGTCGCCACCGCGAGAAGAGGGAGGAGGAGGTGGAGGAAGAGAGGTTTCGCTGCCATTTTTGAATTTTTTTTTTCGGTCGGAGCCGGGAGGAGTTTTCGACTGCTGGGAAGGCGGGAGGGGACTTGTCTGGAGTCTCCAGCAGCGAGTAGTAGGGCTTTATAAGTAGGCTGATTCCTTGACCTTGAGAGTTATAGGTATAGCTGCCTACAGCCGTTCACGGATCGGGTTGGTTGGTTTAGTGACGTTTTTTGAATCGATCCGATCTGATCGATTTACTTAAAAATGAAACTAAAACCGATCCACTATTAACTAAAATCGATCTGATCTGTTTGAATTAAATGATTCTCTTCATGTGAACGGTAAACTATTTAAGTCTAAAAAGACATTAGAACCCGCGCGTGCCGTGAAAAAAAAAAAAAAAGGAAAAAGGAAAGGACCGCCGCTTTTAGTGGAAGGAAGGAAGGCTACTTTTTGCGGCGAGTGCGGGTGGCCGGTGACGCGTGCAAACGAAACAATAACGGTCGGCGTAGTCCACGTAATCAACGGTTATCCATAATGATTTCACTAGTGGGTTCAACTATGATGCCGGAAATACGTAAGGTTGAAAAAAGTTACAACCACTCAACCGGCATCATAAAAGTAGAAACCAATCAAATGGATTTTCAGCAAAATTAACGCGGTAGTGATTGTTCAAAGCCTTTCTGGTAGTTTGTATTTACCGCATCATAGATTTTCCCTCCACGAGTAATTATCTGCATTATGTATGTATCTTAGTTTAGTGAAACCACTTAAATCTTGTAAGTTAATTAATTAAAAGCTTCGATAGTTAATCAGAAGGTTAATAGAGATGATGGGTCCACGTCCACAACTAACTTGTAAGTTGTAACTTATAGCTATGTATTGACCACCTTTGGATTGTGTAGGCTTTACTTGTTAAAATCATTGTTAAAAGAGTTTTTTTTTTTTTGAAAGGGATTTAGGATGCTAAAAGAGCTTTAACCAATCAAAATCAGTTAGTGATTTGCAAAATAGGGAAAATTCACAACCTACGCTTATGGGATCCCCATCAACCCATAGAGGGTGCAACTTGTGCAGGATCACATTTATATCAAAAAAATGATTTTTAATTTGAAAAAATTATAAAAATAAAAGTATTAATAATGGAATAATAATTTTAGTAATAAAAATTATGATTTTTCATATCATATTTATCTTAGAAATTTCAATAGATTTGATATATTTGAAGTTGAGATTATACAATTTTATAAATTATTAAATGATATTTCAATTTACATTTGAGGATGCAATATTTGGTTGACTTTTTTGTTAATGTAAAAAAAATTGATATAATAATTAAAATATAATAGGTGCATATATTTTGTGTTTTGTACTTTTGATTGATACATTATCAATAAAATTATATGATATTTATGTATCCTATTATATGCATTATAGTATATTTTTTCATATACACCATTAAAATATGCATTTTCTATATATTTATACATTATTTGTATCCATTTAATTTTAAATGTAGTATTATTAACGTATCTATGAAATTTATATGTAATTCTCTAGCATATTCAAGCGTTTTTATATTTTTCATCCACATCCATGTCTTTCCAAAGCGTATCTATATTCAACTTGTCCAATACCTGATACCAATACTTTAATCCTTAAGTATTTTATATATTGTACAATAACTTTTTAAATACGTATTTTTGTAATGATGAATATAAAGTTAAATTAAAATTAGGCCAGGGGTGCAGCGCAGGCTGGCCTGGGACTGTGCTAGGGCATGTAATATTAGGCCCGGGGTGTAGACCAGGTTGGGTTTGGGAAACATTAATATTGTTGATACCCTATAAAACCCCAGCCCAGGCCTAGGCCATGATCATCCTTGGTTTTCCCCATCCCCGCACTCCATGCCATTTTTATGATACCAAAATTCATTTTGTTTATTTCTTTATAATTTTTTTTTAAGAATAAAATAACTACAATTTTCAATTTTATAAAAATAAATCTAAATATATCCACACACACATATATATATATATATATATATATATATATAATCCCTATAAGTAGAGAATAGGGAGTATTCTCCTCATTCCGCCTCATCCCTACCAATGATTCAAGGTATGGGGCTTTGGAAGAAATTCTAAAATGGTGTTTCTTGAATCTAAACTTGTGAAGGATGTTTCCGCTTCCTTTGGAAAGAATAGATCCTCAAAAAGATTCTACTTTTAAACATCATCCCTCGCTTCCACTTCTCTGTAACTTGAAACACCACATTACCAAACACCATTTAAGTTGTTTTTTATTGGCTTATAAAATGCATAAAGAAGCCTCCTCTCATCATCCCAAACGCAATCTAAGCATGCAATTGCGTGCAATTGATGATTTGGCCTAGGTGATAGGTGATAGGTGATGCACCACACAACTGCAACTCTGCAACAACAATGATGATTCCATTGTTGCTGTCACGCCATGAGAGATGAGAGATGGAAACCAGGCAACGGATTTCTTGGCCGATGAAAGGAATTCTGGGCCCTGATGATCTAGTTTAGTTTCTTTTTTATTTTTTTGCAAAAGGACCCAAATTGAAGCATACTAATACAAGACAAGCAAGGGCATTCACCATGTTTTCTTGCAATTGCATGGCTCAGGAAATTTCCCTTGAGGGGCCGCTGTCCGCCTGTCCCAGTCCCACTACCTTATCATATCTTATGCATCATAATTTCTACTTTGTCTTTTGAAAATTTTTGGGCCCAAGCCTGCCCCATAGGTCCTTGCTACTGTCGGGCCCACCATCCAATCAGTCCTCTTTGTTTTCTTGATTAAGCTAAAGAAGTCTCATGTTTTTCTAGTCGTTCCTTGTGGTTAATCAAGACAATTTTCTCTTGTCCTAAACATTATTCCTAAAAATAACTACTTCTTGTTGGGAAATATCTAATCCATGCACACCATATATTTCCTTATGGTGGGGATAAGAGAGAGCCAATGTTTCATTGACACATGGCGCGGATAGATGATAGCTGTTTATTGCATGTAGGGGCGTTCTATAAGTGAACTATTTTTCTTTTTCTTTTTTGTTCTAATGTTGTTGTTGGTTTCAAAAATAAATCAAAATTAACTGGTTTGAAAACAGGTTGTTTCTCGAAACAAAAACACAAAAAAATATATATCTTTTATTGTGTATGTGTTTTTTCATCCAGATATTAATATCATATTCTATAAATCGTATAATTTCTATATTAAATTCATCTTGATTTAGATTGGTTTCAGCCCAAATCCAGTCCATTGACATATATATTCTTATTCTATATCAATGAATTAGATTTTTGACTTAATCCAACTCAATCCAATATAAATTTATTATAGATGAATCAGGTCCGATCCAATCTAATAAATATTTTGGATCGGATTGATCCAATCCAATATGTCTTATTGGTTTATCTAAATTAACACTCTTACACATAGGGCCCACTTCATCACACAGAGAGTCTGCCCTACTATGGGTTTGAAAAATTGAAGTTAGAAGTTTGAACCAATGGGGCGCACCAAAAAGGGAGGGAAGAGGGATGCCAAATGACCAAACGAACTATTGGGTCATTGATTACTGGCTAGCTACATTGTTAAAATGTGCATTGCATGTGATATTATAAAAAAGGATAAAGAACTCTATTCCAATTCCAAGAGATCGAAATCATCGGCAATGATTTAGATTTAGAGAAACAATTAAAAGTCTAGATAGAGAAATGATGTGAACTGAAAGTGAAAACCATCCTTTTACACCTCTCTTGGGCAAAGTCTAAATCTTACAACATGCTAGTCAAGGGGGCAGTTGGAGAAATCATGTCTTGGGTGATGGGTTAGTCTCAATTAATCTCAATCTCTATCTTATCATCATAATGGTGTTTATCACATTATAAGCTTATCTGTAATTGCTCAGTACCTAAAAATTAATTGTATTTCGACTTTGTTTAGTTATTAAGAGAAATGTTATATATATCCATATGAACTATAAGTCAAACGTCATATCATATAGGCCAATCTGTTTTTAATAGCTACTTAGGAGCTCAGCCTCCAACGGTCCAACCTATTGGATTAAAACTTTCTCCTCCTTTCACTGTTTCTTCTTTTCAGACTTGAATTAAAGTTTGACCTGTTGTGTTTAAATAGTTTTGAAGGAACCAATTTAAAAAAGTTGTTTATATATAACATGTCCAAAAGGAATTTTGGCAGAGGAAATTTTGAAATAATTATAGGAAATCTATTTTATTGGTCAGTTTGGGGGTGTTAAGAATAGGAGAAGTTTTAGGAGATTTCTATTCATTAATATTAACCCCATTATTCTCTTTCTTGTCTCCTTTTGGAATAGTTGATTTGATGCCAAGGCGATTTAGGCAATTACGATGCAATCTACTTCCAAAATAAAGAGCTAGCATATATATAACTTTACATGGACCCATGTTTAATCAAAACCATTTCTTTGACTTTGCTACTTTTATCTCTTCTTTTCAACAACAATCATCATTACTGCTTTCTTTGGTAGTAAATTTTAGCTGAGGTAAAATTCTACTCTACAGGATGCTGATCTCCATGATCACTCTTCTCATATACCAGAAGTCCAGCCCAATGAGCCCATTATCAGCTTAGTAGGCCTTTGGGCTATGTTTGGTGTTAGAATTGAACAACAGAAATAATGTAATCTGTACGTACATAAAAAGAAAATAAAAAGCAGATAACAATAGAGAAAGAAAAAAGAAAGAGAGAACACTAGATTTACGTGGTTCAGCCAAAATGCTTACGTCTACAGGCAGCAATTCGGAGCTTCCTTCTTACTATAAACAGGAGAAAATACAAAGATGACCTCACCGAAATCACACCCGTACCCGGTACCCAATACACCCAAACACAATACTCCTCTCAACACACTGCATACACTATACACTGAAATGAAATGGAGTATGTTTGAAATAACATAGGGGGACCCCTATTTATACTTGAGCTGAGGGGTATAATGGGGTTTTTTAAAAAAAATTCTTCAACGTTAAGTAAACAACAAAAATGGTGTACCACCATTCAATATGGTGGGCTCGGCTCGGTGGGCCACCAATTGTAAATTCGATGAGCCACCGACTGGCCCACCTTTTTTACTTTTCAACATTCTCCCACTTGAAGACAATTTTCATAGTGAAAAAACTTGCTCGAGAATATCTGCCGATCATCTCTTGCTATGTGGCTTCAAGTCCTAGAGAAGTTCTGCACTAGATGGCTTCAAGTCCTAGACGAAGCCTGCACAATCTTCTTTTACCAACACAGCATGCATCTTCAGCTTCCAAATTGCATAGTTGGATCCGTTGAATTTCGGTATGTCGAACCGGGTAGAACTCGAACTTGCCATATTCAACACGTGCAATACCGGAACAACAAATACAGATTTCGGCAGAATCCCGGAACAGAACCGTGTGGCTCTGATACCAATTGTTGGAATTGCACAGCGGAAATAATGTAATCTGTACATGCACAGAAAGAAAATAAAAAGCAGATAGCAATAGAGAAAGAAAAAAGAAAGAGAAAATACCAGATTTACGTGGTTCGGCCAAAATGCCTACGTCCAGGGGCAGCAGCTCGGAGCTTCCTTCTTACTATAAACAGGAGAAAATACAAAGATGACCTCACCGAAATCACACCCGTACCCGGTACTCAATACACCCAAACACAATATTCCTCTCAGCACACTGCATACACTATACACTGAAATGAAATAGAGTATGTTTGAAATAACATAGGGGGACCCCTATTTATACTTGAGCTGAGGGGTATAATGGGGTTTTTTTAAAAAAATTCTTCAACGTTAAATAAACAACAAAAATGGTATGCCACCGTTCGATATGGTGGGCTCAGCTCGGTGGGGCCACCGATTGTAAATTCGATGAGCCATCGACTGGCCCACCTTTTTTACTTTTCAACATTTGGCTTCAAGGAAAAAGTAGGGAAACGTAAGGAGACCTATATAACGCTTATAAAGGTTTCCCTACATTTGCCTTCATTTCTTTACTTTTTCCTTCAAACCAAACACAACCTTGGTGATCCTCCTTTTCCCGTCCATTGTCCACAAGGCTGACTTCGCTTTTGCTCCAGTGGATCACTTCCCCTCCACACTACACGTCATTTCTTTCTCTTTAATAGAAGAAATGGGCAGGTGATGCGGGAGTAGTGTGTTGTGAGTAGACGTGGGCAGGTGATGCGGAGTCACATAACCCAACCCAAGAAACAAACTTGAGTAAGAGGGATTCTTCGGCTACCATGATTACGACCCCGTGCTTTTGCCCCCTCTTGGACCAGAACGAACCGCCTTGTCCACATGGACATTCACAAGTTTCCTGCTACCAGGTAAGCCCCCGTAACCATAACTTTCATCTTCAGCTAACCATTTGTCATCCTTGCTGGGTTCTTCTTCCAACCCATACCATGAATTTTTGGGAGGTAGCCTCTGTAACTCTTCCTGCTCCAGTATTGGGCCTAGGCCCGCTCTAGAAATTTCCGGGCCAAGCTGGGCCAGACTATAAATTATTGATGACCAGCCCTAGTTTTACCATCTCTAAGTTTTATTATTTTTTAAATTTCCTAAACCTATTTTGAACTATTATTCATTCTCACCAGAAAAAAAAATCTATCTTCGAGATTTGTATTTTTTTTCCATATAGCATATAAGGTGCGAGAAAAAGGATAGAAAGAACTCCTAAACAGTTTCAAATGTCATACAAGGCCTAAGCACTGTTTTTTCGGTAATTATCTAAGACTCACTATCAGTACAACAAGCACTACTTGCTATTTAAGCACTTTTTTTTGGTAATAAATTTTATAATTTATGAATCATTTTCTATTTTGGATGTATGAAAATATAGTAAACTACTTCTTT
This sequence comes from Nelumbo nucifera, assembly GCF_000365185.1. Next base: position 3,696,573 of record NW_010729074.1, read on the forward strand.
TGGGGGGCTTAAAACTCATTATATATATAGTTAAGATTTGATTCTTTTAAGTTAAAAAAAAATTAGATTTAAAAAGGAATAACTTTTGTTCTAAAACTCATTTTTCGAATTGTGATTCTTTGGAACAGAATTATAACCAAGCCTAACCTAAATGATTCAATTGTATATATGGGCTTAGCTGAAGGAGGACAACATCACCAACATGATTCAATGGCTCTCCATAACTAGAAATTTTAAACTTGCTTTAACCAGTATTATTATTTTATTATCATACTGGAATGTCTACTTGACCTACCAAGTCAATGGAATGCATTCAATAGATGGTGGTAGGTGAAATCTTTATCTTAAAACAAAAGGTTTTCTTTTGAAAAAATATAATGCAAATTCTACAATGCAGAGAGTAGTTTAAATGAAAGCATGAACCCCATTTTTTGGTTAAATAAAAGCACTATAAGGTGTAAATGTTTAAACGAAAATTCTACACAGACATGTTGCAGTTTATATATATATATATATATATATATATATATATAGTGTTCTTGGGGTGCAATATTTGTAGCCTGAGCATGCGTGATTTGCAGCACATAAGTGCTTTCAAGATTTGTACTGTAAAAATGTGCGACAATAAGCAACATTTGATAATTAATGTGATTAATTAATTATTCGTAAGGAATCGATCATTAATTTTCATGGAGTTGTTGAGCTTTTGAATAATTCTATACATTTCGATCATTATCTTCATAGATGTTAGGGTTGCATACTTGCACTTACGTTAGCCGATGTTCATACATTCAAACAAGTAATCGGACATAAAATCTCTCTCTCTCTCTCTTATACACAATCAAACCTTGCAACAGCTGATCAACAGGAACTGCCTCAAGTTACTTTCTCCAACACCCAACATTCAAAATCTAATTAACTAATGGGTTTGAAATCTTAATAACAGGTTTTTGATAACTTTTGTTCTCCCGTGCATTACATTCGGCCAGATTGCAGAGATTGTGGACCAAGGAGCCAATTGTGAGTACTGGTATTTGATTTTTAATTATTCTTACTACATATATTCTGTGATTATCAAACTGATGCAATAAAGAGGTGTAGGTGTTGGTTTGGGCTCTTTCTGATTCATGCAGCCTGTCGATTACATGCTGCTCTGACTGCATTGTGTCATGATGTGTGTATGTATATTATAACATATATAATTTGCCCCATCAATATAACACCTCTCTCTCTCTCTGCAAAGAAATCGAGATATCATTTATTCCAAACCTAAACATGTTTTCTAAGACTTGGGTAGTGGGTTGAGTTCGTCAGAGATTTTTCTATGGGGCCGGCTGGGCTTAGTGGGCTGTATGTTCATCATGTAAAGTTCGGGGTGGGTGGCTGGTTTGCACGATTTTCTGTATCCTTTTTTTCCTTTGTTAATATTTTTTTTTCTTTATTACCCAAACAAACAAACAAACAAAAAAAAAAGAAGAAAATGTTAGAAACTGAATTTTACATAAAACCCTAGGTTCAATTAAATTTAAAAGCCATATAATTAGTTAATTCCATGCAATAGAGTTTATTTTCATAACAAAACAAAGGTTTTTTTAGATATTTTCCTAAAAAGACATTTGTTTTTTCAAAAATCTCTTCTTTGTAACCCAACAAGTTCCATTTGTCTCAGACATATACTATATAATCAGCAATTAACTACATTCTCAACATTATTCACTTGAAGCTGATAAATGGACCAATTTATTGGAAATAATAATGTAGATCCTAGAGAGCACCATGGTACTTGGACTTGTAGTCGTTCCATAGCTGGTCTACAGTCTTGCCAAGGAGGTCGACGAAGAAATGGTCACTGTAATTAGTTTTCATCATAGCATTCAATTTGGCCACAAACCCATTAGAGAGAGTGTTGCAATACTCCAAGAAGCGGGCTGTCACACTGTAGCCTTCATCCCACTTTTGTCCATCTCCTGGTTTGGCCCATTGTGGTGCAGCATACCCGGCTGCGAACCTTACATAATCTCCAATTCCTTCAACCAAACCCGGTGGGGTTTGTCCATTGCCATTCCATTGCCACACGTGTGTCATCTCATGGTAGATTATCCCGATGAACATCGTCTTCAAATCTCCCTCATACTTGGCAATGAAGTCTTCGCTCAAATGAATCTCATTGTTAAATTCATAGGCCAATGCCACGTCCATCACCTCTACAATCAGGGTCACCTTCTCCACATTCTTTCTATCCGCCTCCGATTGCTGCAACGTTTTCCAGATGAATTCAGACGCAGATGTCATTGTGCTTATACTTAGTTGCGTATCGATCTCTCTAGCAAATCGATCCCCACCTGGTGTTCCCACAGCCTTATTCATTACTGCATATTGAACACCAGCATGTGTTCTTTGGAGGGATGCTAGAATCAACAAGGATGATAGGAAGAAGAACAACATTTGAGACATGGGGAATGTTGAAAAATACTTATGCTATTACCAGACACAACACCCTTTTGTTTTGCAAAATAGAAAGAACGAAAAAAAAAAAAAAACAAATCAACTCTATGGAATTTTCATTACAATAGATCACATATAAATAGACAACTTGAGATGATTCAAAACACAAGCACTTATTGACAACGGTTAAGGCATTTATAACTCAAATTTAATTTGCTTCTTATTTGAAATTTTAATGCATTCACATTAATTATAGCTGTTGGACAATTAAATTTTAAGATTTCTTGCCTTTCTTGTTACCTGAATCAATATTACAAGAAAAACGACCTTAGTGGATAAAACTGTAACTCAAAGGCAAAAAAGAAACATTGGGGTGAGCTGCATATACATTTGATAGGATTACTAAGGCTGTGTTTGGAAACGATGCAAATAAGTGCGAATGTAAATATGTAGAGTGTAAAGTGGTTCATATAAATTGTAAAATTGGATTAGTTTTGCACTCACAAATTTACTTCTTACCAAACAGACTTTTAGCTGTAATGAAAGCAAACATGAATTCCAATAAAGTATATGTTTTTTTTTTAATCAAAACCCCACTTGAATGCAAATTTACTTCTTTTTTATTAATGTATTTTTACATCTTATTATCAATGTAAATATGCATTGGTCTGTCATTTGTCAATGCATAAATGTAATGTTACCAAACACATGCAAAAGTGAACCAAAATGTAAATTTACCCTGATCCGGGATTTACACTCCATTTGCATGGTTTCCTAACGCAGCCTAAGGAGAAAAATATTTTTAATCTAATAATAGGATTTATTTATATACATTTGATTGTGCATGTACATGTGTATGTGGTGCCTACTGAGATGCATATTCATGCTTACACTTGGCATTTGGTTTGCACAAAAGGCAATAAAAGTGTAATTTGAACTTCAAGTGTGAGTGAGGTCACATTGAACTCCTTCTAGATGGCATGGGTCTTAATTAGCTTCTGGTGGAATTTTAGGAATCCTGATTTTGTCCTCACAATATATTATTTGCTACTAACATTATTATTACATAGTATTATATAATATATATTATAGTTTTTTACTATGTATATATTATTATTAAGTCGGACTTGGGCTGGGGCTCGACTTATTTAGGAAAGCCCAAGCCTGTAGGCTTAAAAGTTTGTCTAAATCTAACATAGAGCGAGCTAGGATGGGCCAACTCGTTGAGCTGCCCAACTCATGATCAGGTCTATTACATGGGGAAGAATCATCCTTAATCTCTCCACTAGAATTTTAGCAAAATTTTTATGGTAAAATCCACTAGCACTAAATAGGCCTGAATTCAGTAAATTGCCTAGGAATTTCACATTTATGGATAAGGACAGTGAAAGTTGAAGTATAATCAGGAACGACTTCATAATAAAAATTTATCTGATTACTTTGCAAACATCTCCCCCAATTATATTCCAGCAATGAGCGAAGAAAAGGCCATCAAAAACTAGGGGTGCCCACAGCAATAATCGAACCGTGGGAATTTTTTGAAATCAAACTAGTACTACCGGTTTTTAGAAAACCGGTAATTAGAATTGAACCAAAGCCAGTTAGTTAATTGGTTGACCAGTTTGATTAACCGTTAGTTTTTCGGTTTTTTTAGTTTTTACAATATATATTATAAAAATATATAATAAAAATTTATAAATATATTATAAATATGTATATTTATATACATATATATAATGCATATTTATTCATTTATAATATAAAAATATATGTATACCGATCGGTTCGATTAACCACCAGTTTTCTATATTGGTTAACCGAAACTGAAGCGGTACCTTCGGTTTTCTAAAAATACTGAACCAAAACCAAACCAACCAATTTGATTAACTAATTTTTTGGTTTTTTTGCTCACCCCTAATCAAAACCATTCATTCCTATAGATAAGGCCACCTTTTTTCATTGTCCTCCTCAGTAATTAAATGAGGAATACATTGTCACGAAGTATGATGCATTAGCATCCAAAAGACAATAAAACTCTCAATAAAATTTTGAATCACACTATAAAATTACAGGAAAAATCTATGATGCATAAAATGTATGGTATGGAAAGAGTTTTGACCAATCAAAATCCACCCATGAATTTTGATAAATAATACCATGTTCCCTATGATGTTTATGTTTCTGGTTTATTAGACAGTTGTTTTTTGGATATCGTATCTTTTCCATATCATAGTCGAGCCAAAATTACAACACCTGATCCTATCGAGCTCTTTCTTCCCATCACAAACCAAGTCAAATATTGCATGGACAACCATGGGATTTGCTATGTGATCAATCGTGAGTGAATACGCTAGTGTTCTGCACAGCCAGGTATGCACACTTATATTCACACCAGATCCAGACTCACATAGACGGGGCGGCCACCTATGAAAGATGGTGTAATGAATCATAGGCGTCTGGAAAAAAATGACACTAATGTGTGCAAGGGAGCATTTTGGGCTATGGGCTACCATAATGTTTCTAAACACACCACTAATGGCCCAAATATGAAAATTCCTACCTCTAACTCTCCATGTCAAGTTGAAGATAATGGAGGCTCAGAGGCCCCATATATTTTTATGTCTTAGGCCCTAATCGTTTCCCGGATTCTCTAGGGGAAAAAAGTCGGTTGATAGGATTGTGATTTTCATTGATTGATTTTTTCATGTTCATTTCACGGGTTAATGTGAAACTCACAAAAAAAAGTTATTTTTATTGAATATCACTTATCTGGGCAAGTGATACCTATCTCCCAAGTGGAAAAATAACTTTCTTGCCCGATGGTAAAATTGTCAACACTTAATGGGATAACATTGTCCCTTCTAGTTCTCTCCTTTTCAGGATAAAATAGCCATTGTCTCACTTGATGGGACAATAAATAAGCATAGATAAATTCACTTACCTAGGAATGAGTAAATGAATTTACCTGCGTAACTGATCAAAGAGAAAATGAACGAGGCCTTGAGGAGATCCTTCTTAGGAGATTGTAAATGGCTATAGTATGAAAATTTCTCTGAAAATTAATTAATCAAACTCTCCATCCAATACAAAGATGAACACTAGAAAAGTGATTGAAAATCAGATTTTTTGGGATCAATCTCATGACAACTTTTAATATCTAGTGCTTTCAAATTAGACTAATGCTGGCAATTTAGAATAATAAGATAAAGGATAAGTTACAAAGACACCCCCCTACTATGGGGCCAATGACAAATACCCCCTTGTTTTAGAGTTTTATCAATTAAATTTGAAAAAGATTTGCATTCAGCTATTAGAAAAATTTGAATCCACAAATTACCTTTTTCTTATTTATTTAAATGATTTATGAGTCAATTAGTTTTCTGAATATAACATTGAAATTCTCTCAATTTCTCCAATAGATCCTTGCAAATTTTTGGCTAGATTTAATATTCAAATGAAATCGTAGAGGTTTCATTCTCATGGATATAAATTTATGCATTGTTTGGTTTTTCTTGATTTATTGGAGAAAGGAGTGGACAATTTTTATATTTTTAAGACGAAGAGAGACACTTGTGTCAATGGCATGAATCAAGAATTAAAAAAAAAAAAAAAAACTTTCTTCTTTTGATGCCAGTGAATTGATTCTTGTTATTTTAACTGGTTTAGAGAAAATGGAGGTATTTTTGTCAATTAGGGTTAAGAGAAAAAGGGCGAGGAAAAAGAAAACAAAGAAAGTTCTGATAGGCATTTTGGTAATATAATACGTGAGTGGGTATTTTGTTGCAAAATGAAAGTTCAAGGGGGTCCAGATGAATTCAGACGCAGATTTCATTATGCTTATACTTGGTTGTGTACCGATCTCTCTAGCAAATTGAACATCAGCATGTGTTCTTTGGAGGGATATATGCTAGAATCAACAAGGACGATAGGAAGAAGAACAGCATTTGAGACATGGGGAATGTTGGGGGCAAAGAAATACTTATGCTACTACCAGACACAACACCCTTTTGTTTTGTAAAATAGAAAGAGAAAAGAAGAAAAAAAAAAATCAAATCTATGGAATTTTCATTACAAGATCACATATAAGCTAGTAGACAACCTGAGATGATTCAAAACACAAGCACTTATTGAGAATGATTAAGGCATTTATAAATCAAATTTGATTTGCTTCTTATTTGAAAATTTAATGCATTCGCATTAGTTATAGCTGTTGGACAATTAAATTTCAAGATTTCTCGCCTTTCTTGTTACCTGAATCAATATTACAAGAAAAACGACCTTATTAGTGGAAAAAACTGTAACTGAAAGGCAATAAAAGAAACATTGGGGTGGGGTGATGATCTTAACTCTGAATTTTATCATATACCAGCACAACTCCTTTTGTGCCACATTAATAAGGAGAAAAATATTTTTAATCTAATAATAGGATTTATTTATATACATTTGATTGTGCATGTACATGTGTATGTGGTGCCTAGTGAGCTGCATATTCATGCTTACACTTGGCATATGGTTTGCACAAAAGGCAATAAAAGTGTAATTTGAACTTCAAGTGTGAATGAGGTTACATTGAACTCATGATTTTGTCCTCACAAATTTGGTTCTCATGCCGTTTTTACAATATTTTCAGCCGTGAGTTAGGAATATCTGAAAACAGAGATGTCCCCAATGCATGGCTGCAAGCATTTTGGTTTGGGCCTCTGGTTTCGGTCCGCATATCATGGGTGAGGGTAACTGTTTCAGCCCACCATTTTAGCACATGGTTTTGGCCAATAGTTTGCAGACCTACATGGAACTGTGGAGTTTTGTCCTCTACACCATCTCAATCTTGTTTTTGCTTTTTGGCTGCTTTCTCTTGTATCTTATATTCTTTTTGAATAAAAGTTTTATTTATCTTCAGGAAAAAAATAAATTAAGGCCTTGCTTTTATTATTATTATTATTATTATTATTTTTATTGAATTAAAGGCCTGTTTGTCTGGGTTTAGAGAGGGGACAGAATAAAATGTTCTTTTTTCACAATAACAGGCGAGATTTCTGTTAAAGTAAAAACAGAAAGGGAGGTGGAGGTTTGTATGGTTGTCAGAAAACTCTACCAGATTTTCCAAATATGAGTGTGTCATAGGCAAAAAGGCTATAAGATAAAAGCATGGTACCTCTCGGCAGTCGGCATTTTGTAATAGTCAATATAGCTATTGTTGAAAATTGTAGAAAGGCATCTGGTTAAGACTTCCTCGGAAATGATAAATATGCTTGGAGAGACTTGAACCAAATCTCCATTACTTACTTAAGACAGAAAACCAATAGTTATTAACTTAACCGGCTAAATCCAGAAGCATTGTTAAGAGGACATTCCATTTGGTCCTATTATAGGTTCTAGTTATATCTAATTTGAGAGTAGCATTACCTCACCTGGATTTCTTATTTAACTCACAGGCCATTTACTAAACAATGGAAATATTGTCACCAATATATTATTGCCTCTCATTAAATGCACTTTACTCCATAGATATTATACGGTAGACCTGTTTATAAATACAAAATGACTAAGCCCGAGTCGAAATCGGCCTGAGTCTGACCCTATATAGAGTAGAGTCCCAAGCCTGAAATTCAAATTGGACCGCTACTTTATAATATATTAGCTATATGTTATTAATAATATATTATATAATATATAGAACATTTTATAATATATTTTTTGCTACTAATATTATATATATATATATATATTATATTTTTTATTATATATATACTATTATCAAGTCGGACTTGGGCTCAGGCCTGACTTATTTGAGAAAGCCCAAGCCTGTAGGCTTAAAAGTTTGTCCAAATCCAATATAGAACAAGCTAGGATGGGCCAGCTCGTCGAGCTACCCAACTCATGAGCAGGCTTATTACATGGGGAAGAATTAGACCTGGCAATTGGGTTGTGTGGGTCGGGTTCAGGTACTTCAGGTTGATTTCGGGTTGGGTTGTCAATGCTAGACCCTAACCCTAAATGTTCGGCTTAGGGTTGACCCATGGGTCAATTCGAGTCATCCCAAAAAATAATTGAAATTTAAAAAAATAAAGAAAAATTACATGAAAAATGTCAAAATTAAAATAATTAACCTTAAAGTTTCAAATATAAAATAAAAAACTTGAACATTTAACAGTTTAAAGAATAAACAATAAAAAGTAAAGACTAAATAGAAAAAATTAAAGAGTGGAAACTTCTAACAATGCATAAATAATCTCAATTATATTTGACAATCAGGTCAGCGGATTGACCCATGACCCAATTCAACCCAGTTTTTTTTTTCGGATTGAATTGGGTCGGATCATTTTTGCATTCGGATATCTAAATATGAGACCTTAATCCTGTTTTTTCGGATTGGGTTAAGGCCACCTTCATGTCAAATACGGTGCGGTCATACTTTCATTGTAAGTAAATGAGGAATATATTGTCACGAAATATGTTGCATTAGCATCCAAAATACAATAAAACTCTCAATAAAATTTTGAATCACACCATAAAATTACAACAGCTGAGCTCTTACTTCCCATCACAATCCAAGTCAAGCATTTCATAGACAACCATCGGATTTGCTATGAAGAACTTAGCTGTGTGACAATCATGATGAGTGAATACGCTACTGTTCTGTACAGCCAGGTTTGAATACTTGCATTCACACACCAGGTTCACACTCGCATAAACGGGGCGGCCGCCTGTGAAAGATGGTGCAATGAATCATAGGCATCTGAAAGAAATAGACTCTGATGTGTGCAAGGGATCGTTTTGGACTATGGGCTACCATAGTGTATCTAAACACACCACCAATGGCCCAATTATGAAAATTCCTACCTCTAATTCTCCATGCCAAGTTGAAGATAATGGTGGCTCAGAGGCCGATATATTTTTATGTCTTAGGCCCTATTTGTTTCCCCGATTCTGAGGGGAAAAGCCCATCAATAGGATTATGGTTTCTATTGGCTGATTTTCTCATATTCATTTCGTGGGTTTATTCATGTGGGACTCACAAAAAAGTTTTTTTTCTTAACTATCATTTATTCGGAAATGTGATACTCATCTCCCAAGTGGGTAATTAACTTTTCCCATTCAAAGAAAAAGTTGTTAACACTTGATGGGACACTAGTGTCCCTTCTAGTTCTTTCTTTTTCATGATAAAATAGCCATTGTCTCACTTGATGGGACAATAAATAAACAAGATAAATTCACTTACCTAGGATATACTTACCCAAGTAAGTGAATTTATTTGGGCAAATGGTTGAAGAGAAAATGAACAAGCCTTAAGGAGATCCTTTCCATGAGATTGTAAATGGCTACAGTATGAAAATTAATAAATCAAACTCTCCATTCAACACAAAGATGAACAATAGAAAAATGATTGAAAATCAGTTTTTTTGGGATCAATCTCATGACAACTTTTAATATCTAGTGCTTTCAAATTAGACTAATGTTAGCATTTTAGAATAATAAGAAAGGATAAATTACAAAGACTCCCCCCCTGTATTTGTGACAAAGACCCTTTTGAACTTTCAGTTTCTGACAAATACCCCTTATTTTAGAGTTTTATCAATTAAGTTTGAAAAAATTTCTCATTCAGCTATTAAAAAGAAATTGGATCATCAAATTACCGTTTTCTTATTTATTTAAATGATTTATGAATTAATTAGTTTTCTGAATATAACATTGAAATTCTCTAATTTCTCCAATAAATCATTACAGATTTTTGGCTAGATTCAATATTAAAATGAAATGGTAGAAATTTCATTCTCATGGATATAAATTTATGCTTTGTTTGGTTTTTCTTGATTTATTTGGAGAAAGGAGTAGACAATTTTTATATTTTTAAGATGAAGATAGACACTTGTGGCAGTGACTTGAATCAAGAATTAAATAAAAAAAAAAACCTTTCTTTTTTCTATGCTGATGAAATGATTCTTGTTATTTTAACTGGTTTGGAGAAAATAGAGGTATTTTTGTCAATTAGGGTTTAAAAGAAAAAGGGTGATCAGGAAAAGAAAATAAGGAAAGTTCTGATAGGCATTTTGGTAATATAACACATTCCGTCATCTAACTTATCGGTAAGAGGGTATTTTGTCACAAAACAAAAGTTCAAGGGGGTTTTTGTCACGGACCCATAGTAAAGGGGGGTCTTTATAATTTACCCTAAGATAATTAAAAATATCTCTAAATCACAAAAAAAAGGAAAAACTATATCAGCATTTGCATGAAACTTTTGTAACCCAACAACTTCAATTTATCTTATATATATATATTATTCATTTATTAATTCAAATTGATAAAGGGTAATTAAATGCATGCTGATCGATCAATGTATTAATTCCAACCTATATATCCTAGTGACCACCGCTGTACTTGGACTTGTAGTCGTTCCAAAGCTGGTCTACAGTCTTCCCAAGAAGCTCCACAAATAAATGGTCACTGTAACCATTTTTCATCTTAGCATTCAATTTGGCCACAAACCCATCTGAAAGACTGTTGCAATACTCTAAGAAACGGGCAGTCACACTGTATCCTTCATCCCACTTGTCTCCCTGCCCTGGTTTGGCCCAGTCTGGTGCAGGATACCCAGCCACATACCTCACATAATCTGCTATTCCTTCGATTAAACCCCCTGGGGCTCCTTCGCCATACCATTGCCACAGGTGTGTCATCTCATGGTAGATTATCCCGATGAACATCGTCTTTAGATCACCATCATACTTGGCTATGAAGTCTTCGCTCAAATGAATCGCACCATCTATAGCATATGCCAACGCCACGTCTGTGACCTCTACGATCAGGGTCACCTTTTCTATATCCTTTCTATCAGCCTTTGAGGTTTCCTCGAAGGTTTTCCATATGAACTTAGTCGCAGATGACATTGCTCTTACACTTAGTTGTGTACCAATCTCTTTAGCAAATCGGTCCCCTCCTGCTGTTCCCACTGCCTTGTTCTCTACTGCATATTGAACACCATCAGCTTGTGTTCTTTGGACGACAGATGCTACAACCAACAAGGAAGATAGGAATAACAACAACTGAGACATGGGACCAGACACAACGAAGATGATCAATTAACTTTATGGGATTTTTACTACTCCTTGATTTCATGACCTGAACCATTACAAGCATCACATATAAATACACAACCTGGGACGACGATTCATTATACAACCACCTTTTCATAATAACTAAAGCATTTATAACTATAACCTTGTTTCTTGTCTTAACATTTAACACATTAATTCACATGTTTCTATACTTTTCAGTTGTTACTTGAAAAGGTATAGACCCTTTAATTTGTTTGAAAATAATCCTTCTTTGAAGCTGGACATAACAGCCTGGGTTGTTTCAATTGAAAGCTTCATGTGCGTGACGCATTAGCATAGGTATGGGATAAAAGACTAATTGCAATTAATATTCTTTTAATTAGAAAGGCAAACAAAAAACTAAGTTGGGTAGTGTCTCATGTCAAAGAACTTTTCTCCATTAATTTCAATTTGAAGAGTATCAAACATTCCCTAAACTATAATACTTTTTTTCACTTTTGTCCCGCATTAATGAGGAGAATAAGATTTTTAAGCTTAGAAGTAGGAATTCTTCAATTACATACATTTGATTGTGGAAGTAGGCGTGTATGTGATGCATAGTGAGCTTTATGATCATGGTTACATTTGGCATTGGATTTAGACAAAAGGCACAAAAGTGTATATTGCTGTTAGCAAGGTTCAAAATATGCGAATTGATACCTTTTTTTTTTTCAAAACCGGTTCAGGGGGCTAGTTTAGAGCTCCTCCACCCCCTGAACCGGTCAGAACCCCGATACACCCACTGTAGGGGTGTATCGGAGGGGCCCCTGAATGATATGCATTAGTTGATATGGGTCGATATGTTTGACTGTTAGATACCTCATCTAATAGTTTAAGGTTTTAGGTTGAACAATTCCTTTAAATGATATTTGAGCCTATTTGACCTTGGGAATAGCTTCTTCCACATGACCCGTTATTATGAGTGTGGGGTGAAACAGTAATTGACCTCAATATTCTTTTACCAAGAAGACCAGCAAAGGAATAAATATGATGACATGCTATGTAGGAGAAGCTCCAACAGCCAATGTTTTCTAATTTTAGAGTAACCAAACACATCGTAAATTGTCCATCCCCTTTTGATTGCTTTTATTTATTTGTACTTGAAATGCAATGAAAAGATTTAAGAGTGGCCTTCACCTGTGGAAGGTCACAATGGACGATGCATTAGTGTCCATTGTCCAAAACAACAATAAAACCCTCGAGATTATATTTTTCCTGTGAATTGTGAAGGATTGTGCCAACGATTAGGCATCTAGCAAAAATTGACATTAACGTGTGAGTGGGCCAATTGATTTTTTTCCTCACTTTCTTATAAATTATTTCAAGAATAGAAAAAGTTTAAGGCTGGTCATATAATGTTTTTCTGCGTGAACCCTTGAAGTTTTGGAGACCCATATCTTTCTACATGCATTATAGTGGTTGGTTGTTAGACGGCCAGTTTGTCCAAACAGGACAATAAGGGGGCATTCGTTTTTGGGATTTTGGAAGGGGGAAAGTTGGTCAATGTGATTCACAATCCTGTTGATTAGGAAATTTATGTTTTTTTTTTTTTTTAATTTATGTAAGGACCGGGAAAAGTTTATTTTCCTGGGTATCACTTACCCATCTCTTAGGTGGATAAATTAATTAACTTTTTCATTTAGGGGAAAATTGTTAATACTTAGATGGGACAAAAATACCCCTTTTGATAATGAAATATAATGGTTAAAATGGTCATTATATTATTTACTTGGAAAATAAAAGAATATGGGTAAATGTACTTACATGGATAAATGTTTCCCAAGAAACACTACCTGAATAAGTACATTTACTTGGATAATTAACTTACCAAAAAGTGAATGGGGCCTAAAGCTTAGTTTGGAAGCAGTACAAATGCAAATATGTACAGCGTAAATACATACAAAATATAAGGTTTTGCACTCTACATATTCATATTTTTGGCTGCCCATGTGTGAGGCCCAAACAAACAACCTATAATTTATGCTTGTTGAAATATAGGATTGTTTATCAAATTGAACAATCTGATTCAATTTAACACAATTCAATCCAACTTGGTTGGTTTTCTAATTAATTTGGTTCAGTCATTATATTAATCTGAGAGGCTAGGCTGATTTCGGTTTGGCTATTTGTAAATCAATTAAAACTGACTTTACCCGACCATGGATACATTATTAATATTTTATATTTTAAATTTATATTTTTAATATGAGAAAATAGGAAAATTCTCATATTTCCTATAGTTTAAGATATTTTATATTATAAATTTTATTTGTTAATACCATTATAAACCAAAAACCAACATAAACCAATACAAGCTGAATTAAATAATTTTCACCATTAATCAATTGATTTTGGATAACCAATTCCCCAACCTGATTATTTTGATTTAATTTGTCAATAAACAGTCTAAAACCAAACCAAACCGACCAGTCAAGGCAACCCTCAATCAGCCAATTGAATGAAATATATCCGCTTCAGCTTCTTTGAATAACTTATCGGAAACACCTTGCTTAGATCTAAGTATAGCTAAAATATGAATTGCTCTCTTGGACCTAGCTCAATTACCAGTATAGCACCAACCTGAACTAATTACACGTCCCTAACTTTTGTCTTTAATGCCAGTTCTTGTATGGATCAGAAATTTCCATACAAAGATCATGTGGTAAAACGAAGCTGACATGAGGCTGAGGTTAATGTTGACTTTTTCCCTTTAGCACCTCCCTTTTTTTCTTAATTCAGATAATCAATGGGTTACTTTGACCTTAAATTTTAATTATGAAAAGTTCAATTAGACACGCCTCTAACCTAATCATCCGGTGTCTGATATTCTATACAGAGTTCACTTTGCAGCAACACGTGTCCCAAGGAAAAACAATAAAAAAACATATAATTTGCTTATATGTTTATAATATAAACAATATCTTTCTTTTTCAATTAGAACCCATTTATTTAAAGGAAAAGAAATCAACAATTAAATATTAATATTTCAATGCAGGCAATTCAAAGCAAATATCGACTTTAGACAATATATATATATATATATAATATAAATTAAATATTAATTATATATTTTGGATTTAATTTCTATGACTTGCATAGAACCTAATGGATAAACATGTAACTAATCCATTCGGTGTGGAGTTGGTTGTAAGACACCTTCTGTATTCAGGAGACAGGTTTAAATCATGATTTTAGAAATCAGATCAGAAATGGGACCGCTTTGATCACTACCTTTTAGGTCAAACGGTCCAACCATCCAATCCAAATCCTAGTAAGATGGTTTTGGATTTCAAAATTGGACTCGGAGTAGGGGTGATCATAGGCCAGGGCCAGGCCAGGTTTTGCACTTATAATAAGGGTTATAGCTTAGGCTCAGGCCTGGCCTGGCCCGGGGTTTCGGGCCTAAAACATAAACCTTAGCCCAAGTCTATACGAGTATGGGCCGGGTTGGGTCTGATTTTGGGCCAATGTCTTTTATATATAAAATATTACATATCTATAACATTTTATATTAAATGACATAATATTCATATAAATTTATTTTATATATTATATAATATAAATTATACATGACATGTTATAATAATTATATATAAAACATATAATGTAATGTAAACTAACATGTATACATATGTATACATTATATACAAAATATGTAAATTTAAATATATGCGGACCAGATTTAAAATATTAAGCCTAAGCTCAACCCTAAAATTTACAGGCCTGATATAAACCCTGGCCTGGACCAAGCCTGAACACAAAACTTAGGCCCAAACTCAGAATTTCGAGGCTGGGCTGAAATAATCACCTCTAATCCAGAGTCATGACCGTTTCTGGGTCAATCAATCTGACTGTAAGTTCCTGTTTTCAAAACCATGGTTTAAATGAGACCCTTCACAGATGTGCACCAGTTCCCCAAAAGGAAGTCCTCGAAAAAAATTAAATTCATCGCTTTCTTCTTGTATTAGAATAATTGGATTAAATCATAAAAAAGAAGAATAATTGGGTTTAGACTTTTAGAGGGTGAGAGATAAGTGGGAACACAAAAGTTAAGGTAATTAATATGCATACGAGGTCCACCAAATCACCAATCATATCACGTAGAGTCTATGGATATTCACGAAGAGTTTGAATCTATGCCTCCACTGTGGTTGACCACGCGTATCAGCAGAAACAGCCAACCTAGCACAACCCAATTTACACCTCAACTTGAACCCGCCCAATACTAGGGACGAGGCAAGGAAATTCGAGGTTTCTCCATCGTTGATGAGAAGTGGGGTGCCTTGCCCTTGAACTCGCCCAACATTGAGGAGTGGTTACCTTGCCCTGAACCCGCATCACACTGGGGACGGGGCGGGGATGGGGTAAAGTGTCTTGACTATGGGGCAGGGAAAGGGATGTATGTGGTGCCCTGCTCTGAACCCACCCCGTTGTCATTCCTATATAATTGTTAACTGTTGGTGAAATTAATAAAAAATTTAGTTTTTATAATTATTTTTATTTATTTAAAGTTAATTTCATTTAAAAATAATAAAAAGAGTAATAAATATTAAAATTACTACAAATTATTAATAAAACTAAATTTATTAAAAAAATTTGTCCATATTCAATTAACAATAATTATTTTTATAAATCAACATTAAATGAAAAATAAAATTATTAAACCTTTCAGATTTTCCGGTGCATCGCACAAGTCCCTGCTAGTAATAACTTAAAAAATGACATTACTTATAGAGGGAAAACACTATTTGGGTTTTTGTTCTTTTTTGTCTACTTTTAGTTGTCTTTTAGTTATCATCTAATGCCCAAAATACCTCTACTCCTTTCATTCATTTGAAAAATTCTGTTTTTTGTTTTTCCATTTTCAATTGCCCAAATCATAGCTCAATTAATCTAATAGTCTACCCCCTCTTGTATGTTCTTTTATCCTTATTGCTGTGTTTGGTTTCAATGCAAATAATTTTACATTGATGCCAGTGCAAATGGTTTGATTGTAAATTCTTATCTATTTTTGTTTCGAATTTTAGTTTATTTTGTTTGATTGCAGTAAAAATTAAGTCAATTAAGACATGGAGTAGAATAAATTAAAATCCAAAAAAAAAATTAAATGAGAATTTGCATTTTCTTCATTTGCACTTCTATGCAATTGTATTAATGCAAATAAATTTATACTGCAACCAAACACAGCTTATAGGGGTCAATATGGAAAAATGGGCTGAAATAATACATATACTTCATGCTTTTTTTTTTTTTTTGAGTTTGTAGTTGGAATCGGAATCAAAATATTTTGGAATTGGAATGGTCAATTCCCATTTTCTGTTTGGTTCAGATTGGAATGAGAATTGAATTCAATTGAAAAAGGAAGGGGAGGAAATGACTATTCACTCATGGGCCGGGAAATGCTATTCCACGAAAAATGGAAATGGAATTCAGATTCCACCCAATCAAACAGTTGGAATCGAAATGAGCCATTTTGATTCTAATTCCAAACCCCTATAGCTGTGAATTAAATGGAACTCAAATTGATTACGAACCACTGGGGATGTTTAACAAAATGAAAATGCAAATTATAGAGTATGTTTCAAAACTATAGGAAGCGTTTTAGTAAATGACCATTTATCAGAGAACGACCCAGGTGGGCTGAACGGTCATTCTCCCTTTAATTTTCTGGAATTCTGATTGTATTTGAATTAGAGTTAATTGAATTTCGAACCCGATGGTGGGGAGCAGGTAAGAATTGGATAACTGAAACCTTAACAGAGCTCACCAACTGACCTTACACATTGCCAAAAGCTATGTTTCCTTGGATGTTGAAGAAGTCCACCTCCAATTAATGGTGTTCAAAAGCTTATTAATTCTTTGTTCTCTTTTTCACTAAATTTTATTTATTAATAATCTATAATTATATCCCTTTACGTACGTACTTACCAATTTTTAATATTATTTCATTACTTCTTTCACCAGTGTTTCGTTATTTAACTTGAATCCTTGAAAAGAAATTCAACTAGACCGGCTCATATGAGATTTGATTTGTACATCCATATATATCCAAGAGCAACATGAACTCCGAAAGCAATTGAGCTTTCCTATCTCATATCATCAGCCCTCTCTCTGTCTCTCGGAAACATGTATCCATCTAACGCAGGTAATTACACGGCAGCAGAACCACCCAAGTTCTCATCATCTCCTATGGCCACGGCATCATTGTCGGCTCCTCAGTTCAGTCAACCCACACCCATCGGCGTCCCGATGGATATGCCGCCACCGGCCTTTCCAACTCAAACTCAACGGCAGGTCCCTTGGTCCACCGGCCTCTGCGACTGCTGTGACGACGTTCCGCTTTGTATGTGTTAATATTTCTGGTTTTTCCTTCTCGCTGTAGATCTTCTTTTGTGTTCACTTGCCAAAGTTTGATGGATGGCTGTGTACCCTCTTCACAGGTTGCATTACTTGTTGGTGCCCATGCATTACGTTCGCTCAGATATCTGAGATCATTGATAAAGGAACATCGTGTAAGTTGTACTTAATTTCAAAACTGTGAGTTTATATGCTTCCATTTTTGTGGGTTTCGGGGAATAATTGAAGAAAATTTGGTTGTTTGTTTTGAATGTGAGGGGAGTGCAGCCTGTGGAATGAACGGAGCAATCTACACCATCATCGCTTACTTCACCGGCTGTGCTTGCCTCTACTCCTGCTTCTATCGGACGAAGCTGAGGCACCAATACTCCTTACAGGAGAGCCCGTGTGGTGATTGCTTCGTCCATTTCTGTTGCGAGTCGTGTGCCTTGTGTCAAGAATACAGAGAGCTCAAATCTCGTGGTTTCAACATGGCCATAGGTTTAATTTCTTTCTTCTTCAGTCCCCCTTATCTATTTATCTATCAATCTGTCTATGTGATGTTAGCTAGCTAGTTAATATCTAATTGATCCTGGTTCACTGAGTTTCTAGGATGGCATGCTAACGTGGAACAACAAAACCATGGAGTAGCGATGGCTCCAGTTGTGCAAGGAAGCATGACTCGATAGAGTGGAAGGATCTACTTAATTATTATGGTGCTACTATTCCTCCGTATCTATATAGCTAATATGTATTTATATATGATATGGTACTATTACTCTTCTTCTTCTTCTTCTTCTTCTTTGAATTTACGTAACATCAACAAGATCATCAGATGTTTAATTGTCGTTTCATTTGATAGTTTGGAGCCTGTATGAACTTAAAAATCTTTCTCTCCACCTCGTTAGCTAACTGGGGGATTCATTTATCTGCTTCTTGGAATTGTCCGTTAAATTTAACTGGCCGGAGAGATTGGATTTCAAGTCGCTCGCCAGTGACTTGGCTGATTAATTGGCTCTATAGCTTAGCTAAAACTCATTAGTTGGAGTCAGTCGCAAAACTTGACCAAATTTCGTCTGGATTAATTGAATTCACTATGGCCTTACTGTTGCTGAAAAAACACGAATTGGAATGGCTACTTTTTCAGCTCGTTAAGGCACACTCTAAATCTAATAACTGAATTTGAGCAGCGAAAATTTAATTAAATAATAAAATACTTTTGAGGGTTTAGAAATAAACCCAAGTTCAGCTTAAGCCATTAAGCAGCTCACAACCTTTTATTTGCTAAAGGACAAACCGGTATACTGAGAAGGGTTTTTGGACTGATATATTATAACCCATCCCAAGTAGCAGGCCCCTGCCCTCTCTCAAGATAGGCTGGCCAGCTAACAACAGACCGAGACCAGCTGTTTGAATGGCCTGGCCAACTTTTTGGGCCATGTTGGACTAGAATACTTGGGCCTGGCCGGCTGACCCAGTCAAGGCCACTCCAGGATATGTATGCCCATTGTCCCCTGTGTTTAATTTCCGAACTAATCCCATATCCCAAAGTTTTGGGTTTAGGTATGGGCCTGTACAGTCCATTTTAACGATTACTTTCTTTAGACCATCATTGAGTTTTTGGGTTGGGTATTCTCTGTTTAACATTTAGCTTAGCGATGTTGCTGGCAGAGGCCCAATAAAACATGCATGGCCCAGCGCCCAGGTCACCATATTTGTTTTTGGTAGATAACAAGTTTCATTCCAACAACAAAAGAGCATAACAGCAATACAAAGAAAGAGCCAGAGGCTGAACAACCTACGCTAAAGCAAGGAGAAACCAACATAAAAGGCATAGAATCTACTACTACAAAAAAGCCAACAAAACAAAGGAACTACTACTAATACTACACTCGATTAGAGAGATGATGACGCACTGGATCCGAAATCCAAGGTCACCACCATATTTGGGAGAATCTTAAATTTCTCACATTATATAACCATGAAAACATGGGTAATTGGCACCTTGGTAGTCTCTTCCGGGGATAACATGGGCACTTGACCAATTAAAATTGGCCAAGTGGAACCTTAGGCTGGGATTTCCTACTAACTCAATTTTACAATCCTCTCTACTAACCCAATAAAATAATGCCACCTATACCTAAACATGCTTTAGAATCTTAACTTGTGCAAATAGTTAACAGCTGTTATTCCCCTCCCTTAGACATCTTTTCCTAAAAAAATATTTTCTTTGTGCACGGTTTCTTTGTAATTCCTCTCTCCTTTCTGGTGTTGCCGGAATTTATTATATTCACCGGAGTGGATGGCCTCAAGTATAAGCTTCACTACACAACCATTGAACTAGAATCAATCAGGATGAATGCACAGGAGGTGATGAGAAAAAGCGAGGAGTATGTAAAGCAGTTGCTTGATCTCCTGAAGGTAGCTTGCCAAGAAAGAGATGAAGCACAAGATCAGTTGCAGAGACTACTTAATAATGCCTTGCCATTAGGTCCAACTGAAATCTGCACTGTTTTCCCATGTGTTGCAACCAAAGATGGCAAATTCAAGCGTTACTGAGTCTGATAGTCTCTCTGAAACATTCAATCACCACTCCCATGGTTCCTCCCCTGTTGATTCCTTCATTGATGCAATTTCATCATCTGAGCTCACAAACATGAACATTGCTGATTCAAGTAACACAGGCGTGCAACATCATCCCTTTGTCCAAGAATGTAACAAGTTAATCCCCATGGATATGGTATCTGCTGGAAATAGTGGTATCGTGTCTAAAGGTTCAACAGAGGTGGATCGGGCTTCTCTGGTAATTGATAATCTGGTTAAGGGAAAGCAGCTTCCCCAAAAGGGGAGACTCTTGTAGGCTGTAATAGAAGCAGGACCACTGCTTCAAACACTTATCGTGGCGGGTCCTCTATACCTCAGTGGCGAAATCCTCCCCCTCTTCAGCCCTTAAATATCCCACCTGTTTCCATTAAAGGGTGTGATTCTGATACAATTAATTGGGCTCCAGATGCCAACCCAAATTACAATGTTAAAACTTTTTTCAGTTCTTCATCGGTAAATATAACAAATTCCGGCAACACCAGAAAGGAGAGGGTGAGAGGAATTATAAAGAAATCGTGCACAAGAAAAATATTTTTTTAGGAAAAAGATATCTAAGGAAGGACAATAACAACTGTTAATTATTTGCACAACTTAGAATTCTAAATCATGTTTAGGTATAGGTGGCAATAAAGAGAGGATTGTAAAATTGAGTTACTAGGAAATCGGGACTGCTATTGCAGCAGAGTTAACTTGTCCTCTCCAACTCTTCGCAAAGCACCACTCTTGTGCAAGGATTGTAAATCCTTGTTAAGGGGAATTGATAGAGACATTCCCATTCTGTTTAAGGGCCCGGGGTATTTGGTACAGATCCCAAGTCTCTGCTACATACTTTGCCAACACATAATCCCTAGAGCAAGGGTGAAGACGGATTCATGTTAATTAGGTCAATTGGAAGTTTGGAACTCCACTCCATTCTATATTTTTAGACCCATATGTGAGATTCTTATTTGATTTTGGAGGCTATGTTAGATTTGATTTCTAATTAAGCAATCTATTTTTTTACTAGCTAGAACAGTGGGAGTATGGGACCCACATTAACATAAAATGTATGCTATGCTTTTATTTTGACCTAGAAAGCTACATGAGCTAAATGATTAAGCTAGCTTTAATTTTAAATACACCATCTTAAATTAGAGTGGGACCCATATATTCTCCACTCTATATTATTTATTTTTGAATTAAATTTAATTTAATTTAACCCTTTCTCCCTGAGTGGGAGGCCAATCAAATTTTATTTTCTGTCGGCCACATTTTGCTTAAACTGAAACCACAAAATAAGAGCAAGCTGATTAAATTGAAACCACAGAGTTTACAAATTTTTCCTTCTCAGAATATAGGCAGTCATAATGAAGACGGTAGGGTACTCATCATGACTTGCTTCCTACGTAGGCTCATTTTCATGCTGTACAAGTGTGGGCAGTGACGAGACAGACCCAGCTAATATACAATATTCATTCCGAATTTCCGATGCCTTGGTCATTTTTAACCATTTTCGTTTACCAACACTTGGTTTATTTTAAATAAAACTTATAATTAAGAAAATCAGCGATCCGACCACTGAAAGTGTCAGACGACAGATATATTCAACACGGCACCTGAAGCAGCAAGTTTCAGCAGGTTAAGAATGAAGTTGCACTTCTTGAGCCCTCCTGGCCTCCTCCTTTCTCATTTTCCTTCTAGTACTCCAAATCAATCTGCTGCCTCCCACATCTCACCGGCCCCCACTCTACAGTCTCTACTCACTAAAAATGCACTCGCCTTGCTACATAGAACCACCACCGCCGCCGCCTCCTATGTTCCTCTCATCTCCGATACCCACGGCGCCACCAGAACCACTTGATCTAGAATTCAGTCATCATCAACCCATACCCATCGGCATCCCAATAAATACCCTGCCTGTGTGTCCAATTCAACCTCTGCTCCCCTGGTCTACTGGCCTCTGTGACTGCTGTGCTGACGTTGCTAATTGTATCTCTTAAATCTCTCCTTTATCCTGATCTTATCTCTTCTTCATCAGCTCTTATATCCATCCACTTACCACAATTCAATGGTTGTGTACTCCTTTCACAGGTTGCATCACATGTTGGTTTCCATGCATTACGTTCGGCCAGATGGCTGAGATTATTGACAAGGGATCAGTTTGTGAGTAACTCATGTTAATATTAATTTTATGCTTATATATATATATATATATATATATAGCTAGCCTTATACAATTTTGGGTTTCTGAGATTGATTAAATGGGTGCAGCCTGTGGAACAAGCGCCCTGATTTACCAAGTTATGGCTTTGACCACTGGTTGTGCCTGCATGTACTCCTGCTTCTACCGGAGGAAGCTGAGGCAGCAATACTTGTTGCAGGAGAGTCCTTGTGATGATTGTCTGGTTCACTTCTGTTGCGAGCCATGCGCCTTGTGTCAAGAGTACAGAGAGCTCAAGAACCGTGGATTCAACATGTCCATAGGTCTCTCTCTCTCTCTCTCTCTCAGTTTCTTCCATTAACTGATAAACTGCCATCTATTTGTCCATTTTCAGTTGTAATTAATATTCAACGAGTCCTGTGTTCTCTGCCTTAATTATAGGATGGCATGCTAACGTGGAATGGCAAAATCGTGGAATAACAATGGCTCCAATGGTGCAAGGAGGCATGATCCGATAGACTGAACAACATATGTACTTTAACTATATATATTTGGTGTCAAAAATTAAATGTTCTTGTTCTTGTTCTTGTTCTATGTGATACAATCAAAATGATATTTATGAGTTGAGGTGCAACTTTGCTATTGAATCATTTTTTTTTAAATAACCTTTGACTTTCAAGTAGGGGTGACCATGGGCCTGGGGCCGGGTTCCGGGCATAAAACTTTTTTTTTTTGTAAAATATTATATAATATAATGTATAATTAATTTTGTATATTATATAACATTTTTTTTTGAAAAATTAGAACACCCCCTATAGTTTGAGACTTATTTACTTGTCAACCTTTCACTGAGAATTGTTTTTTTTTTTTTTTTTTTCATCTCAAAATAATAAATGATCACCTAAACTGAGTGCAAAATGCTCAAGCGATGGGCCCATCCATGATTGTTTATTCCAAACTTATATATCCTAACATTTCTTTTTGCAAAAAATAAAATTAACCAAATAGAATCAAATAGAGTGGTTTCTTGTATTTTATAATGGGCAAAATAGTATTTTTATTTTATTTTTTATTAAATTTATTCAAATGGACATTAAGGTCAAATCTATCATTTTCCGCTGTCATCTAATAAAATGTCAATTAAGTAATTAATATTCCAGAGGAAAGCCTACATATTCAAAGACTTTGAAAGGCAATCCAAGATCATGCACTAGATCTCTAGTCTAGGGGGCAGGATAGAAATGACGATTGAATGATAAAGCGAGGGGCAGATTCTTGATTTGGCATGGGCATTTGGAGAGCGTTGAGTGGTGATAATGGCTAAACGAGCAATAATCAACCTAAGTTGTACAACAACCTTACAAAACTCCCGGTTTGTTCTAGCTAGAATCAATCTTACGGAATTCGTCTTCCTTTTGATTGGACGGTGTCTTATCTGTGTTTTTTAGTCTATGGAGGTTTGACTCCTCTTCGATCTCCCAAGACAGCATTAATTCTACTTCCTCTTTGATCTATATAACCACCACTCATACCCCAACCCAAGCATGTATAAAAGTAAGAAAAATACATAAAAGTATTTCTTAGTTGTGTTGAATTGTTGATTTATTTCATTGAGTTTCCTTAGTCCCTCGTGTTTTAGTCAAAGTAACTCTATATTTTGATTAAATTATAGATTACTATCTTCTACTTTGGGAGTAGTGATAAATACTTCCTAAACTTTCATTTGTGATAAAGACTCCTGAACTTTTAAATTCTGACAAATCCTCCTCTATTAACATTTGACTAGTTAATTTTGAAAAAGGTTCTCATATAATTGTTTAGATTTTTTTAAATCCCCAAATTATCTTTTTTTCAATGATTTTTAGAGCTTTTTTATTTCCATTTTTTAACCCAAAAATTTACTTCCGCCCACCTGAATTAGGGATGCATTAACTATTGTCAGAAGGCAGGAAAAATATTATATGGGAGGATTTAAACCGCCCAGCCCCAAGCCCAAGAAGCAACAACTGAGAAAAAAAAATCATTTGTAACTGGTTTAGTTAATATTAATTACATATTGTGTTTGTTGCATAGCAGTTTCTTGGTTTTTTATTGTAATTCCATTTTATAGAAGGTTTTATACTAGATATTTTAGTAAATTGACTTCTTCCATCACTCTACTTAATGAAGAGGGGGCATGTGCCTGAATCTAAAAGTTTAGGGGTTTTTGTCGAAAATAAAAAATTGGGGATAATTGCCACTACCTTAAGGTACAAGTACAGGGTAGTAATCTGGAGTTCACCTCTTGAGTCTTGATTAGTGTCTGAACTTGGTCCCCAAGAAAACTTAGTTTGATCAGCCCAAGACCGATCTATCACCCCTGCTGTCTCTATCTATTCAAATATATATATATATATATTTGGCTTATTACTCTTATATCATTTTAAGCCTTTCAAGAAACTATAAAAGGCCAGCAAACCGCCTCACGTACAGACTGCCTTGAGAATTATCCACGCCACGCATGCAGCATTGAAACCCAAATTCATCAATAAGCTGGAAATATAAACCAGTTGGCCAACCCTAAAGCAGAAATGGTACGTAGCTTCCTCCTCAATCCCACGTACACAGCCAGTGCTAGTTTAAACTCATCCCCTTTTCTTCCTCCTCTTCTTTAGCCCAAACCGAACTTCCCCTATGAGTGGGAATGCTCCGCCTCCCCTTTCAGTTCATCCTCAAGCACAGGTAAGAGTGTCAATGGACTGGTTTTAGATGAATCTATTCAAATCAAAATTAATTTAGACAGATAAAACGGACCAATAAGTCATTAAATTGGACTAATTCAAACTTAATAGTTTAAAGTATTTATTGGATTGGATTGGACTTGGTCTATCTGTAAAGAATATATATATATATATATGCCATTAATAGATCAAATTTGAATTAAAATTAAAATATTTTGAATAAATTAAACAGTCCCGATATTAAATTAGACCGATCCAAAATGATTCATTCATTAAATTAATTAGATTTAACCTGATCCATTTGTAATGGATTCATGTGCAACGATATGATGGATGTTAATAATTGTATGTTCTAAGTATCAATTAATATTAAAATTTCTTTTGTAAATTCTTCTCTTCTGCAACTCTCATGTCTACCCAGTTTCCATGATCGATCTGAGCTTGTTGCCACAGGTTGCAATAACATATATGTCGGTCATGTATCCATGTATTACGTACTTTCGACCAGATTTCTGAGATCATAGATAAAGGAACATCAGGTGATGAGCAGGACTAATTGATGAAATTAGTGAGTCTGATTTAATTTATTTAACATACATAGTCATGGGTTTGGAGATTGATTCAGTGAACATGTGTTTACGTTGTATTAATTGCATGTGAGAGCCTGAGAGGAGAGCAGCCTGTGGAGCCAAGGGAGCCGCGCGCCCTTTAGTCATCGCATCGTTATGGCGATTGGCGACATTTGGTCCTTTTCATATACTCGTGTTTCTTTCGGACAAAGCTAAGACGTCAGTACTCCATCCAAAGCTGGATTAAGGCTGGACCCAAATTCACAGAACAATGTATCTACAATGCAAGTATATATGGCAATGGATATATCCATCTATCATTTAATATTGTTCGCATATGTAAAAAGAGAAAAGTTCTCTAATCAAGTCAAAAAGTAGATTTACCAAAAAAAGAGTCAAAAAGTAGGAATTCTGATATGTTGCCAATAAGCCACTACAACTCCGCACTTTAGTAGTAGGGGTGTTCACGGTTCGATTAATAGAATGGTGTGGCATATTTTTTAATCGAATTGATAGTATTAGTTTTTGAAAAACGGATAACCGAAATAGAATGGAAATTTATTTGTTAATCGTTAGTTTGGTTTATTGATTTTTTGTTTTTTTAATTTTTTTAATATATATTATAAAAATATAATAAAAAATTATATATATAATATTATATTTTAAATGATAAATAATATATCATATATTACAAATATAATGCATATTTATTAATTTATAATATATAATATATATAAATATATATATCGGTCAATTCGATTAACTGTTGGTTTTTTATATTAATTAATCGAAATCGAACCGATACTTTCAATTTTTTAAGAACACTGAATCGAAATCAAACTGACCAATTCAATTAACCTATTTTTCAATTCGATTTCAGTTGGTTCGATTTTTTAATTTTTTTTTCTCACCTCTACACATTAGGAGCATCTCCGTTGGGTAGATAGTCCTGATGTGCAGCTAATAGTTTTTTGTTGTGAGGCTTGTTAGAAGAGTTTATTAGATCATATCCAGTTCCATCAAAGTAGAGGACTTCCCTACGTGACCTGTTGGCTGTCGTTTATTTCTACCAAGGGGTGGGGCCGGGGGATGGACCGCATAAGAAAACATTTAGACAGAAGAAGTTACAAGTTTACAACTCTCTGTCCTTCGTAAACTAAAAAATTTATAATCAAACTGATGGTGGCTCAATTGTGGGGTTTTTGAGACTTTGAACCATAATTTGGTAAAACCATTCTAATTTATTGGTTTAACCATCATACTGTTCGACCCATTGAACAGATCAGAGAACCGGATGGTTTTACTCAGACCAAAATTTATTGTAAGATTAAGGTCTGATCAGCTGTTAAGAGATTGATTGGTAACAGCTGAAGGGAGAATGATTTATTGTTTTATCTTTTAGTGAATAAGTTAAGGCCTTTTTGGATACTTTTATGTATAAAATATCTTCGTACTTTTGAAAGTATGAAAGTAGGAAAAACATCATATAGCATTTGTTTCACATACTCTATACTTTTGCTTTCATGCTTTTAAAAAACACCAAAAGTAAGAAATCGGCTTTAGATATTTCGTGCTTTTGGCAAAACAATGCTTTTTTTTTGTGTGAACAGTGGGTTACGTGTAACCACCCTTCGATAAAACTTTCAACCCTACCTCTCCTCGCCGCTGCTGGAGTCAGACCATCGTCGCCGGTCTAAGACAACCAAACCACCGGAAGCATGAATGGATGTGTTTTTTCCAAACAAAAAATAGTACTTTGTTTTGGAAAACATACTTTTCAAAAATTTTTACTCAAACGGGTTTTAAAGCAAAAATATTTTATATACTTCATATTTTAATATTTCTAAAAATAGAAGTCTATTCAAAAGGCTTATTAAAAGGTTTATTGCAAGCTTTTTAATGGCTAAAATTGAAATTGAATTAATTAATTGCTATATCTTTCAAATATTTATTTATTTATTTATTTAATTATTTTACACACTAAAAATAAAAAACAATAAGTCATTCACTTCAGTCATTTCAGCTGTTATCAAATGGCTGCCCTAAATTAAATAATTTACGACCCAATAAATTAATGGTCAGTTCGCCCAAATTGACTGGATGATGATGAGTCACTAAAACCATCAACCAATCACAAAAAATGGTGAGCCATCTATTTTGAATCATTGTATCATGTGAAGTTCATTGACCCGGGTTGCATCCGGATATAAGAGTACATCTGCCAAAGTTGAACTTTTTTTTTTTTTTATTATGGGCAACAGTAAATTTTCAGGCCGACGACCTTAAGCAAAGAGGTTCATAATACCTCTGCATCAGGTTGCTTGGACGTAGTTGCTGCTTTTTTTGGGGTAAATGGGTTTCATTTCATACTATGATATTTCTCTAAGCCGGAATGAAAAGAGTCCCATCCGAGATCTTACCCATCATCAACAATGGTCAACGGAGACATGCTTAGATAATTAAACCAGTGGTTGGACTTGGACCCACAAAGCAGTAGGATCAGACTCACAGTTTTCATTCTGGATAAAGGTCAGGTTTTGCTCTAAAGCGAAGGGACCAAGAGCCCAGCGCCCACAATAGCAATTAAGGTGCCAACTTGCTGGTTGGTTAGGTTTCCTGCGAGTTCTAATTGTATTCCTCCGCTGCATATCTACTACTCACAATCTGTTTCCACATTCTCACGGAACATTACAGCTGTGTAAATTGTAATAGAGAAGTATCTCCCTCCCTCATTCATGGGACATGCCCGGATCATGTAAAGTAGGGATGTGGGAATAGATTGTGATAACATAACTGGTGTGGCCTGCACTAGGTAGGGATGTTCAAATTTTGTTATTAAACTGAAAATTGAACTAAATCAAATAAGTCAATTCGGTATAATTACTTTGGTTTTTGGTTTGATTCGATTTGATTTTATGAAATTAGAATTATCAATTTTTTGTTTGGTTTGAAAAGAAAATCAATCAAGCCAAATCAACTAAAATAAATACATATATTCATATTTTAATTATAAAGATTGATATATTTTAATAATAATTATTAATATAAATATAAAATACATTTATATTTTAACTAACCAAGTTAACTGAATTAAAACCAAACTGAACTCATTTGTATACAGTTTGGTTCGATTCGGTTTAAAGTTTAATTCAATTTGGTTCGATTTATAAGAGTGACCTAACCAAAATGTCGGTTAAGTTCAACCCGGCCAAATAAACACCCCTAGCACCAAGGGTTGGGGGATGAGTTACCCCGTTGTGTAATCCCATGGGGTAAAAAAACAAAACAAAAGCCCCCAGCTCCACATTGGCCCTACAAAAGGAGGGAATTCCAATCTTGATTAATAAAAACAAGCCGCCTTCTTTGAACCATCCATCAATCCAATAAAAACGAAATTAATAATACCCATTAATTAGTAGAAAACCAAATCTTTTGATTTCTGATTTCCCCTGAATTTGACTTGGGACCCATCTGTAATACAACAAGGAGCACCCAGACTCCACCAAGGGCCCAACCATTGCGTGTTCGATTTGTACAACACTATCATGCTGAACCCTCAAGCATTGGTGCACTTCCTGAGAACTTCCAAGAAATCCCTCCGTCTTTTCTTTATTTCTTATGTGAAAATGCTGCAGAAAAATGACTCTGTTGGGGAATTTGAATTCATCCCAAATTATATAGGCCCAGATCAAGCTGCTTACTGCTTAGATTCCACTATTCTTCACCAGACGAATCGACTACTGCGTGCTGTATTTTTATAAACCTGGTAAATTAATGGCAGAACTATACATTTCCTTCTCTCTTAAACAGACCCCATACGGTCACGCCAAACTTGACTATTCCTTCCTGGCTTCAATCTTCTTCCTATATATACCCAATTCAAACCTCCTCCATTCTATCTTCAGCTGAATAAACCTCTCTGAAGTAGTGTTGAGTCTTGATTGTTTGAAAGATGTATTCAGAAAAAGCAGAACAATACAGTCAGAATAATCCCCCGCCTGCCGTTCCAGTTCAAGTTCAGGCCCCAGTCGATTGGTCCACTGGTCTCTGCGACTGCTCCGACGATGTTCAGAACTGTAAGAATTTTGGGTTATCTAGCTCTGATCTTCTTTACTCTCTAAACTCGTCCAATTTAATTCTTCACCACCTGATGTCTCTCCACCATTTTTAACAGGTTGCGTGACATGTTGGTGCCCATGCATTACCTTCGGCCAGATCTCGGAGATAATCGACAAAGGAACCTCCTGTGAGTATAATAATCAAACTGGTCTGATGATGATGAAGTGGTGAATTCTGGGTTTCTGGTTTTCCGAATTTGAAATGATGCTAACAATAAAGATGGGATGAGTGCAGCCTGTGGAACCAACGGAGCGCTTTACACCCTTATCTCGTTCGTGATTGGTTGTCCCTTCTTGTACTCGTGCTTCTATCGCTCAAAGCTGAGGCAGCAGTATTTGTTGAAGGAGAGCCCTTGTGTCGACTGCCTGGTTCATTGCTGTTGCGAGTCATGCGCCCTGTGTCAAGAGTACAGAGAGCTCAAAAACCGTGGATTCGACATGTCTTTAGGTTAATTAATTTGCTTAATTCTCCCTTTTGCCTTGCTATGGCTAGCTATCTCAAACGCCTGATCTGATGTCGATTTGTTTTTGTTCTTTGGATGTCTGCAGGCTGGGATGGTAATGTAGAGAAACAGAACCAGGGAGTGGCGATGGCTCCAGTCGTGCAAGAGGGCATGAACCGATAGAGTGGCTGATGATACTGGTTATGTTGTTTGAACTGTGAATTTGTGGTTGTTTTATTTAACAAATAGGATGATTCTGTACTATATATTGTATGTGTAAAAGTGTTGAATTGGCTGAGTGATTTTCTGTTCTCTTGCAATTTGCATATTTGAATCAAAGTAAAATATCTGAATAAGACAATTAGTTCTTTCGGATAAATTACTGAAACCTCTCCTGAAGTTGTAACCATCTTCCCTGTACTTATTGACACAGTTGCAAGTAGACCCCTCCTTTAACAAAAGGCATGAAAGTATCCAAAATACTTGCATAGTTACTATTGTGGCTACTTTCTATAATAAATAAAAAAACAAGCAACCATTACAAACGTTACGAGGAACTAAAGTTGCAATTTTACTTTTGAGCAATTGACATAAAGGATAAATTTGAAAAATAAATCAATTTGGGAAAAGTGAAAATTTGGAAAATAAATATTTTTTGTAAAAAAATAACTGTATAAGCATTTTAGACATTTTCATACCTCTTGTTAGATAATTACAACAAAGAATCTACTTGCAATTATGTCAAAAAGTTCAGGAGAGATTATTATAATTAACAAAACTTCAGGGAAGTTTCAGCCAAAGGTTTTAGCAATTTAAAGTTGGTGAGCTTGACCTTATCTGTCTAGTATTAAATTACTGGTTCGAACTGTTTCTGGTGGTTGTAATACTTTAAATATAGAAAAGATATGATATCCAAACAACATCTGACCAATCAATTAAAATCATAAATGATATAACAAATGGGTGTTATTTATCAAAATTCATGGATGGGTTTTGATTGATCAAAACTCTTTCCGGTTCCCGCATCATAAATTTTCCAATGTCCATTATCCAATATTCGTTCTAGGTCTTAGGAGAGGTAGGCTTAAAATTATTGATATAAGGGGTAAATCATCATAGAATACAAACTACCTTCTCATGAGTCGTGACATTTGGAATTTGACAACTTTACCCTTCTCTATATTTGGTTCAACTTATTTAAAAACATAAAAACAATCTTAAAATTACTTGATTTGGACAAGTAGAAAGGATTTTAAACTTATAAACCAAAAAGTAGTTTAAATTGAAAATGTAGCAAGTAAGCAAGGGCTTGATAAACTGATACATGTGGACCCCTCCACAATGTGGTGCTACATGGAACCCAAAATGCACACATGATATTGGTACGGGGAAAATAGCTTATTTTTAAAATGGAAAAGTTATTCACCCTAAAAAGCAATTTTTTTAATAGCAGGAGTGGGATTGCCACTAAAGTAGATATTTTATTATAATAATATCCATTTGGTTGCTTTTCCATTAACATTCTTTCAAATAAAGCGCGGCTTGACTAATTCTGTAGAGGCAGTACATTAGGCTGCTTTATTTTAGATGACTCCGCCTATTTCTACCACACAAATGCACCTAATCGAAATGGTACATTAGGCTGTCCATGTTTTCTCTCCAAAATTTTCACTTTAATCCTGATGGAAATATCCATCTAAAGTTTCAATATTTAACTATAGAGTATCAAAGAAAAGCTTATAACCAATCAGTTAAAGTGGCAATTTGTCTTAAAAA
This sequence comes from Nelumbo nucifera, assembly GCF_000365185.1. Next base: position 3,728,822 of record NW_010729074.1, read on the forward strand.
AGGGTAAGTTACAGAGACCTCTCTGTAGTAGTATGTTTTGAGACAAAGACCCTCCTGTATTATGACCGTGAGACAAAGACTCCCTTCTATTAGCCTTTCGTTGAAGTTCGCCGTTATAATATTTTTTAATCTCCATATTATCCTTATAATAATTATTCGAACAATTGAAAGAAAAATGCTATTCATTTTCCTCGACCTCATGATACACGAACAGTAGCAGCAATGGACTTATGTTGAAGTCCTTCCTCTCTCTCCTCCTACCTCTCTTCTTCCCCTTTCCCTTTCTCTCTTCCCCTTTCTTCTTTGAGATTTCCTCTATTTTCCGTTCCTTGAAAATGGAGAAAAATTGGACTAGGCACACCAAAACAGAATTTCTGGGTGAACATCGACATCGGAAGCAGCTTGAGTTGGGCTCGATGCCAACCCTATACTAACTGCTCCAAAATTATAGTTCATCTGATGATTATATAGAGTTACAACAACAACCACCATGATTTGAGTTCATTATGATACTAACCCATCTCTGATTTGTGACTGTGAGAGGAGGAACCAAACATTCACAAATTTATAAAAGGTTTTGGCTGATTGGCTCATGACTGTGACTCCAAGCGACGGGCGGTAGTTAGGATTGTTGGAAATATTCTCTGGCTCTCGTCTTCTCCTCACCAGTTACCCCTTTACACACTCCCTGATTGCTATGTCTATGTAAGTGAAAAAAGAGTCACGAGAGAGAGAGAGAGAGAATATGTATTGTTTGAACATGACAACTGATCCATCCATTCAATTTCCAAGTGGCACCATTCAACTTTCAAATAGCCATGCTAGCGAAAGAAACTGGATTCTTGTAATTAATCTGTCATCATTATTGTTTGGTATAGATTGAGCTTGATTGGAACAATACTAGACGAACGAACATGGCTAGTGTAGGAGGAGAAGGCGTTCGAGACTGCAATTGCAATGCACTGGGCTGCTAACAACTCAAAAGACCGATGGGAGAAGATTGCTTCCATGGTTCCAACTAAGACTATAGCTGAACTGAAGAAACACTACGAGGTTTTGGTCGAGGATGTAGATGCAATTGAGTCGGGCCAAATCCCAATTCCCACTTACGTCAAGGAGGAGCTACCAGTAGCAAAGATTAGCACCTCTTTCCTGCTTCTACTTCTGGGGCTACTGATTTAGGCTGTTCATAAGAAGACCCAACCCGATCAAACCGACCAACCCGAATTGGCCGGGTTTTCTTCAGCACCGGTCGGTTTCAAACCGATGGTTTGGGTCGGTTTGACCCGAACCGAACCGACTTAGTAGTTAGTAGTTAGTTCCTAGTTAGTATTTACAACCTACTTAGTTCCTACTTAACTAAGTTGTCTCTATCCTAGTTACAACCTAACTTAATTTATAGTCTTATAGTTAAGAATGACATTAATGGCAAGTATTGTAAAACAACTAGACAATGAATTTTTTTTGAAAAGTTTAAAGAAAAGAATCAAAGGATCCTAGTTTTTATGGTCTTTTACACCAAATAGGCAACTAATTACAATTAGAATTAGGTGTCCTTTTTTACTTAGATTAGAAGGTTTCTTGAAATATACAAATTTCAATCTTCTTTCTCTAATACAGTTTGACTTTCTATTTTCTTGATAACTTCTATTCTAACTTGGTCCACCCCCTACCAATTTCAGTCTTCTTTCTCCAATCTACCAATTTATTACCATGGTTGAACTTAGAGCCGAAACCAACCCAACCTGACTCAAACCGATCAGGTCGGTTTTGCTTAACACAAGGTCAGTTTCGGTTTCAATTTCAGGTAACCCGACCAGGTCGGGTCGGTTGAAAAAATCTTAGTAAACCGACCCAACCCGACCCGTGAACATCCCTACTACTGATAAGAGGCTGAACTGTAACTTTGGAACTGGGTTTTCTGGGTTGGGCACTGATTCAGGCGAGATTGGCATCGGACCCAACTCAGGCGGGTTTAAATAGGTTTTAAGAGAAAAAGGGCAAAAAAAGAAAATAAAAAAAGTTTAGTGGGGTATTTTGGTAATTTAACGCATTTTATCATTTGACTTAACGGTGTTAAGAAATCTTTGTCTCATGGTCATAGTACAGGGAGGTCTTTATCACAAAACAAAGTACAGGGGGTCTTTGTCACAGACCCCATAGTAAAAGGGGAGTCTTTATAATTTACCAAAAAAAAAGTTAAGTGGCAAGTAATCGGGTGGCCTCATATTCGTCAAAACTCATTAGTGGGTTTTGATCGGCCAAACTCTCCCGGTAGCATACATTTACCCATATGTTACACTATCAACATCTATATAGTGTTATTTTCATATTTAACATGGGACCTTCCCCTATTAATTAGAGAGAAAGAGAGAAGTGTAAATAGGGTTGCTCAATTTTCAAGTTATCTCTACATTTATTAAGTTACAACACGCTTGCAATTTAATTGTATTATTTATCTATCTATTACCATATAAAGTGAATACTTGATATAGGTTATGTGCAAGTTATAAAAGTTAAATCTAAATAATGTATATATATATATATATATGTATGTTTAAAATTTTTTCAACATCCGAAAGTGGAGGTATTGTTCTACCACAACTAAAATTGCTAAAAACTAAGATAAGAAAGATTTAGAAAGAGTGTTATGCTAAGAAGAAAATATGCTCTTAGTAGTTCAAGTGTACTCCTTAATTCGAAATTACAAAATTCAATTCTAAGTCCATGAATCAAATAGAGCTTTTGATTGTATTTGGATAAAAGAAATTAGGCTATGCTTGGTTTGAAGGAGAATGTAGGGAAAGGTAGGGAAACCTTTACAAATCTTGTATTGGTTTTCTTGTATTTTCCTTCCTTTTTCTACCATTTCCTTCAAACCAAACATGGCCTTAGGGAATGGAAATGGATTTGATAATCCACGGAATTCAGCCCTGATATGAAGAGTAGTGTTAAAGTATGATACCAAAAACTTTACAGCCAATCAATTGGTATCATAAAAGAGGTGACCAATCAAGTGGTATTCATCAAATCCATGAGGGTGTTTTGATTGGTCAAATCTCTTTCACTGTTGATGAGGGCGGATTTGGCCCTCCAATGACATTATGACACCTGGTAGCCTCTTGACAACTAAGTGTAGCCTCTTGACAACTAGGCAATTCGCCACTAGGCAACTCGCCACAGGCAGTTTGCTACAGGCAGCTCACCACAGGCAGCTCACCCTCATGTAGCCTGGCACCTCAGAACAACTAGGTGACACCCGGACATCAACTTTCCTTTGCTAAGTTGATGGTGTCCACTAGGCGGCCTGGCATAGGCGCGAGCTGGCAGCCTGGCCTTAGCGCGACCTGGCCCTGGCACGAGCTGGCAGCCTGGCCCGGGCGTGACCTGGCCCTGGCACGAGATGGCAGCCTGGCCCAGGCACGACCTGGCAGCCTGGCCCTAGCGCGACCTGGCCCTGGCACGAGCTGGCAGCCTGGCCCTGGCGCGACCTGGTGGCTTGGCCCTGGCGCGACCTGGCCCTGGCACGAGCTAGCGGCCTGGCCCAGGCGTGACCTGGCGGCCTAGCCTAGGCACCGACCTGGCGGCCTGACACAGGCGCCAACCTGACAACCCCGAGGAGCTCACCATCCTACCCCGCATTTTATGAGATTGTGACTTGTAACGGCTATATTTGTTCACCCACTCCCCGAGTCAGGCGGAAATGGGCAACCTTACTAGTTGGTGGCTTTATCCCCACCTAACACGAAAGCAGGTCCCTTCATAGGGGTAATCCAGGAACTGCTCCACCTAACCCACGAGGACTCCAGGATATAAAGACCTCACCCCCCAGGGGCAAAGGTATGCGAGAAGAGGATGGGTAACCTCTGCTCTCTAGCTCTCTCATTCTCTAATATCATTCTCAGCTCTCCACTAAGTGTTGACTTAGCCATCGGAGCGACCTCACCGGGTTAGCCACCCCGGGTCCACTGGCATTTGGTTCCTTGCAGGCATCTAAAAGAGCACCAGGCAGCTCATCAGGGTAGCTCACCACTAGGCAGCTTGGCACCAAGCAGTTCGCCACTAGGTAGCTCGCCACCAGGGAGCTCCACTTCAGCCTCTGAGTCACAGGCCACTTGGGAGCAGACGAGATGGTGAGGTACTTAGCCAAAAAAAAATTGATACGTGACTAGAAACCATTACATCGTTTGGTGCCATTTGTCGGAAACACTACAAAAAGCTAAGTTCTCATCCTATGAAAAGCTAAGTTCTTATCTTACAAAAAAAGCTAAATCCTCTTCTCCCAGAAAGTTAAGTCCTCACCTTTTTAGAAACTGAAGCTCTCGCTTCATAGCTCTAAGGTGCCCACTTGGCGGCCTGCGCGCGGCCTGGCAGCCTGCGCACGGCCTGGCGGCCTAGCAGCCTGGCACAGGGGCGACCTGGCGACCTGGCACATGCGCCGACCTGGCGACTTGCAAGACATGCTCGCTAACGAATTCGGCATGCATATCCAAACACTCCCACGATGCTTGGAAGTTGGCCCACGTGTCGAACAATCTGGAGGGTGGTCAACGTGCATGGCAGTTGATGTGGCGCGATCCGGACACTCCTAGCTGGTGGCTGACTGGCTCCTTGCTGGCAACGAGAGGCACCTGATAAGATGAAAGGAAGGATTCCCGGGGATTTGCCCGATGGGAATACTCCGATGCTTAAGTTAGTACTGTGTATGGGGAGTAAAGAGAGAAACGAAAGCTAAGAGCGGAGGTTGCGCTTTATCACTGTATTCGAGAGATTAGAGGTCTCAAGAGAGTTTTTCTTCTTCCCTTGGGGGGCGCTTTTATAGGAGTGCGCTCGCGAGATCGGGCGTAACCGTCACTGGGTCCCTGCCACACCCGTTACCTGCCAGGGCTGCGCAGGTGGCCGTTGGGACGTACTCCTTACTCGGGCGAGTGACACATCCCCAAAGTGACAGGCACGCCTCCGCCTATTGAGAGACGTGGGTGCAGACTGTCGAAAGGACAGGGACTGCGCCGTTAGTTAGGGACATGGCCCAGCCTGACAGGTACGGCTTATTAAATAGAAGCTTCCTGAGGAAAGCTTGTGCGACCCATTCGCGAGCTACTCTACAATGGGCTTAGAATACTTCAGAAGTACCCTTAGTAGGATTGGTCATCGGATGAGTTCCCTTGTTTGGGAGCTCGGGCAAGCTAGCTTTCTTAGATTGCAAGTTAAAGTTTACCTCGGAATATCCCTTGAGGTAGCTCGGGGAACTTGGAGCTCGCATTGTGGCGAGCCCCTCCTTTACCTCGCTACCATGTAGTGGACTGCTTTATGGGCCTATCACTTAACCGTATTGGAACACGATGCTAAGCTGTCGCTTACGGTGAGTCGGCGTCCACGTGTCGCCATTTCATAGGTCGGGTCAAATCATCCTTCATCAATTGCCCCCCACTCCTTGGGCTAAGGGTGCCGCCTTAGCGCGGGGAGTCTATGAAGTGTGATGGACTGATTTGACCGAAATTCAAACTTGATTGACTGTCTTCAATAAATGCATTTGCGGGAATCAAGAGATCTTCTGACTTCTCCGACTTTTTGGGTTCCGAAAACGTGCTGAGGTGGCCTTTAATTCCGAATGTCGTGTTGCTACGACTACCTTAATCGCGGAAGATGTGCCGCTAATCGCCTCGGTTTTTAGAAGGCGTGTGGTCAGGGCGCTCGCGGACCGTTGGATCTACTTTGATCCGAGCCGTCGGTTTGAAAGGGCGAGGGCTATAAATGGGGAGCCCCCCTCGGCCGTACCTTCATCCGCGCTATCTTGCTTTGGATTCTGAGGTCGCGTACTTCGCCTAGTCTACTCGAGTTTCTCAATCTGCTCCATTCCGTCTACTCTGGTGAGTCCTAATCGCCGTCAGCCATGTCTGGGTACCCACGCCATACCTACCACAGGGACGATAGCCAAGATGATGATGCTCCCTTGAGCTCGAGGGGAGCCTGGGAGCATATCCCGGAGGCTCGGGAAGCCTCTGGCGACATGGCGTCCACTTCTAGAGGGAGGGAGCCTGATACCTTTGGCCCTTCTTTAATGACAACGGAGAGACTCAGGTCTCTAATCCGCTACTTTCGCCTTCCTGGGGGCTGGTTTACAGCCTCCCCACTGGCAACTTCCCTTGGGAGCATGGTCCCAATGACATAGTGATCTTTCAGGAACAGCTTGAGGCTGGCCTGTGTCTTCCCCTGCACCCCTTGATAGTGGAGGTACTGAACCACTTCAACGTCACCACTGACAAGCTTCACCCTAACGCTGTTCGAAACATGGTTGGGACTATATCCCTATGTCACGAGTACTGCCTCCCTTTGGACCTTGACATTTTCGCCTCTATCCTTTGTATAAAGAATGCTGCTCCTGGGGTTCCTCCGGAGAGGCGCTTTTACTACCTCTCTCCCCGTCGCGGCTACAAGCTCTTGTACGAGCTGCCGAATAAGATTCCCGCCTGGAAGCGGGACTACTTTGTGGTCCATAACCCCGAGGGGTGGCCCTTTCCCACCACTTGGAGGGGTGCTATCCAGGACCCGGGGGCCGAGCTGAACCCTGAGATTCGAAAAACGATGCTGTCCTGGGCATCGATAGGCTTCCTGTGCTCGGACTACTTGGCCGAGGAGAAGCTCGTGCAGGCAGGCATGAGCCCGGGTAGGTCGGTCTTTTAGGTCACGTAGCGCCTTGTGACTGTTGTGTACACATGCATTTTGTTTCTTGTTGAACTGATATCCCGTGGTTTTTTTTTTTTGCAGCCATCTTGTCTAGTGCCGATTCGCGCCGCCTACTCTCGGGTAGCCAAAGACGCCAGGTGAAGAGGACGCGCCCCGACCGGATCCCTCCTTCGGGAAGCACTGAGTTCGGGTCTGCCGAGCCGGTCCTGCCTTCTCCACCCGAGGTTCCGACGCCCCCTCTTGAGGGGACCAGTGGGATTAACCCTGGGGGAAGCGAGCTCCCTCAGCCGGGGGAGGTACCCTTTAACCCCCTTCAGCCCCGTCCTTACACCCGATTCCCAATGGAAAACTGGGAAGGGGTAAATGATTATCTGGTAGCTCGTCAGAGGAGTCGGAAGGCAATCACCAACGATGAAATCGCTCAGTGGGGAAATATGGAGCCCGGGGATCTCTCCGCGTTCACCTCTGCTCACTGCATGGTGGTAAGTGGCCTTTTCCCCTTTTTCTCTCTTGTTCTGCCCTTTTCCGCTGTCTTCTGATCTTTCTTTTTTGCTGATAGGTAAACTCTGCCATCCATGCCATGGCTCTCCAGACGCGCATCCACCGCGTCGACGCCCTCGACCAGCGTGCTGCCAACCAGAAACTCCAGGTCGAGCTCGACCAGATCCGGGGCAAGCTCCCTCACACCCGCAAGGGGAGCGAGTCTCAGGAGCTGCTCATTCATGACCAGGAGGCTCAAATCACTCGGCTTACTGAAGAGAGCGCACGCTATAGGGAGGAATCGTCGAGGATGGCGGGAGAGAGGGAGCTTCTCAGGCAACAGGTGCGGGAACTGAAGTCTACTCTTCTGAATTGGACCCAAAACTTTGACCAGATGGTGGAGGCTGAGTGAGAGAAAGCAGTCTGGGATTTTAAAGACTCACAGAAATTTCATGACCTCCAGGCGGAGTATGGCTCTGGTTCGTACCACTTAGGGTTCAAGCTTTGCCGGTGGCTGGTTCGGAAGAAGTTCTCCGGCTTAACCTTGACGGCATTACCTTGAAGGGTCTGTACCCTGAGACAGTAGACCAAGCGGACGAAGAGGAGCCTGACTCTCTGGAGGATGAGGAGGCGGATCCTTGAGGTGGCGTTTCTCTGGGCTTCTGTGGTTTCTGGGTGCCGTGAACCCGGTCTTTCACTAGTTTTTCTGTTGGGCGGTTGTGCCCTATGATGATCGAACCTTTCCCGAGCTGCTTAGCTCGGTTGCTGCACTTGTTATTTTCTTTTACTGCATTTGTTTGTTGTTTGTTGTTGTTTTTTTTTTTGACAATGAAAATTTCTCCCCTCTTCTGAGTATGATGAACTCCTTTTGTTTTCACTAAAGCGGTCTCATCATTTGGGTTATTGAAGTTACCTACCCAAAGTAGGGCTCTTCGGTAGGCGTTCTCCCTATCTGTCACGTTTAGGACCTCCGTGGCATACCGCGAAGTGATTACTACGTACGTCCGAACTAAGCATTGGTTGGTTATCCCCTAGTTTGACCGATGTATCGAGACGAGCTATGCTTCGTATGGTTTGAACCCGAGCTGCTTATGCCTTTAATATTTTGTACTTTGCCTTCGCCATTGAGGCAGCTTTCTTCATGTCGAGGTCTTTGTTAGCTCGGTGTTTTGGCCCTTAGGCTTAGGGAGGGACCCATAGTCCGCTCTTGGATTCTCCCAAGCCGAAGTGGCAATTGGGGTCTTCTTGTACCGAGGTCATGTTTGCTCGGTGTTTTGGCCCTTAGGCTTAGGGAGGGACTCGTGGCCTACTCGCTTCTTACAGATAATATTGCCTCAGATTGATGATATTCCATGCTCGAAGTACTTGTTTCCCTTCGAGGGTCTCGAGCTCGTATGTTCCTTCCCCGAGCACTCGTTTCACTCGGTAAGGACCTTCCCAGTTGGACCCGAGTTTGCCAGTGCTGGGTTCAGGTACCATAACTTTACGAAGGGCCAGGTCGCCAACGCGGAGGTTCCGCTTCTTGACCCTGGCGTTGTTGTACCGAGCTACTCTCTGCTGGTAGGCTACGGTCCTAATGTACGCGAGATCCCTTACTTCGTCGAGTAGGTCGAGGTTGTTGCGTAGCTCATCTTCGTTTGTTTTATCACTGTATGCTTCTAGGCGCAACGTAGGTACTTCAATCTCTACGGGGATCACTGCTTCGGTGTCGTAGGTGAGATTGAAAGGTGTTTCTCCCATGGCGGTTTTCTCCGTGGTCCAGTTGGCCCATAGAACACTGGGTAGTTCATCTTCCCACAATCCTTTAGCTCGATCCAGCCGTGCCTTTAGTCCGCGGAGGATGGCTCTGTTTGTGACTTCTGGCTAACCATTTGCTTGAGGGTGCGCGACTGAAGTAAAGTTCTGTTGAATCCCCATGTCTCGGCACTAGTCTTAAAATTTGATGTCCTCGAACTGTTTGCCGTTGTCGAAGATCAATACCCGAGGTAATCCGAAGCGGCATACGATATTCTTCCAGAAGAAGTTTTGGACATTTCGGGATGTTATTGCTACAAGGGGTTCGACTTCTACCCACTTGGTAAAATAGTCCACTGCTACCACTAAGAACTTTCTTCCACCCGTTGCTGGCGGGAATGGCCCGAGTAGATCAATGCCCCACTGTTCAAAAGGCCACG
>NW_010729074.1:3747394-3820693 GCF_000365185.1 Nelumbo nucifera
AAAGTTCAGGAGTGGACTACAAGTCGCTCCCAAAGCCTAAGGGCCACAATATTGCTTAAGACACATTCGCCTCTTCGGCTTGGAAAAAGTTCAGGAGTGGACTACAAGTCGCTCCCAAAGCCTAAGGGCCACAATACTGCTCAAGACCCATTCACCTCTTCGGCATGGGCAAAGTTCAGGAGTGGACTACAAATCACTCCCAGAGCCTAAGGGCTAAAGTACCAAACTGGTAGAGACCACAGCACCTTACGGGCAGCTCGCTTCCAAGCAGCTCCCAAAGCCTAAGAAACTGAATCAGCGCTTACGACCTCGTTGACTTACGGGCCAAAAGGAGAAATCTACTCCCTTCGCCGAGTTACTTTCAGCTCGGGAGTGGGGGGCAAATGATGAGTGCGGATTTGGCCCTTTAATGACATTATGACACCTGACAGCCTCTTGACAACTAAGTGTAGCCTCTTGACAACTAGGCAGCTTGCCACTAGGCAACTCGCCACTAGGCAGCTCACTACAGGGAGATCGCCACAGGCAGCTCAGTCTCATGTAGCCTGGCACCTCAGAACAACTAGGTACACCCGAACAACAACTTGCCTTTGCTAAGTTAATGGTGTCCCACCAGGCGGCCTGGCCAGGCGCGAGCTGGTAGCCTAGCCCTAGCGTGACCTGGCCCTGGCACGAGCTGGCAGCCTGGCCCTGGCATGAGCTGGCAGCCTGGCCCTGGCACGAGTTGGCAGCTTGACCCTGTCACGACTTGGCCCTGGCACGAGCTGGCAGCCTGGCCTTGGCGCGACCTAGCCCTGGCGCGACCTGACCCTGGCACGAGTTGGCAGCTTGGCCCTGGCACGAGCTGGCGGCCTGGCCCAGGCACCGACCTGGCGGCCTGACACAAGTGCCAACCTGACAACCCCGAGGAGCTCACCACTGTACCTCACATTTTACGGGATTATAACTTGTAACGGCTATATTAGCTCACCCACTCCCCGAGTCAGGCGGAAATGGGCAAACTTACCAGTTGGTGGTTTTATCCCCACCTAACACGAAAGCAAGTCCTATCACAACGAGAATCCATGAACTGCTCCACTTTACCCACGAGGACTCCAGTATATAAAGACCTCACCCCCCATGGGCAAAGGTATGCGAGAAGAGGATGGGTAACCTCTGCTCTCTAGCTCTCCCATTCTTTAATATCATTCTCAACTCTCTCATTCTCTAATATCATTCTCAGCTCTCCACTAAGTGTTGACTTAGCCATCGGAGCGACCTCACCGGGTTAGCCACCTTGGGTCCTCTGACATTTGGTTCCTTGTAGGCCTCTAAAAGAGCACCAGGCAGCTCATCAAGGTAGCTCACCACTAGGCAGCTCGGTACCAGGCAGTTCGCCACTAGGTAGCTCGCCACATGCAGCTCGCCACCAGGGAGCTCCACTTCAGCCTCTGAGTCACAGGCCACTTGGAAGCAGACGAGATGGTGAGGTACTTAGCCAAAAAAAAAAACTGATACGTGACCAGAAACCATTAAATCAACTATCATGTATTTCCAGTATCATAGATTTTCCCTTTACCACGACTAGACCTGTTCATGGACTAGGCTTGGACTTAACTTTTGCCAAAATTTTTCAAAGCCCGTCATAGTATAAGTCAGGGCCGAAGCCTAGCCCATAAACAAGTCTAACCATGATACGGTGATCCAAGTACTACACACGAAGGTGATGGATTTGGAAAATACCTAACTAGATAGCCATAAATTCTCCAAGAAAGACACAATTTCAAGAAGCCTTGCTGCACACTAAAAAAATAGTGCAAAAGTATCATTTGTCTAAATCCAAATTTGAATTTAATTACACTAAGGCTATGTTTGGTTTGAAGGAAAAGGTAGGGAAAGAAAGAAAAATGTATGAAAACCTATACAAAATTTGTAAAGGTTGTCTTTTCCTTTCTTTCCTTACTTTTTCCTTCAAACCAAACCTAGCTTAAGGGTGCTCCAAATTTGATGCATTTATAATTGAATCGAATATGAATCATTCCTATCCAATTTGATTTGATATACTAATAAACATGGTTTTAAACTTTAAATGTTATATTTTTACTAAATCATTAACATAAGTTAAAAGTTATTTTCAATTGATTTTGTTAATGAATTATAACAATATATAATATGTTGGTCATTTTCATTACAATCCATATAAATCCGATGGACGACCGGATTCGAATCCAAATACAAACGATTCAAATTTTGATCCGATTTGATTGGATCCATTTTTGCAGCCTAAATGCGAGTGACTTCAACTCCCAAGTCTCAACTTGTTTTTACCTTCCGCCTGGCCGAATGGGTTTGTGGTTTATAGGGGGTTACTAGTAAGTTAGGAGGGGCTGTAAATTCAATTTCTGAGGGAATTGCAGTCCAAAAATCCCAAACAAAAAAACAAAGCCTTCCTTCCGTCTCCGGGATACATGTGAGTTCAGGGATCATTTTGTCAATTTCAACAGTCTAATGTAACGTTAGTTACGTACGTTACTACTCTCTGTACCGTACCGCTCTGTGTCGCTTCCATAGGTGAAGAACAGAACAACTACCCTGGTTATGGGACCAGATGATCCGAACATGGATGGGTCCCCAATCCACCCAGCATGTCTGCCACGTGACACTTTTCTTGCATCCGTGCCTTCTTGTTTCAAATTTTCTCAAAACGAGACGACACGTACACGCTTATGTCCGTCGATTTATTGATTAACGGCAACGGAAGCATCTCTAACCCGAGGCTCTCTCTCTCTCTCTCTCTCTCTCTCTCTCTACTCTACTCTACTCTACTGTAGTCTGTGTCCGAGAGTTGCAGCCATGGCTGTTTGTGTTTGATTCTCTCCTCAGTTCCCCTCAATTTCCCGCTTGCAAAGCGCGCGAAGTTTCTCTAATCGCATTAGTTCTCTCGTCTCCTATCCTCTGCTCCATAGAAACCTTAATTTGACTGCTTCTATGCTTCATTGAACAATGGAACTCGCTTTACGTTTCTGTCCCCGCGTTTCCGTTTCCATCCTTTCTTCCGGAAACCCTAAGTATATTTCATCAGAACATCAGCTGAAATGATCCGTAGTATGAAAATTCATAGTGAATTCCATCTAGAATTTGTTCTTTAAATCAGGCTTCCTGAATCAATTTGAGAGAGAGCTGCAATTTTCCTTGCTATGGGGTTTCGCATTTTCTCCATGCATTGGTTTATTGTTATTTGAAGGTTGGAGATTTGTTAAGGTTTAAGAATGGCAATTGTGACAGGAGATAGGTACCTTGAATACCTGGTGAAGTTCATTGAGAAGCAAACTGGTCCTTTGATTGAAGGAAATTTGGTTTTGAAGTTAAACCCGGTCGGGCTTCACTACATTCAGTCGAGGCTCGAGGCGTTGCAAGAACTTGAACGTCTTCTAGGTGCTGCTCCCGTTGATTACTTTCGGGCTTACGTTTCTGATCTCGGGGACCACCGGGCGCTCGAGCAGCTCAGTAGGATTCTCCCGCTAGTGACATCTCTGAAGGTTGTTTCGGTGTTTCCGCCGCCTGCTAGAGATCCGACACCTCTGTCACTGTTGCCCTTTGGACGGCTAAAGTATTTGGAGCTTCGTGGATGTGATCTTTCGACTTCGGCAGCAAGGGGACTTCTTGAGCTGAGGCATACTTTGGAGAAGCTTATTTGTCATAATTCTACTGTTAGTTTTATTTCATTGTCTTTAAAACTGTTTTGCTTATCCTTTCTGGTTTCTGTTTCTCATGAAGTTGATCACGTGTACTATCTACTTTTACTTTGTGCGAATGTGCCTATGCAAGTTTCTAAAAACATTTGACTTAATTTGTTTCTCTGAATAATTTAGGATGCTCTTCGGCATGTGTTCGCCAGTAGAATTAAGGATATAAAGGAATCTCCAGTATGGAATCGATTGTCATTTGTTTCTTGTGCATGTAACGGTTTGATGCTAATGGATGAGTCTTTGCAACTGCTTCCTGCTGTTGAAACACTTGACCTAAGCCGAAACAGATTTGAGAAAGTTGATAATCTACGGAAATGTACAAAATTGAGGCACCTAGATCTTGGATTTAATCATCTGAGGACAATCACTTCATTAAGTGAGGTAGGGCTGTTTACATTATGACTTCTTATAATAGTTTGTGATTTGATTTCGCTGAGTTGTTGAATGATGCATAAATTCATCCGACTTGCATCTCCCTTTTAGATAATTCATTTGTTTGACTTTCAAACTTCAGATGTTGATATCGATGCTTTAATCAGGTAAGAGGTTATATACTTATATGCTTATTTTGCATTTTTGTTGATCATGCAAAATGTCAACTGTTGGTAATGTAATGCAGACAAGTACGTTTATGCAATGGGTTGTTAGGGAATTAATGGCATCAGCTTGTTCATGGTTTTGACTGATTTTTTTTTTTTTTTTTGGTATAAAAATACAGTGGCTGTTGATAATACTGTATAGAGATTATTGTACAGTGGTCGAGGGTCCTTCTCCCTCCTTCGTAATACAATTTTATTTCACTTTTCATAAAAAAGAAAAAAAAATACAAATACTTGCAAATTGGATGAACTTTTCTAAGCAGGTTGGTCTTGTGGCTTGTACACCATTCTGAGGGAGAATGAGCTTTCTATAATGTAGAAAATTAAGTGAAAGTTATAACTAGCATATATGCAAACATCTTATAAAGGCCACACCTTTAACCATTTGTAGGAAGGAGTTATCAAATAAATTTTTTAAGCCCATAAATGAGAAAATATTTTCAAATAAAGACTAAAGCCCAGCCCAAGTTATTAATAGGACGTAGAGAATTTTAGTGCAAATGATTGGGGTGGATCAATTAAACCTTAATGGGCTTCACAGGAATGATCAGATCTGGGTGGAATGGACACCCCTTAATTAGCAATCAATAAAAATAAATCTTGATGCTTCCTGGAAAGAAAACGAGGAGACTGCCATTGGATGTATTTTAAGAAACCTGGCAGGAAAGTTCTTGGTTTTAAGGCTAGGCTAACTGGTAGAACTTCAATCAATGTTGCTGCAGCACTTGCAGCTAGGGAAGCCCATTTGATGGAAAAGGAATGGATACACTTAACATGCATATTGAAGGAGATTTGATGAATGTTATTGCAGGAAAGTTCTTGGCTTTGATGAATGTTATGGCAAAGGAATGGAGACACTTGCAGCTAGAGCAGCATATTTTTTTCCATAAAAATAAAGTTATTGCATTGATTTTTTGCTAAGTGGGAAAAAGAAAAAGTTCAATTTCAAAGAAACAGGGCAGTTGTTTTGTTTAATACGATAACTTAGCTTTTTCAAGGAAAAAAGATTTCTTATTACAACTGACTGGGAAAAGCTTTACAGGGTTCATTCATTGGTTTTGACAAGAAACCATCAAATCATTGTCCTATCTTGCCTGATTTGATGAATGTGAGGAGGCTGATTCCTTTTAGATTTGAAAGATGTGGATCACTTATCTGTTTTTCAAAACAAATGTGGGAAAAAAATCCAACCTAAAAGTTTAGAATTGCCAGAATTTGTTCTTAGGGCTGGAAGTGGTATCTATTTGTCAGAATTTGTATTTGAACCCTTGATCTGGTTAAGGATGATATGAATTCAATCTATTTATAATTGGATAGAATATGGATCCATCCATATCAAATCTGATATGATCTGATCCGGTAATATTTGAACATCTATATCTATATATTAAAATGGAATGTGCCAAGGTGGCATTTTCGTGCTTTCTGGTTGCTTTTGAGAAACACTTATCTTTTAGAAGTTTTTTTTTTCTCATTTTAAAATTGAACAAAATAACTCAAGTGGCCAATAAGCTTTAAGACTTTTATCTCCTCTCATTAACTCACCATTAGCTCTTTCTCCTCTTTCTCATTTAACTCTTTTAATTATCTCTTCTCATTAACTATGTCATTAACTCTATCCTTCAATAACTCATGCCATTAACTCTATCTATAGATAGATAGATAGATAGATATTCAATGATGCATTATTAGGCTAAATAATCTACTTTAATTTAAGCTAATTAATTAAGTAATTTGTATTTCAGAATAAATATTATTTAGCCTATTATTGTTGAAAAGAAAATGCTGTTGCCTCAAATTGATGAGGTTGATAGATGTATATATTTATTTCTCTGCTAATCAGTAAAATTTTGAGGTATGTTAATGATGTATATACATATTCATGTCTAATAGCTGCACCCATGTCTTGTCGAGTATGACACCGCTACTGTGGTGTGAATAAAATAAGATCCATGTATTTTTTTTTTTTTTTGATCAATAACAATTTCATTAATTCACCAAAGAAGTTACATAAGGAAGACAAACACACTTATCTTCCAAGTACAATCAAGAAAACAAAAGAATATGTAGAGACAAAAAATTACAACTTAGCCCAAAATATTGAATCCCTTTCTGCCCCTTGTTTAGCTAAACCATCAGCTAGAGAATTGGCTAATCTTTTGACCCAGCACATTTTAACTTCCATCTCCCACACCAGCCACTTAAATTTCCTCCTCTGATTATTGTACCTCCATAAACCATTGCTGTCTGCATTCAGCCACCCTATCACCACCTCTGAATCCCCTTCAATTAAGAGTTTTCTGATGTTTATCTCCTTGGCTTTCTGAACTCCTTTCATAACTGCAAAGATTTCAGCTCTAAGGGAGTCACCCACTCTAATTGGGCCTGAGAACAAGGCAAAAATGACCCCATTCTCATCCCTAAAGACACTCCCAATCCCTGATTGTCCAGGGTTCCCCCTACTACTCCCATCAAAATTTAATTTCATGAATCCAGCAGGTGGAGGTGTCCAAGTTACTAACTTGGTCTGTGTGCATTTTGCTATTTCACCCCACTTCCTCAACATGTCATCCATTGTGTAACCTGTGAATAGTTCCAAATATTTCAGCCACTGTACAGCCCTAAAATTAATGATAGCCTTTAGTTCTTCCACCCCTTTCTCAGCCGCTGAGAATATCCTGAAGTTTCTTTCTTCCCATATTGTCCAACATACTGCAGCCCTCAGACCTCTCCACATAGTCCTTCCCCTTTTCCTATGCCACCTGAAGACAGAAGGGGAAAAAATGCCCTGCAGATCTGATGGAGGGTTCTATCTACACCCAAAGAGGGAAAAAGCCCATTCCCAAATTGACCTCGCAAAATGGTAAGACACCAGTAGGTGAAAACCAGTCTCCCCATCCACTTTACATAGAACACACCAATGGGGTGACAAGCAAGTATTGGGTCGCTTCTTTTGGAGTAGATCACCGATGTTGAATCTTTCCAGATAGGCTTCCCAACAAAAACTACCAACCCTAGGAGGGATTGCTCTGCACCAAACCTCATCAACAGGGAAAGGGGGGGTTACAGGATTGGTGGACTGGCTTAAGACTTTGAAAAAGAAAGCACAAGAAAAGAAGCCAATGGGGGTATGGGTCCAAATTCTAGAGTCCGCCCTTGTGGGGTCTAAGACAACGTTATCAAGAAGTTTAAGAAGGCTCAAAATATTAGCAAAGATGTTGTGGAGTCCAAATAAGATCCATGTATCACAGTTCAGATGTTGTGGAGAAAGACCCCCATTATGATCCTTTATAGAAAAAAGATTATAAAATACATGCGGAGTATCTACTAATTGGGGATGATATCAAAACTTCATAAAAAATTCTTTAAGTAATAATAAATAAATAGAAGAATGCACAGTAGAACTGCTAGCTAGAATGATGAAAAAAACTAATCTCCTACTCCTTTTTCTGTGGAGAGAACTATTAAAAGGGATTAACAAATTGACAATACAACTGATTAAAAAAGATGAGAACACAAGGATTTCAAACTAGTGATGTTTATCAAAAAAAAAAAAAAAAGATTTCAAACTAGTGAATGTAGAGCATCATAAGACTAATCCTTACACCAAAACTCTTACTCATATACCACCTAAAGCAACTCTTATTTTAAGATAACTAAAACTTAAATACCTATAGGCTTCTTACTTGGCAAATTGAAGTTTGTCTATTCATTTCTATGGGAACTGAAGTACTAGCAATTCTAACATCAGCAACATATACAAATTAGTACTTATAGTTTGTTCACTGATGCCTTTGCTTTGTCTTCTGATATTCTTCATCTCAAATTACTTGTAAATCCACAAAGAACTTGTTGAATTTTGCAGGTTTCCTGTTCAATAGTTAAATTGGTTTTGAGGAACAATGCTCTAACTATATTACGTGGGATTGAGAATTTGAAATCAGTAGAAGGGCTTGATCTTTCCTACAACATTATTTCCAATTTTACGGAGTTGGAGATTCTTGCAAATCTTCCATCTCTTCAAAGCTTATGGTTGGAAGGAAATCCAATATGCTGTGCCCGATGGTACCGCCCACAAGTGTTCAGCTTTTTTACTAATCCAGAGAAAGTAATGTTTACTCTTTCCTTAGTTCTGTCTTGCTTTATGTCCTACATCATCCATTTTCTCATTTTTGGAGTAGACTTCAGTTTTGATTTTGGTTGTTCATCCTCATTAATTTTGGTGTTTCTACATTTTCCTGAGAATATTAGCATGTCTTTGGGCAAGGGCTCTTTTAATACCCAAATTTAGGGCCTCTCTGACTTGTCATTGTCCTTTTAACTCTGTTGCATTTACAATCCAGTTGAAATTAGATAAAAAGGAAATTAGCAAGAAAGAGGCTTGGAAGAGACAAGTCATTCTTGCAAACAGGAAAAAGCAGCCTGCTGGCTTTGGACTTTATTCTCCTGCAAAAGATGATGCTAACAGGGAAAGGAGTTTCAATATGAAAAAGGTAGGTGATTTCACTACTAGATTTCCAATTCAGGCAGCATTTGAAGAACTATATTATCTATCTGTATGGAGCCTTATAATGACTTGCTTCTTTTTGTATTAGCCTTGTCCATATGTTAATTTCTGAAAACATTGCAGAAAAAACTGTCTCGTCTTGCTTGTATTGAAGATGAGGAGCAGAGTTGTACAATGAAGAGGATTGAAGTCATGAAAAATGAATTTTCTTTTCTTTGGTTGAGAAAATTGAAGGACTGGATCGATCACAATTCTGAGAATGCGGTTGACAATACCAACTTTTCAGGGCAGATTTCATGTCCTGCTAAAGAGAATTGTGTGAAAAAGACCAAAAGGCAAAATAATCTCAGAGAGAGCTCACGATACGTCATAGAATCTGTTCTAGCACCAGAAGACAAGAGCAGGACAAACCTTATAGAATCTAAGAACTCCTTATCTCATGCTTCTGTTGATTTCCATGCCCATTTGCCCATTGATTCAATTGGTCAAATGGCTTTGAAGTCATCAGTGATATATAATAGCAGGGAAGCTGTTCCTCCCTTAAAAATTGGGACAATGGCTTTAAGTCAAGAAAGGGTGAGTGGTCTGCCTTTTGGAGTAAATGATTCCTTTCTTCCTAATAGATTGACCATCCAGGGAGATGATAAAGTGGATGCAAAGGCTAATATACCATTGACAGCAATTGGTGAGATTATGGAATCCCATACATCCTCTACTTTCCCTTGCTCACCTCCTCATTATCAAGAGGATATGCTACATTGTCATCACAACTTAGAGGAAGAATTTATGCAAATTTCTGCTGACTCACATTCACTGGCATCATCAGATAGTGATACCAGCTGCAGTGAAGATGATTTCTATGAATCTGGAACATCTTTACCATTGACAGCGATTGATGAAATTATGGAATCCCATACATCCTCTACTTGCCCTTGCTCACCTCCTCATTATCAAGAGGATATGCTACATCGAGAATTAATGCAGCTTTCTGCTGGCTTGTATTCACTGGCATCATCAGATAGTGTTACCAGCTGCAGTGAAGATGATTTCTATGAATCTGGAACATCTTTACTTGAAGTTCACCAGTCATGCTGTTTAGAGCCCTTGAATACAATGAATGGGAGTATGGGTTACCACATGCACATGTTTCTCTCAAATGATAATTATTATGACAAAAAACAAAGGGAATTGTGTATAAGACAGAAGGACCATATTTTGTTGGATAGTTCCACTGATAAACATTCTCACACTGTAGGACTTCTAGAACCAATTGATGGCCAGCAAATTTTGACTGATGATGTGCTGGCTGGTGTTGGCAATGCTGGCATTGATCATGTTATGAGCCAAGAAACAGATTGTTTGGAAAATAGAAAATGCCGAAGTAAGCCAAAAAAAAGAGTTGTTTCACTACCAGAAGAGAATTATATGACAGGGAGTGCAGACCCACGATGCCAAAAGTTAAATGGAAATGCTGATGGTTGTAAAGCTAATATGGAAGATGGGCCACAAAACCAAATTTTCAGGATGAAATCTGCCTCTCTTTCTGAGAATGATAGATTTATAATGGATTATTTTCATGCCAAAGTTGCTGATGCTAGAGTTTCTGAGACTTGCTTGCAGTATATGCGATGTGACAGTATTCTAGAGCTGGAATCAGGTTGCCAAGAAAGGTAGAACTTTCATCATTCTCATGTTTGTTTGGAAAGGATAATATAATATAGTGTAATAACTTTCACATTTGATATAAGCAGAAATAAATAATGCTTGTTTTGAATGTGATATTTTCACTTTTTAGACGGCATTTTATATCTTTTCTTCTTGAAATTCCACAAAATTTTAATTGTCACTACGTGTGCACTTTTCAACTTCAGTGGTCAAATCACTTTAATGCTGTTCTTATTTGCATTGTATTTGTAGGAAAAAATATAGTTAAATTGTTGGCAATGAAACTTGAAAATGCCAATGATATTCTTTTTTCACTTTCTATGTTACAACGAGTAAAATTCTAATTGTGGACCTCTATAATAGATTCCTAGATAATTCGTCTTTTTTTTGAGAAAAGTTAAAGTATAAAGATTTGTATTAATGTATACTTGTATAGTGTAAGCATGGATTACAAGTGTGTCGACAGATCAAGCATGTACAGCCAGGAACTATACATTAGAATTCACAAAAAAGATCCCCCAAAAAACAATTTAACAAAACATCGAAAGCAGGATTCAAAAACTGATCAGGTTATCTGATTAGCCAAAAAGGGTGCTGTTTTCAAAATATTAATTGTGAGAAATTCTTCTAAAGAGGTCTGTGGCTGAAAGCCAGGAATGGGTTGAAGCCACGACCTGTTGCACCTCCTTGTCCAGAGCCCAGCTTTCTTTCTCCAAAAATCCTTCTATTTCTCTCCTTCCACAGCACCCTGCAAATGGCATGGGGGACTGTGCTCCACAGCTTCCCTTTTTTATTTAAACCCAGCAGTTTCCAGGACTTCAGGAGGTCAAACAAACACCTTGGTTGGCACCACCTTACATTTAGCAGCCCACGTACATGATTAAAAAGGAAACTTGGTACTTGACAGTGCAAGAAGAGATGGTTGGTAGATTCTGCTTCCTGACCACACATCACACAAGCCAAAGAGTTCAAGTACCCCTTCTTGACAGTTGTACCTTTGATAGGCACTTACCATTTACCGCTGTCCACATGAAGAAATTTATCTTAGAAGGGATATGAGGGACCCAAACCTCCTTCCAAGAAAAATCCAAGGGGGTGAGTGAACCAACTCCTCATAGAAGGATTTGACAGAAAAGTCTCCATCTTTGGACCATCTCCACAATCTTCTGTCCTGCCGATTCTGATCAGGTAAATGAGCCTGAATGAGTTGGAGAAGGCTTACCAGATCAGAAATCTCCCAATCATTAAGCTGCCACCTTAAGGTTGGGCTCCAAACTCCCACAGTTCCGACCCAGTCTATCTGATATGCAACTAGAGCATCTCTGTTTTCTGCTAACAGAAATAGGAAAGGGAATTCATCCATCAAAGCACTGTTTCTGCACCAGGGGTCGAGCCAGAACCAAGTTCTTCTACCATCCTCCACCTTTAGCTTAATTCCCTGAACGAAGCTTGAAAAGGATTTTTCTATTCCTTTCCACACTGAACAATCAAATGAAGAAGAGCTGATACCTGGGTCCCAGCAGTTGCTATTCAGACCAAATTTCTCTTCAATTAGACACCTCCATAAGCTAAGAGGCTGAGAATTAAATAGCCAATACCACCTTCCTAGACAATTCATCTTGTTAGTTGTTATTGTGGAAACATTACCATTGAAGCTGTAATTTCACTTTTTAAATGCAAACACTGCCTTTAAGTTGCATTCTTGCACCTCTTTGTAGGTAAAGTATCTGCTATTTATGCCATGTATTGGTACTGTCACATGACATCAAAGTGATTTCTCATTGAAGACTTTCCTCTTCTAGTTTTCTTCTCTTTACTGTCTTCGGATAAGTCAATTTCTTGGTATCGTATAGATGGTCCTCTTAATTGACCTCTGCAAAAAGTAGAGACAACCCTTTGGTTTTGACTTGAAGAAATAAATAGAGCAAACAATGCAACATAACTTGCATATTAAAGATTTCTTCTAGTGAGAATTCTGGTTTCATCTCCCGCTGAGACTTGCAATCTTGAGTGAGGTAGAACACAAATAGAAATTTAATAAGTCCTCTTATAGATTTAGCAATCAGTCCCACTATTTAATGGGTTTTAGTCCTTTTTGTGATGCTTAAAAGGATTAAAGGAAAATTACTTAAAACTTCTACTATACTTTTTAAGTGTGCTGTTCCTTGCTTTTTAAAAATAGGCTTAAGCATGCACTATTAGAAAATCTCCATTAAAACACAAAAGGAAATGTTATGACAATTAAAAGCCTTCTTAATAAATGATAAAAGATGCTTATATGCAATTTGTCTCTAAAATTACCCTTATATACCACATTTTAGTACACCATAATACTTTTCACCAAAAAGAATTATTCACCCAATGTTGTAAGACTTGCTGGATGGCAGGGCCACCAAGACTAGGAACCAACGGTCAGAAGTGGATTTTTGTTTGCCAGTTTCTTAGAAATGTTGACATGATTGAACTTACCTCATTTTAATGTATTAATATGTATTATACCCACTAACATGTAAGCTTATATTAATGCAACTCTGGAAGTTCATCTCTCCCAAAATTTTTGCTCTAATGTTCTTATATGAATGTTCTAAACCAGCTAGGAACTTGAATCTTCACCCTTCAATTTGTTTGTCATGTCGTTCTTTGTCTTTAGTGCTGTCCCATTCAAGGATTGAATGATGGTCAAGCTCTTCCCACAAGCCTTCTAGTGTAGCAAAGTAAGTTGTAGCAGTCATGTTCCCTTGAGTCAAACTTGAAATGCCTTGATTCAGCGTATAAATCCTTGTGATGTCCTTCCGTTGACTGTAAGTGTTATACAATTTTTCCCAAATCTTATGGGCTGTAGTATAGGACTGAATGGTCGTCATAGAAGATAGTTAACCATAACATTATGGTTGCATTTTCTCAACATCAAATCCTATAAGTTTGGTTCCTCTTCCTTGATCTCCTTAATTTTCCCATCAATGTATCCTTGCAGTCCATGACTTACTATGGACCATCTTTGCTGAATGACCCATTCCCTATAATTGTATTCATCTAATTTTACATTAGTAATCTGTATCATAGGGTTTCCAAGATGAATAATACCATCCCCATTCCTGGAATCTTCAAATGAAACTTCACTTGTGTTAGAAGACATCTTGAGCTCCCACAAATTGATAGTCAGCAAGTAGAACAGGTCAAACAGCACCTCCCATTGCTTGAACTCTAAAGAAAATTTTGCCAAGAGCCCACATGAATCTCCTAGACTGACCCTCTTTGCAATCTAGCAGGTAG
The DNA here is from genome assembly GCF_000365185.1 of Nelumbo nucifera. Next base: position 3,761,167 of record NW_010729074.1, read on the forward strand.
ACTTGAGAAATAGGACTCTCTAGTAGTTCAAACGACTATTACACAGCTTCTTGTCCTAAGTGAGCATACCAGAAACTATTCTGGGCCTCCTTAGAGATTTTCTCAAGGAAAAAACCCTAGAAACAGTCAGCTAACCACAACCAGCACTAGGGTTTCTTCTTGTTGCTCCAAAGAAAGAAAAGAAAACTAGAGAAGAGAAGAGGAGTGAATGCAGGAATCGGCGACCAGAACAAGAGCAGATTATTGCTCTGATACCATGTTAGGTTCATGAAGAAAAGAGGAAAAACAGAAGAAGAAGAAGAAGAAGAAGAAGAAGAGAAAAGAGAATAGGGTGGGGTAGTTACTCTCACCAACCCATGAAATGATATTTATATTAGGGTTTAAATAATACATGAGATGACCATTTTGCCCCCCCCCCCATTAGTAGACAGCAATATAACTTAAGATAAACATAAGCCCAGCTGCCCAGGCCCATTAACCTCTTAATGACAACAGAACATAACATAGCATAAAATAAATGGGCCGAAGCCCACACTGTTAAGTCTCACAACATCCTCTTCAAGGAATTTTATAGGAGTTGCAACGGTTATGTAGGCATCTCCTCTAAATAAATAGATAAATAAAAAAGATGACACCTCGTTCCCACTTAGAGAGGGGCGACCAGGCGTGGGAGCACTTAAGTGACTGAAATTGGTTTTTTCCTTCTGTCCATTTGTTCTTTAGTTGACTCACTACAGGTTTGATCCCAATATGGTCTTCTAGAAAGACTTAAATGGGCTTAAAAATAAGCCCAGTATTTGCTTTAAATAATGAAACTGTGTGGACTTATATCCAGACCGACTTTCTTTCAAATAACATAAGATACAACCAAGTACATCTTAGTACCATAGTCCCAATTCAAGAAGGGATCTGTAAGCACTTGATCTTGATGATCAATGCCATGTAAAGCACATTTCAACCTCAACACATTGCCATAAATATGCAAGCATATTTTCATCTCTTTATACATTTCAGATGTTGGATTTATATTTTCCATGATATCTTACATTTCAATTTTCCAGGCCAATCACATCTTGTACTCTATTTTCTTATTTCTTTGTTGCCTTTCCTTAGTTTTATTCAGGACTATGCAGAAGAAGCAGTTTGTTCTTTGCAGGGATTCTTATTGTTTCTGGCATGTTATATATGCAGAGAAGTAGTCATATTATTAAGCAGTGAAAATAAGTTGTACGTGCTCCTTATTGATGTCACATCTAATGGCTCAGGTTAGTAAAGTTAGTTTTGTGAACTATTTCTTAGTGACATGCAATAATCATTTGTTCATGCTGCTCGGTTGATGGTATATTTTAAATGGCTACATGACATCTGCGATTTGGTTGATGTTTCATAGGTGAAATCTCAAAGGTTATTGGATGCCACAAGCTTGAAGACATTAAAGAAGTTGTGGTTGGTATGGGACTACAAGCTTTGAGGTTAGCATAGTGGTTAACTTTTCTTCTTATAAACTATGTTACCAGGTACAGCAAGGACAGCTGGATATGGTGTCAGATATGAATTTTCTATTAACATATATAAGAGAGAGAGAGAGAGAGTTTCATGCTCAGTTTAGTTGATGTTTGAACTTTATAACATGTAAATGCTCCTCTTTTGTTTTGTTCCAAAAAAGGGTACAGATTTCCTGATTCACAAAATTCTCTCTTCTCTCAACTATTAAACCCTAAGCCCTTATAAACTCTAGTACACTAAAAATTGAAGCATCCGCCACAACAAGTCACCCTTGTACAGATATTCAGGTATCATAGTTTATAAGTTACAAAAGTAAATAACCATTCACTTTTCTGCTTACTGACTTTCTTGTCTTTCAGTGTACGTTTCGAGAGGGATGCACCATACCTGTTAATAACAAGGAGCATTGATAAATCAAGGGGATTGCTTTGTCTCTTGGAAGCCCTTCATCCATGCACAAGTAACAGATATTCCCTAAAAAGGTGATTTCTCCATCATACTCCCCTTGGTATTTGAAGACAAAGCTATTTATCAAAAAGAAAAAAAAAAGAAGTCACCAAGTGCCTTATGTTGTTTATAATTTCTTTTTAATCTCTTATGTGATGGTTCTGTCTCTGGAAATTTGAATTACAGCTTGGAGCAGGTTCAGGTCGAATTGTTTGAGAGGTATATTTGTAGAGGCTCGAAAATGAGCATATTGCTATACACAATGTTGCTGTTTCGGAAGAGCAGTTGTGAAGGTATGCATATTTTGTGCTATAAGTTGATTGTTTGATTTCTCTGGACTTGGAGGAAGTGATTTTAGACAATAATATGCCCTATCTTGGTTAATTGATGGGTATCTTTCTGTTGAGTGCATACTTTATTACTGTAAAGGGGTTTATGTGTAACTTATGTTCATTAGTATAAAACTTAATGAAGGGGCTACTCTCAATACTTTTGATTTTTCTCTTTTTCCCTTTCTCCTCCTTTCTTCCTTTCTTCGCATTGCCTCTATACATTATACATCAAAGTTTGCACAACTTTGTTTTAGAGCATTACCTACTTCAGCTCTGGTTGCTGCATCTCTGGTCGGCTGCTGATACCATAATCATCACTGACTGATGATGTCATCTGGAGTCGGTTGGATCTGCAGATGAAGAAAACCCTAGATTCATGCTTGACCTCATTTTAGAAGAATCCTGATGGTTGTTGAATGGTTAACACTAGACGCGGGGTTGTCCTTTTAGTTCTATATAAGGGCAATTCTAATGAGAAAGGCTAGTCCACATTTTTTCTCTAACCTCTAATCTCTCTTCTTTCTTTCTTTATCTATTTCTTCTACTTTTCTTCTTTTCACTCTAATCTGAATTTCTTTAGTGCAAAACTGTCAAAGTTGGTATCAGAGCAGAGAACTAAACTCTATTTGTCAATTGCACACTTCTCTATGCATTGATGTCATCCCTGCTGTTAGATAACATCAGCAGACTATACAGACAGCTGGCACACCTGGTTGAAGATACTTCAGGTTTTGATGAAGGGTGATTTTAGAAGAATTTTGGTGCAGAAGTCATGATCATTTTAGACCAGTTTGGCATTTTTTTTGAGCATTTTTCTTGTAAAATTGAGAAAATTCAGATTTGTTTTCAGGTGATTCTGCAACCCATTAGACGATTTCAACTTTTCAAGTAAGATTTGTTGCATCAACCTAAGTTTCCTGACCTTTTAGTAGAGATTGAAAGTGGCCTTGTCTGGTTTTGTGATATCTACAGCATATAGCGCCCAACCTATTTTTTCCTATTTTTGAGTTGTCAAAGGGATGTGTTGTGAAAAACCCAAGAAAACAGATTTGAATGGCACCCAACCTGAAAGTAAAAGTAGAGATAAAGAGAAACAAGCGCAGAGAACACACACATAGTTTGGCTTATAGCCTACGTCCACGGGGAAGGAGGAACAGAAATCTACTATGAAGTTGGCAATGGAGAAGAAATACAGAGTTGTGCCCTCACAGAAAAAAAAAGCCCCAAATACATCCAATGTTTCACTCGTCTCTCACAAGACTAAGACTCTGTATACAACAGAAAAAACCCTCTTCGTATTCGATTCAGACCTATAAGCTGAATATGGATTGGGTATACGCATCCACCACAAACCACTCTGAAAATTTGCCTTCGGGTTTTCTCAAATTAATTCGGAGCGGATTAAGAATTCAAGGCACAAACATAACAGGATGTCATCTATTTTTGAGGGAGATACTACAACACATCAGTTCCGGAAATAATACTAGTACAGGGGGACAGGACTCTCCAGTGGTCTGTGAAGATAGGCTAAGAAGGAAGGAACAAGGATCAGGATTCTCCGGTGGTTTAACTTTTACCATAACCACTTCACTGCAAGCCTGCTAAGGGGAAGGACTTGATACCAGTTGTAAATTCTCAGTTGCAACATTCTAGTTTTCCACGTTCAGCTTCCTTGTTCTCAGGTGTGGGTGTACATTTGGCTTCTGTTACTGACCCATGTACTCAGCCTGTTGCAGATACTCTAGCATTCACCTTGAATGGGTAGATATGGCGTCCAAGGGAGGGATTGAGGGTGGTAACCAAGAGGTTAAAGAGAAGAAGGGACTGAAACTTCTAGAGGGGCCTAGAGAGGAGGCGAAGAGAATCTGGAGATTAATCTGTACAGAATTCGAGGAACTTAGGCAGAAGGAAGATTACTTGGAAGAGAACCCTCAAAAGGAGAGGTTGGCTAGTGAGGAAGGAGAGGCTGTTGAAGAGGAAGGTTACAAGGGGAAAGAATCGACTCCTAAAACTGAAATGTGCATTCAAAAGGCTTAATCTGGTGTGTGCAAGGGAGAAGTTAAAACTTACAATAGGAAAACTGAGAAAAAGAAAAAGAAAAAGAAGAAAAGAACTGAGGTACAAAGACTAATTTCTGACATCGAGGGTGATCTTGAGTTTAGGCGGAAGGGAGAGAGTAGTACTCCAGGTAAGAAGTTTGGTTTTTAAGGAGGGTCTATTTGTGAAGTATAGCTACGAAGATTGTCAACTGGAATGTGAAAGGATTGAAAAGTGCTAGAAAAAAAAGATTTATTGAAAAAGGAAAAAACCCGATATCATGATGGTGCAAGAGACAATTTTCTGATCTTGATGGAAGATGGGTCAGAAGCTTTTGGAGATCTAAGGGAGTAAGTTGGTCCTTGGCTCCATCTTGGGGGAGCGTCTAGGGGACTTGTTACAGTATGGAGGGATGAGGCAATGGAAGCGGTGGAAGAACTAATAGGGAGATTCTTTCTCCATTAAATTCAAGAATGCGGATGATGGTTTTTGTTGGGTGCTTACTAATGTGTCTTAATACCTATAGGGAAATGAATGAATTGTGGGAGGAATCGTATGCAATTCAAGGCTTATGGGTGTGAAGAATCCTGATATTGTACCATATTACTATAGTCATTGTTCTGTGCAATCTTGTTATTTGTTTCTCTCTTTTTCTCTTCTTTGCCCCACAAGGGCCTTTTTGTAAATATGCATTTTCATAGAAAATTCCCAATATTTTAGCTCGAGTGACAATTTAGTCCCCAAACGTTAAAATACAACAATCCAGTACCCAAACTTTTAATTTGTGACAATTTGGTACCTGGCGTTAACTCACCATCAATCAGGGCCATCACATGAGATCAAGTGAAGTTTAAATAATTTTATGATGTCAAAACTAACCCCTATGATAATATTTAGACCATTTTACCCTTTCCTTTCTTTTTACCCTATTCCCCTTTCTCTTCAATCTGGGTTGAACGACAGAGGAGAGGTGGCGCTAACTGATCGACCGTTTCAACAACTTTAAGCATTCCTGCTTAGCACATTCCATGTTGGCAGTTGTATATCTTAATACTTGGTTCAAATGCACTACACTCAAGAGTTTTAAACAGTTCCATTGCCGCAAAGAGTTCCTTGGCCTCATCTATGGAACCATCATCTCCGCAAAGAGCTGTAAACAACCATATCAGGAGAGATCCTTCTACCCATCATCTCCGCAAAGAGTTCCTTAGCCTCACCTATAGAACCATCTTTTTAAAGGCCATCAATAACCATAACTACGTTAGGCTTAAACCTATCACCACCAACAGTTCCGTTCACCATTTCTCTGTGCAAATTCAGTGCTAGGGCTGTGTTTCCTGACCTACATAATCCATTAATCCGAGTCCCGTATGTGATTACGGTGGGTATGCAGCCCTGCTCAATCAATTTTTGGAAGATCTGGGCAGCTTCATTGATCCGATTCACCGTGCACATCCCCTTAATCAGAGAAGTGAAAGTGAAAGTGTTGGGGCCATAACCCCGTTTCAGAATTTCCCCGAAAACTGCTAAACCAAATGGAACATGACTAGAGTTACAACAACAATTTAATAGAATGTTTAGCATAATGAAATCGGGAGAGACACCGATTGGATTCAATTTTCTGTAGAGAGAAACAGCAGCTAAGTAGTTTTTGATCTTGGCAATTGCACCTGGGAGGCAGGGGTTGCACGAGAAGCATTTGATTAAAAGCATTTGATTAAAGAACCCAACTGCATAATTTAGATGGATATTTCCTGATTTGCACTTATCCTTGAAATTTTCGATTTCCGTCTCCCTCGGCACATCTCAAAGAGGATGATGCAGCAGCAGAAGCTGAAACTCTCAACACCATTTGGAACAGAAGTAGCGCTATGTTGTGCCTGGATCACGGAGTTAAACACTTGAAAACTGATGTTCACTTCACTATGGGGATGTATCGTGCTGCAACTGCTGGTGAGGAGTGAATGAGCAGTTGAGGACTGAACAGCACCAGTGCTCTTCGGAACGTTAGAGCAGTAAACAGTGGTTCCCATTGGCAAAGAAAGATTATTGTAGTGGAGGTTATTTTCATCATTTTGAAAATGTTTCAAAACGAGATGGGTATTTATGTCTTTTTATGTGTTGACTGACGGTGAGTTAATGCCAGGTACCGGATTGTCACAAATTTAAAGTTTGGGTACTAGATTGTCGCATTTTAAAGTTTTGAGTTGGCCTTGTACTTCCTGCAAGAAATTGAGCATTGACTCTTCCTCATTAATAATTCTTACATTTCATTTCTCAATGCCGGCAGATGAACCATGGCTTTTAAGATCCCTATTTGTAATTGAAGGATATATGATTGTATGCATTGAAGACCTTGTGCAGTTCAGTTCTCTTTCATTGAATGAAGCATCGTCGAATTCATATTTCTCTCTTGATTCATGCTGCTCCATCAGTAACATAACAGAAATGGTAATCTTATATTTAATTTAGCTTTCTTTGACATGCTTTCTCCATGTGCAAATGAATCTACTGGTACTTAATCACTTTATACATATCTAATTGATAAAGAACTCTACTATATTTTTATAATTAGAGTGTAGGTGTGTGTGTTTTCGTACATGTATACATGTGTGTGGGTGCATGTTATATTGTGTCACATGTTGCCTTTATCAGATTAACAAACAATATCATGTGATATATACTATTGTTATCACTGCTCCCTCTTTCATAACCTCTAAATTCCTAATAGCAACCAAAACTGCATTATAACCTAACAGCCATGAATTCCAAACCTATTTCCATTGAAAGTAACTCTTTCTGTCAGAATATGGTTAAAGGAATTCCTTTGACTTAAATGAAATATGAACCATTAGAGTCTAATAATGGGCTACTTTGTGCAAAAAATGGCAAAGCTTAGATCTGTATCCAGTCCACCCCTTCCAAGACCCCAGATAAGGACCAACATTGTATAATGGCCACTAGTTGGTTGTTATGGTACTAGAAACAAGAACTAGTAAAGAGAATAGACATTAGTTAATGTCATTGGTAGGGAGATACCACAGACAAAGGTATCTTTGTCATTTTGGTTATCCATAATTACAGTGAGTTCAAGTAGGATGGCTCTATAGAATTAGAGAAGGATGGATCCTGTGCAAATTTGACTCTGTTAGGCTTGAGCAAAGTTATGTAAGTTACCATAAGACATATACCTACTATACTTTATGGAATAAATTGTGGGGCAATCGAAAAATGGCATGCATATAATGACTGTATATGATGGATGATGAATGACACTAGGATTGTAGAGGTCTTAAAAAAGTGACAAAATGAAGTATCAAAGGAAGCAATGCTTGTTGGTCATGTGCAATAGATAATTGATCGGCACCATTTGGGCAGAAAGGAACAAAAAGCTTTTCCAGAACATCTACAAGGACCGGAAGGATCTTATATCCATTTATTTTGGAAAACTGATTCCATGGGTCTGCTTCGAAGGGGCTTCAGGCTTCTCAGTTGGGAGCTAGGCTGAATTCTAGGAGATTATGGCATTTGTAACCTTGTTTTGAATGGGCTGTTTCCCCTAAAAAGGCTGGAAGGTATTCAAAAGTTTCAAAGATCTTCAAATAATGTTTTGGCATAATTTTTAATTCTTGATCTAAAGTTTGAACAGGGAAGTATAGCTCCTTTTATTCAAACCCTAGCTTGAATTGTTGATTCGGATTGAGATGTTATGAGTTGGTTGTGTGTATGAGAGATGAGAGATGGTTGTATATAGTTTGTAGCTAAGGTTTTTATAAAAGAAAGCTTGTGTGCATGAAACTTAGACAGACCTAGTGGATGTTTGTGAATACTCACCAAGTTTTGAATTGATCATAGACAGGACTTAAGCGCTTAGCATCTATAATAAGAGCCATAGCCCAGGCTTGGGTTGGGTTTTCAGGCCAATAACTTTTAAATTATATATCAAATATATAGTATTGTATATTTATATGACATTAATATATGGATAAATATGTATGCTGAGATGGATGAATGGAAAAACTAGGAAGGACAGTGTAAAAAATGAAATCATTCAAAGGAACATAGGAGTAGTTCCAATAGGTGATAAAATGAGAAAATAGACTAAGATGGTTTGGCCACGTACATAAAGGACCCATAAGAAGAAGTGATCTGTTTCAAAGTTGAAAGGGGCAGAAGGAATAGGGGTAGACCAAAAAGCACATGGGTTGAAGTAGTAAGAAATGATTCAAGTGCTAATAATTTAACAATGCATATGGCATTAAACAGAATTGAGTGGCAAAACAGGATTCGTGTAGCCTACCCCAAATAGTTGGGTCAAGGCTTGGATGGTGATGATTAATATATCCATAAATTAGGCCTCGTTTGGTTGATGGGAATAGGGGTCTGGAATCGGAATCGGAATGGGCTATTCTGATTCCCACAGTCTGTTTGGTTGGATGGAATTGGAATCCCATTCCCATTCTTGCTGGAATGGCATTCCCCTATTTGAGGGAATGGCCATTCTCTGAACCAAACAGACTGTGGGAATGGGCCATTCCGATTCCGATTTTGGTGAATTCCGATTCCAATTCCGACTGCAAACCAAACAGACCCTTATATTATTGCTGGTAATCGGAGCTTGAGCCAGGGCTAAAGTATTGAGCCCAGGTTTGGCCTGCAAATTTCCATGCCTGATGCAGGGCCAAGCTTGGGCCATGCTAGAAATGATTACCCTAATTTTCAGGCCAAAAAAACTAGCTTATGCTGGACAAATGCCTAAGTTGATTGGGAGGATTTTAGGGTCAATTACAAATACCCTACCTGGAGTATACCCACCTTAGGTTTCTAAAATTACTCTACATTTTCGTCAAGTTATTTGATGAATACGGATACCATCATTTTGTTAAATAGCATGTCACATGATATGTTTAGACTTCCATTGTAACAATCTTAACCTTGCCAATTATATGGTGTGTTCAAACCCTTTGAAGGACCAAATTACCCTTTTTGATACATTGTTTGGACATTTCAGAATAACAGTTTACTCTTTTGTAGTACATTCAACTCAAGTGAAATGACATTGAAATTGAAGCCAAATAGATTGAAGATGATAGATTTCTTTTGGTTTTTGGTGATCACATATTAAATATTAGGGGTATTTATGTCATTGCGCATGGTTGTTATTTGAAATAAGGATTCTATATACATGTAAAATATTAGGGGTATTTATGTCATTGTTCGTTTGTCATCAAGAGTGTCTCCTTTTGAATTGGATAATTGTACTTTTAGAAACATGCTGTGGGTATCTGCTATTTTTTGGAAACCCCAGGCTTTTGTCATCCACCGTGAATATGTTGCCCATTCAGGTCATAATTTATGAAAGCGCACTAATTTATATGTTTGGAACAAAAGTTCCTGGTTGGCTTAGAGGTACATGTATTGCTTATGGATCATGATGTGGGAGTTGTATTCAAAGCATAAAATAAAGGAAAAACAAAATATATATCTTAAGGTTTGGATGATAACATAGAGTTGGCTCAGAAGTCCATGTATTGTTGAGGGATCATTCTGTTGGACTTGTATTTTCTCTGTTCATTTAGATTATCATGTTTATTTGTGTATTGGGTTAATTTGGAGTTGAGGTATGTTTTCATTGGGCTTGGATTGACCCTAAACCCAAATCAACCAACTCCTGACCTGTAGTCAAGATTTCTTTTGTATGTTACTATTTATTAGTACAATTACTGATTATGATATATTTAGTCTGGATGAATACGGTCTTCCCTTTATAATGATGCAATGTGGGCTAACACGAATCGGAAAGCAGCAAGAAAAGTTAAATTATTATAGTTGTTTCTTTGGTCATCTCGTGGATTTAACGAATAATAGTTTGGAACTTAAATTTTCAGATAATAGAGCGCTGGGAGCGTTGGTCTGTCACCTTGACCCTAGACCGAGTTACATCTGAGAAGTACTGCTGCATGGCTGATCCAATGAAAGAAAAACGCATGGCCAAGCTTGCAGAGGACAAAATGGCTTCAAGCTCGTGCACATGGAAGTTGAAGTGGTTCTCGGAAGAAACACTGTCCAAATTTATGGCATTGATAAAGGCCATCTATGCAGGAACAACATTGTCTCATCTTCCTGTAAGATGCATCTCCTGAAGCTTTCATGTCTATTTTCTGGTAGTTGTATAGCCATTTCATTCATTTTTTTCTAGGCTTTTTTCCATGCTCTCTTTTCCCCTGTTTTGTTTTGTTTTGTATTTTTTTTTTTCGCTGCTAGTTTTGGCTTCTTTTTGCGCTTTCTTCTTTGTCCCTGTTCTTCCTGTTCTATCTCTTGTACAAAATGTACAGAAAAGAACGTTTAATGAAAATTTTCGATGGTCTTTAATCTCTCCTCAGTCCTCTCAGGGGATATCTAATTGTAAAATGTGCAAGAAGTTTCTGCTTCAACGCTGGGAGTGTCTCCATCGACACCATGCGTGCATACCCAACTTTCCTACACCTGATCGCTTTGTTGCAGCTGTTATTGCTTATGGTGCAGCAAAAATGGCTCAAGTTTTATTTTTTTTATTGGTATTAAGTTTAGATTGTTTATCATTAGTTACTATTTCATAACTGTAGTTGACAATCTAATCTCGAAGATGACAATCTAATCTAGTTAGCAAAAGAACAAGAAAATGACAATCTCGACTTCTAAAATATATTATATATCATAGTATCTACTCTAGAGTACTAATTACAGTCGTTATGAGAAACAAGAACTAGAGAGCCAGGGTCCACCATGTACTCATCTTAACTGTAACCACGTTGTGGTTTTGGTTTTTTCTATCATAGGAAACTCCTGGTGGTGGGACAACCCTGGCCATGTGGCCATGTCAGAATGGGCCTTGGTTTCAGCGTTGATCAACATACTCGGATACTATTTAAATTGCTGGTCCAGATTCTGAATGTAGATATTGGTTTTTCTTTACTGGACCTTACCAATCATTCAATTAATATTATTAGTTTTGCCACAGTAGCAGTGAACTGACCAATTCAGATACACCCTCCCGCTTACTTGTGTAAGATTATGGATGTAGTTGCTAAACATTACCTGAAATCAAGCAAGGTTTCTATTATTAGTTTTCCTTTTTAGATGAAGGAATTCAGCTGCTCTAGCCTGTCAAAGGCAATATCAAAAGGTAATATTAATAGTGTTATTATTTAAAACTCCTTTTTCACTTTTTTTTTTTATTTTGATTAGCTGAGCATGACTGCATGATGGCGGGTTGTGCAACCAATGATAATGCTCCACACCAACCGTCAATGTTAATGAAAGTAGGTGGTTGTGAGTCACATGTATTTTATGATTGTTGTAGAAAATTATCGTTTGGTTTCACAGTTAATTTGGTCTCTTTCACTCCATTTCTCTTAAACTTGCAAAACTTTCAGAAACCAGGGAATTTTTGTTATCAAACACATACTTCTTCCCATTTCTCTATTGACTATTTGACTGAGTCAATGATATCCAGATGTCATCAATATGAAAAAACAAAAACCCGGTAGGTAATCTACTGAATCAGTCAGATAGTCAATAGATCAACCTTCTGGATTGATAGGTCCTTGACTGAATCAAAGATCTAGATGGACAAAGAGCTATCGATCCAGATGTGATTGATCTATTGACTATGTGACAGGATCACAGATCAGGTTTTTATCATTGTTCTTTTTTTTATTTTTGGTATATTATCTAAAATTTAACATAATTTTTTCACATTTTTATTAAAATTATTATGAATTGTCGATACTTCTAGAATCTCTTCATTGAGGTTTATTGTCCAAAACTCCTTTTATAATTTTATTATATCATTTACTAGTAAAATGTCTACATCAGCATTTAAGTATTTTATGTAACCAAACTATCGCTTAGTGGTTAGTCATCTTCATTAACTTTGGTCATGTAAAATGCTTAAATGCTTCTGTTGACAACTTCCGCTAATAATCACTAATGTTGATATAATAGAAATCTAACACGTGAGTTTTAGACAATAAAGGGGCTCAGTTGGTATGTTAGCTGGTTTATTCCAGCACAGATGTAGATTTGATTCCCACAATTACCGACTTTGGGGAGGGTTATTAGTGGCAAGACTTTCGAACCGTTATTGATCCGAACAATCAGACCATTTAGCTCCAGAATCATCCAAGCAATTGGTTTTGTTTTACCTTAAACCTGGTCCTTGGCAAAAAATGGTTGAATTAATTAATAACCCATTCAACAGTTGTTTAGCTGTTTTATTTTAATTATTTTTTTTGTCAAAAAGGGCCATCAATTCTAACCATCAACCAAAAACAGTGGCCAAGACAATTCCAGTTTCAGGTTAATTTTTAAAAACATTGATTAGTGGTATGTATCACCAAATAACAAAAAAAAAGCCTTAATAAATTTAAGAAAAATGTGAAAAAGATATGATAAGTTTTAAATAATATCCATTTTTTATATTGATGATATTAGGGTTGACGGTTTGATCCATTGAAGCCAGACAGTTAAACCCATACTTTTCAAAACCGGACCAGGCTGGATGGTCCGACCGGAAAAATCGGGAATCAGTCAGATGACTGGATTTTTCATAAAAACTGTGATTTTGATCAGTAAACCGCTGGTTTTGACCGATTTTCTTTTTTTTTTAATTTTTTTTTTGTCAAAACGGGGCCAACCATTCGATTCAAACGATCGGACGTTTATGATTAAACCAATGACCCATTAATCTATGTGGGAAATGTTCAACTTCCAGGCTGGGGTTTTAAAATGCTGGCCTCTAGTGATGTGACGATTCATTTGATGAGACATGTTATCATCCATTTGTCCTGTAATCATCTTAGACGTAATGGCCCCAGCATCAGAAGCCACCATTGAATGTTTGGATAGTCTCAATGGTTAATTGCAACTACCCGGGCTAGTCACCAGGCAAATTGCATCCTAAAGCGTGTACATAGGAGCCCAGCAGCTGAATCTTGTTCCTATTCAATTTTGTCCAGAGGACTGATGTTTGCACATGCGGTTTGTCAGCTAGGAGATGATTCAGAATTCAGGACTTGCTGCTGTCTGGGGTTACAAGCTTGCAGTTATGATCAAGCACGACAGTATTTTTCTTTTTTATCATTCTGTTTTTTCGTTTTGGATCCAAGAAAAAATACGTTTAAAATCATCATCAAGTTTTTGAAAACGAAAAACAGCTTGACAAAAATGAAAAATACTGCCGTGCTGGATCACAAGTTCACAACTGCAAGCTTAATTACTGGCTGCATGTGGATACACCAATACAATAAGTTTTTCAAGACTTTTAGACTTTAAACCATTAAGGAGGACCTTCTAATAAAGTAAAAAAAAAAAATAATATGGCAATATGTATCAATATGGTAATACCATATCATTATGTATCGATATTTTAATGTGTAAAAATGCAAATTATACATACTTGTACCCACCATGTTTTTGGGTCCACGAAACTTGCCAAATGTCCAATGTTTAGACCATCATATGGATCCTACACTCCTACGTTGATAGGTATCTGTCTCAAAACCCAAGACCCTCTCAGATTATCTACATTTTTTTTGGGTAAACACTAGTCAGAGGTCGTCAGCCAACTCTAAATACAAATACCGAATATCATTATTTTTTGGGCAACAGTCTGAGCTCATTTTACAGATTATGAAATATGAATACAAAATGTTGGGGATCGGGAACGTATTTAGAGAAATTAAATCTAGAAATAAGCAAAGGGTAAATCAACAATAAAAAAACGGAAAACTGTCTCCCTTCTCCAACCAATGCCCCGTCGGTAAGGAACTGAAAGTCTGAAACACAAATAGAGAGAGAGAGAGAGAGCTACACTCAGAGAAGGGTTGCTGGTAGTTGGCCTCTTCTTTCTTTTCTTCTGCATTCATTCGTTTCTTCTCTTTCGCTTTATTCCTTTTCTTCGCTTTTGTGTTTCTTTTGAATGACCGAAGGCAAGGATAATGGTGTGTGTCGATGGAGAGGAAGAGGTAAGAGGGAATCAAATGGAGGGAGCTGAGGAAGAACTAGAGAGGAGGAGCCGGTTCTTAAGCAGTCTAATACAGAAGAAGAAAGCGCTTGACCAAAAAGAGCACAAAGAGAAGAATGAGAGGTTCAGCATTCAAGTCAGGGCCTCGGACATGCCTGTTGCTTTACAAGACCGAGCCTTTCGCTGTGCCAAGGAATCCCTCGACTCCATGCCCAAAAAGCTTGACAGCAAACGCCTTGCTCTTGCCCTTAAGAAGGTAATGCTTTAATATTAAGATTGAAGCTTTCTTGTTGTCTGCCTTCGTTTTCTGTTATTGTTCTATTGTTACAACGTCTGATTCTGCTTCTTAGTATTAAGAGTATAGAGGTCTTGCAATTTTGAAGCCGAACTGGGTTCCCCTTATTAGGCAGATAAGTAATGAGGACTCTTTGTGAGACCTGATTAATATGTTTGTATTAGTCCTGATTTATGATGTTTTCATATTTTCTTCCGAACTGTATAGATGATTTCATTTTGGAATTCACATAGACCTCGTTGGGATTCTGATCCCAATACATTTGGACCTTTAATGTTGTTACTGATATGCATGAACATAGAATTTACAAGTAAGTTTGTATTTACTTCATAAATGGTTTCTATATATGCAGTTATGCACCAACGGCCTTGTTACCAATTATTTTTTTNNNGTATAAATAAAAGATCTGAAATTTGTTGTTTCTTTAAGCCAAAGATGACAGTTCTGGTCAATGCAAGGCTGCTTGCAAGCTCTCTTGCCTGTCTTCTTAATTTTCTTGAGGTAGCGAGTTCTTTGTAGCAGCCAGTAACTTGTCCAATACTCAAGCTTCTGTTCCGAGTACTTGAAAGTATATTCTGTCGGTCTTTCTGTTTTTTCTGTTGGGAGATTTTTTTTTTTTTCTTTTCAGTGCAACCTTTCATCATTTTTATGTAGATTAGCTTCGTCACTGAAAGGCTCAAATTTCTGACCTGGAAGGAATTCTTTAAAGTAAATTCTGATAATCTTTATGTTTTCTCGTTAACTGTATTTCTTATTTTTTACCATCTTCCGTTTAGCTTTTATATGCGAAGCCCTTTGTTTAGGAAATTAAAAGGAGGTCTACATGTTCCTTGGTTAATGTGATCGATGGATTTCTTTTAGTTTTTTTAGGTTATTGCTTTCTCTCATTCTCTGAAGGAAGCAGCAAAAGATGAATCAAAGGGAACTTTAAGCACATTTAAGCAGTGGATTGCCCTAAGAGGCCATTTAACATATTCAACTTCAGGATACGAGTGCAATTTGGGCTGCATTGGGCTGGTTTGTGCCAACCTTCTCCAACCCAAAGTGCAGAAGACTCAAACACTGAACAAAGCCCCAAATAAAGTTCGGTTAGGTTGGACTCAGGTTAGGCTTGGTTTGAATAAAAGTTTGTCAACATAACATATGATGCTTTATTTTGTTGATAAGCAGTATAGAATGTATTATATTAATAATCAAAAAGGAGGGTGAGACACCCTCAACTCATATACAAAAGTGTGACTATGATTTTGCACAGATTATATAAAATGAAAGCCTTTACATGACAACTCAAAAATCTTCATCAACTGGAAATTTGAAAGATTAACTTTCAAGCTTTGACTCCTGATATTAAATGTTAAATTAATCTCACTAGTCTGAAACATGTTCCTTTATATTCTAACATGTTTCAGAACATAAAAAAAAGGAAATGCTCAAAAGCATACACATAATGGGACTCAATCAATCAGTTTGCCCAAGATCCCATCTGAGCCCAACTGATTTTGAACCAGGTTTACCTTTTCCAATTCAAGTATACCTGGGGTATAGATGTTTTACATGACCCAACTTAAAGTTGAGGTAAGTCTAGTTTGGTTGAACCGAATCCAAGTTGCACCTGTAATCCAAGAGTTAGTTCATAGCTATTGAAAAACATTAGGTCAACAGTTCTAGAGTCAACTGGTATCTTTACTTTCTGTAGATTCGATGCATTCTTGAATCTTTTTTTTGTAGGTAAGCCATAGGATGTAGCAAGGACAGCTGGATATGGTATTGAATATGAAACCTAAACTAAAAAGTGAAGTATCCAACATGATACGGCACCCTTGTACAGGTTTCAGGGTACCATAGTTGGTAGCTGATCTGAAAACATTACTAATCTTGGGAAATAGATGATAAATATGATATACCTAGGCATTACGTAAACCAAACCCAAGAAACTTCTTTATGGAGGCAAACATAAACTCTATGATACATGGTCATATACCACAATGTAACTTGGGAAGGTGGTCCCCAAATACAATTTAGATATTCCCAGTCTGCTTCATACTAAGCTATTAGCTAGCCAAGTATGGCTTATCCATGAATCCATATAATGGAGATCTTTATGCTAAATATTGGGGTTTGAGCCTCCCTAATGAAGTGATCTGAAGATCCATGGGTGTCTAGGGCATCCTATCACTATCTGAGAGTCTCCCTCAATCTCTTACGATTCTAACACACTGAGTAGGCACAGACCCTGGAGGAAAGACCTGGCTTCTGCTCTGTATCTAAGAGTCTTCCTGAGAGACCAGAATTTCCCAAGGAGCAATTGAAGTTTACCTTTACTACTACACGAGTGTGTGTCAGTAGGGTGTCTCTTTCTATGGATTCTTTATCTGCTTGGATGTGGATGAACATGCTATTAGCTACTAAGGCTCAAGGTGCAAACCATACTGTCAAAAGAGTAGTTCATCTTCCATGCACACCAATGAGAAACACTGGTTTTTGAAGAACATCTTGTTCAAGTGGGCTCTTACATCAACCATGTTGCTGATAGACTTCGAGAGTAAGGGATTGAATCATTGAAGACAAAATCTCATTTTGGGGGCACCAGGCCTGAGGGCAGTAGTACAGCTTTTACTATTTCTGCTTTATGCTCATTAAATCCAGTCAGCATTAGCTTCTGTATGCATTTTATATTTTTCACCTGCTAAAAGTTGGTAGTAGGAAGCTTTTTATAGTAGTATTTCTTTTGTAAATTGTAATACTAATTTTATTACTATAAGGGGGCATTCTTTTTTCGGATTTTGAGAGGGGGGAAAGTTGGTCAATGGGATTTTGGTTCCCATTGACCAAGAATCCCATGTTCTTTTTTCAGATTTATGTGGGGACTAGGGAAAGTTTATTTTCCTGGGTATCACTTACCCGGATAAGTGATACCCATCTCCTAGGTGGGTAAATAACTTTCCCACGTAGGGGGGAAGTTGCCAACACTTGAATGGGACAAAAATGCCCCTTTTAATAATGGATTTGTATGGCTAAAATGGTCATTGCCTTGTTTACATGAGAAATAAAAGAACATGGGTAAATGCACTTACCCGGGTAAGTGTTTCCCAGGAAAAACTTACCCAGGTAACTGCATTTACCTAGGTAAATAACTTACCGAAAAGCGAACGGAGCTTAAAAAAGAGGGAGAGATTCCCTCAAAGATATGTTTACAATTACATAGCTATAGTAGTAATAAAATTACAAGTTACCAATAGGACAAAAAGGAAACGCTGGTCTTCTATAGATTTCTGTTTCATGCTTCTCTCTTCGTATTTGCCGATCTCTCAACCCACTGGATATTATCCACCATTTCCTCAAATAATCTTAGCACCTTCCTCATGTGATTTCTAAGCTCCCATGGACCTTCTTGCTTGTTTCTAATCCATCCCATAATCACCTTTGAATCTCCACAACTGGGTTGCAATAATTACAGGTCGTTGCTATATTTAGTCCTTGGAGTGCTGCCAACTAAGTGTAGAAGCATAACTCAAAGAAAAGAACAATAACCAAATGGAATGATCTATAATTTTAAGGTTCTTTACTCACATATTATAGATTTGTAAAGGAGTAGAGTCCTCAAGTTTCATTTCAATGTTGGTATTTGTGGGTGTCTAACATAGTTTATACTCACATATGCTTTATCTTCCTATTCTAGTTTATCTCTTTGTTTTTTATGCTATTATCTTTCAGTTTAACCCGTGCATGGTTGAAATATTTCTTTCTTCCAAGGTGTCTGCAAAACTACTATAGATCAGTTGATATTACTAATTTTGAAGAATGGTTAAATTTGTTAGAGCATGTTCGTGCATAGGTGATCCCAGATAGTTGGAATGAGGCTTAGTTCCGTATTTGCTGACTTAGTTTAGTTTATTCAGGTATTATGATATGGAGATGCATTGCTATCATATATGAAACTAGAACTACCTGAAATTTTTTAAGATCTGTTGCAAACAACTTCAGTGGGAAATTTTTGTATCCTGATGCTCCTTATCTGTTTCCTATTTGTTTTTTTTTTTTTTCCAAACTAGAAAATGCACTAGTTTATCTACCTAATTGACAGGTTAATCCAAAACATGGTGATACAAAGGATTTTCTTTTTCCCTTTTCTTTCTTTTCCTTAAACAGGCATGTATTTGAAAAGAAATCTGTGGACTTGATCTATTATAAGACTTCCCATCAACACAGGTATCATGGTACTTAGTTTGGCTCTTAGAATTACTTGGGAACCCTTCCATATCTGTTGCAGAAGTCTACACAGAATATTTAACATATTGCTAAATGCTGAATAATAATTGTTATCAGAAGTTTATGATGAAACAAAACTGCATGTATATTTTTGTTATTTCTCAGTTTTATCAAGCTCTTTGATGAGAATATAAGTTAATATCTTCTAGGGCAAAAATATGGTTCTTTTGTACCTCACCCTTAAAATTGTTTATTTCTTTCTTATTCCTCCATGCATAAGATGCCATTCTAATTCATCTAGTATAGCATAAAAGGAAAGAAAAACAATTGTGCTTTGGTGCAGTGTGGTGTCTGGCACAGCCTGCTTGGAGCCAATTTTTGTCCTGGATTTTACAAGTTAAAAATGTTTTACTTTGGATTAAGAACAATTTTAATAGGTTCTTCTTGGTTGTACAGGAGTTTGACACATCGTATGGTCCAGCTTGGCATTGCATTGTAGGGACAAGCTTCGGTTCATATGTCACACATTCTCTAGGAGGTTTCTTGTACTTCTCCATTGACAAGATCTACATCCTTCTCTTCAGGACTGCTGTTGAACCTTTAGACCAATGAAATTACTCAGCATCATCATCCAAGCCTCATCCCAAGTATATGGAGTTGGCTAGAGTGCTAGACCAATGAAATTACCACGAACTTAAATTCTACAAGCACATATGCAAGAATAGACCCATAAGGTTTATTAACACGTAAAATTATGAAACTGCGTTAAGATATCATCATGTCTTATTTGCTTTACCATTCCATGGAGGGTGAAGTCCTGAAACACATTCTAGAACCTTAGATCACTAGCACATACTCCATTTTGCAACTCAGTGCTTTGTTGTGATGGTGGTACATCATAATATAAACTTTAAATTCACTCTACAACTGTGTGTTCCGTGATGCAATATTGGCTTCTCACGGGGCAAGTTCTTAGTTGCTTGGTCTGCATATTCATATGTAAGAATGTGCGTGTATATAGAGCTGTATGAACAAAGGATGTCATGTTCATTATATGCTCACGAGGGGAATGCGCTTCATTTTGAATTTGAGGCCTGTTATTCTGATTGAACCGAAACTCCTTTCCTCTCAATCAAGGCGTCAAAGCACAGTGCCAGACTCGGTCAGCTAGATTAGATTGGAGACATTACAGCTTCCGGATCAAGCAAGCGTTTGGCCTCAGTTATCTGAGTCATATGGTGATTCAGCTGAAACATTACGGCTTCCATCTACTATATGGCAAGAGACAATTCATTTAAAACATGACACAAGGCTTCTTATCAACCGGTTATTACCAAGCCAAATACACCATTAGTGGGAGTTTTAGGGGGTGTTCTGTAGTGTGAATGAGAAATTGGTGGATGTAGACCGGTCAACACTACATCATATGATAGGGACCAATCCACACCATACTACACTCACAGTGGTGTTACATAACCATACTTTTTTGATTCCGTGCATCTCATATCATAAATATCTAATTTTTGTATTTTATATGATAAATATTTTGAAAAAATGCATCAATGAATTAATATTAATCAATAAATATTAATTTTTTTATAAAACAAAAGTAAAATAATTAAATTAACATGCTTGAACTTGACCCCCTTAGACCCCAATTAACCAAACTACCCTTATCCCTATTATCAAAGCTGACCAAACTTTCTAATTTAACCTAATTCGAAGGAGGCACTATTCATCGCCTTCCAATGAGAACAATAGGATGGAAACCAAAATCTCTCTCTCTGTATTCCTTATTCCTCCTATTCGTCTCTTCTTCTTCCTCTCCTCCCTATTTGCATTGCTCTCAGACCGTCGTCCAACTCTGCTCTCCAACCATAGAGGAGACTTCACAGCCACAACATCTGCAAGTCTTCCTTCCATTTTCTTTGCAATTTCACACTTTTTTCTCCCATTCTCTATCATCTACACCGACTCCCTTCACCATTCTTGGCCTCCTCCAACTATTTATACACCCCCTTTGTTTTCCTCCATTGGTTGAGCAAAATTGAAGTCAACAGCCATCACCTAAACCATTTATCAAGGTATCAGACAAGAGTCACACTCGAAAGAATTACCCCTCTCACTCACGTCTCCATGTGTTTTTCCCGTTAGTACACCCAACCAAACGAGTCTTTTATTTGTTATTGATTATTTCATTTGATGATAAAGATATTACTCCAACTTCAACATAGAGCTCAAATCGTCGCCTTCCATGGGGTTGCTCCATTAGGGCCTTAGGCTACATACAATAAATTCCTTCCCGGACTGAAAAATGCTTGAATAAAGCCAATCAACGAGTCTTCTCAACTTTAGCTAAATCAAAAATGTTTTAGCTGCCTCTTTCTTTTTCCATTATTCACTGCCTCCTCCCCACATTATTCACTGCCTCCTCCCCACATCAGCTAAATTCCTTCCATGGGGTTGCTCCATTGGTGAATGCTGAAGGCCTCCTCCCCACATTATTCACTGCCTCTTTTCTTTTTCCATGCACCCTGCATTTTTTACTGAGAAATTTTACAGCCGAGAATTTTAATTTAGAGTATGCCAATTAATTTTGAAATTCACATCGTACTGTTTGCTGAAAGCTAAATCCACTTATCTAGGTTCAAAATTATAATTTTTTTAATGATTTACACTAAAATTTCTACAGCTTCATTAAAAGAAAATGTATAAGCAACTGGATAACCTGAAGATATATATGGGAAAAAATAGGAAATATGCCAATGCAACTTATTTCAAAATCCAAAAAAAAAAATCAGAGATAAAAACTTAAAGTCAAAATCAAACCAGCGCTTGCTCTCAGTCGAATGGCCAAAGCTTTCCACATCAGAACCTTGAGAAGGAACCCTCTTCATGGTTTTATCAGAAGAATCACTTCGATGCTAGACGAAGCCTTCATCTTCTCTTTAAGAGTGGGTCTGACTGATTAATTGCCTGGAGCAAACCAAATCAAATCCCACTCTTAAAGAGAAAAGTCATCAAGCAACACCCAGAATAAAAGAAACCCTCCGACCCACAAAGAGAGCAAACCCTCCCTTCGCTTCTCTTCAGTGTGGTTAAAGCAAAACGATCATCATCGAGCACACCCACTTGTTTTCCAATCAAAGGATCAAATAAAACAAAACAAAAAAAAAAAAATTCAAAAACAGATTGAGAGAATCACGTCTAGAAGAGTTTTTTTTTAGAGAGAACGAAAATGACTAATGAAGGATGCTTTCATCGGTTCGATCATAACTATGGTTAGAGAGAAAAATTACAGGGATTTGGGAGAATAGGGGAAAAGAGGGAGAAAAACCTTTAAGACGAATGGCAACAAAATTAGGGTTAACAAATTTTGGGAGAGATGGTGGCCAATTTATAGCCTTACACTGAAATTAGGGTTTTTGGTTCAACTGGACATTACGGCACAACAAATCAGCCTCAACTTTTCCATAAACTACGCAAATGCCCCATAATGTCTCATGAGTCTTCGATTCTTCGCGAGCCCAGTTGGGCCAACCGGCCAAGCTTCTCTATTGTTTGTTTAAAGAAAAAGGAAATTTTTACTTTATTATTCTGAACTTTGGGATAGTTTCAAGTAAGTATCCGAACATTAAAATGTTTTAATGCAGTACCCAAATTTTTAAAAATTGTCGATTCGATCCCTGTCATTAGTATTCCATTATGTTTGTCGGTCACGTGATGACTTAAATTTTTTAATATATCTGAAATACCCTTTGAATATAATTTAGGATCATTTTACCCTTTTCAAATCGATTTAATATTTCCCCCAAATATACGGTTGGTGTGGTGAAGACTGGGTGTCGCCGCCATTATCGTAGCAGAAGCTATGGACTTCCGATGGCCTCAACGGACCTCGCCTCCGCTAAATATCATGGCATGGTGGTGCCGCCCAATTTTATCTTGATAAATTATGCCAATCGTTGCTTGTTTCAGTCCTTGGTGTGCTTGCGGAAAACCAAAGAGAGATAGAGCTTGCAGGAAAACCAGAGAGAGTGCGCCTGCGGGAAAACGAGAGAGAGAGAGAGAGTGCGCTTGCGGGAAAACCAAAGAGAGGAAAACTAGAAAGAGAGTGTGTGGACCTACGGGAAAACCAGAGAAAGATTGGGAGATTACTAGTAACAAATCCATCATTAGCGTGGAGAACGACCCTAATGTTGGACGAAGTGGAGTGAGTAAGATAAGGGAGGTGAAAGTGTTTTGCGTATGTAATCAATCAGTAACAAAGCCACCATTTCCCAGGTAAAGCTTATTGTTATTGTTAATTTATCACATGCACTTCCTCTTGTTTCTATAATTCTTTCCACTATGCTTTTTCACTTATTATTTATTCGTCTATGGATCTTCATCTTCAACTCTGCCTTTTCACTTCACAGGTTATATGCTCAATGCTCTGAAAAAAGTTCCTTTTTTTTCATGAAAGGCCCTTGTTCTGTTTTCTCTTGTTTTAGTTCAACTGCAACTCTGAACAATTTGTATTAGTTTTTTGTTTGGTGGATAGATTTGTGGATTTCGCTGGCTTTTGACTCCGCTCAGAGAACACATATGGTTGTGAAAATTTGAGAGTAATTTAAGAGATTCTTCCTCTTTTTTTTTTTTTCTTCTCTTATCTCTCTATCTACTCTTGTGCTGCAGGGCCTGGGTTTTCAGGCGTTCATTTGGGAACTCGTATTGTTAAATCTTATCTGGGTTTAGCCACGAAACTTCACCACCATATTCTAACTGTCAATGTTGTGATAGAGTTTTAAGGCTTCTATTTGTTCTCCGATTGGCATATCCTATTCAGCAACAAATCTAACCAAGAACTGATGTTTCTGTGAGATGATTATAATAGAATAATTGTTACGATGTGAATATGTTTGTAGATCGTTAGAAATCTGAGGTGTTGGAAGTAGAGTGAGAAATAAAATTTGGGCTATATCATTCAATTCATCTCCACCTTACTTTAATGGTTCACCCAGAACATAATGAATGGATTTTTGTTGAGCTTCCTTGGTAGTTCTACTTTGAGGACTGCTTGTTAGATGAGACTAACGAGTATGTTATGTTTACTCTAACAAATCAGACCAATTAGATCTCTGTCAAGCACTCTGTTGAAAGAGAATGAGACCTACGGAAGGTAAGAGCAACTACAGAACACACCGGGATTTTATGTGAAGGATAAGAGCAACCCTTCTCCATAGAGGTTTCTCTCTGGCAACGACTGAATACACTGGGATTTCTCTCCGGTAACGATTTCTAAGAAGAGCTCGTTGGCGGCAAATGTTGCCACTTCGAACAGGACCTCTAGTGTTTGTTCTCTCTTTTATGAACCGCTAAGGTTATTTTGTCATTCCACTTGTTTGTTAACGTCAGTTAACGGTTTGGGACCAAATTGACAGTTTTTCAAAGTTTGGGTACTGCATTGACACATTTTAATTTTAATGTTTGGGTACTAACTTAATGCTACTCCCAAAGTTTAGGATATTAAAATGAAATATTCCCTAAAAAATACCACAAAATTCTCAATGGATTGTAGAGCTGTCAATGGATCGGATCTGATTTGGGACAAGGTGTACACCATCCTCATAATTAATCGGTTATTCGAAAGAAAAAATAAAAATGTTAATTATTTTTAATTTATATATAATAAATTAATAGATAGTATAATATATACAGTTATATATTTTATATTTATAAACTATAATTAAAATGATTTGGATTGGAATATTGGATGAAGTTAAATCCGAATCCAATCTAAAGATATTCAAATCAGATGTTGGACCAAATTTTGGAATTTCAAAGTCCTTAACAGCCCAAAGCACAGTCCAACCTGAGCCTGAGGTCAAGTTTGATCTGCTCAACCCAGGCACTGCTTGTGCTGAAATTTGACATACATGTGTGTATGACTATGTATGTGTGTAGTTAAGTCGGGGTCAGGTGAAGCTGAAGCAACAAAAGAAGTAAGCATGGACTCAACCCAAAAAATAAGAAAGCCCAAAGTTTAACGACTAGGCCCAGGCCATGTAAAATTGCAGACTGGGCTAATCTGTTGAGCCCACCCAAGTTACACCCTCAAAGAAGAGAATGATTTTTCTTTTCTTCCTTGGCCAGAAGCAAACCCATTGGCAAAGGTGCTCCTACAGCCACAGGAAGAAGCCTACTTCGGCAATGGTTGGTTGAGGATGTTGAGGTGCTCCAATGGCGAGAAACCCTGCAACCCTCAACAAACAGCAACCCAACTCTGTCACTTCCTGATGTTCCTAGACTCCTAGCAAAATTAAGGCTGCGTTTGGTTTAAAAGAAAAAGGTAGGGAAAGGAAGCCGAGTTTTGGGTTAGTTTAATTATTTGGAGATCGATATCAAATTCGCCAGTGGCATTGGTGTATATCATATTGTATAGGTTGCGAGGCTGACCACAAAAATACATACATGGCATGACTCTTGAATTTGAATTTGTATCAGTCAATGTATATTACTGTTTCTTCACACAAACTATTAAAGAGGCATTCTCCAATGTGATTGTTTTTCTTGTCGTCATAAAAACCATGAGGTTTGAAAGCAGAGCAAAAATACTGCAAACATGTTCTTGATTCTGTATGCATTTTTTGTTTTCAAAAGTTTGAAGAGTGAATTTGGTTCTTATTTTAGAAAACACAATTTTCATGATTTCAAAGACATGATTTTGCTTGGAAGCGATATGGCAAGCAAGATGATTTGGTGAGGAAGGTGATGCAAATTTTGCATCAACTTTCGAGATGTAAAATTTTGCACTGTTAATGAACTTTGTTTCACATACTGGTGCAAATTGTAGTTACAAATAAATGGATGCAAAACTGAATCAGGTGCAAAATTTATATCCAGTTAAAATTTGCACTGCTTTAACGTATGTGTATATGTATCATCAGTATCCATACATATCCAGAAGTTACCAAGGTTGGGGAATGGAATGGAGCAATGAATCATCAAAATTCAATTCAATGAATGTAATGAGTGAAAGCCTAGTGAAGTGGAGGTTGGATAAACCAAACAAGCCTTTTCAGTTTGGTGAAAGCCTATTGAATTTGAACTGCCTCACTGCTCCCTTTCTCTCCTTTCTGAGGAGCCAAAATCGGGTATTCTGCAGGGTTCCCACCAGCAAGGAACCGTCCCAAAAGTTACAGAAGGATGTTGAGGTCGAGAGAGTATACACCATATATTGAAGAAGAAAAGCCATGTACTGCCCTACAAGAGAAGCACGCTCCAAAGTAGAACCACAGAGAGCAGAATGCTTGTAGTAAAGCTGCCATAGAGAATCCGTGAGGGTGATCCAGAGGCTGTCGAATTTGAAGATGGGGCGAGTAACGTGCCATTAATAGTACCATTCTTGCCACCACTATGCGCATAAAAGAAGATAACAGTCAGTGACATAAACATGACTGAATGAGCCACCAGAAAGGAAGAAAAAATAATGAGGTTGAAAACATAGATGAAGGGGAGAGGTGAAACGGTTGTTCAAACAGGAAACAGCTAGTTCATGCATCTCCATAAGATTTCATTGTTTCCAGCTCAAACTTTTTTGTTAGTTCATGCACGCACGGTCACAAAATGTAAGCATCAAAAATTGAACTAACATACTTTTTTACTGAAAAGTTGAGGATTAGATTTTCATCTTCTAGGGATTATATTATAAAACCAACTTCTGGAAGACATGGGCTGCCTGCACTTCAGAACTGCATTTTATGAAAACCAAAGTTACAAGTTTTTTGGTTTAAAAAATGCACCAATGCTACACACGTAATGGAGGACTTCATCCACCAAAATTTGGTATAACATCATTTTCTAAGGTTTAGGTAACATATAGTAAAAGCAAACATTAATGGGTTATTTCCTTACCTTCCCAGAAAAATACAGGAACCATGACCTGCACCAAAGAAACACTTGTCAGTAACACTTGAAAATAATCCATCTAGGATTAAAAGCAAAATTACATGCATTCTACAGGTGTGGTTCTTTTACTTGGGTCTGTGGTGGTGATTGTAGCCACACCATTGAAGTAACAAGTCCCAGAAGCCATCTCCATCTGGTGATAATATGCATTAAAAGCATAGGTTGCATGAGCATTAACTGTGTCAGGTTCATAGCACGGCTGCCCCTGCAATAAAGGAGAGCAATCCACCTTTCCAGGACCACAGGCCCAATCCAGTGCAGCCTGAACCATCTTTGGATCAGCACTATCCCTTGCAATACAATATGTCTGGTTTGTTGTGTCATTTGCCAACACCATTCCGGAGCCTGTTAGGTGCAGGATATAAACTGGTATGCCATTGGCGTCAAACAGTCCCCAGTTCTTCTCTGAGAGTGGTCCAGGACTCAGATCCTCATTGTAGAGCTCATAAATGTAGGTACTAACTGGAACTCCAGAGTGCTTGGGTGTCCCAGTGTTGTTGAGCACATGCCTGATCAGATTGCTGTTGTATGAGTTGGCATTGTCAAGGGTGGCATCTGGTTCATTGTTGTCACCCTTGGAAGGCCACCCTGACTCAGTTACTACAATGGGAACATTTGTGATGTTAAGATCAGCCATGGAAAAGTAGGCTGCATCCACTATGGCATCAAAAACATTGGTATAGTGGAGCAATGTGTTTGCATCAACTGCTTCTTTATTTGGTGGGAGGGGGCGGAAGAGTGCATAATCCAATGGGATAACTCCATTTGATTGCATGTAGTCATAATAAGGATAGACATTAAGCATGAGGTATGATCCTGTGGACTGTAAGAACTTGAGCAAGGGGACCATGACTGGGTTCCATGAATGATTGAAGAAGGCCTGGGAAGGAGGGAATGAGTCAAGGATGATGGAAGATGAATGTGGTGTAGAGACTTTGATCTGGTTATCAAGGTTTGAGGCAACTAGGGCAGAATGGATGAACTTCAGGGCAGAGACAAGAACAGGGGCTGCATTTGGAAGAGTTGTGAGGACCTCAGATCCAACCGCAATGGCTGTGATGTTAGTGGCAGGGACATGTGCAACAACATTGCGAGCAACCCAGTTGGCTGCGGTGGCATTAGACTGACCTACACCAAGTAGTTGATCATTTGGGACAGAGACAGTGACACGGATGCCAGTATTGGCAAGTGCGAGGAGCATCGCACGGTCAGCATCATACAGCCTTACATGCCGAATCTGCTGGGCTCTTAGCAGGGCCACCACCTGAGTTGGGTCTGGCATATCAGAAAGGGCTGTGCCAATGTTGACACCAATAAAAGCATCTGAAAGATAAGACACAAAAACACAGGATGCGTTCAGAAATGCACACAGTAATGGAGGAAACTGTCATCATCCAAACAGAGGCATCACTTAGAATGACACATAAACATCATATTGTCGTATAGCTGAATGGATAAATTTTACCTGGGCTTCTTACTTTACACAATTTGGATTTTCTTCTTTTTCCTCCAGGTGGAGATTAAAGAAAAGCCTGATGAGCTGCAGGACATGGCCTTTTGACAGCATTTCTCAAAGCATGCATCACAGATGATGGACAAGCATGCAATACAATGTAACCATTACTGCACATAGAAGAAGTTCCTTGGACCACTGCATTTGGGTCCAGCAGAGAGATATGCTCAAAAGACCAAAAGGACAGTCAACCCCATCACAGATCCTAATCTACTTAGCATCAGGCCCAGTCCTAAAATCTGTTATTAAATTGTTAGGATTGTGGTTTCACTTTCATCACTAGAGATAAATACTTTGTACTCATGCATTGCCTTAGTTGAAATAGTGCAAAGCTCATAAAGATGGAGTCACCACCACTCATCAAATGGGCCACATCAAAACAATTTGAATTTGACAGAGAAGAAAATCAATCCAATTGGATCATGAATCATTCATCAAATTTTCTGTCATTTTACAGTATTCTTTTAAGTCCCCACCCCATGTACCCTCTCTCTTACACACATTCTTTGTATGTAAGTTGGCATTTCTTACTCCTCTGTTCATGAATATACACATAAATGATGCAGCTTACAAATAGTACTATGCCAGCTGTAATGGGCATGCTATGGAATTAAGGAGGCACAATCCGACAAATTGGACTTGGAAATCTGGACCAAAAAGTATTAATGTGGAGTTCCATAAATAATCTAACCATGCAACATGATGTCTTTGGCCAGACCCCAGAAAATATAATTACAAGAGACCTTTTTCATGAGAATGGCAGTTTTGTCCTGACTCATTTGACACAATAGCAAGCAGAACTTATGGGTAATAAGGTCATTTCCAGGTCATTTCTTTATTTCCAAAAGTAGGGTTTTACTTGTTAACATTGAGGTAGGTGGATATTAATACTTCAGTTAAGAGCATCATATTACCATTTTAACATGATGGGTAGGTGACAAATGCAACATTTACAAGATACCCAGAATGGCCCAAGGCCCACCCACCATATATTTCTAAAGCATCAAAAGCAATAAATGAATGGTCATGAATCATGATATAGAGATAATAATAGTATATTAAGGCCTTTTTTAGTAAAACTCAATCCATTAATGATGCCAAGGAAATGTACAGATTTAATATTATTTTAATCAGGGATGTGATGGAATGAATAATGGAAAATGATATTGCACATTTAAGAGTCAAGATTTCGTGATCATATTAGATTTGGACGGTTTGGAAAAATGGGCAAGCATGCAAATCAGCATCACTTGTTGGTACTAATGGACTACCCAACTAATGCAAGCAATATTCATCAGGACCAGGTCCGAACTGCCTAGAAATGACTATCATGTCCTCTGTTAGTTGTGGCTTTGGTTGAAGTTGAACAATCGAGGGATATTTTGGTCACCTTAGAAATATAGAGGGTCATTGCCATAATAGAACAACATCTGTAGAGACTCATGGTTAAAACTTAAAATATCTGAAACAAAACAAAAACATGGTGAGCAGCTGTGAGGCAATAGTTTTTGGGTCCTATTGTGCACCCACAAATTGAAAAGGCCATACGTGCATACTTCAGAGAAGGGAGAGGGTACTTGACTAAGGTCATATTGGAGATTTTACTGGTGAACGCAGGCAGGGCCCCAGGAGATTTTTTTTTTTTTTCTTTTCAATAAATCTACATCTACTGCTTTTGTGTGCAGAACAGATTAAAAAGAACCTATTCCATACCGCACAAAGTTAGGACTTTTAAAAACCCAAACATCACTCTTTAGTCTTTACCGCTTCATTTTCATGGCTAACCAGCTCAATCTCGCAGAAAATGAGAACACAAAAGCAAAATGGGAAAAAAACTGAACTTTTTTCTTTTCAGCTTTGGCTTGGTTACCTCCAAAATAAACCCCCGAATGGGTTTTGTAACAGAGATTAATCATGAATCATCATGAAAGAGGTCTACAACATAGCTCAAGCAAAAGGGGAGCAAAAACCAGATCAAAATGCCCACGACCCATCAACAAATGTTTACAGAAACAAAACAGATTAAAAATGACTATAAAAACAGCCCAATCATAACAAATGTATAAAAAAAAGGTCCACAGCTGCATAAATGAACCCACTAACAGACACATCCAAACGGAAACGTCAAAGAAGAAGAAGAAGATGAAGAGGAAGGAAGAGACAGAGAATGAAGAGAAGAAGAAGGGAGCGCACCTTCAGCAGTAACAAGAGAGACAGCCAAAAGCAAAAGAAGCAGCAGGCGAGCCATATACAGATTCTTAAGATGCAAAACCTCAGTCTTGCACAAACCAGACAAACCACTGAGGAATCGGAGAGAGATACCCAACAACGAGAGAGTGACCAAAAAAGAAAACCGAAGAGAGAGAGAGCTCTGCTTTTCAAGTGGTGGTGGAGTGTGGTTGTGGGTGCTGGAATTGGAAAGACGGGAAGACCGAAGTCTGAGGAAGAATGGAATTAGAAATAGGAAAAATTTTTTAAGGGGGGTTTTATTGGTTGATTTTGCCGTTCTGGCCTTCTGAGATGTTCTCAGTCTCACACATCACGTGTGCGTTTGTCAGAGATCAGACGGTTGTGATACACCGGTCAGGACCTCAACCAACCTTGTACCCTTCCGGTCTATCCAGTCGGACCGGAATGGCATGAATCCTCAACCTCAACTCAAGCTGGAAGCTGCTTCCTTCCTGGCCTCCTGCTTCGGGAACGGGTCCAACTGGACATTTCTTTCGGCTTTCCGGAAAAAAAGAGCCAATGTTCTAAGTTGAGCAGTAGAGAGAAGTACATCATTCTCCGATGAAACATGAAAAGAAAGACTGAAACTGAAAGTGCTCCCTCCATGTTTATTTGAACGATCTCGGATCTCGGATCTCGGATATCGAATATCGGATCTTCTACCCATATGTTCGGCTGTAGCCAAATCTGGATCTTCTCCTCTTTAAAAACAGAAAATATGTAGGCCTGAGCCCAAGTCCAGCCCGACCGTCGGGTCTAGATCTTGAATCTGATTCTCGCCTTCATATAAATCCCGGAGCCTGATTTATATATAAAAATGTATAATTTTATAAATTAATATTATATTAATTTAATAATAATTTGATAAATTAATAAACTGATTTATATTTCCTAATAATAAATTAATATTCATTAATAACTTAAGAAACAAATATATATTATATACATTTATTATATATAATATAAGTACTTTTTATTATATATAATAGTATCGAGCCGGATTTATTTGAGAAAGCCCAAACCTGCGGGCCAAAAGTTTTGTCCAAACCTAAAAAATAATGAGAATGCACATCTAAAATGTGCTATGAGGTGAGATGCATTCTGTGAGGAACAGATCTGAACTCTTATTAATTGCAGGCTACTGCATTAAGATAACAGTATTTTTCATGCAATCAAAAACTTTGCACATACTTTAAAAACGTAGGGATCCAACTGTACATTGGAAATGAGCTAATTTCAATGTGTTTTTACTTGCAGGAGATCCAGAGCCTAATATGCCATGCATCATAAATATGTATGTTAAATTTATATGGGGAGATATTTCTAATATATGACTTAATGCTTATGATTCCGAAGTGTGCATAAAGATTGTAAATAAGTCGGATCAAATCCAATTTGAATCCAAATTCGATCAACTAAGAATCAGATTTGGATATCTTATTTGATTCTAACAAATGGATCGAATTGAAACAGTTGATTCATTTAGTTAATGATCAAATTGGAATATATCCCAATTCAATTTGATTTTTCTGTATTAATCAAACAGTTGATTCATTTATTGCAATTCAAATCGAATTGAATTCTAATCAAATATTCAATAAGATATTCGAATTCAAATTCATACCATAATTTTTGAAAAGGGTTCAAATAATTACTATCAAATTCAGATAGATCAGATTTCTTATCGAATTGGATCTGATATACCCTCTGTCGAATCTGATCCGATCCATTTGCAAGCAGACATTAGCAACTTGTACAAATTTGAATATAATACACAAAACAGAAAAGGCTATCGGTCACAAGTCAGACAACATGACCACTATAGGTTAATGAATCTAGTGACCCATGACATCAGATATCAGTGTAAAATTGATGATTAAATAAGATTATTTTAGGTTGTAATACAAGTAAGGTTGAAATCTTTTTAACTTTACAATTTATATATATATATATATATATATATATATATATATATATTAAGGATCAATTTGGAAAGAATGTAAATACATATATACAGTGCACCAAATTTAGAAGTATAAATAAAAGATTTTACACTGTACATATTTATATGGTATACTTTTCAAATAGAGCAAAGAAAAAAATAATAACGTATTAATGCAGGTTATAGGTCTAAATCCTATTGTCATTTTATAATTTGTAACAAATAAATGTCCGAGGCAAGACATCGAAAACCAGTTGGGTTGTTGTCTTGTTGAAACCTGGGTAGTTTTCAATAGTTTTCACCCATTTTTAAAGGGACAGCTAGTTTTTCAGAAATTTGGAAAATAAAAGTTATAAAAATCGGCTTGGTTACCCTCCCTAAACAGTAAACAGTAAAGACATTAATTTCCTTGGCTTTTCTTTCTATTCATGACAAAGCATTTTAACTCTTTGTGCTTAGTTCTTTCCTATTGCTCCATTTCTAAGGAGTTGTATGATCTGATTATTGAAAATTTACATCTAAATTGAATTTGAAGCTCCGTTTGATATAAAGGTCTCATATTCAAATTTTAATTTTAATGAATTCAGATCGAATGTAGGTTTAATTTGATTTTTCTTTAATCTTCTTAAATACATAAAAAATAAAAGTTAATTATTTTTCAACTTTTATATATAATAAATTAATGTAAATGCAACATGTTAAATCTATTCTACATAAATTCAATCTGATTATAATTATCTTTTATAATTTTAAATATAATTATAGAAAAATTATATATTAAAATCAATAAATATTATAATATATAGGATTTGGATTTTAATTGGATCAGCTGCAGTCAAATCCAATTATCAATTAGATGCATATTATAAAATCCAAATTCAATCTGATTACATAAATACATCATATCATTGGCAACCCTAATTTCTAGCAATACATCTAATAATACAATTATCGTTCTCTTTTCTTGAGGCATCAAAATTGTGCTACTTTCCATTTTATCAAATACCATTGCTTTAGATGCTGTGAGTGCAAGTCGTTATTATAATTTTTCATTACAAATTCAATCATAAAATTTGAAATTTGCCTTTTTCTATTACTATTGGAGTAGGAGGCATTTTTCCTTGGAGACCTTTTTATTCTTATTTTTTCCCAAGAGTATCTTAGAAATATAGTGATTGTCTCCCAAAACCTTTTTTTTTTTACTTCAACATTATCCCTCTCCAACCTTTTCCAAGTGGGAAAACCTATGGTGCCAAAAAGGCTTTGACCAATCACAATCCCCTATGAATTTTGATGAAAACCCATGTAATTGGTTATCACTTTTATGGTGCAGATTGGTTGTTTATAAGTTTTTTCTGGCATCATAGTGGAACCCTTTTCAATACCAGTGTAGTCATGCACAACATTTAATGGGATTAACTATTGAAGTCATTCCCCTATTGTCATCCAGCAGGTTGGTAAGATCTCCTACTGGTCATAGCGGGGATTTGGGATCAGATCCCACCTGCACCTAGGTTTGGAGGGTTATGAGTTGGGGAATGGGCTACCCCCGTTGTTTATCCTTTCAAAAGAAATAAAAAAAAAAGGTAAAATTTATACTTGAGTGGGTTCAAATCTCCTTCATTGTAGCTTTTTGTAACTTATGTCATGCACATATATATATAAGTAAAGGTTAAAGAATAAAAACTGGCCTTCTAAAAAAAATAAAAACTACAAAAATGAAAAAAAAAACAATTATAATTTTGAATTTCTTTTACCATGCTGGTTTTAAATGTCATGATCCATTGATTGATTTTTTTTTAAGAAACAGAAATATACTACACACAATGGGGGGTAGTACATCCCCAAAAGTCAACAGAACAAATAAGAAGAGAAGAGGAAAGAGATGAGATGCTAAAATCTAGAGAAGAAGAAGAAGAAAGAGCCTCCCAAGCCAGCCAGTCAGCCACTTGATTTACTTCTCTGAAAACAAGTTGATAATGAAAATCTCCTTTGAACAAATCTCTCCCTCGCAAGCAGATTGAGATAGTACATTTTAGCTTCTAAAGAATATCCACCTTTCTTTTGAAGCAGGAGATGACAAGAGACGAATCTCCCTCTATGATGATAGAAAACTCCCTATAGTTTGTAGCTTGGACATATGCTTCCCATGCAGCCCAAGCTTCATCCTGTTTGATGGATAGGTACCAATAAGGGTGCAGCTTGGGCGGGCCCAGCCTGAGCCCGAACCGGCCCAACTCGGAATTTTACACGGTTGGGCTTGTATTTTCGATCCTCAGGCTGGGCTCGAGCCCAAGAAGTCGGGCTTTTTATTTTTTGGGTCGGGGTCAGGGTCGGGCCTAGCCTTTAGGTAGCCCAAACTCGACCCAAGCCCAAGCCCGGCCCAATTATACATTTATACATATATGTGTATATATGTAAATGTTGCATACATATTTACATATATATTTGTATATATAATATTTGTATAGATATTTTGCATACATATTTACATACATACATAAATGTGTATGTATATTTGCATAAATACATTTATATATGTATAATTTTAGAGCGGGTTCATTAACCAACCCGAGCCCGGCCCGTGCCCGAGCCTAACCCGAGTGCATCAAATTACAAGGTGGGCTAGGCTTGGGTTGGGAAAGCCAGGCTTGACCTCGAGCTCAGGCCGGGCTCGGGCCTTAAGCCCAAAAATTAGGCCCGGGCCTAGTTTGACCATAAACCCGACCCAACCCACCCGACTTGCACCCTTAGGTACTAAGTTTATACGCTTTGATCGCTAGAACCTTACCAAGATGGTCCTAGACTATACAGACCACTGAACATTTTTCACCACTATTGCGAGAGACATCAAAATTTATTTTAATATAACCATATTTTGGAGCATTCCAACTAATTTATTTCCAAAACTTGTGAGATGTAGTAGAGGTACTAAATTTATTTCCATCAAAAGTTTCCATAAACATATTTAAAGCTCTATCTAACATTATTGGAATGGGAATAGTACCATCGTTAAAAGTTTTTGAGTTCCTATTTTTCCAGACCACCCATAGAACAAAAACTAGTTTTTCCTTTATGAATAGAGTTTTGCTTTCTTTTTTAGTGCACATTTTTGTCCACCAATCACTTAGATTTTCATTTTCATTTGGGCCCTCCAAGGGTGTATTTAAAGTAAGCCAAACTTGCTTTGTGTGATCACAAATTTTAAAAATATATTTAGCATCTTCCTCAAGCACACAAAAACTGTAGGAGCCATCAATATTAAATTCTCTTTTCCTCAAGTGGCTTTTAGTAGGCAGTCTATTATTAAACAAAAAAATAGAAATAATTTAATCTTTGGAGGGCATTTCAAGTTCCAAATGCTACTCAATCAATTAAAGTTGCTAGGTGGATTTGAAATAGAGGAACATTTAAGTAAACAAGCTGATTTTGTAGAGAAGGTACCTTAGGTTGCACCCCCCAAACCCTTTTATCCTTCATGTAGTTGGGGGCAATATGAATAGTCTTAATGTCTTGCCAAACATTTTAAGATGCCTCAATCCCTCTCAAAATCAATCATTTTTGCTATTTTACTATTAATACTTGTGATATTTTCATGATTCAAAGTTTCAATTAAAGGTTTTTCATATACCAAATTATCCAGCTAAAAATTTATAGAACTTTCATCAGTCACTTGTCAACGAGATAATTCTAATGAGATCTCTAGCAAGGAGGATGCCTCTCCAAGCCTAAGAGATTCCTTTTTTTTAATTTTAATGTTCATAATGTTTTCCCTTCTCAAATATTTGCTCTTGATTGAATTTAAAGATTAAAAATAAAGGCAGTTTATTAGCTTTGTAGACCCTGAAATAGAAGTGGTTAAATACTCAATTGTCATTTGTGTGAATGATAGAGGAATTCGGATCTGGTCCTAACAACGCCCCAACAAGTCATTGCAGCCATACATCAGGAACATCTCTTATCCTATGACAAGATATTCTCTATGTACGACTGAACTGGACATTGTTGAGATAGATCCGAACTCTATTTCTATGGGGACAAAGAGAGACTGGGAGGACATACGATCCCATCCCTATTCCTAATGAGGGGTCCTTTACCTTTAATTAAAGATATAAAGAGGACAATTAATTGATGCATAGGTACACTTATGAATATGGTGGAAATCTAAATACTCAATCACTCAAAGGAGAACGGAACATGTTTACTTTCACAACAAACAGTGGTTTCTTTGTCGTTTCACTAGGGATGCATTGCATAAATGGGATTTGCTCTAATCCCATTTGGTCCCAGCACACATATGAGTTCAAGGTTATGAATACAGCCCCCACAATCTCTAGTAATGCTTTAAAAATAAGACCGGACACGGGAATCGTTCTGGGACCGGTTCTTGAGTCAAACGGTCTGGCTGTCTGGTTCAAATGAATAGTTCATTCTGATTTAAAAAAATAAAAAAATGGTTAAAAACCGTTTGTTCAGGATGATGAGTCAATAGTTCAACCACCTAGATTAGTAGATAGTTGACCAAATAAATGGTTTTAGGGTGAGACGGAATTGATTCCTGGGTCAATCAGTCCAACCATCTGATCTGGTCTAGTTTATAAAATCATGATCTCTAGTACCATGTGATACAAAATTAATATGTTGTATATGGATGGATCTAGAATGAATTAGCTGAATTTGATAGTTGTTTTACTAGTCATGGGATCAATCATTTTGCTCCATGCCTGTTATAAAGTGTATATGGTCTCAATGTTTTGAAACTGCTGTGGAGGTTGAACTATTTTTGCCACCGGGTTGCAAGTCACCAATTTGACCATTTGGGTTAAATGTGTCAGATCATGACATATATATATTGGTATTTGCTATTTGGTACATACATACATTTAAGTTATATTTTTTATTCCATTTTTAAATTTATATTTGTAAAAAATGTTGAAAATTGGGATTAAAGGTCCAAAAAGGAGTTTTGGGGCAAAAATAGCATAGCAAAGGGTGTTTTGAATGCATAGATCTCAAAAATTTACCCCAAATCAATATAAATATCACCCCAATTAAACAATGAGAGTAAAATTCACCCATTGATTAGGTCAAATGGGTCAATGGTTTAACCAACTAGTTAGATGGTTTTGAGTTTTGATCAAGTCAATGAATTTACCAAAACTTGTGGTTTTAGGAAAACCTGATACAGAATCATAACTGAGTGATGATTGAACAGGTTTGACTGTCCTGATAAATGATGGATTGAAAACATTGAGTGGCCCACATCCACTCCTCAATCTCTAACTTGCATTTAGGACTAACATGGAACATAATGATTGGTCCCACACCTGATAAAAAAAGGGTTTTTATAGTTCAGTCCACCTAGGATTTCTAGGGGTGGACTGAATCTTGCCCGTGGATTGATGTCAAATTCATGAACAGGATTTGGTTTATAGGGGAGGACAACTAATAGACTAAGAGGGGACTGCAATTCAGATTTCTGAGAGGATTGCAGTCGAAAAATACTCAGAGCCGATGAATTTGACATCAATCTACGGGCAGAATTCAGTCTACCCCTAAAAATCATAGTAGACTAAGAGGATTGCACGGGCCTAGACCTTGGATAGCCCAAGACCCAACCCCAGTCTTAGCCCGATTGCATAAATACATACATGGAAAAATCTATGCTGCCGGAAGGACATGATACCGAAAGGGCATTAATCAATCAACCCCCNTCCCCCCTCCGCAGAATTTTATGATATGGTTACAAGTTTGGCCTGTATCAAAGTCAGATCCTACATAAATACATGACAGTTGAGATAAACTTTAAGGCCAATTTTAATACTAACCTGTGCGTCAAATTTTATTTTGGACGAGACCTGGGTTGAGGAGGATTTACCTCAGGCCTTAGGCCCAACTTTGGTTGGATTGCTCAAGTACAGACGTTTTGTATTATTCAATGTTCATTACCTAAGGCTCAGTTTGGAAGGAGTACACGTGAAGTGTAAAATCTTGTATTTTGTATGTATTTACACCATATATATTTGTATTTATATTCTTTCCAAACTGAGCATTGCCTAAAGTTATATAAACGCTACTTTGATTAAGGGAGGCATTTTGTCCCATGTGGCGCCTAACGACGCCTAACGGTGTCAAGTGGCACTTACGTGTAATCAGTGCACTTTGTACTTAGCCTAGCTGTTTTTTCCGGTAGAATAAATGCAAACACGATGTTTGCGTTTCTGGCTTTCTGCTTAGTGGTTGGAATTTGGAAATTTTTAGAAAGCTAACAGGTTTTCAAATATCCCAATCTTCAATCCAATAAATGATGAACCCCATAAGGAACAACACTTTTTTGTGTCAATTTCATTCAATCATCGATCTATGAGCATGCTGGAAATTAAGTTTTCCATTAGTTCACCCTTTCTGCAATTTGAATGTTCTTTAAAGAAGGTTGAATTGCATATGTCAAATACTTTTATGGAGATCTTAATTTTCAACCTTTTTGTCAACCAAGATAAATGCAAATCAAAATCATCTTCACATTACAAAATGCCCATGTGGTGCTTATGTGGCACATTACATTACAAAGTTCAAAAAAAAAAAAAAGGGAGTTCATTTCTTGAAACTTTAAAATGAAAAAGAAAATTCATTGTCTTATTTCTTCTTAAAATTCATTCAATTAGCAGGATAGTAGGCTGGCCAACTTCAGTTAACCTTGATTTTTCTTAAGGCTCAGTTTGGAAGGGGTACAAATACAAATATGTAGAGTGTAAATCTTACATTTTGTATTATTTTGTATGTATATATACTGTATATATTTGTATTTGTACTCCTTGCCTAAGGCTCAATTTGGTAAGAGTGCAAATACAAATATCTACAGTACAAATACATACAAGATAGTATAGAATACAAATATGTATTTGTATTTGTACTCCTTCCAAACTGAGACTAAGGCTGAGTTTGAAAAGAGTACAGATACAAATATGTACAATGTAAATACATACAAAATAATATAAGGTACAAGGTTTTGCACTCTAGATATCTCTATTTGTACTCCTTCCAAACTGAGCATAAATGAAATTGTATATTCAAGGAAAATATATAGTTTAATGTTTTAAGGTTCCTATCCTATGATAGGTACTAACTTTTGGAGTGGGCAATACACAAAATGCTACAAATTTGGGAGAATGAAGATGATCAAAGCTTGATCTTCTTCATCAAGGAGAATGAAGATTTCAAAGCTCGTTCTGAAACAGTTTCATTTTCCGAGAGTATCGATGTTCATCATTGCATATCACCAATATTGATAATTTCATCTATTTAATACACAATTGGTTGTAATATTTTTTGTTAAGATAACTGCTTGAAAGTAAAATTAAAGAAACATAAATAGTTCTAATTCTTTGGAAAGCTGATTACAAAACCAAATTATACTATCCAATAAACACTTTATCATATTCATATAATCCATTAAAAAACACCTAGTCAAGACAGTCATTTTAGTAATCTATCCACTATCTTCTGGACAATGTATATCTAGACATAATTCTTATTAGTAGAATTACTGTACCTAGAATGTTGACAAAACTAAAGATGTAAATATAGCAAGAAAATCACATCCACCAGAAAGATAGATCTAAAAGCTGAGCTCTTAGAAGTTAGAGTATTGGTAGAATTGCTCGGGGAAGAGCCTGAAAATTAAATGGAAAGTAAGCTATTATTATTATTCACAGATAAACATAACCCCCNCCCCCCCCCCCCGCGATAAACCAGAATACCATCCAACTAATATAGAGGAAAGTTTCAGAAACATACCGTTAGACGCAGTTGCTGCTGCATTAAAAGAACTGGGAAAAAAACATATCAGTTCAACATTCTTTACTCTCTAAGCATAAGTGTGAATTTTCAAGAAATGAGAATTTCCAAGCAAAATGATGGCACACGGTTTGTTAGTGTAGGGAGAATCACAAAATCAAGCAAATTATAACCAAGTTTTAAAAAAACAGCGAAAAAATATTTTTCTCCCTTTTTGTGTGAATCTGTTAGGAAACAATTTAGTAGAGTTTAAACCAAAGAACAAGCACACAAGAACACAACCAAGTTTATGTGAAAAAATCTTCCCGGTGTGGGAAAAGAAAAACCATAGTCACTCAAAAAACTTTCACTATCAAGAAAGTGGTTGTACAAGGGTTCTCTCTAGATAAAACTAGAGGCATACAATCAGCAAATCATCAAGAAAATATGTTTCTTGGAAACTAACAAATATCTCAAGATAATGGAGAAATCTCACCCAAAACGGAGGTACTATTCACGGATTCAGATCTCACAAACCAGTGAGCCAAACCAGATCTCCACCGTTCAGATTGAAGTACTTTAAGTCGCGAATATGCCTGCAAAGTTTCAGCTCAATCGGACCACAAACGACTTTCGATCGAAGCACAAGATGAAAAACTACGCAGACTAGAATTTTAAAAATCCGCCCCTTTTCTCTCTCCGTTTTTGCACGGGATTCTCTTCCTTTTTCTTCTCTTCTTCTCCCAATCTTTTTGGCAACTAACACCATTAAAAGGTTATTTCTTTTTCCTATTTTCATTTGAACAAGAATACCCTCATCCATGGACTCAAAAATACCACATGGGCTTCTTGGGCCATCCTCTACATAAGAGGGAAACCCAACAACTAGGACAAGAAATAACAGATATATGGTAGTTAGCTGTGCAAATCAGCATCAGCACGTTACACCATGTTAATGTGTTCTTTTTTTTTGGTAGATGTGTTTTTTCGTTTAAGCCTTCCAACCAGTGCATTCTAGTTGGGTCATAGCTGAAATAACCTGATTCTGTCAATCCATTACCTTCTTGCTTCTGACTGCCTGACTTGAATTAGTTTAGATAAGAATTTGTTAATTGAATGAAGAGGGGTTTTGATAGAGATTTGCAACTAGAAAGTGCCATATTCACTAAATTTTACAAAAAGAATACTAATGTATTTATTCATATATTTCTAAATTTCATGCCATTTTCTTATTAAACAGAAGGAATGAGAGACTGAAATTCAGGAGAGAGAGAGATGTAAATTCACATAGTAT
Organism: Nelumbo nucifera; assembly: GCF_000365185.1. Next base: position 3,802,703 of record NW_010729074.1, read on the forward strand.
GCTCGTCCCTTTTAAAGGATGGGGATCCACACACACAGAGAATTAAACCATTTAAAGCATTTCAGGTAATTGTGATGTTACCTTAAAATGTCCTGTTATTATAAGCTGAAGATAAGTTTAATAAAATACCTAATAGTCCCTGGCCGTGTGGACTTAAATAGGTCACCTATGTATCATATATGACACTAACTACACTGAAAAAAACCATGGACCAAGTTGAAGCGGTTGTATCTGAATTTGGTTTTAAATCAAAATTCACAATGATCATTGAATAATACCATATAAAAAAAGGTAAAAACAGAATAAATTAAAGTTTGCATGAAGAAACAATAACCTAGAAATTCCAGTCCCCGAGTAGAACTTAAGGAAGAAACTCTACTCCAGGTTTGAGCAGAGAGAAACCTTGTCTGGACAAAGGCATTGCTAAACTGATTTTATTTTTGTATGTTGTTATTATTATTATTATTGTTATTTATAACTAAATTTGATAGATGAAGAAGCCTCTTCAACTCTTCAATGTTCAAACCTTAGAACTCCTGCTTTTCAGAAAAATAGATACTGGACTTGAGCTGATATTGCAATATATAATATCTTAATTCATTACAAATAAATGAACTTGGAGCTGGATTTGTAGTCCTCAATTACAAATCCAGTGTTATTATAAGGAGAAAAAAATTGTTCTGGTCCTAATCCAAAGATCTGTCCCCCACTGGGATTGAAGAGGGCATGCAAACCAAATAACCCAGAAAAGAAAATTGAAAATTAGGAATTATGGCAAAAAGAAACTAAATAAATACAATATAATCTAAAAACTTCACCAAATAAATATCCATAGGAAAATAAGATTTTTTTGTACAGTAGAAAAATATGAATTTTGATCATGTTCTTAAATAAATTCTCTTTAAACCAAACAGTAAAATAGAAAATTAATCCACCATTTGGATAAGCTTTTGCTTTTGAGCTTTAGGCTGTAGGTTAGTAAGAGTTGTTTTCAAAAACATAAGAACCAAAATAGGCTTTAAAAGCACAAATCCTGAAACTTATCCAAACGCAACCTAATTCTGCAAGTTTTTTCCCTACATCACTATCATCACTAAGAAAAGCAGAAACAGTAACATGTAGACTAGTCTAAAGAAAAGAAAAATCAGAGAAGTTGGAACCACTACCCTTGCTGCAGACGCTTATATCAATATTGGCGCCGCATGCTTTTGGATGCTCCAGCAAATCACTCTGGCTTACATTAAGACTCTTCAAAAGGTCGACATCATTGAAGACAGAACACAAGCAGTTCAGGTCATCCTTAATCATCTGCTTCAACGGAATACAACATGACGGCGGTGGTGATGCTGGAGGCTTCAAGTATGATTCACAGGGGAGGAGCTTCTCCAAGCAATCCATTGGAACATTAGGACGGTTTCCTCCAAGTTCTTGAGAAAAACCCGCCATGACCCATGAAGAAGATAAGAGCAGAATTAACGATAGAGAAAGCTTTGATTGATTGGCTTCCATGAAGACAAACCGTCAAACACTTGGAGAAGATCGAAATTGAGGACGGGACAAGGGAAAAATTAGACTGTTGTTCTTCTTTTAAAGATGAAGATGGTTGAGATGGTTATAGGTTTTCTATATACAGGAAGGAATATGGTGCGAGTTTTCAGTTATGATCCAACCAAGAAAACCGCTTTCCGCAGACGTTATTCTCTCTTTCTTCAAAAGTAGTCCTTTTTCAGTTGTTCTACTACTTGTTGTTGGGGATTAGCTGAACGCGATGGCTGTTCAGTAGGCTGTGGAACCAATGATAGTGTTCCACGCTAGTAATAAATTTATGGCCTCACTAGGGTTGTCCATAAAAAACCGAAAAACCGAACCGCAAAATGCGGTTAACCGAATCGATTGGTTCGGGATTTTTGAAAAACTGAAGGACCGGTTCGGTTTTCGGTTAATCTACAAAAAAACGACGGTTAATCGAACCGACCGGTATATATATTTTATATATTTTTAATATATGTCACATGTTTTCTATGTATTATATATAAATATATATTCACTATATATATATATATACATACTTGTATTATATTTATAATGATCTATTTATAAATATATTATATATTTTTCAAATATTTATAATATATTATATATCATTTATTATTTATTATATAATATTATACATATATTTGTATAATATATATTATAAATAAAAAAAATGAGAAACCGAAGAACCGAACCGGTCAAAAATCGAAACTGGCGAACTAGTTAACCAGTAGTACCGGTTCGGTTTCGGTTTGGAGAATTGGCAAAACTAGTACCACTGGTTCGGTTTACAAAAAAGTGTCATGGTTCGGTTAACCAAACTGTGGACACCCTAGGCCCCACTGTATCAGCCTTGAATTCGAACGAGATTGACTTCAATGCTTACAAAATTGTTCTCACACCGATCACACAGCTTTGCATTGAGAATATCTCATACTTTCATCTACACCTGGCAATTGGGTTGTGTGTGTCGGGTTCGGGTTGGGTTGTCAAATGCTAGACGCAATCCCTAAACGTTTGGGTTAGGGTTGGGTCAATTCGGGTCATCCCAAAAAATAACTGAAACTTAAAAACATAAAGATAAAATATATGAAAATTGCAAAAATTAAATGAATTAACCTTAAAATTCCAAATATATAAAAAAAAAACTTGAACATTTAACAATTCAAAGAGTAAACAGTAGAGAGTAAAGACTAAATAGAAAAAAAATTAAAGAGTGGAAATTTCTAACAGTCATAAATAGTTCCAACTAGACTTGACAATCAGGTCAACGGGTTGACACATGACCCAACCCAACCCAGTTTTTTTCGGGTTGGGTTCATGGTTTGGGTCAACTTTTGCCATGTCTACTTTCATCCTTTTTTTTTCATGGGGAGATATTTCTAATGCAAGGCTACAGGGACTGTGCAAATGGTGTGAGTATAGTCTTGTGAGGATCAAATTCGATTTCAACTCGAACTGCCTTGAGACAGTTAAACTTTTCTAAATTACAAAAGTAGACTGCAAGGAAGTCAGGCCGGGTTGGGTTGTCGAATTGAGATCAACCCTAGCCCAACCCAAGATAAGAACTGAAGTGGAATATTTAAGTTTTTTTTTCTTTTTTTTTTTTTGTTAGTTGAAGTGGCTTCATTGAATAACTTATTGCTTTGATAGCTGAAACTGGTTCATTGATTACTATACCCTCAAATGTTTTATTTATTTAATTATTTAATCCACAAAAAAATCTGCATAGAAATATTTGGATACATCTTTAATATTATATATTTGTTATATCAAATAAAAATACAAAATAAATAAATAATATATATTATAAAAAAATTGGCCATATATCTAATATTTTCTATGATAAACAATAATTGTTTTTATTGATGATGAAAATGAAATAAAAATTTTAAAACTAACCCAAAACTGAAATTGTTTTCCTATTTGGTGGTAGTGAATGATTCAACCTTTTTTTAGGTCAAATTTGTTAACTATTGATGTCATAATTAAATAATAAAAAATAAAACAAAAAATATGAAAAATGCAAAAAAAAAACATTTGAGTATGCACATATATTTTATAATATTATACAAATATGTATATCGTTAATTATGTGTTATGCATACATCACACTGATTCATGAATATAACAATTTAAGATTTAATGTATCTAAAGCACCATAATTTTGTTATTGTATGCAGGGGAGGTGAGGGGTCCTCTCACCACAAAGCTCACATAGATCTCTTCTCATTTCTCAAACAAGTGGTTAGTCATTTTTAAATTAAATCATAAAAAATATAAGAAATCAACACAAAAGCCATCTCTGGTCTTCTTAAATTTTAATTGTCTCTAACAAAATCCATCCACTACTCAAATAAAAACAAATAAAAACCCTCTTAGGTCATAATTATCTAATAAATGCATTATTACTCTCCCCAATAAGATCCCTCTCTCTCTCTCTCTCTCTCAATTGTCAATGTTTGTAGAATCTTCCCCCATCCCATTAAATCCCAAATTTATATCTATATATTGATGCTAGGTTGTCTAAGCATAGTTCTATATCTTTTTTCTTTTTTTCTAAACACTATAAACTCTAGCAATTGCAATGATGACAATGCTTTTGGGTGTTCATGAAATGAAATCTACACTACTTTTAAAAGCACAAATAGCCTCAAGAATATTTCTGAAATTTTATAGGACAAATTTTCCCCTCCATAATTAAATTTATTGATAAAAAATTGAGGGCAAATAGGGTATATGGTTATTGATATTAAATGAGTTGAAAAGAATTAACTTTAAGATATTCAATGCATTCAATTCCCTCTCATTAAATCCAACATTTAAGGTATTAACTTGCATTCACCTTCGTTGAACTACATATTTAATGCAGTTTTGTTTTTTCTTATCATTAAATTCTATTAATTAAATCAATACATAATAAATTAATAATTTCAATAACATAAAGCATGTGCTTTTAAAATCTACCTGGAAAAATAGTGTTTTCGTCTAGGTAGTGGTAAGAAATTAAACCATTTTCGATCAAATGGGTCAATTCGTGTTGCCACAATTAAATAATAAAATTCAAAAATAGATAAAATGCAAAAATTAAAAAAAAATGGGAACATTTTTAACATTAATTTTAATAGTATAAAAATAAATGTTTTGAAAAGTAATTTAAAAACAAAACCATTTTCTTGGTGGGTAAGCAATTCAACCATTTGAGGTCAATTGGGTTAAGAATTAATGTCATAAATTAAATAATAAATAAAAATAATCAGGCACATCTCTAATATTGTATATTCGTTATACTAAACAAAAATAAGTATGAAATGTAAGAAGTATTTTTATTAATGATGAAAATGGAATGCCAAATTTAAAATCAACCTAGAAATGAAATGATGTTATAGACAAATAATAATTTTTTTAAAAAATATAGAATAAAAATCACATAAATAAAAAAATAGAGAAATTTTGGGTACATATCTAATGTTATATGTTATATAAAAATAAGTATTATACATAAGAAATAATTTTATTAATGATGGAAATGTAATACAAAATTTAATGTAAGCCTAAAAATCAAACTATTTTCCTTTTTGGGTGGTGGGTTAGTGGTTTGAGTCAAATGGATTAATCGATGATATAATAGTAAGATAATAAATCTTAAAAAAAATAAAAAAGTACAAGTAATCAAAAGAATATATAAAATTATGTCAAACAAAAATTAAGTGTGATAAGTAAAAATTATTTATATTATGTAGATGGAATATATAATTTAAAACTAATTTTAAAGCAAAGATATTTTCTCATTTAGATGGTGGGTCACTTTTCAAAGAAACTCATGATGTCATAATTGAATAATAAATATTACAAGAAGATAGAACACAAAGTACAAAATTTTATCGAAAACATTTGGGAACATTTCTAATTTTTTATATTCATCATATTAAATAAAAATAATTGTTAAAATAAAAGTTCATGTTTCTACAATTAAATAATAAAATTCAAAAATAGATAAAAATGCAAAAAATATATAAATTAAAAACATTTTTAACATCATATATTAAGCATATTAAATAATAATAAATATGATAAATAAGAAATGTTTGTATTAATGATGAAGATGGAATGTAAAATTTAAACCAATTGGAAATAAAATTATTTTCATATTCTCTCTCATTAAATCTCATATCTAAATTATATTCTCTCATTAAATACTATATTTAAAATATATTCTTCTCATCATTAAATTCTACTAAGGCCCCATTTGGTTCACGAGAACAAGGGTCTAGAATCAAAATCAGATGGGCTATTCCGATTCCAATTGTTTGGTTGAGTGGAACTGGAATCCCATTCCCATTCCTATTGAAGTGGCATTCCCGAATGGCCATCCCCTACTCCTCCCTTAGGAATGAAATCCCATTCGTGTTGATTCCAATTTCCATTCTTATTCTTGTCTAAACCAAATAGACTATGGGAATAGACCATTCAGATTCCAATCCCGAAGGATTTTGATTCTAGTTCCAATTGTGAGCCAAACGGACCCTAAGTAAATCCACAACATTAATTTTAATAGTATAAAAGTAAATATTTTGAAAATTAATTTGAAAACAAAACCATTTTCTTCCCTTCTGGTGGTGGGTAAGCAATTCAATCATTTGAGCTCAAATGAATTAATAAATAAGGCCATAATTAAATAATAAAAATTTAAAATAAATAAAATAAATAATACAAAACATAAAAATAATTGGGTATATCTATAATATTGTATTCTCATTATAGTAAACAAAAAATAAGTATAAAATGTAAGAAGTATTTTTATTAATTATGATGAAAATGAAATGCCAAATTTGAAGTCAACCTAAAAATGAAATAATGTCATAATCAAATAATAATTATTTTATTAAAAATATAAAATACAAAGAATTACAAAAATAAAAAATAGAGAAAACTTTGAGCACATATCTAATGTTATATATTTATAAAAAATAAAATATTGGGTACATCTCTAATATTATACATTCATTATATTGAAGTAATTGAACAAAAATAAGTATGATACATAAGAAATAATTTTATCAATGATGGAAATGTAATACAAAGTTTAATAATAATAATAATAATAATAATTGTTATTGTAATTTAAAATGTCCTTGTGCAATGCACATGCACATTTACTACAAGTATTTAAGTGTATTTTTAATCATATTGTTACTTTTGTTAATTTTCAATTTCTATCTTAACTATGATATATGTAAAATTAAAGTAATTAATATGAAAAAAAATCTCAGGTGCAACGCACACGTTTAATTACTAGTTTACTAATATGTGGCAATCTTGGGCACTAAAAAATTGAACATAAGCTTTATTATCCTTTGTGATTTCTAATGAACCCGTATTTTGGGAAAGTTTTACCCAAGGTATTACTTTATTGGCAATTTCTTATCGAGTTTTCTCATAAACGTATTATAGTAATAGTTATAACAAATACAAGTTAAGTAAGAAACTGTGAGAGATAGGGTTGTAATTGGATCGGATTCAACAAAATCCAAATTTGATCTGATTATTGAAAACTTGCATCCAAATACGATCCGAAATCTGATTGGATTTTAAGAACTTAGATTTGAATTTGAATCCTAATAGATTCAGATCAAATTAGGATTTTAATACAACTCTGTTTTATTTTTTTAATAGAAAAAATAAAAAGTTAATTACTTTTCAATGATTATATATAATAAATTAATATAAATATAACATATTGAATTTATTATGTGTATATAAATTCAATATGTAATATAATATATAAAAAATATATTTTTTATAATTTTAAATACAATTATGTAATATTAATTTATATATTAAAGTCATTAAATATTATAATATAATTGGATTTGATGTCGTATTGGGCCGTGGTTTTTTGGGTATCATTGATAGGCATAGTGAGAGGTTGGTTAAATTGAAATGAAAAAGAAGATTTCTAAGTTCTATTGTCAGAGCCAAAGAAAATAGACAACCTCGCATGTTGACCATAATAGCCAATAGATTTACGGTCTTACCCCTTACTAATATACTCTCTTGGGATAAATTTCAATAGAAAAGGTTTTTAATTTTGATAAAGTAGATATAACGGATGATCTGACATAGATTGAATGATTAATTTATGTATAGTATATAGGATGTATAATAAATTTTTTCTTGTCTACTTTAACGATATTCTTTTGCACATTGAATTTACTTTCCCTTATAATATTGTCAATGTTTATAGAATTGGACCAGACTTGAGAAGGGAAAGGTTCATGGGTAAGAGGTTTAATTGAGATTGAACTGTGATGACATGGCATATACGTATATATATTACAGGCCATAGAATATTTAAATTATGGTGAATGGATGGCAGGTTATTTAACTTTTATAGCAAAACACCAATGTTCAAGTTTCTTAATTTACATTTTCTTTAAAATACGTGTATAACAAAGTAATATATACAATAAAGTCATTAATTAATGTAAGTAAAGAGGTGTAGTGATAATTAAGTAATATATGAAAAATAAGAGGTTATGAGTTCAAGTTTATTAAACACATTTTAAAATTTCAATTATTTAAGGACCCAGGCAGTTTCATGAAACCGAGACCAATTTGCTGGTTTTTCATTTAAACTGGCTGGTCAACTAGTTTTCACCAAGTTTTATAAATACAATTATTAGGGTGTGACTGATTTGGCCATGGTCTAAGTTCTCGGTTCAACTAATCCAACCAGCCGGCCTAGTCTGATTCCTAAACAATGCACGTTATGACTCCATGCAAAATGTAATAAAAATGGTTTGGATTTTAACAAAAAGGATTTGATCACACCACATTTGGGCAATTTAATTTTATATGAACACACTATAGTTAGGGTTGTAAACGGATTGGATTTGGATAAGATTCAACAAAATCCAAGTTCAATATGATTATTGAAAATTGCATTTGAATCCGATCCAAAATCTGATTAGATTTAAAGACCTCATATTCGAATTCGAATTCTAATTCTAACAGAGTAGATCAGATTGAGATTTAATCAAACTCTTCTTTGATTTTTTAAAATACCAAAAACTAAAAAATTTAATTACTTTTCAACTTTTATATATAATAAATTAATAAAATATAACACAGTGAGTTTATTATATGTATATATATATATATATAAACTCATATTTAATATAATATGTAAAATATACTTTTATAAATTTAAATATAATTATATAAAACTTATATATTAAAATAAAAAATATTATAATATAATAGAATTTGGATTTTAATAAAGATCGGATGGGGTTAAGTCTAAATTCAATCTAATTACAGAAATACATCATCGGAACCATGTGTGATTTAATATGATATGAGCACACCACGGAGGATTTAATTTGATATGGTCACATCACATTTTGCATCCTATGTGCATGGGTATTGATGAAAACATGAAGAAGACTTTATTATTTGGGGTAGGGCTTCAAACCAAGGATCAAAATTTCATTTTCTTTCCGTTTGTATTGGATTGATATGGCCTGCATCAAACCATTTCAGGTTTGTATTAGTTAATAAGAGCCAAGACTTTAATGCATTGGCTGATACATTACGAATTGCTAATTATTATTATTATTTTTTTTTGAGAAAAGGCTAAAAGCCTATAATTCATTAGATAACTCAGTAGAGTCTTCAACAAAAGTTTTCTTCAAGAAATATCTGACCAAGTACAAGGAGAAGAGCACGACAGACCAAACCGAGCTAAGGCGTGAGCCGCTCTATTAGTCGATCTTGGAGAATAGACTACTAAGAAATCACAGTGGTGACACCGAATATTCTTGCAATTGTAAATGAGTGTAGTTACACTCCACGGAGGTTTGCTAGAGTCCTCCAACAAGAAATTAATCAAAGACGCACAGTCACCCTCACACATTGCCTTTGAGATGCCACAGGAAATAGCAACTTGCAGACTTTCGAACAAGGCTTGAGATTCAGCTTCCAAGGCCGAGCACAGCCGGAGAGGGATAGCTCGAGAAAAAACCAAGTTTCCGTGATGGTCTCTAATGATACAGCCAACAGTAGCACGAATTGAAGAAGTGGCCCCATCAAAATTAATTTTTACCAATCCAAACTAAGGCTTACACCACCTGAGAGAGGAAGAAGGAACAGATCCAGATGATGGACCCTCAGCACAAGGAAGAACTCCTACCAAGGATTGGTTGACAAAATCACGAGCCTTACAGAGGATCAGGTCTAGAGACCAAGCCTCCTTTCAAAATAATAAAATGCATTACACGCCAGCCAAATAGAGAATGCAAACAGGTAAGGAGGGGAAGGGAAGGACTTAGGAGGGATCCCCGAGGAAATCCAGAAGGAAATAAATTCTAGGAGAGATTGAATCATCTCATCCCGGATACCTAATTCCGAGCCAAACCAAATTAATTTTGCATTGGTGCACTTGAGAAATAAATGCTCAGCAGATTCCTCACCAATCATACAGAAAGGGCAGCAAGAATCAAGATTGTATTTCAAAGTGTTAAGTCTCTGTTTTGTGGGAAGAGCATCATTTAGGGCCCTCCAAATAAATATCAAGATTTTGGGACTGGTCCATTGAGTTTCCAGAATTTAGACCACTCGCAATCCCCATATAAAAAATTTGCCTTTGAGGAACTCGGGGAAAATGAGAGAACAAGTCAATAGGCAGATGAGGTGGAGAATTGCTAATTAATTACTCTCCCTCTCATTAAATACTTTAATTATTCCCTCTCTCATTTAATTTTTCTAATGAATTACTCTCCATCTCTCTCATTAATTACTTTTAACTACTTTGTCTCTCATTAATGTTTCTTTTATTGCTAATCCTTCTCATTAATTACTTCACCTCTCTCTCTCTTTTTAATCTTTAATGCAAGTTTTCAATTTGGATTTCAAATTTGGCACGCCATTCTAATGTCCAATGCACATAATTTTGGGTGTAAAAAACTAAAAAGTAAAAATTAATGTAGGCTATAAGAAGGGATTTAATTTGATATGGACACACCACATAGGATTTAATTTGATATGACCACATCACATTTTGTATCATGTTCTTGCATGAGGTATTGATGGAAATATGAAGAAGACTATTATTTGGGAGAGGACTTCAAACCAAACTTCAAAATTTCATAATCGTATCAATCCATATTGGCCGATATGTATCATTCTGATAAAGGCCCGATACATGAAATGTATAGAATGCATTCGTTTCATTTCTTTTTGTTTGTATTGAATTGATACAAGCCCGTATCAGACCATTTCACTTGTATCAACCAATACAAGCTGATACTCTAATGTATTGGCCGATACATTACGAATTACTAATTAATTACTCCCAATCTCATTAATTACTTTAGTTACTCTATCTCTCATTTAATCTTTCTAATTAATTACTCTCCCTCTCTCATTAATGTTTCTTTTATTGCTAATCCCTTTCATTAATTACTGCGTCTCTCTCTAATCTTTGAGGCAAATTTTGAATTTGAATTTCAAATTTGGCAGCCATTATAAAGCATTATGCATATAATTTTGGGTGTAAAAGACTAAAAACTAAAAGTAGTCTATAAGAAAGTTTAAACCCTAGTCACTAGCTTTAAATAACCTTTTTCTTTTTAGTGGATGTTTATAGGGGCGATTATGGGTTGGGTCAGAATAAGTAATTTATATATAAAATATTATATGTATGTAATATTATAAGTATCATATTATAATATTTATATATATGGATTGGGTCAAGCTTGAACGCAAAACCCATGCCCAACCCTGAAATTTTTGAGTTGGGTTGGGATGATCACAGTTAGATGTTTGTCAATAAATGCTAAGATTGATTATTACAATTTATATATTAATAAATATTAAGACAAATTATGTTGATTTTCTAAAAATGAGGTGTATATATACACATTTTAGTTTTTCTATCAATTTTCAACAGTTACCAATTGGGTTATGATCTCTTACACTTCATATAAACCATTTAGTAAGGTTTTTATGCTTAAATAACTTTTTATGGTCATATATACCATGTGTTTATTATTATTAATACATTTTAGGATTTATTTGAGCTTCATAGTGTATTCATGCATATTTTGGTTTTTTATCTGTATTTATACATATCCAAAGTATATTCTCATGTCTTTTAAAATTGTCTTTTCGATACATTTTAAGTTTCTGGTATTTTAAACTTTGCTTCAAACAGATGATAGATAGTCCCACATTTGATTCATTGATGTTTAAAATTGAATAGGATCTTATCTATAGACAAGGGACATAGTGGCATCATAGTTTTTCATAATAAAGAGTATTAAAAGAGTGTTTATTTCCACCCTCACACAGAATATTTCTTTTTTGAGACATGTATTTACCTAATCTAAAAAACAAGTATGAGCATCAAATGGTAATTGTTAATGCACAATCTGACTACTCCCAACTAGAGGGTGATCTGGCTTTCAATTGAGCAGCAAGCTGGATCTATCTGCAAGATAGTGGATCAGAGAACCCGGGGTGGCTAACCCGGCGAGGTTGCTCCGATGCTTAAATTAGTATGCTGTAATGCGAGCTGAATGCTTGAGGGTTTGAGAGCTTGAGAGCTAGAGAGTAGAGTAATCACATGTACCTTTGCCTTGAGGTTCCTGTCTTTATATACTGGAGTAGTCGTGGGACTCATGAAAGAGCTCCGTGATCTTCGGGGTGTGGAGATAGAGTTCGTTCTGCTTCCGAATCAGCAGTATGTAGATAAGGCTTATCATTCTACTTCCGACTCTGGTGGAACTAGGATGAGTTCTCATCGTGATTTTGGAAAAGTCGGGATCTGTTAGCTCATCGTGATCTCTCGAGATTCGGGATCTGCTGGAGAGACCTCTAGAGTTGGTTACGTGGGAGTCGGTTACGTGGCGATTCGGGTTGTTAGCCCCGAGCTGATACTTCGATTTTTTAGTTCCGAACTGGATTGGATGCCGAGGTGCCTTGATGCCAAGGTGAGTTTTGGGCCGAGGTGGCTGAATACTCGAGCTCAAATGTTGCGAACTAGGCTTGCCAAGTTGAATTGTCATCCCTTAATCAGGTCGTGTCCACATATCCCCTTCTCGCTAGGTCGGGCTAAATCACCATTCATCAGTAATTGTCTCCATTAAATAGTATTTTTTGAAAAATAAATTTACTTAAATATAAACATCAAATGATAATAATTAGTTAATTACCTCCATCCCTGTCCCGAAAGCCAATCTCCATCTCCGACCCCATCGGGTCTGGGAGGCCGAGTACCTGGAGCGGATGGGGCAAAATTGCCATCCATAAACCTTATCCGCTAATTCCAAATAAGAACATCCACCCATCCTACCAAAAAGAATTGATCAAGTGAAGAAATCGAGTATGCTAACCTGAGCCAAAAAACTCAACCGGAAAGTCCGATTGGATTTAAGGTTAGAGCTGGGGTTTCTACAACTCCCGACCTAACCCGAACCGATTTGCAACAAAGGTGCTTCCAATTGGAGGAGGGAAGTTCTCCTGATGTCCGATTGGAATCTATCAACACATACCCACCCTTTATCTGACATCAAATTGATTCGTAAAAAATTCCCCATCAGCCTCCTTACAATTACAACTGGTCCATTTTCATCCTGATACAGAATTAACTTACAGTAGGAAGTATGACCGCCATTTTTCTCCCCTTCGACGTTTGAAAGGTTGTCAATTCCTCGGTCGCACTCGCTCTCCTTGATCCTTCCTCCACTCACAGTTCACACAGTTCGTCCACTGTTGACTCTCACACCCACCTCCACCACCTGCCACCTTCTCTACGCAATCGACCAAAACCAGATAACTCCTCCGGCCTTATCATTTCCATGCTGCCAGAATTGCCATTGTCCATCTCTTCAACCTTTACTTGGTATTGGTTACTTTCTCGCCTTGTCTCTCCCCCCAACTCTCACTTCTTGTTTCTCTATTCTCCCTAATGTGTATCAATTTGTTTTCTATTGCAGAGGAGCTCTCGCTACGACCCCTGTGAGTTCCTAACTTTGTATTTGATGTTAATGTTTTATCGTATTCCAATGATTTATCTGGGCTTATTGTCTGCAATTTTGCTGCTTTGGGTTTATTGTCTGCATTTTTTCTGCTTGGATAAGAAGAACTCTATTCCTGAGGCACTAACAAACTCAAAAATAAGTTTTAAAAAACTCAAAATTACCAAATTACCACTTGATAAGGAATCGGGAGAAAACTGATCCTTTTTCATGGTTCTTTTCCTGCTTCCATGTCTGCATCCCCTAGCTTCTCTCCCTCCAATACACAATTTTTCTTACTGATGCCACTCTACATTCGGATTGTTGCTATGACCCATTATTTCAGAACCAGACCCTGTAGCCCTCTTACTTCCATGACCAGTTGCCGTCATCTTAGTTTAATGTCTCTCCTCTTGATTAGAGGAAGGGGGCAGTAACCAATAAGTAAGAAAACAGACTATGAATCAAACAGTAAGCAGGTTTACATCCTGTAATTCAATCTGAAACAGTCTTCAAGCACCAACTAACAGTTTAAAATGGTTTTCACGCATCAACCAACCATGGAACATTCAAGTAAATCTCACCCAACCATGTCATCTACAGGACTGGGTTGCAATTGGGGGAAAAATTCACCGAGTTCAAAACTGCATAAAATCAAATAAGACCGGTTATTTTGATTCAGAAAAGTCCTACAGAATAAGCTCTTCAGAGTTCATACCCCTATCTATGAAAACTTCTCATGTAATTGCACAAACTTGACAGATTACTCAAACCTGAAATTTTTAAAAACTTCATCATTAATTCTGAAAAAAAACCTAAAAACAGATCAAACACCTATACGTAAATGACTAAAAAAACCTCTAAATTCATCCTCTACCAGAATTAATTTTTTTTCAAGAGGAGCAGGTTAGTTGTATTCCTGCTGACATCACTGATGTTAGCAGTCTTTTTCCAATTAAAATCAAAGAAGGAAGAGAATCAACTCTTCTTTGTTCTTATACCAAGTTGTGCGTGTTAGATACCCCCATGCTTATAAAACATAGAATACTCAACAATGATCCAAGTTGTCTTTCATTGCAGTAAAGCTAATTATGTCAGTCAAGTCAGTCCTCTAATAAAGAGAATGTGTTTCTTTGGCAGAATCATTTAGGTCATTTGCCATTTCAGTTATTAAATTTAGTGACCCCTCTTTTTTTTCCAGTTTATTCATGCCAATTGATGAAGCATTGTAGATATGTCTTTCCTTCAAATAATAATAAAAGTTGTTTATTTGACATTGGGAATAGTGATGTTTGGTTTATTTCATGATTCACTTATCTGTTTGGCATTGGCAATTACTCTTGATTTATCTAGGTTTATCTAACTAAGAGCAGTCTGGTATCATAAAAACCTTTCATCCAGTTATCCTAATCCAATATATGAAAAGAATTTAGGTGTTTATTTAATTCTGACAATGTAAGGTTAAATAGAGTTCTTTGTGATGTTATTCACCATACATCTTGTTTTCTAGCCTTGGAATAAAAATATAACGGCTGAAAGAAAAAACAAACAGTTGATGGAAATTTCTTGGGGACAATGTTCCCTAAAAGTTCTGGTCAGAACCTATTCTAACCGTAGCTTATCTCATTACCATATGTCTTCTTTTGTCTTGAGTCTCAAATTTCCTTTTCAGGTTTTATGTAGATTGGTCTGTGTTCAATATTCCTCCATATGTCTTCTTCATTTCAAAAAGGTTATAAGTTTTATTTTCAAGCATTTGGGAAAAATTTATATGGTGATGTGACATTTTGGGAGTTCATGATTTTTCCTTCTCGCACATGCCTCTCTTCAAAGAGAGTATGATACATGTGAAATGCATCTATACCATTTTTCCCTCCATATTGTTGGTCATTACCTCTAACCTTGTTCTTGTTGTTCTTCCTCGGCCCGGTTCTGAGTTGCAAGCAGGAATAGATGAAGTGCACAAAAATATTCAAGTATACTCTAGGAGAAGGAAAGGTTATGGTTATTGCACTAGGGACTTTTTTGATATATGTAATGCCCTTAATTTTGAAACTATTCCTTCTCCTGTTTCTGATCTTTCATTTATCCATTACAGGCCTAAAAGAAAAGTGCAATTGTACTTTGCATCCTATTTCTTACTTTATTTCTTTAATACTTTGCTTCCTTCATATCATGTATTTCTTTACTGTTTTGTCTGGTGTTTCTATTCGTTTTATTGTAGAAGAAGCTGTGAGTCATCTAACATGGAAGGAGGTCATGGTTGAGGAGAGGAAAGCCCTTATTAAGAATGGTATTTGAGGGGTAGTTGATCTCCCTGTAGAGAAGAAATTGGTGGGTTGCAGGTTGGTATTCACAATCAAATAAAAAGTAGATGGCTTGGTTGAATGTACTAGGCCATGTTGGTTCCTAGGTGTCTCATTACTTGCATACTCTCTGGTAGCTAAAATGAACTTTATTAAGGTGATCCTTTTACTTGTGAACAAATTTGAGCGTTTGCATCACTTAGATGTAAAAATGTTTTCTTGCATGTAAACCTCAATGAAGAAGTTTACTTGACTCCTTGCTTTTGATTTCTAATCAGGAAGGAAGCATGTGTAGGCCCAACAGCATACCCAAGCCTGGTCTCTAGTTTTTAGCTATGCAGTTCAAAAGCTAGGATTTGTGAGGAGTCAAGCAGATAACTTGCTATTTGTGTGAAGAATTGGTGGGTTTACTACTATCCCTATTTTTTATGTTGGTTACATATTAGTCATTTTCTTCTTTTGATCAGTAACTGTCAAAGTTTATTTATTGATGAAAATAGAAGATATGCACATCAGGGATCATATTTCCAGTTGCCCACTGAGATAGCTAGCCTTGACTAGTCCTCTAACATTTGTAATACATGAGAAAACCCTTATTGGTTTACCCCTTGTTTGGCTAGCCGATCAGCCTTAGTATTTGCTAAACTGGGAGTCCAAATGTATGTTGTTATCAATTTGGCTGCGGTTTATTGATTTTCCTCACCATGTATTTACATCTCCAAGCTCCTACATACACCATTCTTCTTTGTCCATCCTATCACAATATGTGAGTCCCCTTCAACCAAAATATTCTTAAAGTTCATAGACTTAGCTAGTCAAAGACCTCGTAGTACAGCCATAACTTCAGCCTTGTAGAGTCACCTTCCCTACCAGACCTGAATATACTGCGAGGATATTTCCCTTTGAATTTCTGAAAAATCCCCCTATTCCAGATACCTGGGACCAAAATATTCTTAAAGTTCATAGACTTAGCTAGTCAAAGACCTCGTAGTACAGCCATAACTTCTGCCTTGTAGAGTCACCTTCCCTACCAGACCTGAATATACTGCTGCCAGGATATTTCCCTTTGAGTTTCTGAAAAGTCCCCCTATTCCAGATAGATCTGGGCTGCCCAAATGCAGCCATCAAAGTTCAGTTTGATTATATTTGAGTTTGGAGAGGACAAAGTGATAGGTGCACTCTCCTTAACATGGAGGTAGATGCCACTTGTTGCCAATTTCTTGAGATATCATCTATTGAGACGTATAGAAATGCTTCTAGACTCATGACCATATGGACAACTTTGATCATTATGTTTTCAATGATGGCTTCAACACCTTGGCACTTATCCTTAAAGATATGTGTAATTCTCTCCTCCCATAAGCACCAAAGTATGGCCACCCTAGCACCTTCATAAAGTTTCGTCTCTCTTCTTTGGTGGTGAGAAAAGCAAGGATGTCTGGGAGATGTCACCTGCAACCAAACAGAACATAAATAAATAAATCATCATCCACGCCTTATCCCAACTATATGGGGTTTTCTTACTACTTCTATCTATGTCCTTTTGCTCTACCCCTAGCCTTTCTAGCCCATTCAACTTGTAACAAATCAATTCTTCTAAATGGCCTAAGCCTTGAGGTATGGGGCACATGCCTTGAAGCGAGGTGCAAAGATTTTGCCTCAAGCCTCAAGGCATGAGGTATAGCTTGAGGTGTAAGACCAAGTATCAACGATTATTTAATGATTTAATGAAAAAATATATTTTATGCATTTTTATAGTTCAAAATATATGGAAGCAGTTAAATAATTACGGGCCAAATAAAAAGAGTAAAAATGAAAAACCAATAGGGAAAATCAAGTTCTTTTAGTTTCACTTAGTGTTTTAGGAAAGTTCAATGCATAAAAGGGCCAATCAAGTTCTTAATTTCTCTTGGATAAAAGTGAATCTTTTTCCCTTTCTTGACAGTGTAGCCGGCCAGAGATAAGTGGAAGAGGAGAGAAGAGAAGAGAAGAAGAAGAGAAGAGAAGAAGAAGAGAAGAGAAGAGAGGAGAGAAGAGAGAAGGTTTGCAATGTAACAAGGGAAAAGACCCTTGTGCCCCTGAGTACAATAACAGACATAACAAAAATAAAAAAACGAAATAAAAAAACACTT
>NW_010729074.1:3834908-3902338 GCF_000365185.1 Nelumbo nucifera
ACTAAAAAGATTAGATAGTCCAATGACAATCTTACCTTTGGCTTCTAAAATGCAAAAAGCCCAATAGGCCTGTTCTAGAAGCACTCCCAAACATGGGCTTAAATCACTTAACTAATGACTGAAAATTTAGACATGATAAATTATGACTAGGGCGGCAACTTGGGCTGGGTTAGCCCAAACCCAACCCAAAACAGTTAGATTGGGTTGGGTCAGGTTCATGTTTGGGTTAGGGTTGAAGAGTATGAACCCAGCTTAATTTCATAGTTGTTTGTATATATATTATATAAACATTTATTTGTGTGTTATGTACTTATGCATATATGCGTGTATATATGTATGCAAACAATTTTAAGTTTTAAAGGCAATTTTTTTCTAAATCACAATAACTATGTCGTTTATATGTAATAATGCTAAAATTGAATTGACCTCAAACCTTGAATCTAGGAAAGAAGAATATTTGGAAAAAGTAAAGAATTCGGGCCAACCTGAATCCAACCCAACCCTGAAAACTTCAGATTGGGCATTCAACAGCTCGGGTTGAGTTAGGGTTGACGTCAACTCAACATAACCCGGTCCAACTTGCACCCCTAATTATGGATAGACAAATCAAACCTATAGGCTGGACCTTACAGGAACACATTAAAATTACCAAAATATCCCTACTTTCTGAAATACAGAAATACATAAATAACC
Organism: Nelumbo nucifera; assembly: GCF_000365185.1. The sequence goes on from NW_010729074.1 coordinate 3,835,602, forward strand.
AGAAAATTGAGAATTTGACTCTTTGGCTCCTGCATCACCGGGGTTCTTGGACATGAGAAAAATGCCTTAACAATATAGGTTGAAGCAAGAAACAGGCATATGATATTGAAAGTTTGCAAGTGTCTCTAGCAAGAAGCTTACTTCAAGAATTGGGGTGTTCTATTGAAAACCCAATGAATATATTGTAATAATAAGGTGTCTATTGATATAATTCATAGTCTTTTACAATATAACCTGACTAAGCATATTGAAGTGGATCAACATTTTATTTGTGAGAAGTTAGCTTCCAGTGGAGTTTTGTAAAGACCAATGAGCATTTGACTGATGTATTAGTTAAGGCAGTTTCAAGAAGTCAATTGACATTTAGGGAAAACTGGGTATGCATGATATCCATGCACCAGCTTGACGAGGAAGTATTAGAGAGCACCTAATAGTCCTTATTTGTTATTTATTTTTTTTAATTCCTAGGAAAGCCTAATAGTCCTTATTATTGGTCATGCATATGCTGTGTATTGTATTAGTGGTATTTATATCTTTTACCAGTTTTTCTTTTCAGTAATAAAAGTAGAGAATAGGGCACTTTATAGCCCATTCTTGTTTGCCCAATCTCTTTTCTATCTTCCGTCTCTACTTTCTCTTCTCTTCTTTCTTTATTCTGCTGGTTGGTTTGCTGCTACGAAGGGCCATTACCCAATTCTGGTCCTGGATATTGATTGATGTATGTCTGAGTAGTTTATCAAAGTGACATCCTTTAGTGGTCAGATCCCTGGGCATTCAGTTTGACTGCCTTATCCAATCTGAGTTAGTGGTCAGCTGACAGCTCCCTGGGCATTCAGTCTGTCTGTCTTATCCGATCTGAGTTATAAAATATCTAGGGCTATAGATGCCTAGTTCTGGATTCTGGTAAATGGTAATGTATGTTATTTTCTTTGAACAATTATTGAGTTCTTATATTTTTTTTCCTGCAGTTGTCTATGGAACTCTGACAATGTTGAACAACTTTTTTATTAGGTAATATAAAGGGTGTTTTACAACATGAACAATTTTGTTTTCATTTGTTTTTGAAATTGCCACATCAAGAAAAAAACAGAACTGAACTATGTTTTTTGTTTTGAAAAGTAAAACGAGTTGGTTTTGTTTCAAAAAACATTACGTTTTTTTATAAGTAAAAAGAAATTACAGGGGTTATAGTTTATGAGTAGCCTCTGCTACCCCACTACAGTGCATCCACTAGTAAATTTACTTTTCACTCTTACAGTTGAGCCCAGAAACATTGATCCCTGTTCACCCCTTGTTTGGCTAGCTGGTCTGCAAGACCATTTGCTGCTCTATGGGTCCACTGAATTGAAAGCTGCATGTCCTTGGATAGACTTTTAATCTTCTTGATGCCATTTCTGAATATCCAGGGTGTACTGTTATTTTGTTTTAGCCAATTGATGATAACTTTGGAATCCCCTTCCACAACCAACCTTTCCGCCCCCATCTCCTTAGCTTTTTGTATCCCATATACCATTGCCTTCAGTTCAGCTGTAATGGAATTTCCGATTCCAATGGGACTCGAATACAGCCCAACACATTTCCTCTTTCATTTCTTATAACCCCTCTGGTTCCAGATCTTCCTGGGTTTCCGAAACTGCTGCCATCAAAGTTCAATTTGACAAAGCCTGGTTCAGGGGGCACCCACTCCTTCAGGATCTTCTTTTTTGCCGAGGAAGAGAAAGCAACTAGCCTCCAATTCCTAATCATATCATCCACTGTAAAATTTGAAAATAAGTTCAGTGTTTTCACCCATGAGATCACCTTCATCATAATACTTTCTATGATTTCTGCCTTGCATCTTTCCTTGTCTTCAAATAATCTCCGATTTCTTTCCTCCCATAGTACCCATAGTACTGCTGCCCTTGTGCATCTCCACATCATTCTTCCTCTTTGCTTTGGCCATCTACAAGTAGATGGCGCAAACAATCTTTCCAAGCTCATCGGGGTGTCCCACCTGCATCCAAATAGGTAGAAGAACCAATCCCAAATGCTACTAGCAAGAGGACAGGAAACAAGAATATGAAAAGCATTCTCACCATTTGACTTATATAAATAGCACCAATTTGGTGAAAGGCACCAAATTTTGTAGAACAGATATTATATAATTTAGGGAACATGATATTGAATAGCCAGATCAAAAGATTCAAGACATGTTCTTTAAACCAAAAGTTTCAAGAACACATTTTCCGCTTAAGTTTTGTAAAAAAAAACACATATATAACCAAGAACATGTTTTCTGTGTTTTTGTTTTAAGAATCAATTTGTTTCCAAACAAGTTGGTTTTGTTTGTTTTTGAACTTGCAGCAAGGAAAACAATTCACATTGGAGAACAGCCCCATAATTACAGTGGTTATGATGCTGGATTGTTTCAGTAACCTTCCACATGGCTTGAAAGGACATACAGAATTAAGAATCTTAGGCCACTAACATCAGTTGCAATGATAAGAATGGCATTTCCTATGATAGGTCCACTTCTTCCAGGGCTTACTTTTGCTACATAATTCTTCATGAAGGTACACAGTTTCTCCTTAAATGTTTCCTCTTCTTTTGCCTTGTAATTGAGATGTATTAATTAAATGTGCACCCCCACTTCTGACAAATTATGCCCCAGAAAAAAAAGGCAACAGTACAAAGAAATAGAATTGATTTATTGGCTTACCATCTTGTTTTTTTAATCACCAGTATGTCATCCCCACGCAATTGCCTTGTTCTTAAACAAACCAAAAGAAGGCAAAATCTATGGTGCACGAACTGCACCATGAAACAAAAAACGTGAACAAGTGATAAGACGACACGTTGCAGTTGACATAATGGTGAGTACACCTTATGAAATGGTCCTTTAAACTGTCCATTTGATTTCCGTATTGTCTAGGTCCTATGGGCGCTATCATTAATATTAATGCTTCTGACTTAAGTTTTAGTAGGGCACCAGTCTTACCTTTATTTTATGGTTGTGGAGTTACTGGCGCATATTTTAATATTTCTGTCTTGTGGTTTCTTTCTTCATGAGAATCAAGATGAAACCAGATCGGGATTTCCTTCTTAGTTAAAAGGATTTATCTCCAGAAACTACATGATTTGTAACTACATCCAAATAAATCCTTCCCCTTTGATTATTTGTACAAATTAATCTATCCCATCAATTGACTCTGGATCTTAGTTGCACTTCACATATGACACATGCGAGTGTCTCTCCATAAGGTTCTTCTGCTTTTGTGATTGATGACAGAAATTCCCATGTATGACCTAAGAAACCTAATTGTTGAGGAAACATCTTAGTTTTTGATAATTTCTAATTATTGTTCTATGCTTTCTCATCATAATAGAACTACCTTCTTATTGCCTATGAGGTAGACTTTGATCTACTATTCCACGCAATGGCAGATGCGTTTGTGAAGAACTCACAAGCACCCACTCTTACTGAAGCATAAAAAATAGCAGATCCTGTTGACTTCACAAGACTTTTTTTAACCTTTGACCATGTTTTTCATTTGGGCTCTAGGGATTTGCTTTTCCTTTTTTCCACTTTGACCTTTCAATTGTTTACTAGCATACCCTGATTGTCTCTCAGTCTTCATGCTATTCTATATGAAGGGGGTGGAGTAGTGCAGAGTAACAATAGGCCTAAAATTGTATCTTGACTCTGCAGAAAAGTGGGGGGGACCTTATTATCAGATTTTTTTGCAAATCTTTTCCCACTCAGACTGATCATAACTCCATTTATGCAGCTACCCATCCAAAGCTAGCCCAGACTGCCATAAGAGTTCTGAATTTTCTGAAGGTCCTCCATTTTCCATGATTGGTAGGAACAGATGTGATCTTTATTGTCTTCTGTTGCTTGAGATCAGTGTTTTAAAACCTGGCCCAGAGGTTGGACCGCTTTTCTCTCTGGGTCAACAGGGCAGTTGTTCAACCATCTGGGTGTTGGTCAACCCATGATGTCATCATTATAATTTTTTTTTTCAAAAATACTTAAATAATACAATAATCAGAAACCCGTTGAATGGGTCAGATAGGTCAATGGTTCAACTGTCTGGGTTTACAGGTCATTGACTGAGTCAATGGTATTTCTGTAATATAATAGGTTAAAGATTGAAACTGAGATTGTGACAGGGTGACTGGTCCAACAGGACGGTTCATTAACAGGTTGAAAATGCTGCTCTAGAGAGTGCTGTGTTCAATACTTCAGTATTCATGGAAGAAAATACTTGACTTGAATGTTACAACTGCATTTAGTTGAATTGAAGGGTCCTAAAGTAAGTTTCACATGAAAAAGGATTCTCAGCATCTCACTTCATTTGAGCTGAGGTCATAAAGTGGGACACATGCCAATACAGGGAATTCAGATTAGCTGAATGCGATGGCTGTTCGGCTGGCTGTGGAACCAATGATGAGGTTCCACGCCAGTAATAAATTCATGGTCCCACTGTGATATGTGCTGGCCCCATGTATTTTATTACTGGCGTGGAACTTTATCATTGGTTCCACAGCCAGCTGAACAGTCATCGTGTTCAGCCAAACCCTTCTCCAATAAGGGGGGGGGGGGGTTGTGTGGCTTACAGTTCATTTAATATCATAGGAAATGAACAGTGTTTTTTTACTCCCAGGCTCCAGTAGCTTAAGTATAACAAAATTCAAGAGACATGTCTGAACTCTGGTGTAGAGTTCAAATTTAAGTTGCAGTTCGAGAGGTGCCTTGTATATACAGCCATCACTTGTTAAATTATTTATCAAAATCTTGGATGTTCCATCTGGATAACCCTGTGGATGTTCTAGTGATGCCATACTAGAACGGTATGGTGCAAAATGGAAGGAGCCAATGCGTTCCTCATTATTACTATTAACAAAGTATTAGTTGTATCAAAGGTATGATACAGTATTCATTTGGAATTGTCCAATTCTTTCTTCTAAAAGTATACTTCTTTTTTTTAGCTTTTTTATCAAGTTTGGGTTTCCCACTTTCCTCGTATTTCTCCACTTTCATTTCTTTTATCCGTTTCTTATTCTTGTTGGCATCAGCATGAGGCACTCTTGACGTCATCTGCTGCACTTCTAACAGCCACCTCTCCAGTGATACCACTCAAATGCACAGAGCTGGTGAACAAGATAACGGTATGTCCTTTGAGCAGCTAAGATACATTGCCTGCCTATCCATCCAATCTGAATGGCATTTTTCTTTTCTGCATTTCCTGTCTCACCTTTTGTCTCACTTTTAAGGAAAAAACGACCCTACACAAGTTCATTTTGTTTGAATTTAGTTATTTAATAGTTCTAACTTCTACCCAATTTGGATAATGGTTTGGATTTCTGAAACCTAGTTGTCCATGGTAGGTGCCACTCTTTTATACCCGATAACCCAACTGTTCTGTCAGTCGAGTGAAACATGGATGGACAACTTGACCAATCTCAACTGCACGCCTAAGACGTACGTTGACAGAAAGAAATTGGTTTAATTCATTAATGATTTGAAAGCCGGGCCGGCTTCCAAACCAGTGAGATGAGTTTTCACGGTCCACCAAAATAGCAATGGCTAAGAGCCTAAGAGTCACTTATTTTTGTAATGATGGGTTCGTCTAATCATAGTTTCTTGTATCATTATACTGCTCAATTAGCATGTGTTCAAACTTTTGCTTCATAGTGGTGGGCCCTTGGTTCATTTTGTTAATAATGTATCCTCGACTGGCCCTGTCCATAACAATGGACCCATACCCACAGTTTTTACCTCTTCAGTCTTCACCCAATCACCCCTAAAGCTCTATTACAGACTTCTGTCATACAACCTATAATGGACCCTACTTCAAAATCCTACATCATATTAAGCCCACATCAATAGTGACCTGAAAGCTAGCTTTAGTCCATTGTCCTTCTTTATGCATTTTTCATGATTCACACGGGCGGGTGTGGGGTGGAGCCATTAAGGGAGCCAACCATGGTAGAGGGAGGCAAATAAACATGGATGGGGCTAATCATCCATTAACATAACTGGAGATTTTGGGGCACGGGGGACCATGACTCCTCTGGTACCCTCACTCCACCCCTGGTTGTGAGATCATATTAACAGCACTGCAATGGCTAACATGTTTTTTTCAGAGATGAAACTTAGTAACTGAATTAATGACAGTTTACTTATGTATTGTCATGTTCCATCCTTGGATTCAAAAGATGAATCTAAAGAATTGAATATTGGACATGGTTCAAAGTATCGATATGCTTGATACTAAAAAAAATTCAGTATCATGGACTTTTAACCATCCATACTCTTAGATAACTGTAGATTTAGTCAATGCCCATTAGATTACCATTATTGTACATCTATTATTATTGTTTAAAGTTGATAATTGTCTCAAATTCCTCTTATTTTGTGTATCAGTAACCTCAGAAATCAGTATCATACAATACGGTATCAATAGTTTGAATCATTGCCACTAAGCAAAAAATAAAAAAAAGTGGAAGGCCCAAAAGAAACTTTTACTGAAACAGCAATTCCCAACTCAGCTTTTACTTGATCAGAAGAGATCAAAAACAAACTCAATTTTTGTTGAGAAATGGGTGTTGTTGAGAATAAGCTTTCTAGTAAAACTGCTTGAAGAAGGAATAGAGACAAAAGAATGTGGTCACAGGGCACTAAAATTGATCCTCAAATTGACTAGAAGAACCGAGCAAGGCTCCATGTGTTGTAAAGTGTACAGTGCTTCCCTCCAAATGATCAAAAAGCTCTGAAGCACTTGCTCAACTAGTAGGGGGAGTGCCATCCAAATGAAAAATGTTGCCAACTCCCCCACAATATTTCAAATGAGGTCGACTCTATGACCTGGTACTCTAAGGCGCAGACAAGAAGAATGAAGCTGGGCGTGGATACAGAAGATAAGGTTTCTTAAAATGGAGGAGGCATGCAGTGAACAGTAAAATAAAATAAAAAGAAGCCATGAAAGCTATCATCATTGTCATCATCATCATCAGTGTGGAAGTGATGGACACATGAAATTTGAAGAGAGCAGGCCAGAGTCTGTCTTTGTCACTGGTGGGCCTCTCCTGTTCTTCATTGGGCTCATCTCCTGTCACCTTCACTTTGGTGGCTAGCCGCTCCTTGGAGAAAACATGTTCAACTGTACTCCAGTTGTTCCACCATTTGGACCCATGAGGAAAACAGAGTCCACAAACCCATCAACCGCGTTACCGCCTCCCTTTTTTTTTCTCTCTCTCTCTCTCTCAGCTAAAAACACAACGCTTTCCAGAGGTGGACTTTACTGACAATAAACCGCAATTTGTCTACACAAAACAAGCTAAATGGAGTATCTTGACAATGAGGCATGCTTTCAGATTAGGTTTTTTTTTTTTGTTTGAATAAAAATCATCCTAGATCATCTTCTCGAGACCAAAATTGAAAAGAAAAATTAGAAAATCAAGTTGTGTATGTAAGGTTACACTCACAGATAGAGCTATTGCATTGCTTGCATCGATAAGGGTTACTGTTAGAAATTTATGCGTTCAATAAGTGTCCACAAAGAAAATGCACTAATTCGTTAATTGATTCATTGCACTCACTATTATTGAATAATATTGAAGGCCAGATGCTTTTTTCCTTCTTTGGAAGTTGACAGGAGATGGGGGGACCCAAAATCCACTAAGAAAACCAATGAAACTGATGGGCGTGGCACAACCGACCCATGATTCTGCGACATCCCAAGTGATGCAATTCCCAGCATGCTCAGCCCAAACCTCAAAAAAGCTCCTCAAAAGGGGAAAAAAGAGAAGATTGTATGAATCCCCAGAATGCAAAAACCTTACCCTGGAATCTCTCCCATTCTAAAGCCTAACAATAAACAATCCCCATTCCCAAAGGGATTCATCATCTCCTTCTCCCCCCAGTCCAATTCCTTCTTCCACTACATTTTCTTTAATCCTTCTGCCTGTTTGTCTGAATGTCCATACCCTTCCTTCTATGGAAGCAATGATTGTAAACTAAAGGTACATTGTCCTTTCTTTCTGGGGTTGCATATTTTTCTTGGGTTTTCTTTCACTTTTCTTTGTTAGTGCAACAATTTCACCATTATCTTTATACTCTTTAGAGGCCAAATCTATTCTGTTCTATAGTGTAGTCAGGAGTTTTCAAACACTTGGAAATATTGCATGTCAGATTCAGTTTCAGACCATCCTTTTGTTAATTTAATACCTCGGATCTGCTGTCCACAAAGATGCTATCTACACATACCCACAGAGCACTACAGCTGCACACCAGTATCTCCTCATGGAGATCATTTCTGCTACCCACAAAGATGTTAGCCACACTACCCGCAAGACACCAGAGATGCACATCATGGTAACATCTCCCATGAAGAATGAAAAGTGAGATCTCTCCGATATATGGCAGTAGTGTCTTATGGGTAGCAGAGTCAGATTCATGACAATTGAAATATTTTCAATATATACGGTTGTAGTGTCTTGTGGGTAGCATAATTGGTAGCAAATCCGAATTCGTTAAGCAACTTTAAAAGTTTGAATTCTACCACTATCTTTCGAGGTGGAAGTTACTACATGAAATAAGGATGACGTAGAGAGAGACATGTGGACTCATTTTGCTACGACCTCAGCTATCAAGAATAAAATTATTGCATAAATAAGATGCTAGGCTTTCTTGTCAAAACAATAAAAAATAATAATAAAATTAAATTAATAACATGATCAATGTGTATTCAATTATATTGGAGATAGCGATGTTTAGTGAGGTTTGGTGGAAGATTATAGACTTGATTCATCAATGCAATTTCTGAAGACGCAACCTCAAAGTGTTTAGTGATGTTCCCCTGTGTACCAATACCGTTTCAAGAATAACCAAGTGATGGTGATGGACTGCTCGATCAAATCATGACTCATTACTTGCCCAATCTCTCTCTTTCTCTCTGGTCTCCCTTGTACGCGTGTGTTTGTAAATGGACAAAGAAAAAGAAAAATTAAAAAAAAAGGCTCCCATTACTCTTCAAAATTCAAACTTATGAGCTTCGAGTGAAGCCCACTTGCTAACTTGTTGTAAGAAGAAAATTGCAAATTTTATTAGAAAATGCTATTATACTTGTTTCAATTAAAGAAGGGTTGTTTTCTTCTACCTGAACATGAGGCCCACTGGCCATACCAGTGACTGAGGTCGGAGAATCTGCAGTTCCACCGGTTTTGTCCCCTCATCTCTGCTATGGGAGTTACACCCAGAGACCATTTCAACTACTGTGTCTTTGACAAGAAGGGTTGAGCCCAGTTTGAACAACCCCATGTCAGGTAGAGGTAGGGCCACCTGCTGAATTATTTATTTTTAATTTAAATGTACCAATCAACAAATTGCAATTCAATGAATGACTTATTGTCTTTTAGTGAATAAGTCATTAAATAGGTTATGAGCTCTTTAATGGCTGAATGGCACGTTGGGTTATATATGTTATATCTCTACATATTTTTAGTTCACCCACTTCAACCATTATCGAAGGACCCACTTATATATCACCTTAGTTGTGTATTTCCTCTATGTAAGGTATATATTGATAATACTAGTAACTAAGATTGTGGTAAAGTCATTTATTTAAGGGTATTTTGGTCCATTAACTACCTCAAGAATTTATAGTGTTAAATATATATATATATATATATATATATATATATATAAAATATATAATGGTGACTGGTGAGCGGTGAGCGGTGAGCATGTATTTGCTTTTCCTTTTCATAAAGCCTAAAGTCTGAAGTAGTTTTGCATAGGACAAATGTCTCTTCAAAGAAATTGCCACTTGTCACTTTCATGAAATGTCTTTTTGTATGATGTGATAAAAGAATTGAAATAGTCTACCCTAAGGTGGGCCCTAGAGTTAGCCAAGCCTTACCTTCCTTGTCTGCCATGCCTGCAACCTGAATATAATGTATAAGTGTTTTTTTCAAAAAAGAAACTATACGCAAATTAGCTTAGCCCAAACTAATTTGATCCATCTCGTTTGATTTTGATTAAGGTGTAGGACCCACCACTTAGCTATCTCACTAAGATTTGATTTTCAGTATATTACATTTATCTTTCAAATTATATAAACCACAAAATAATCATATATATACATATATATACACACGAGTCATGAGCCTCATTCAATCGTCATATTTTAACAAGGTATATTTGCTTAAGTCAAAATCCATTTAATCTTTTCGCACACTTCATGGAGGAATGAACTACTAAAGGAAGTCGGATCTGCTATCTACACGTATCAACAAGATATTACAGCCGTACATCAGGAACATGTCCTGTTTATGACAATTGAGATATTCGATGGTTGCAATGCCTTGTGGGTAGGAATAGAATGGCTATTTCTACTTTACGCGGTGAGTAACCATCCCTATTCGCGTCAATGGAGTGAGTTTTTTAAAGCTGTTTATAAGAAAGATCAAATCGATCAATTCGAGTTGGTCAGTTTTCAATTATTTTTAGTTAGTTTCAATTCATGTATTATGTTAATTTGAGAGATTGGGTCAGTTGTGATTTGGTTGTCTGTAAATTGATCAAAACGGATCCAATTCGATTATAGATGTATATTAATATTTTATATTTTAAATTTAATTTTTTAATATGGAAAGTGGGAAAATTCTCATATTTTCTTGTTTAAAATATTTTATACTTTAAATTTAATTTTTAATAATATCACTACAATTATTAATTAATTTTGTTATCTTAAATTTTTTTATCCAATCAAACCATGTTCCTGGGTTTAACAAATTAGTTCTAGGCTGTCTTTTGAACTGACCGACCAAACTGAAACCGGCCCAAATTGATACAATCCGAGTTGGCCGATTTTCACTAATGGTTGGTTGATTGGTTTTGGGTGGCCAATTCCCCAACCCGATCAATCGGTTCAATTAGCCAAAAAGCCTGCAACCAAACCGAGTTGACCCGTGAACACCCCTGGTTTTTTTGTTTGAAAAACAGATAATGGGGAAAGTACGGGTTTTGGGATTTTACAACCCATACGGGTATGGCGTTAAGCTAAACCTGATCCTCCCCAACCTACATATTGTTGGAAAGCATGTGGACTTATGTATTAGGTCTTAAATTTAATAATATTTTAAAATTTGTGTGAATGATAATTGATAGTTTATGTATTTCCTACATGTTTTAATCAAAATAATTAAAAACTTTGATGCTTGTTCATGTTATTTTACTTGTATATTGCTTATATATAACAAGAATAATAGAGAAGATGTGGGTTCTAGACCCAATCTGCCAACCCAACCCACCCACCCTAAAATGCAGGGAGGGTTTTGCATTTTCTTATACCAAGAGGGTTTGGATTTTGAAAATCCAACCTACTATGGATTTTGAAGAGGGTATGGATTGAAAAGTCTAGGGAGGCAGGTGGGTATAGAATTTACAAAACCCTCCCTGAATCCTTTTGCCATCCCTACTTGTGGCCTTGTGGGTAATGTTACGGGTGGCAGATATGGACTCCACACAAAGGACCTTGTGGATGATCTACAACTCAAATGTGGCATCTTGTACTTGTGTTTTTGATAGTGGATAAAATGAGAATTTTGTTTCACAAACAATAAAGAAGAAGAGATTTTAAGTTTCTTTTTTGTTTAACCCCAAAATTTACTCAGGGTTGCCCACCTTAAAATTTTATTAATCATTACCAAAGATACTATAAAAATTACAGGGGAGGACATAGCCTGTCTTGCCCTAGATCCCAATAACAATAATCTTTCTCTGAACCTCTCGGACCCACCCAAAGCATTAAAAGACTCTTAATACAAGAAGGCCAATAGCATTTTCAAACACTAGGGTTTTAAGCTGACCTGGGATCTTTAAAAACTGAGTGTAATAGTTGGAATTCTCTAGGTCAACTTCACGTTTTGCAAGAAAGTTTGCAGGTCTATCCGTTTCTCTATAAATATGGTTAACAGAGCAAGAGATGCGAGAAGCTAAAGCTTTAACCTCGATCGTAGGGGTGTCAATTGACCGGTTTTGGGTTGTATCCAATCCGATCCAAACCTTATCAAATCAGATTTGAATGGTCTGTATAATTATTGGATTGGGCCAGTCCAAAATAAATTGGTCCATATTCTTATTGGTCTGAATTGGACCTAAACCAAATTTCCAATAATCTGATCATGAGGCCAAACCCTTGTCCAATTTGAAACCGATCAAAACTGAATTCGGCTAAAATCACTTTTATGAAAGTATTTTTACAAAAAAACTTTTATAAAAGTAATTTTATGAAAAGTACTTTTACAAAAGACTTTTACGAAAGCACTTTCACAAAAGTGTTTTTATGAAAGCACTTCTATAGAAGCCGTTTTATAAAAGCACTTTTACGAAAGTGCTTTAATAAAAGCACTTTTGCAAAAGTACTTTTACACGAAAGCACTTTTACAAAACTTTTACGGAAGTACTTTTGTACAAAAGTGCTTTTATAAAAATACTTTTATAAAAGCACTTTTATGGAAGTACTTATAGAAAATCATTTTTACGAAAACAGTTTTATGAAAGTACTTTTATAAAAGCATTTTTACAAAAGCACTTTTATGAAAGTACTTTTATAAAAGCACTTTTACAAAAGCACTTTTATGAAAGAACTTTTACAAAAGTACTTTTATAAAAGCACTTATACAAAAGTACTTTTATAAAAGTACTTTTACGAAAGCATTTTTATAGAAGCACTTCTACGAAAGTACTTAAGTACTACAAAAGCACTTATATGAAAGTATGTTTACAAAAGCAGTTATACAAAAGTACTTTTATAAAAGCAATTCTATGGAAGTACTTTTATAAAAGTACTTTTACGAAAGCACTTTTACACAAAACACTTTTATGAAAAAACTTTTACAAAAGTGCTTTTTCAATGCCAAAAGGGTATATTTTTGTAATTTTCATATTTCTTCATTTTAATATATTTTTGTAATTTTTATATGCTCTATTTTTTATATATATATTTTTTGGTATTTCACTTGGTTTGGATTGGATCCAATCCAGTCCATTTACATTTTAATGAATTGGATTGGATTTGGTTTGTATTAGATTTGGGTTGGATTGGGTCCAGTCCATTTGTAAGTGGACTCACATTGGACTGGATCAGGTCGGACCAAATCTAGTCCAATTGACACCTATACTCGATTATTTGATAATATATGCTCCAATGTGCAATACCCCTAGAATTGAAAAGAATCACAATAGTGAAATTATCACATTCAATTTCAACATTAAAAATATTATGATGGTAGCATAATTTCAAATGATTCTAGAGGGCATTAATTTCAGCTTGAATAGAAATGCACTGACCATATGACATAGAGAAATTTGTTAGAAACCTATCATTGTTGTCTTGTACAATCTCGCCACCTCCTCTGAAGCCTAGATTTTCCCTACAAGCAACATCAGTATTTAATTTGAATTTGACACAAGGAGGAGGGGACCAGTTTACCCATTTGCAAGATCTAGGAGAAAGAGACTTAGGGGGGGTGTTCTTTTTTTCGGATTTTGAGAGGGGGGGAAGTTGGTCAATGGGATTTTAGTTCCCATTGTCCAAGAATCCCATGTTCTTTTTTCAGATTAGTGTGGGGACTTGGGAAAGTTTATTTTCCTAGGTATCATACCTATCTCCTAGGTGGATAAATAACTTTCCCACTTGGGGGAAAAATTTCCAACACTTGAATGGGACAAAAATGCTCCTTTAATGAATTTTTATGGTTAAAATGGTCATTTCCTTTTTTACTTGGGAAATAAAAGAACATGAGTAAATACACTTACCCGAGTAAGTGTTTCTCAGGAAAAACTTACCCAGATAATTGCCTTTACCCGGGTAAATAACTTATTGAAAAGCGAATGAGGCCTTAAGGGGAATTGGGAGGGTGATTACCCATCTTGTATTGTCATCCATAGATTTAGAGGGGATGCCACATTATTAAGAACAAATAACTAATTTCTAATGCACTGAATAATCATACTTGCTAAGAGAAATTTACCATCAAAAGTTCGATTCATCTTTTATACAAAGTTAGATTCATCTAATCAAAGTATATTTCATAGATTTTAAGTTCCTTCTATAAAAAAGTTAGTTTCATCTAATAAAAAAAGATTTCATTTCATTGAATCTAATAGGTAATCTCTGGATGGGTTGAACACTCATACAAGAGTGGAATCAATTGTCTATTCTTCTGTTCTTAACAATCAATAAAATGCGAATTTTGCATCTCAAACAATAAAGAAGAAAATTTCAAAATTCTTTGGTACCAAGTTAGATTCATCCAATAAAAATATATTTTATTGAGTTTAATCCATATTCCATAACCTCTGGACACTTGGCAAATAAAGAGCGGAATCCTATCATCATCATGAAGCCTTGCCAATTGTAGCAGCCTTGGTGTAACCTTTTAAGGTAAAACAGGAAGCAATACCAAAGAGTGTGAAAGCATCACACAAGAATGTTGAAATTTCATGGGAAAATGGTGGTCCAGAACTAGTGGAGAATAAACATTCACATTTTCAAACTTCTCATTTCAAAATTCAAACTTTTGTTTAAAAAAATTCCCAACCCCACTCACCATCTTTCAATGTTTAATTCATAATTAGTACTGTCTTATGTAAATAAAAAAAATCAATTAAAATAAAGAATGTGGCACTTATTTTCCTTTCTAATTATATTGTTTAATTTCCTTAATCATTCGCAGACACTTTTTTTTTTTTTAATGTATATTTCTCTTTCTCCCTTTTGGAACCACGGAAATTGAATCAAAGTGTTCCAAATGATCTAAATAACTATAACTTAGATTTTGTTATTGAATCAATGTTAAGCTACTTGCAGAAATACTTAATGTATTTTTTTGCTTCTTTTTTTATAGAAGTCAAGGTTTAATACACAATCTTTTATAACATTAATTGCTTCCAGTTATGTAAACCAGATGCAAACAAGAGAAAAATATATAAAGAGATTGATCAGAAATGTTTTTCCAATGATTGCCAATAGTAGTGCAATAACCCTCCTCCTCCATATGTGAGCTTAGGACCACTTGGGTAGTTGGTATTCAAACAAACCGATCGATTGTTTGAATAAAATCAGGGTTGGTTGTTGACGTGCCAATAGAACTTCATCTTTGACGTTGCTATGCCAAAACTCCTAGCTAGCACACACAATACCATCTGGACAACATAAATCCTTGCAAAAATAAATCCCTAGAAATATTAATTAATTTCCATGTTGAACCCATAAAAAAGAAAATGAAAAGGATGATGAAACTAATATTTGATCCAACCTCCCAACTTGCCTTTTTTTTTTTTCTTAATCTCTTATTTAGGGTTCTTCATAGTCTGCTTATTGGAAATGCTTATAACCATCTCTTGATATGACATTAAACAAAACCGAATGGCCAAACAAGATTCATGTAGGTTGGGACAAGGCTTAGATGATGATGGTGATGATACCAGTTTTTGAACTAATTGCATGCACACAAGGGATATTCGTAGACTTAATTTGCTTTGATTTTATATATGCCCAATTGTTAATTTTATTTTTATGACACTAACCATAAGGATTCCTTCACCAGATAGTTTCATAATGGAATTATCAAATAAATTTATGCCATCCAGCCTGCCATTGAATGGCACGAGAAATTAATAGTCTTTCAATGGCAATCAGGCACCATATTGCTTGGTGCCGTGGTAAAATTTTCTAGTGGCAATGTGAAAACGCGGGTTCAAGTCTAAAAGCAATCACTTTGTGCAGAAAAATGCCAAAGGTTAGATTTCAATCCAAAGTCCAAACAATTCCTCCCTAAACTCTAAATAGCCGGGACCAATATTGGTTGGGTAATATTCTGAAGACTGTTCAAATGATTATCAGACATAAACACTGCCCAAGGGCAACTTAGCCCTCCTCAACCAAGAATACGCGCTTTTCTTTGTTCTAGAGTGGGTTGACCTAAATGAACCCACTTTAGAAAAAGGGGGGTTCACTCTAGAGAATGGCTAGTCAAGCTTGTCCAAGCCTCGGACTCGACCCAGGTGGACCAGAGACAAAAATTACAGCTACTAAATTAGTTTAATGACAAATATCTAGGATTTACCTTGATTGCTAATTAGTACGGATTGACTTGGAAAGAGCCCTGAAACTAGAGTTCTATAAGAGGGTGGTAACAGGGGAGAAGATATCCTTTAGAGCATCAACTGATCAAAGTCAAATGCCATTCTTATATATATATAATAGTATTCTATAGTTTTTTGTTGGTGGTTGCATTATTAATCTTTTAATTCCCTAAAACTGGATTCAATTTTATATACCTTCACTCCAAGTAGTTAGAAGGATGCTCTCATTTCTCCATTTGCATTTGTGAACTTCCTCTCTCTTTCTCTCTCTCTGCATTACTTGCAAAGATGAATAATTATATATATTAAACAAAGGATTTTGACTTAATTAGGGTTCCAAGGGGTTGTTCCTTAGCATTAGATTGAGTTGTATTTTAAGTATCAATAAATAAAATAGAGAATAAAAAGATTGAGATGAATATAACAACCATAACCCTCCTTGATATCGCTATCATCTCATCTAACACCAATCCAATGGTTGAAAAAGGAGCCTTAATTTCACTCATCGAATGCCGACTCGAAATGAATTTATAATGTATATTTATATAAACAGTATTTTTTTTTTCTTGAACCAAATGGAGCCTAAGATTCTGAAATTTAACTAAAAATTAGATTAACTATGGTTTTCCTTCATTTTCAAAAATAATGACCAATCGAACGGTTGAAATCGATTAATCAATGGACCTTGTTTGCAGTTATATACGGATAATTTAACCTACGGTTGGACCCATGTCATTGTTACTAGTAGTTTAAGGCCTTGATTTACAAGACAAAGCAATCAGAATAATCCTCATCAAGGAACAATATACTTTTTTTTTTCTGAACTTTTTGGTGGGCCAAGGAACAATGTTATTTAAGTATATGGATAATTGGAGGGGACAGAAAAGTCAATCAATAGTTATTGAAGCCTCTAATTGGACAATGTTGTTTTCACAAGGGTGGAGTTGCTGAAATAAACACATTTTTTTCCCTAGTATTTCCACGGTATTGACCAAATACTAGAGGGCAATTTATCTTTGGTGTATTGTCAACTATACCCTTCAGTGTCCTGCCATTACATATTAATAGTTGGAAATGAGAAATGGTAGGAAGCAACGAGTTTATGCAATTCTTAGTTTCTTCCACCCTACAGCGGCGAAGTATCAAGAATTGCATAGAGAGTAGCAAAGGAAAATGTGTATATGATTCTTTGTATATATGCTTATGAGAATGTGCTGTATCATGTATGGTGGTGGTGGAAGGCTCTAACTATGGAATAAATTACACAAACATCAGACTCTTTAAGTACATCTCCTTCAATTTATATTTCCTTTTATCTTTTAATGAAAGAGGGATAAAATCTAGAAAAAAGAAATAACAGAAAATTAGTACATAACTCCACAGAATTTGTAATTATCAAGAGAATGATTTAAGATGGGTTTTTGAGAATTTTCTTATTTGCATTTCTCTGTAACAAACAATTGATAACATGCCCAAATGAGAAGTCATAGAAGCTCAAATTTCCAAGATTCTTGATCCAAAACTATTCTTGGGTACTCGCGAGGAGGAGAATCAACGGCTAGTTTTCGGTCACCATCTTCACAAATCAAGTCCCAATAGTTGAAATCATCCCAGAAGCCATTGTTGTCGTATTGAAGCCAGTCAAAACTTGAGAACTGCAAGTCTTCAAGCATACCAGATGAACCAGAGGAAGATGAAGAGGAAGAAGTTGATGAAGAAGGTAAGCAGGGGGCTAGAATCTCATCAAATTCAATCATGGGGACTTCATCAGTGCAGAAAGCATCATTTTTCTCTGTATGGCTAAATGGGCTCGTACTACTTTTTTCTTCCTCTGTAATCTCAGTAACAGATGACTGCAAGGAAGTCTCTGGTCCCTTGTTCTGGTCTTCTTCACATATGGCAGCCACAGAACACTTTTCTTGCTCTGGCTGTTTCTGTTGTTGTGGTTGATCAATTGAAATAGAAATTGGTTTGTGGGTGACAGGATCAATTCCCATCTTCCTCAATTTTTTCTTGATGTGGGTGTTCCAGTGGTTCTTTATCTCATTATCAGTTCTACCAGGGAGATGAGATGCAATTTTGGACCATCTGCAAAATCAAGAAAAAACAGAAACTATCAGGAGAATGTGACATGGAGGATTAGAAAACTTAGCCAATAAGATCAATTAATTGTGGAAACAGCAAAGAATAAAAGACTAAACAGAGAGATAAAGAGAGAAGGAAAATAAAGAAGAAGAACCTGTTGCCAAGGCGAGCATGGAGATCAATAACCATCTGTTCCTCAGATTCTGATAGCAAGCCCCTTTTCAAATCAGGCCTGAGATAGTTTGTCCATCTAAGCCTGCAACTCTTCCCACACCTCAACAATCCTGCAACAGTTGAAACCACAAACAAATTCAGCGAACAATAATTGAACAAGAGAACTATTTTCTTGTCTTAAACTCAAGTTCAATGACCTCTTCTCTTTCACCTGTCTTCTCTTTTTTCTTATATCCTCTTCGTTTTATAAGCAAAATCCATTTTTCTTTCCTAAACCAAATTTTATTTTGTCTAATCCAGAAGCACCCATTACTAGATTTCTCAAAAAAAAAAAATTCAGATTTCCAAAACCCAGAAAAATCTTACAAACTTGGACAATCCTAGAGATGGAAACCAGCCACCAAAAGAGCCCACCCATAAACCACTCTGTTTCTCTGCATCTCTCTATTCTATTTATTGATTATAAGCCTAATTGAGTAAAGAGCTCAATTGGGTTTTGAGAAATTGTGATCTGTTTAGACCTGCAAGCTTAGGAACAGCTCTCCAGCAGCATTGGCCATTAGTGAGGATGAAGTTGATGAGCTTCTTGTCCTCGTCAGCTGTCCATGGTCCCTTCTTCAGTCCAACTTTGTCACAGCAAGGTTGCCTTCCCATCTTCTAACACAAACCAACCCGACCCAGAAAGCAAAAAAAGATTGTATCGAGAGAAACAGAACGGGAGAAGAAAAACAAGGATGAATTCAGAAAGAGAGAGGAGCAGATAACTAGGAGAATGTAAAAGCCACCACCTTGATTTATAAACCAATCCCCCCCCACCCCCACAAGACAAAGGGCCCTCCGCCCCTCCCTCTTGTGAAACACAAGACTTTTCACACGTGCTGATCACCCACGTGGGACGTCCTCTTCAGAAAGCGCCACCTCATCCGATGCCTTTGCTTGCGTTTCACTCCCCAAACACCTCAATAGAGAAAACCAGATAACATAACAAAATCTTGAAAAAAAAGGAATAAAGAAGAGCAATTATTTCTCTTGTTTATTTTTATTTTTATTTTTCAATTATGCTACTGTACATGGTAACACTAACACTACACAGTACTCCTACATACAAAACAAGTAGCCATGCATTGTTGCCATACTGGACCCACCATTCACTTGATGGGCATCAGCCAATAGAATCAGAGTAGCTGGCCTGGAACATCACAATCCCAAAGACAATGGACCCATTAAATTAATCATTGATTCATTGTACATTGATAAAAGTGTTTTATTTTATGTTTGCAACAATACAGTAGCGGGACCATCTCAGGCTCTGCTTTTATTATTTTATTTTTTATTATAATTTCAACAATTACTTGAGGGTTCAACACTTCAATTCAATTGGGTTGATGATGAATTCTCCCACTTTTTAAATGTTTGTTTTTCAGTGGAATCTGATTTCCCGGGATATTAGGATTCCTTCCTAAATTACACCAAGGCCATATTTTGTTCAGGAAATCAGGAAACAATAAATGCAGGATAGTAAAATAAATTAATAATCTGGCTCTGATTTTTCTAAGAGAAAATCTGATTTTCCACAATCCTCTCAGGCTTTTTCTCAAAAATCTTTACCAAGAATGGTGGACACGTGGGCTTACGCTGACCGTTGGACTAGTGGGCCACCGGCCCGCTACTGTACTGATGAAAGATAAAGATTGACATGGTGTGAGATGAGCGTGATGTAACTTCCAGCTTTTACAGTCGGTAATGGAAATGGAAGTACAGGGGACAGGGCCAGGCCATCGATCAAAGCCGGTTACCATATTTGTCATGTGGACCCCACAAAGGTGCCCATGGAAGCTGACTAGCCGAGCAGAGCAGTGGTAGAATTTTATACAAATGAGATTGATTCTGTGAAGAGTTAAGACTTTAGAGGCAAAGGAAAAAGTAGTGGTCAATACAACTTTACGAGGACAACTTCCACTTGCCACCAAATTTTGACAGTGCCAACTGCCAAGGTTTTTATATAAAGCCCGAAAAAGTCAGTAAATTCAGGTAGATATGCATTTTATTTTAATGGGTCAATGACCGGTTTGTCAGACTCAGGCCGGATGCAAACGAATGTTGGTCAATGGGTCATGAACGGTTTGATCATCCAACCGGTTTAAAGAACTAGTAATTGATTAAGATTTATGGTGGAAAGCCAAAAATTTGGTGAAAATGGTTGAATTTGGATCTAGTGTTTTTTTTTTTTCGAATGCCCAAAAATAAAGTTGGTGACCAACCAAATACTAAAAACAGTGCTTTTCCAAAAGGTCTATCTCAAAAAGCGACTTTTTCAAAAATTCATTTAGGCCAAAAATCACTCACATATATATTAGGGTTATATTTGAACAAATCAGCATTTCTTAGAATTGGGCATCACTCACATATACTTAGTTTCTGGTCCAAACGGTCTGGATGTAAAGCCAAGCCAGACTATGACTTAATCATCTGTTAAAACAAAGGTGCATGGCTTCACTTTATCTCAAAAGCCTGAACTCATCAGCTCAGCAAGGGCTCAAGAGAATTAAAGACCCTTGCATCAGTTTGCAAGGCTGAGCCTAAATCAATTACCAGGGAAAATTCCTTTCTCCTTTCGTTTTCTAAAAGAATGATTTGGTCATTGAATTTGATGCCCAAAAAGGAGGAGGGCATTTCTCCCTCTCAAAGGAGTTGTTGAGATATGAAAGCTTAGTTTTTAGTTTTCATATAAGGCTGCTTTCAGAAATATTTCATCATCCTTATCGTCATCCTCGCATAGCAGAGTCAACAGCAGTAGTCGTGTGCATTACTATTCCACTTTCTTGGTACAAATTTGAGAATGATTTTTCATACTTGATTGAGCTCCTATTAAAACAAGTTTAACAGTTCAAAATAAAGGTATATTTCGATTAAGGCTGCATTTGATTGTAATGGAAAAATCCTCTGTGTTAAAGAGAGTCGACGGAAAAGTGGTTTATATCGATTTCCGATCTAAACTTTACATCCCAAACAAATGACCGAGAAAGTGAACCGGGTGTGGAGTTTTACACCGGTCTGCTTTTACACATCCTAAGGCTCTGTTTGGGAAGAATGCAAATGTGGATTCAGTGCATATAGGCATTTCAGTCAATTGCTAGTATTTTATAATAATGCATTTGTTTCTTGACAATGACACAGATTTTAAGACATGTTTACATTTAAAATGAGAACAAAAGTAAATTTATCAATGCAAAACTAAACTAATTTAAAATTTACATGGACCAGAATGCATTCTATATATTTGTATTTGCATTCTTCCCAAATGGAGTCTAATTAATTGCCACACATGCACAAACTCATATTCAAATACCATGAATCTAACAGTGATATATAGATGGTGATGATCAAGGTTCAAAATATCACAATGTATCAGCATGTATTGACTGATACATGTTGGTTTTTAAACCCACCACACCCTAAATAAGAGGATGAATGTTAATACCCTCCCCATATATACTTCTTTTTTTTTTTTTAATTTCTTTTGATGGGCTACACAATTGGGGGTAGCCCATCCTCCAACTCAAGTGCAGGTGGGATTCGATACTACGACAACAGGAGACCTTACCAATAACCAGCTGGTTGGCACCTTACTAAACATAACATTATCAACATCTCTCCTCATAGATACTTTGACTTGATTCTTGAAGCCCAAACCATTCTTAATCCTAGTGTATCACCCTTTTGAATTGCTCCATATGGTTGATACCCTTCCCATATATACTTTGATTTAATTCCTGAAGCCTAAAACATTCTTAACCTTAGACTATTTTTTATTTGAAGGAAGGGGTAGGGAAAGGTAGAAAAACCTATAAAAGATTTGTAAAGGTTTTTCTTCCTTTCCCTACTTCTTCCTCCAAAACAAACACAGCCTTAATGTATCGCCTAAGGGTGTCAATTGGACTGGATTTGGTCCAATCCGGTCCAGTCCAATGTGAGTCCATTATAAATGGACCAGGTCCAATCTGGCCCAATAAATATTTTGGACCATTTTGGATCGGTCCAAATCAATGTCTGGACCATCCAATCTGTTCAAATTCATTTTGATTTAGATTGGTTTCAACCCAAACCTGGTCCATTGACACCTATATTCTTATCTTATATCAATGGACTAGATATTGACTTAATCCAACCCAATCCAATATAAATTTATTATGGATGTATCAGGTCCAATCCAATTTAATAAATATTTTGGACCGGATTGGTCCAATCCAATATGTCTTATTGGTCCATCCAATCTATCCAAATTAATTTTTGACTGAATGGGGTCCAATCCAAAACCGGTCCATTGACACCCTTTATATCCCCCTTTGAATCGCTCCATATGGTTAATACCTTTGCCAAGATATACTTTGTTTTTAATCTTAGTGTATCATCCCTTTGAATCGCATACTTTGAATGATACATATTCATAATTCATATGGGAGTTAAAGTAACTCTCTCTCTCTCTCTCACACACACAATATCATCTACATGCACTTTTTTTTTTCTTATCTAGCTAAAATACTACAGATATTCCATTACTAAATTATCATTAAAACATACGTCATTCACTTCCTATTTTTACTAGCTTTTTTTTTTATATTGATGTCAAATATGAAAAGTTTCGCTCAACCTTCATGATGAGAAAAAAAAATCATGATGAAATAAATTTTTACTATAATTTTTTGTTTAATTGAATTACTTAAGATAAACAAAGAGGATAAAATTATATAATTTTTTTTAAATGCTACAAGAGATTATGGGATAGAAGTTGCCAATGGAAAGAGATATGGAGAACCATATCGACTCATGTCGGTAATACCCATAGCAATTAATCTCTCTTGGTAGGTACTGATTTGATATATAGATAAATACATAGAGACAGTTCCTGGTAAGGATGTGAAACAGAATTTGATAAATATTTGATAATTACTTTTTTTTCTTTCATAAATGAAGATAATTAAAAATATTTAACTTGAATATGCTATTCACAATTTGATAAATACCCATGAAGACCTTTCTGCTAACAATTGATTAAAGACCCAGAAAAAATGATTTTCCATAAGAGAGATGACGGTGCAGGAAAGCAAACACTGAGATAAACAATATATACCCTATAGCGTACTGTTCATCACTTATTGGCTCAAAATTTGGTGATACTTGAAAAAAATTATTGTTTTTCTTGTTCATTTTTCAACTAAACAGTGGTGATTATAGTGGGATTTACATGGTTTTTGCCAATGTTTTCCAAGCTGGACTGGATCGAATGATCGGATCGAATGGATTTGATATGAAAGGACATAAAAGGGATGGAAATAAGTTAAGGTTGGTTAGATATGAAAGGACATAAAAGGGATGAATGGATTTGATTGGACAAAAGGGCAGTTTACCAAACAAACGTTGAAGGTATGCAGACAAGTGAATATATATTAAAGACCAAGTAATACATAGAGTTGAGGACGAGTGCACGTTTTAGTTATTTTTCTTCTTTTATTAATGAGAATTAAAGATATGTTAATACATGATTTGATAAATATTAAGGCTGCGTTTGGTTGCAATGCAAATAAATTTGCATTGATGTAAAACCATGGCAGTGCAAATTATTTGAGTGTAAATTCTGACTTATTTTTGTTTTAAATTTTAGCTTATTTTGTTTGATTATAGTACAAATGAAGTAAATTAAGAAATGAAGCAGAATAAAGTAAAATTAAACAAAAATTTACATATTTTACATTTGCACTCTCATGCATTCGTACTAATACAAATAAAATTGTGCTACAACCAAACACAACCTAAAAACCATTTTCTGGTAAGTATGAACACACTCGGGATTTCCTGCTCACTTCTCCTATCCACTCTCTACCCGCTGTGAATTGGAGCTACACATCTCTATTTTGAATTGAGAGAGGTGTGACTGCAATTCATGGCGAATAGAGAGTGAGTATGAGAAGTGAATAGGAAATCTGGGCTTGTATGAACCGACCTTTCTATTTTTGGAATGGGATATTTACGGAATCCCCATGAATAGGATCAAACCTTATTCCATGGTATTTACATGAGATTCCTCTTTCTTATTCTTAAGCAAGCCCCCGAGAGGGCTTAGTTGATCCATGATTTATGTTTCATCTTTCGTTTCCTTTTCGTTTGTTTCGAGAAAGATATCGATCAATTCCTTGGTGATTTCTTAAGAAGGGTGAATGGTATGGATTTAGAACTATATCTTTTCCTTTTTTATAACCACCACTGTTTTTAAAATCAGACCGGACCGGACGGTCAGATCAGAAAAACCGGAAACCAGTCACCTGACCGATTCCTTTTTCCTCCAAAATCATTTTTCCACCAAAACCATTAATTTTGATCAACAAACTGCTGAACCAACCGATTAACCATTCAAACCGATAACCAGACCCCTGACCGGTTCGATCACCGATTCGTTTTTAAAAATCATGATAACCACACAATATTCTCAAGAAGTTGCTTTTATTCACGGTTCATTAGTGCTGCTACCATACGTTGGTTGGTATGTATGTAATTAAGACACCATGCATGTCATGCTTACATCATTGAACCATTGTTGTAGTTTGGTTGAAAATCTATAAAGTAATGCTCTATTTTGCTAGTACCAGAACCACGTGTTGGATATTTTTGTAAATAACGCTGAACCATGCTGTTTGGTTGAAAGTAATGTTAACCAGAACCATGCATGTATTATAGGTTTGTAAACAAAATGAAACACAAACACAATTACGAACCAAACACCATTCAAGTTGAATCAAATTCGTCAAATATTTTAATTAGTAATTCCGAACTTCAACGATGTTGTGCATCATTTTTTATGATTAATTTTTTCATATTTTATTTCTCTATCCATATTTATATCTATACTATTATAAATTAAAAGTGCAATGAGAGTGTAAAATTTTTGTTTGATTAAAATATCCCAGTTTTTTAATTTGGTCATTTTTCTAAATGTAAAGACAAAACTGCAATTTGAATTATAACTTTTCTCTTCCTTCAAATCTCTTTCATTAAATCTTATATTTAATGTATTAAATCCCATTATTATTTTTGAATCCTGTATTTAAGCCATTTTTCCACCAATAAATTTTATCATTTGGATCTATGTTTAATATTTTTAACAATATAAAATACGTGTTTTTAAAATTGACCCAAAATGGAACCGCTCTTCTATCTTGGTGGCAAGTAAGAAATTCAACCATTTGGGTCAAATGATTAATTCATCATGTCATAATTAAA
The DNA here is from genome assembly GCF_000365185.1 of Nelumbo nucifera. The sequence continues at coordinate 3,861,274 of NW_010729074.1, forward strand.
TAACAAAATTTTTTAAATAGAAATAAATATAAAAATAGAAAATATAGAAAAGCGGGCACATCTCTAATGTTTGATATTAATCATATTAAAAAAACAAGTGTAATAAATATTAATTATTCTTATTAATGTTGGAATGAAATATAAATTTAAAGATAATCTAAAAATAAAAAAAATATTTTTGTGGTGGTAGAGCAATAATTAATCTTTTTGAGTCAAATGTGTCAGCCCTTGATATCATAATCATAATTAAATAAAAAATTAAAAAATATGGAAAGCACAAAAACATTGTGTAATGATAAAGAAATTTTGTAAAAAACATTTAGACACGTATCTAACATTTTATATTAATCATAAGAAAAATAAGTGTGATAAATAATAGTTGTTTTTATTGATGTTGGATACTATAGTCGAATAAGACTACAACCAATCCTACTTTTAGTGTTTAATTAACAAGAAAAAATTGAGAAAGAGGAAGAGGATAAGAGAAGAGAGGAGAGGAGGAGAAGAAGAGTTCGAAGGGGAGATTAGAAAAGGATAGGATTATAGATCTGCCGCCCCTCTCTTACTATTTATATTAATTCTCAAATAAAGATAAAAGGGCTGAAATACCCTTACTGTTTACATGGCAAAAATAAAAGACTGACTGAAATAACTACCAACTACCAACTAATTGCCGACTATAGTCATACAAGTACAGTATAGTGGGGACCACATCAGTGTTCTCTACATATATAAAATATAAAATTTAAAACTAACCAAAAAATGAAATTGTTTTCCTAATGGTGGGTTAATAGTTTAACCTTCTAAGTCATATGTGTTAACCCCTGATCTCATAATTAAATAATAAAAATTAAAAAAAAAGATAAAAATACAAAAAATATGAAAAACATAGAAACTTTGTAAAAAAACATTTGGACAAATCTCTAATATCTTATATTAATCATATTAAAAATTAAACATGATATACAAGAATTATGACTTAAAAATTAAACTAACTCAAAAGTGAAAATTTTTCCTATTTAGTGGAAGATAAAAAATATATTTAGGTTGAATATTTAAACCCATGATGTCATAATTAAATAATAAAAATAAAAAGATAAAAAAACAAAAAATATTTATGATGTAAAAGCATTTCTAATGTTTTACATTAGCTAACCATATTAAAAAATAAGGAATAATTGATTTTATTGATGATGAAAATAAAATACAAATTTAAAACCAACCAAAAAATGAAGTTATTTTCCTGTTTTGTGTCAAGTCAAGAATTTAAGGCCCTCTTTTATAGTACTTTTTAAAGTAATTTTCATATTTTTGAAAGTATGAAAGTACAAGAAGTATATGAGCACATTTGTTTGATGTGTTTTTTTACTTTTAGAAAACACAAAGTAAAAGTATAAAAAACATAGAAAGCAAGAAGCCAGTTTTTGATATTTTGTGCTTTTCGCCCCCCTGAGAAGTATACAGTGTACCAACCACACATGTAATACTTATACACTCTACCATGTAGTGGCATATATGAATGCTATGTGGAAGTATAAGCACATTAATGTATTTAGTGACATGCATGGTTTTCGAACCGCCATTGACTCAGACAGTTGGGCCCGAGAACCGTCTAGGCAATTGGTTCCGTTTTACCCCAAACCTGATCCCTAGGACTATGGAAAAAAACTATTGAATCAGTCAATGACCCGTTGACTTGGGTGGTCGAACCGCCAACCCGTTCAATGGTTTTTGGCTACTTTTTATTTTTAATTATTATTTTTTAAATTTTGTTAGAACAGGCCACCCATTGAATCGGATGGTCGAATCGTCAACCTAGAAACTAGTGGCTAGAATGGTTCTATTTCTGGGTTGTTTTTAAAACCATGGTGACATATGCTACTGACATGCAATAACATCGACTTATTTTCAAATGCCATATGTGGCATTTTTATACGTTGTCATGTGGCATCCACATGTCATTGATCCAACATTAAGATGCAACATTGCATCTAAACATAATTAATGATATATGTATGCCACACATGGCATGTACTAGCATTGACTTACTTTTAAATGCCACATGACATCCATATATGCTTCTATTGGCATCCACATGTCATTGACTCATATTTAGATATCATATGGCATCCACATGTTATTGACATACATTCAAATGCCATATAACATCATATATAGATGCCATGTGGCATGTGTACGTATAAAACATTTTGTTGTATATCCAAACCAAGGTTTTAAAACATTCATTGACCTAGATGGTTGAATCGTATTGGCCGAAAACCAGTTATGCCACTGGTTCCGTTTTTACCCTAAACAACTATCTTGTAAAAAAACTGTTGAAATAGCCAACAAATTATTGATCCAAGCGGTTGAACTGTTGAACCATTTGACTCGGATAGCGGTCAGTGGATTAACTTAAAAAATCCAAATGAAGAAATTAAAAAAATTAATTTTATATCCCAAGCTACCAATCTTGTTCGAGAATTAGGGTTTACTTTATCTTTTACTTTTCCAAATTTTCAGACCTACCTCGTTATCTTCTTCATACCTCAAAATGAATGACCTTCCAACTCCCCGATTCCCAACTTCTTTAAGATCTACTTGCATCAACGTATGGATTTAGTGAGCCTTCAATTACAATGGCAAATGGCATTGAAGGCCATCTTGGATAGTGAATAACCATACCGGCAACTGACGGTTCTTTTGACTCTTTAGCAATAAACCAAAATGGCAAGGAAAAAAAGGTTTATTTTAGTATTTTTCTGTAACTTGCAACCTCGTATGGTTGCTAATCACCAAACCTCCAATAAAGCTGTTGATGTAAGCCAGAAATTCAGAACTGGAATGGCATTCCCCCATTTGGAATGACCATTCCCTGCCCCTCCTTTAGAAATAAAATTCTATTCCTGATGATTCCAATTCCCATTTCCATTCCTGTTTGAGCCAAAAAGACTATGGGAATAGACCATTCCGATTCCAATTCCAAAGGATTTCGATTATGACTCCGATTCTGATTCCGGTTGTGAACCAAATGGACCCTATGATCATTGAAAAAAATCCAAGAAAAAGGATTAAGATCATAAAAAAAAATGAATAGATTAAAACTGACGAATGCACATTCTGTCCTTATTGTGTAAGATATATTTGAAATTTGAGCATCTTCCATGAATGTAGCTCTTAGAATGCTCATTTCTTTCAAAACCACAGTTCCTTGAGTAGCTGAAAATGCCTTTAGCTTTGCCCTTTTTTATAGGCTTGAAAAGTGGTCCTCTCATAATATTTATCTAACTTTTATATTAGAAATATATATTTCATTTTTTATTATTTATTTATGATGTCATAGGTAAATCCATCCAACCTGAATGGTTGAACCACTGACTCAGAAAACGGAGGCAAAAGTGGTTCTATTTTTGGATTGATTTTTAAAACATTGATTCACATGCTATCATTTACTTTTACTTTGAAAAACATGTTTTTGAAAAAATTTCATTCAAACGGTTTTCAGAGTAAAAATATGGAAGCAAAAGCATTGTGTACTTTGTACTTTAATACTATTAAAAGTATAAAGTATAAAGTACCACCAAATAAGGCCTAACTTCTTAGATTAAACGCATCAACCATTCCTGTCATAATTAAATAATAAAAATTAAAAATATGAGAACACACAAAAGTATAAAAATATAAAAACAGTTAGATACATCTCTAATATCGTATATTTATTATATTAAATAAAAATAAGTGTACAAATACATAATTTTATAGACAAAAATTTTGAAAAATTTTAAAAATATATTACTTACTATCATGTATCATCATCATAAAAAATTAAAATTACTATGTACAAAAACATGTACACTATTAAAAAAGACTATACCATTAACTTTCAAATCAATTACAAAGAAAAACCTTTAATTTTCCCATGGGCTTGCTTCATAAAAAATAATAATGAAGTTCACCAACACTATTAACCGAGAAAAAAGAAGCCTATTTTCTGGTGTGAATATATGATTTGATACATACCCATGATACCTCTTTTCTACTATGGGTTAGAGCATCGTTGGTATTTTAGACAACTTGAGTGAACTCGGTTGAATTTCATTTTAGCCAATCCGTGTGAATCAATTCGGTTGTTGAAGAAAAGGAGCGTGTACATTGATTCAATTCAAATTAATTTCCACCGAGTCAAGTTGACTCAGCCAGTACACGTACGGCTTGATTCGTCAAAATTCTAAAACAATGGATTGGAGGCCTGTCATACATACATACATAATATATATATATATATGTGTGTGACAAATTTGTTGGCACACATGATTGGTGCTGACATCGGGTACATTAAGAAATTCCACACAACCCAAACAGCTGCAAACATGTTTTTGATAACTGGACTGGATCGGACGGCCGGACTGGTTGACACAATCAATGATTTTTAATAAAAAGTGATTTTAAAGTAAAACAAAATTGGTTATTTAATCGATTCCCGATTTTTCCGGTCTATTTGATCCAATTTAAATGATCGATTAACATCTCACCAAACATAATTTATAGACTGTCGGTGTATAAGACCCACCTCACAGTAAGCCGGGAGCCATTTCACTTTCAGTTTAGCCCTCCCAAATGGGCACTCAATCTTCATAGAGGGTTTGAAGAAGCCACATTAATTGAAGTAAAAAAAAAAAAGACTTTAATCAATTTTCGCTTTAATTAGTTGTTTACAATAAGTAATTTAATATCAACGTTTTTGAAGCCAGACCCCCATCTGCCAAAATGGAGGGACCCGGCAACCCCAGGATAAGGTCGAAGCATTAATAGAAATTAATTAAACCGAGTAGTTTCACACACTGTTTTCAAAACCGGACTGGACCAGACAGTTGGATCATAAAAATCAGGAATCGGTTATTTGATCGATTTCGTTTTCCTCCAAAACCGTTTTTTTTTTTTAAAATCGTTGATTTTGGTGGTCAGTAAATCGCTAAATTGGCTGGTTAACTATTTAAACGGTTTTGACCGTTTTCCAATATTTTAATTTTTTTATCAGAATGGACTGATCATTCGAGTCGAACAGTCAAACCGTTCGAACTGATAACTAGACCCCTGACCGGTTCGTTTTTAAAAACGATGGTTCCACAAGATCTAGCTACCACGTTTGTTTATTAATATATGTGTATATTAGAAAAAAGACATAAACCCAAATATGGTTACCTACCACGACCAGTTGATATCTGAGAAGTAGCTAGTGAGAAGTTAGATATCATCATCACTCTTGGTATTGGGTCAAAAGAGGACCCAATTACAAAGCAGAATAGAGTCTAACATGCATAAATTTACTTTGTGATATGTACGTACTTATTGGTTGGTTGTGGATGGAGGCAGAAAGTTTCAACTCCCCCACTGCTCGGCCGGTTTAGTGATTGATTTCTCATTACTCACAATATTAGATTTCTGGGCGGGTTTTAATTGTAATTTGTAGTCTTCGAAGGAAACAAAATGAGGACGACTGAAATTGGTTATTGCATGGTTGAGACGTAAGTCCACCCTGGTTTTATGTGCTCACGGGAAGATGGTTTGTGATCTGATCTCAATCAAAAAAAGCCGCTGCACTTCAAACTTCAAACTTCAAACTTTTGCTCTCTAAATTCTTCGCCCAGAATTGACATACACTGAAAAGTGGGAAGTCTCTTTTTTTTTTTCTCTCAACTTGTACTCCTCTCATCAGCTCGCTGCCTCTCCCGCCCCCTAAACCCGCGTTTATTCCCTCCTATCAATTACTCACATATTTATATATCAGGTTCAATGAAACATGACTATGCCCGCGGCTACGACGTAGACTACTTTTCTCTAGACTAGATGGGACATTAATTGCTTCTTCATATACTTATAATTCAACACGTATAATCTTATCCATATATATATATATATATATATATATTTGTTTGTTTGTTTTTTATGGGTTCGGGTTGTATAATTCAATCCTAATTTCCCTTAATTGTCTAAACCGGCCAGGCTCAATTCAATCCGGTCAGGTCCAATTAAGTTAGTATAGTGAATAGTGATGATTTTTCAATATATACATGAAATCTTGGTTAAATTCCTGGCCTTTCTCTACCCAAATCAGCAAGCCGAAATTAAACTGATTTAGATGGCTGGATTTTATCGTCGAATTAATTTCTGTTAAACCAAACCTGATTTATAATATATCCCGGCCACAAGGACTGCCTTTGGTTGAATATCTATATATCAACCAAAATTGACTTGCAATGCCTCAAAACCTATTGCCAGCTCTGATATTCTTTCATAGGGATAGGGAGATATTTTCATGTGGGCTCTTATCAAGAAAGAGAAGGATAAGCATGAAAAATTAATGCAGAGAACTGCCGAAAAAAACAAAAATGCCTACTTGTTTGATTTTGTAGTGGAAATGTAAAATTTTGTTTTTACAACCCTCTTGTGCCTTTGGATCTTTCTTTATGCCTATTGTGCCGCTGTTGGGGTCCGTCCATAAGAGTATGAAACGACATAACAATCTAACTCTGCCTTATCCCCTAAAGACTAAGACATACTGCAAACTAATGGTGAATTATAATACTTTGTTAGTAACTAGGTAGACTACTTCAGAGTATAGAATAGAATCCATGAGACATACAAAACGCGCATTTGACATCATCATATTGCAACTTAGATACAGTCCAAATGATTTTTTGTTTAATATATTATCTGTGCATGCATACATTATAGTTAGCTAGCATTCTCCATTAACACATCTGTTTCAGAGTCCAAGAAAATTGCCTGTTTTTGCAAAGTATAAAAAGAAAATGATAATATGGGTGCGGCTACTGGCTAGGGATTTTGGTCAAATTTCTAAAATTGGCAAAACTATGGAGTTTGCTAATTATGCATGCATGGCTTACACATGACATTTTGGTCGGAATTTTAAATTGAATTGAGTTGTGAAAGAAATTTAAGCCAACCAACTAGGAAACAAACAAGGTTCATATCAAAGGATGACAAATAATAAAAAAGATAGTTGGATGGTTCAAAATTTCTTAAGTAGCCCAATTGGAGAGATTTACTGTTTTTATGTAACCAGTGTTGCCCAAGAACAAAATTGCTACTTGTCTAAAAGTACAAAAATCTCACAGTCAAAACCTTAAATTAACCACTTCGATCTCCAAATGATTTGATTTGATCGATCCCTTGCACATTGCAACAAATTTCTCTCTATTAATCTAGACATAAATGAAAAAGTATAAGGGTTAAATTCAATTTATACATTATTAATTAATTTTGTTGCCAAGCTAAGAGCAAGGGCAGAAATAAAAGCATTTGCACGCACCAACCCAAACAGCTAGCTACCGGATAATATGTCATATATGGAGCAAAATGACAGAAAGTCTATTAGGAAATATATGAGTAATGCAAGTGGGATAAAGGCATTGGAATTTGGAAGAGTTGATGGTTTAACCAGGAAAACTGAACCCAAAGTCGCGCCTTGTTTTGTCATATGGACAACATGCACCTCACTAATGTAATATAGTATATATAGATATAGCCCTTAGTCCTTAGGTCAAGACAATCCATGCTCATGCACAAAATAAGACTTTGGTGGACGGATTCCTTGCAACTTGCTCTTTGTTTGAGATTTTAATAAAATCTATATATAGACAACGATTGCTTTGGCTCCATTTGGAAGTAGTACAAAGTGCAAAATTGAGTCTTTGGCTGTGTTTGGAAACAATGCAAATGGAGTGTAAATCCTGATTCAGGGTAAATTTGCACTCTGGTTCATTTTTGTCTGTGTTTGACAATATTATATTTATATATTGACAAATTACGGATTAATGCATATTTACATTGATAATAAGATATAAAAGTATATCAATAAAAAAGAAGTAAATTTGCATTCAAGTGGGCTTTTGATAAAAAAAAAAAGACATATGCTTTATTGGAATTTGTGTTTGCATCCATTACAACTAAAACTAATCCAAACTTTGCAATTTATATGGACCATTTTACACTCTACATATTTGCATTGTTTCCAAGCTGGCATATTTACAGTGCAAATCTGAAATGGACAAATTTTGCATTAGGTTCAAATTTGCACCCATTGTTTATAACTATGATTTGCAAACCTATCTAATGCAAAATTTGCATTTTTCCCCTCACTTGTACTTTATTGGCAGTGCAAATTTTATATCCCAAAAGCTGATATAAAATTTGCTCCACCTTCCTCTTACCTTAATTCTATTTCATAAAAAGTAGGGGTGCTCATGGTTTGGCATTTTTTTTAAACAAAACTGGTCCTATCGGTTTTTACATTTCCCGAAGCAGTACTACTGGTTTTGGTTTTTATATTTATAACATATATTGTAAATATATATATATATATATATAATATTTATAAATAGAACAAATATATAATGCATATATATTTGTAGGAATAGAGCCACAAATTTTTCATGAGGGAGGCCAAAACCTAAAATGGATTTGGGGGGGGGGGGGATAAATAAATGTGGATGGCCATAGGAGGGCCAACTATTGGGGTAAAGAGTGGGGGGAGAGGGGAAATTTACAATCACAAGTAGGGATTTCTGAACCATAGGAGGGGCCATGGCTCCCCTGGCTTCGCCCCTATTTGTTTGGTTATTCGGTTATTCGGATTTTTATGAGCACCCCTAATAAAAAATGAGAACCATATCATTTTGTTTCTTATGTCACTCCTCACAAACAGATAGAACAAAGTCAAACCTAAAAATTTAAGCTTAGCCTAACTCATGCATTTACACCCTTCATAAGCATTGCAAACAAACAGTGACAAAAAATCATACCACAGCATCACAAAATACATGACATTTTAAGAATTACAAGAATTTAATTAAGCTTTAAATTAACTCATCAGTTTCTACTCAGTTTATCTTTTGTCCCACCATATGGAAATAATCCTGCTCAAATCGTTGCTAAGCATGCATGTGCTTATATATCTCTCATTGTGATGATGAGTTAATAATACATCACTTCATGTCCATGTCTGATTGTGGTAAGCATTATCACACTTCAATTTGTATCAAGCTCTTCTATATATGTGGTAGTAAATTATAATTATAATTATAATAATGTGTGTATATGTCAAAAGAAATTCATGCTCAAGTCTTGCATAATTCAAATTATTAATTCAAAGCTCAAATTAAACCTTTCATGGTATCAAAGCCCTATCACCAAAACATCTTGGCTTCTGCATCTTCAAATACTACTTCATCTAATGGCAATGGAGTTGATTTAAACACAATTCAACAAGGAGCACTGGCCCTCTACATTGCACCCTTTTGATGGTAACAACTATTTTATATATATATATATATATAGATGGATCCCATCCTATGCCATCTCTTTATGTGTCTACTTCTATAGTTGATACAATAAGAAAAGAAATAACCCAGAACAGCTGGTTGATCTCATCATTGATTGAACTTTTGTAATGAACCAAGCTGTGAGCCATCAGTTTGGGTGTACCCAAAATGCTTTTTATTATCATTCCATTTCAAATTTAAATTTTGTGATGCTTTATTTAAAATAAAGTTACTTTTGAACATTGTTTTGAATTTAAAATAAAAACTTTTCATTTAAAATTGCACTATTAAATTGTGTCTTTTCATTTTTCTCATAGGTTGCCATTGGGTCTATATATAAGCTCTCATTCAAGGAGAGAAAAAAAAAACATTATTATTATTTCTACATTGTTCTCTCCGCGTTTTCTCTACACATAATGGAGTTGGAAGTTTGCTACTATTCAAGTAACTCAGAATTTCTATGTGCATGATTATTGAATACCTTCAAGACTGTTGAATCTAGGCTTGTCATTATCATAAATCATATAATATGTATATTTGTATACATACATACATATATATATATATATATATATATATATATATAATATTTAGAGTTGTAATTGTGTTGGGGTCAGATTAATTATATCCAACCACATCCAAATCCAATCCAATTACTGATGCAGCTTCAAATCTTAAATATAATATATCATACTTGGATTAGATGTAAATTTAATCCAAATCTACTTTTGTTATGTTTAAAATGAAGAAAATTTTAAAAGTTTGAAAGATTTTAATTAAATTTAACTTATACATATAATAAGTTTATATAAATATAAAATATTAAATTTATTATTATAAAATTTATGTAATTATGTATGATATCTTTATATACACAATTACACATAATTATATTACACACATACTCTCAAAGAATGATTCAACCTTTGAACAAGGCAATTTTAGATGATGACGATGATGATTATAATAGTAATAATGTGTACAAATATTTTCTACAAAATTTATTTATTTATTTTCATAATTTTTGTATTTTTACCTTTTTATTATTTTACTATTTTATTTTGATATCATGGGTTCATCCTTTTGAACTAAATGGTTGAATTGCTTACTTGCCACCTAAACAGATGAGTGGTTTTATTTTTTGATTAGTTAAAAGAACATATATTTTATATTATTAAAAGTATTAGATATAGATATAATTAGTCAAATTTATTGGTGAAAAAATACCTTAAATGTAGGATTTAATAATAGAAAAGGAGTTTATAAATTATTCTTGTTTAGATAGAAATTTTTGCACTATACTTTCGATAGTATGAAAGTACAAAACACGTGTTATATTTTTATTTTCGTAATCTTACTTTTAAAACAATTTGGATGAAAAATTTTCAAAAACATACTTTTCAGAGAATGAAAAAACATGACATTTGGATACAACAAATTGATTTCACATGGCACACATGTGTCATTGATGCCACATTGCATCCATATATGTTGTTGCCTTGTGGGCACACATGTTGCTAAATACATTCAAAGTTCTTTCTAAATGGGTTGAATTGGTTAAAAGTATTGTTTTGGGGTAAATTATAAGAAAAAAAAAACAAGTTTTTTTTTATATTTTTAAAAGTATTAGATATAGATCTAATTGATAGAATTTATTAGCAAGAAAAAAATACTTCAAATATAAGACTCAATGAGAGAAAATAAGATCTAATACCTTAAATATATTAAGACTTAATGAAAAAGAATTAAATTTAGTGAAAAGTAGTAGTTCAAATTACATTTTCAACCCTCAATTAGAGAGACACTAAATTCAAAAAATATGTAGGTATTTATATATACACAATTACACATGATTATATTTACATACATACTCTCAAAGAACCATTCAGCCTAAAAGCTTAAGCTATTAGGTGAGGTCCCTGAATAGGTTTTTAAGTAACACACACCCTCATGGAAAAGCCTATGGACTTGAAGCATTGGCGAGCATAGGCCCACCCTTACCTTGTGCTGAAATTTAATTAATTATAATATAAGAAATGAGGACCAAACACTAAACCACTTGGCCAAGCAAGTTCTGATACCATGTTTAAGAACCGTTAAACCTAAAAGCTTAAGCTATTAGTGAGGTTCCTGAATAGGTTTTTATTCTCTAACACAAACGCAAAAAGATTATATAAAAAAAAATTACCATATCCTTGATATTATATATTCATCATATTAAACAAAAATTAGTGAATAATAATTTTGTAATTAATGATAAAAAAGGAAAAAACACAAAAAAAAAGATTTAATGTCTAACGTAAAAAGTTGGACGGCTCAACCAAATGGATCACTAGGACAAGGCTAAGATCATATTTAAGTTTTAGGAGACTTATCTCTGTCATCAAATAATGGGAAAAAAGACATGGGTGTTTGTATCTTGTATCCAAACCAAATTAGTTTTAAATTTCGAGTGAATGCTATAAAAATCAGGGTCACTATAAAAATCATGGGTCCTGGCTAGTATTTATGCAAAGATGACATCTGCGTGACCTTCCTATAATGAAAATTGAAAACGCGGGTCCGTCAGCAAAGAACAATTTCATGAGGCATCCATGACACCTGTGGTCAGTGGTCACTCTTCATCAATACTATACGTACAAGGAGGACCCATAAGGTCCACCACCCATGGGATGGGAGATATATGACCTTATTTTTAGTGGCCCATGGGCCACGGCAGCCAAATCTTCATTGTGCCCAACTTTTTGTTCTGCTACTTGTAGGTTGATTTGTTGCAACTCTTTGTCATGCACCCACTGCAGGCTGCAGCCAAGTTTTTGCTAATTCTCTCTAACTTACAAGTGCGGTTCTTGCTTTGCTAACGCCACCATGACGTCTGCTTACTCCTACCTTGACTATTATATCATTATTTCTGAAGGCCCAAGTTCTCAGAGAATATGGCATTCTCTCTAAGGCCCTGTTTGTTTTTTGAGAAGTTATTTACCCGGATAAATACATTTTTTCATGTTCTTTTATTTTTTAGGTAAATAAGATAATAACTGTTTTATCCATAAAATGTCATTAAAATGTGCAATTTTTGTCCCATCTAAGTATTGGCAAGTTTCCCTCCAGGTGAGAAAGTTATTTATCCACTTGGGATATGGATATCACTTACTCAAGTAAGTAATACCAAGGGAAAATAAATTTTCTGTAAACCCCACATAATTCTGAAAAAAAAAACACGAGTTTCTTGGTCATAAATCATTTTGAGCAATGTAGTGGTGATGTCTCCCTTTGGTCCCAATGCAAGCTTTAGAGACAAGGTACCATAAAAAGAGATGGTATTTGGCAAATAGATTGCACTTGGATTGGACTAACAACCCAACCCAAAATATTGGGTTAGCTTAAGGTAGTGTTAAGGTTAGGATTGGAAAATGCCAACCCAGTATACAATCAGGTTGGATTAGGGTTGATGTCTTGGACAACCTGATTACCTGACCCAACCCAAACCCAATATATTTCACATACAATTTTGCGTTCTTATATATTATATACAAGTATGTTTGCAGTATGTTTACAAATATCGGTCTACCTATCTAGAGTAACTGCTATGAAGTGTGGGAGTGGAGCTTAACTGTTTCTGGACTTTTTCTTGACCAAAATACCCCCATCTCTGAATTTGTCCACTCTCATTAACTCCTATATTTAAGGCACTTTTGTTTTTTTTTGGTAAATTGCTGAAACCTCCCCTAAAGTTTGGTAATTGCAATCACCTTCCCTGGTCTTTTTGACATAGTTGCAAGTTTATTTTGTTAGAATCCTCTAAAAAGAGGCATTGAAATGTCCAAAATACCCATGCAATTACTTTTGACTAGAATGTTTATTTTTCATATTTTCTCTTTATATGAATCGCTAGCTCAAACCCTTCTAATCTCTTTTCTGAAATTGATTTGTTTTCCAAATTTGCCCTTCATATCAATCGCTCAAAGGTAAAGATGCAACTTTAAATTCTCTATTTTTGTGTTGTTTATAAAGTATGCATTGTTTTTTTCTGTAGAAACCAGCCTTAATAGTAATTGCATGGGTATTTTGGACATTCTTATGTCTCTTGTTAAAGGATTCTAGCAAAGAGGGTCTACTTGTAACTGTGTCAAAAAGTCCAAGGAAGATGATTGCAATTATCAAACTTCAGAGGAGGTTTTAGAAATGGTCAGAAGCTTTAGGGAAGGTTTCATCAATTTACCCCCCTTTTTTTTGGTATTTAGGCACTTTTGTTTATTACCAATTTACCATTAAATTCCACTAATTAACTCTATAACCTATACTTTTAGTAGTATAAAAACAAATGCTTTTAATACTAACCTGGAAGTGAGACTTTTTGTCTAGGTGGTGGGTTGGCAGTTCAGTCGCCTCGATCAAATGGACCAATCCATGATGCTATAATTCAATAATAAAAATTTAGAAAAAATAAAAATACAAAAAATTACATATTACCATACAGGTGGTGGGTCAACAGTTCAGCTTTTCAGGTCAAATGGGTGAGCCCATGATATCATAATTAAATAATAAAAATATAAAAATATAAAATATAAAAATACAAAATATTTATTAAAATATTGGGCACATCTCAAATATTATATGTCCATCATGTTAAACAAAAGTAATATTTAGTCTTGTGGATTATAGATCTATGTTTGTTTTTGGTTGGGGTCTTCTTTAGAACTTCAAATTTAATAACTGAACTTATTAATTATTAAAAATGTTAATTAATTAAAAGTTATATTTTTTCTTTAACCACTTTTGCTAGAGAACTGTTATTAATAACTAAACTATTGCAGATCAGCTAGATCTTACTACAAGAGCAAGTGACAATGTTAGTAGGGGAGGTAGCCTTGCGTACTAGTTGCTTTGAGACACTAGTTCAATTCCTTCTTTCACTTAGAGAAGCTGTTGAAGATGTTGAATGTGAAGGTTGGCTTTCTAGTCCCAATTTACGAACACGTTAAGTCATAAATATAACTAAGTAAAATAAGATACCTATAAGTATTTGATATTTCTCTTTTTTTACTTTTAAAACAAGTCTTTTTTGGCTTTTTTTTTCTATTTTGTTTGTGTATAAGGAAAAGACCATTACCCAATGTTGTCCCATCCAAATGGGGTTTTGGGAGGGGTGGACTGGATATAGACCCGACCTTTGTTTTTTTTCTTAATTTTTTTAGTTACACAAAGTGGCAGTTCTCAGATTTGAACCGTGTTCTCATGATTTCCAGCCCAAGATTTTATCATCACTTCAAACAATGGCCCCTTTTATAGGGTTCCAAGTTTCAACTTGGATATGCTTGGGTTGAGCATTTGTTGCAATTTAAATGGCCTGGCCCAAGGACCCATCTTCAGCCCACCTCATCAACCTTTATTAATTTTTTGGGTTTTATTTACCACACCTCCGCCTATAATTCACTACCCCCTTGAATTTTGATTCATTCCCCCACTTGTCACTGTTCCAACTGTTCAAATTGCGGTGGACTGAGAGGCCACAATCTATATCTCTCTGTCCTACCTGAGAGGAGCATTCACCATACCCCGACACTCCAAAGTCCAAACCTTGAGAATTTGATTCCTTTTGAGGTAAAAATAAACATGAATTTCTTTTTGCTTCATATTTAGTGGTCCATCCAAATGATTCAAGGTCGATTTTATTTTTGATCACCAAGGCTATGTTTGGTTTGAAGGAAAGATAGGGAAAGAAAGGGAAAGACAGCTACCTTTCCCTTCCTTTCCCAACATTTTCCCTCAAACCTAACGTAACACAAGTGACTCCAAAATCCAACGCATCCATATGATTTGGCAATGGGACAAACTCTTGCCTTGGGAATGAGTAAGCCTAGTTGGAGATCTTGGTTCTCCGACATCATCTGACTACAAAATACAGGTAACCCCATCCAAACAACCATATCTTTTACAGAAGTGGACAAAGGATTACAACAATAGAAATCCTCGTAATTGTTACTGTTATTTCAACTAATTTTGTTTACCTGAGTGTATGGTGGAACCATAAAATGGAATCCAATATGGCCCATTTGCTCTGACCCAGAAATGGTATGCCCCTTGATAGGTCCCAGTCAAAGCTAGAGAGATAGAGTATTCTGCTTAGGGTGAGAATAAAACCACAAGAGTTTATTAACTTCCAACTGCCCCATCCATGTGGTGGGGTGGTGTTTAAATACAAAAACTTCTAACTTCCTACCACTGAAATAACCTCAAAGTAAGGGATTAGCCTTCTAACTACATGGCCGATCCCTATGCCTTCTCACACTAACAACTTCATAGAAATAACAACTTATTTGGCTAATTCTTATGCTTAAGACCAGCTAACAATCAACAACTAACTTCTTGACCGATTCTTGTGACTTGACCGATTCCTGCTCTACTGGGCCGTTGCATGGGCCATGCATGATGGGCTGGTTTTGCATGGGCCATGCATGAAGGTTTTCAGTTCATATACTTTGGGTTGCGCGTAGGTACCCTGTTCGACCTTCGCAGCCCATCACCCCTCATATTGTCTTTGAAAATATGTCCCATTGCCTTTCTGAAGAGAGGACTAGGACTATTAAGGCCCTTTCCCAAGAAAACAAAAATCCTTCCCTGTAAATAATGAGAAGAAAACGCTTTAACCAGAAGAGATGCAACTTCAAGAGAACAGCAACTGGAAACAAGTTTTCCTACTTTATTCTCTCAATTTTGTAACTAATTACTAATGAGAAGGAAACGCTTCTCTTTTTAAGGTTCAAGTAGGTATCTGGCCTATAGGTGGATGTCAAGTTCTTGGGTTGATCTTAACATATATATATATATATTTATATTTATATATACAAATGAGAGATAACAGATAGTTTGGTTCCTCTTAACCAAAAAAAAAATTATTTGAACATTGACATACTCTAACAACTAAACTGATCATAAATCGGTATGGCACAGCTAGTTAACAATGTGACATGCACAAACATGTTCCCAAAATCAATTACCATTTAAAATTACTACTAGCCTGTTGATTCTTCAAAATATAACAATTAGATTTTTTTTTTTCCGTTGCACTATCCAACTAGTCAGCACCTGTAAGAAAAGCATCTTTTGCAAGTTGAAGGGGCTAGAAGGGCTATGGGCAGACAAAAAAGACGAGTTGAAATGGTAAGAAGTTATTTAAGTCCTAATAAATAATAATTTAACAATAGATAAGGATGTAAACAAAACAGAATGGCAAAACAGGATTCATACAAATGACCCATATAATTGGGGTAAGGCTTAGATGATGATGATGATACACTATCCAACCAGTAAGAACATAGCTGATATAGACTTAATGGTAACAATTTGTGATCAATCACTATTCTCAGGCAATTGAAATTGGGTAAAAAAGAATATTACAAATACAGTGAGTTAAGAGCAGTAGGGTGATTCAAAGATAATAATATTTTTTGGTAAAAAACATGAACATCCTATGCCTCCGGCTACTGAGAATTAACACAATATGGAGCTTGTCTTGTTTTCTTATGGCTCTGTGCATCCCTCACTTGGGCAGAAAGTTCTAATCTTGTACAAGTATTCCAATTAACTTTGAGAGCTACCCATCAATATGCAGAATTAGGGAAACCCATACACTTTGGAAAAGTTAATAAAAGATTACAAATTGACAAGAAACAGATCAAGGTGATTTTATCTATTTAGTATAATAGTTAACCCCTCATATTAGAGTAGTGTCCAAATATTAATTTCTACATGGAATTTACAGCAAAAACAGATCAACCCAAATTCAACACCTCCTAACAGTCTCTATCAACTCCTCTAACAAGACTATATCAGCTAGAACATTAACAAACCTTGGAATCCAGTTGGACAAATTTCATTCTACATGTTCAAGTCAGTTTTTAGGACAATGTTACCATAGATTACAACTCCACACAAATCTACATCAATTACACAGTCAAAACTTTGAAAATACAGAAAGCAGCTCTGTACAATATAACTCACAAGCAATTATAAGTTCAACAAGAGCTCATACTGCAACATTTCCAAATTGCAAGCACATCTGTTTTTACTACAATCATCAAACAGAGGCAGCCCATTGACAAATTGTGGCTAACTAATTGCCACTGTTGAGAAATATATTGTATTTGGTTGTATTTGGGTTTTATTTTAGGGAGCGTTGGAGGTTACAGGGGTATATTTGCAATGTCAATAAATTTTGGGGACTTGTCTTTATGGGAGGAAGAGGGGCCTGTGTGTAATTCTAATATAATTTGGTCTCTTGCTTATTTAAGCCATTGATTGTGTGGGATTAGGGTTGAGTGAGTTAGGACATTTGTTGTGAGTCTGTAGAGAGGTCAATCTAGTATCACTTCTCTCATAGTGGATGTTTTCCCTCTTTCCCGTGGATGTAGGCTACCAAGCTGAACCACATTAAACCTTTGTGCTTTCTCTCTTTATTCTTTCTATTTTCTTCTTGGTTTACTATTCTCTTTCCTGCTGTTTGACATGCTATCAAAGCAGGTCACGACCTGATCTGTTTTCTTTGTTTTCTGAACTGCATATTGGTGTGAACACTCTGTTGTGTTTGTGTTCATTTCTCTTTCTGTTCGTGGAACTCTTTTAGGGTTGTTTTGATCAGCCCTAATCTACTGTACATTGAAGTTGTGCAACTAGTGAAGAAGATTTTCCTTTTCCTTTCTCTCCAGTCATCATATTCTTTGAAGTTTCTTGCCTCTTGTATTGCTCAAACTTGCTACATCAACTGATCTTTGCTGAGCTTGGTTTGCATCTGTTCTAAGAAGATTTCAATCCTTATATGGAGCAAGTGTAGTGTGGGAATCAGTTATGGTGGTGGTGGTAACTATGGAAGTGCCGAGGAAATTATGTTGGTGCCGGCAGTGGTGGATATGGTGGTGACAACTTTGGCAGTGGACGTGGCAGCAGTGGTAGCTACAATAGTGGAGGTTATGGTGGAAGTGGTGCTGATGGCAGCTTGGAAGCTCTAGTGGCTATGGCAATGTCAACAGTAATGGAAATTATGGTGTTGCAGTGGTGTAGGTGGCAAGAGCATGTTTAAACAGCCAACTGCTCATTAAAACCAACTGTTACAGTTAAAGTTGACTGCTACTATTAATAGTTGACTATTGTTGGTAAGTTGTTTTGTGAGTTGGAAAAGAGGCTTTAGTGCCTCAGTTTGCAGTGTTTTGTGAGTTGGAAAAGAGGCTTTGATGCCTCAAGTTGTGGTTGTTTATGAGTTGGATGTGTTTCTAAGGTCCCTCTTCTCGGCAGTTCGAAGAGGGACAATTTTGTAATGTCGTGATTGGTGCTATGATTAATACTCAAATGTGTGGTGATTAGTGATGGTTTATGGTGTGGTGATAACTTTGTTGGTGAGTGTGTGAAGCTCCCTTGGTATTCGAGAAAAGTGTAGTGATGTGGTAGTTTGCGGTGTATTGATGAACTGTTGGTGAGAGTGTGAAGCTCCTTTGGTGTTCGAGAAAAGTGTAATGATACGGTAGTTTGTGGTGTATTGGTGGACTGTTGCTTCAGGTTAGTAATTACTAGATCATGACTTGGCTCTACTTTGCCTTCCCAATATGAGTTCATTCAGCCTTTTAACATATAACTTTGGTTCTAAGAGGCCCTTTCAACATTTCAAGTTTCATGGTTGTTGCTTCAACAGTACACCAATTTTCTTGGAGGTTGCTTCAACATCCTTGCAAACTCAAGTTGGTTTTTCCATCTTGAGTTTAAGGGGGTGTTATTTGGGTTTTCTTTCAGGGAGAGCGTTGGAAGCTATAGGGGTATATTAGTAATAAAGTAATGTCGATAAACTTTGGGGACTCATATGTATTTATGGGAGGAAGAGGGGCCTGTGTGTAATTCCAATATAATTTGGTCTCTTGCTTATTTAAGCCATAGGTTGTGTGGGATTAGGGTTGAGTGAGTGAGAACATTTTTTGTAAGCCTGTAGAGAGACCGGTCTTTGTATCTCTTCTTCTCATAGTGGATGTTTTCTCTCTCTCCTGTGGATGTAGGCTACTGAGCCAAACCATGTTAAATCTTTGTGAATTCTCTCTTTCTTCTTTCTATTTTTCTTCTTGGTTTACTATTCTCTTTCTTGCTGTTTGACAGTCACTTTATATTCAGCATGAGTTGTATTGTTCAACCTTTAAGGTTTTTCTCATTCCAACATTAAAAATTGGGTCTGGTATAGAGGTAGTTGGTAGTAGACTCGGTATGTTTTAGATCTTTCTGGTGTGAAGATTATAACTAGATATCTGGTTTGGTTGTCTAATGGAAAATTGGAAACTAAGCTAGGTGAAGTGATAACCATTTAAAGATCAGTTGGTGAAGAAATCGTATAACATGATGGGTAGTTGGCAAGTACTTCAAATCAAGGTTATTAAGGAAGTCGATGTATAGTTGGATCTGAATTTTGTACAAATGAATTAATGAATATGAGGTCAGGATGGTGAGTTGGTTGTGATTTTGGTACAAAGAGGTTCTGATCAGTAGGTTGTTTGATACTAATAATTTCATATCATTCAAAAAAAGAATGTATTTGTATCGCTACCTCTTCTGTAAAGCCTACACTACAGAAAAAACAAATTGTTGGTGACCTCAAAGCTAGACATTTCTCAAAACCTTACTCCACAGAATGATGCTTATTGGTGACCTCAAAACTAGAGATCCATATGTTATTTATAACCACTAATAAAGAAAATAACAGAATAATGCTTTTTCTGTGTTTGACCTAGAAAAGTTCTTAATTTTATGTATATCAATGGAGAACCCTCCACTGGTTGATTCACCACCATACTAGTAGTCTCTGCTAGTGCTACCACTATAAGGAGTGCAAATCAGTACCCGATTTGAAAAATTTACACTGCATAGGGCCTGGTATTCCAGACCCATTCAACTTCAACAAAATCCCACCATAAGCCCGCCCAAGATGCACCTATACCTACTACTAACAAGTAGAAGAAAATTCAAAAAATCAAAATCCTCACATCTCCCATCATATAAGCTATGAAATAGTGTAAACCAACAAACAATAAAAACCTAATTTTGGATCATCTCCACAAATTCCAACTGCCAGTGAACAGGAGATTCAAAGTTCAGACAAAGCAATTGGTGCAATAGATTGATTCAAGAACATAAACATTACCTTCGATTGGACATGACCATCTGCATAATCCAAATTCAAAATCAATGTCTTGTCATCCTTTGCTGCAAAGCAATGCA
This sequence comes from Nelumbo nucifera, assembly GCF_000365185.1. The sequence goes on from NW_010729074.1 coordinate 3,881,868, forward strand.
CAAATCAAAGCTCAAGTGCAGTAAAACCAAACTTATTGATCCAATCAGAGCCTAGAAAACAAGCATCAAAGCAATGGAATTGCATAATTAAGGTTGACTCAGACCATATAAAATTATAAATCGAACTCAAACAGTAGAACACCAACATCCATATAAATAGTAGAAACCAGAATATATACCAAAAGCAAAAGAATGAAGGACACAGTGATACAGAGAGAGAAAGGAAAGAGATTTGGTGTTTTACATTTAATATTGGGGGCAATGAACATAAAAGGGCAATGAGCTGAGAGTGAATGAAGAGAGAGAGAGAGGGAAGAAGAAACAGGAGAGAGAGAGAAAGGCCTTGGATTACTGTGTTCTTTGATTCTCAGAATACTGACTGCAAGCCCTATTTTTTCTGTTTGAGAACTTGGGTTAGAAAGAGGGTTTTTCATAGACCTCCACGTTTTCACTGTGGAAGAGACATTCCATGCCAAAAAATTGCCAACAAATGTATACATGGGGTCACTAATATGAATTAGAGGCTTGGAAATAGATGCCTTTAAACCCAATTTAAGCCACCCAATAAAGTGCACTTGAAGGTGCTTTTTTTAGCTGCCTTTAGGTGTGATCACTAAAAATCTTTTTTCTTGTAGTAGTGTATGATTTCTAACTTGTGGGGTGTAAACCCAATTTAAGCCACTCCAGCCCGCTCGCTCGCCTACACTTCAAAAAGACTCCCCCTTTCAGCTAACGTTATGCATCCTCCTTGATACAAGACACCTTTCATAAAAAAAAAAAGAAACAAAAACAAAATGATCCTCTTTCCCCTTATTCTTCCTCCTCCTCATCCCTCTCCTCTCAAGGAGGCTTTACATTTTTTGTGCTCAGGAGGCTTACACCTCTTATGTTCTGAACTACAGCTCATGTCATGCCTCCGTGTTTAAAAACATTCGTTTTAATAATGGACATTAGAATGGATGCAATTGCAAATCTGAGAAAAGAAATTGCAATCCAATCCATATTTCTACACAGAAATTCCAGTCAGCAGACCAATTAATTCCAAAGTGAAACCAATCAAAACAGAGAACAAATTAAGTTAATTCAGTACATACTTATTATAAGTAATGGACATTAGAATGGATGCATCTGCAAGTCCAAGAAAAGAAATTGCAGTACAATCCATGTTTCCTCACAAAGAAATTCCAATCCACATGAGGACTACAAGCAAGAAGAACAAAGGTCAATGAAAGGAAGCAAGACATCCTGTTAGAGCTTTAATGATGTGCATCAAATTCTAATGTAAGATAACTCAGTTGGGCATGGTTATCAGTAACACAATGTCCAATGATGTAAGGACTTCTACAGAAACACTTGACAATTCACATGTGTACTCCAAGAGACAGAACTTCAACCCAAACTAACAATTGAGCAGCAAATTAAAGTTTAGAAAAATGGACGGCATTACTCGAAGAACTACCCAATTATTGCAACAAACAGAAGAAGCCCATCAGAAATTTCTCAACAAAACTAAAGTGGAAAATACAGGATAGTAATCATTAAAAAAATGAAAAGAATTTTTGCATAAAACTGGAACTGCTCCATATTCAATTAGTCACTGAAAAGAGAAAAAACAATAAATCAAAGGGATTTAACTTAGGCATCCATTATTCCTTAAAGAATCTGAATTTTCTATTGGAATATCATAATGTAAAAGGAAGAACTCAAAAGGTTCAAATTTCCAACTGAAAGACAATAGAAGAATGAAAAGGAGAATTAAACATATCCAAAACAACCAATAACCATTCATAACCAGTGAATGACAAAACATAGTGAAAAGGTGTATTTCAAATTAGAATACAAAATCATACAATTGTAGGGGAAAATATCTAAAATTTCTCACTGGTCATGGCAAAATAATTCGCATTGCTCAAGAAATCAAATTTCTGTAGGAACACACATTGTGAAGTCATAGCCAAACTCCAAGGTGAAAGAAAGTTGTTGTGCCTCTCAATAATCATAGGTAAGATGTATTCATCCAAGTAACAACTATAGCATTGAAAAAGCACTTGAAGCAAACCAGTCTCTGAGGCAGATCCGAAGAATGGGTTGAATCTAAAAGCCTTGTTTGGATGCATTTGTTCAAAATTCCCCAAATTTAGGGGATACCAGCAATATGTCAGCCATGATGTGCTCCAAGTCCAATACATACTCGATAGCCCATGTACAGAGGAATTTAGTGCAAGTAAACTACACAGTTCTACCAGGGAAGATGAGATGACTCAAAATTAAGGTTCTACTTTTGTAGATATTATATTTTGGAGGCCAACTCTCTAGTACTGTTTGCTGTGTAGATTGTGGGCACTCCTCAATTGTTTTTGAACCCTTCCTAGATCTCTTACTGCCATTCCCAACTAAGGAACCTATCTAATAAGGCACTGTTATTCTCCCATCCTAGGAGAATGAAGCTTCCTATTAAGAAAGGTCATGATGTCAGGTACTGAGGAATTTAGAGCAAGTAAATTACACAGTTCTACCAGGGAAGATGGGATGAACCTGAAATCAAGGTTCTACTTTTGTAGATATGATATTTGGAGGCTAACTCCCTAGTAATGTTTTCTGTGTAGATTGTGGGCATTCCTTAATTGTTTTTGAACCCTTCCTAGTCCATACATCTCTCACTGCCAGTCCCAACTAAGAAACCTCCATCTAATAAAGCACCCCTATTCTCCAGTCCTAGGAGAACTAAGATTCCTATTAAGAAAGGTGGAAGTACTTACCTAAAGGGGCACACTGATATCACCTTTCTATTAGTTCAGAGTGAACCAGACCCATCAGGAAGCAATGAGTCATCTTGCCTGGTATAATCTACTATTCCTTCCTTGGATGAGCTTTCATGGTTGGATTACACTGACCTGCTTAAAGAACCTGGCAACCGGGATTTCATTTCACAAAATTATCGACAATTCAGTCGTTCAAGGTTATGAAAACAAGCAAGTGATCCAAATCAGGAAAGTACAGAATAGCTCTGATTCAAAGAATAAAGATTGTTCACCAAATAGAGAAAATCAAAACTGGAATTTGTTTCTTCTCAGAGTAATAGCTGTGAGGATGAGTCCCCTTTAGAAATTCAAGGCTCTAAAGTTCTATTACTTCCCTATAAGGATAACTCAAACAATGATGAGATGATCGGAAAAGAAAGTGATCCCTCCACATCTGTTGCAGGCCACGAACAAGATACATTTGGTGGATTGGGTATACCTGCTGTCTCTGATACATCTCCACAGAACAACCAGTTCAGGCACAGAACTCATCCTTGAATTACTTATTGTGTATAGTTTGTATAGTTGATTATAGAAAATGGAACCACTAGATGTATCCACCACGTCTGTTATGTTTTAAGCTGATGGTGTCTCCCCCCAAGGCATGATTTTTAAATTGGATTCAAATGTACTCAGAACACATACCAGACTTACTGGTATGAACCAATCCAATTGTTTCAGTGTGCCAAACCTTAGTACTTGTTAAAGTAAATCAATAATCAAAACCACATACTTGGGATCAATGCCAGTTTTCTTTTCTTTTCTAAGAAAAGCAATTGCAGTCTAATCCATATTTTCCCATAGAGAAATTCCAGTCCACATATGAGAACCAGAAGCAAGAAGAATAAAGGTCAATCAAAAGAAGCAAGAAATCCTGTTAGAGATTTAAGGATGTGCATCCAATCTTAATGGAATCTAAATGACAATTCATATCATTTTGAACAAGTAAGGTAAGTCAGTTGGACATGGTTATCAATAATAAAACTGTCATGAAGCTGGACTTCTACCGGAACAGAAGTAAAACAGCAAAACTGACATAAAGTAAGGCAAGTTAGTTGGGCATGGTTATCAATAACACCATGTCAAATGACTTAAAGGACTTCTACAAGAAGCACTTGATACCATCACTGACCATTCACCTGTTTGTCAAATCAAAATTCTAACTTCTTCTATGAGGACAAAAGAAGAACAAAACATTTCACATGGAATGCCAGAGTAGGAGGTGATTGCTGATTTGTGCTGTAGATGCCAACCATTTATCTATGAATTTATACCAGATAACAAATTTCTATACAAACTTGACTAGGAAATTATAACCGAGCACCTAGTAATTTCAGAATAAAGCAACAGGCTACTAAGGCCAGCATCTAGTGGAGTTCTGATAATAATCCAGACACTAATCACTCTAAACCATACCGTCATTTACTAGGTGTTCAGTTATAATGGTATGGTTTAGAAAGATTAGTGTCTGGATTATTTTGATCCATAAATTTATTCATTATAGATTTTTTAAACCTTGCTGGGTTTATTACCCCGATGATACATACAATTCCTGTTCCCATCCATACCTAAGGTTTTTGATTCGTTTCTTTTCCCTTTTTTATTGCATCTCAGTATGTAGAATATGAATAAGATTACAAGTGCAACCGGGTACTTTTCAAACGTGAAGTACCTAAAGTTATATCTTTCATTGCAGCATTAAGCAGATTAAGCACCTTTTTTTTTTGGTATGCACAGATTAAGCACTTGAGGGAGGAAACAATGAGCAAAAACGTTCAACTTTTATTATAAATTAGAAGAATTAATAATTGCTAATTCTCTCTCTACTCTGTGTTAATAATCAAGTTGTAGCTTATAAGAAAAAGGAAAATAAATAGGAACAATAACAAATGAGTAAAAGGAAACAGAATTGAGGTCATCTGACTCCAAGTCCGTCTTCTGTAAGCCTTGACTTGATCCTGTTTATGGTACCCTCCACCGCAAGATCGAAGGCATCCTTCTTCGCCCTCAATCCCAGGGAGCTTCCATGCCTCCTGTACATAATCCTGGGTATCAATTCAATGACTTTCTCCCTCATCCTCCTGACTTCGGCCTTGGGAATCGCCGTTAGCACGTCGATGATGCTCAGCCCCTTGAACACCACCTCTTCTTTTAGTATGAAGACCGAGAATTCCCCATACTGCTCCTCGGGCAAATGCCACCCGAATTGTGCCTTGGCCGACTGTTCCTCGAAGAACACCGGTATGCAACCGGCAAGTATCCCGTCGAAGGTCGATCGCCGAGTTGGCGTATCGCCAGGGGGCTGCAGGCAGAAGCTCGATTGCAGCATTGTCCTCATGTACCGAATTGGGTCGTGCTCGCAAACGCCATTGGAACAATCTATGAATTCACATGGCTTAATGATGATGCTGCTGCTGCTAGTACTGATGCCGGTTTTGTTGCTGCACTCGGTTCGAATGCTGCGTCGAATATTGGGAGTCGAAGACGTGCCACCGCCACCAGCGAAGACCATGAGTATGGTGCGACGAGCGCGTCGTACGCGGGCAATCCAGGAGTCCAGCAATTGGAGATTTGGGGGATGAAATGAAGTCGGGTAGGGGATGGCGTGTTCCTGCCACGGCCAAGCCCGGGATTCGAGTGTAAGCGCGGTGACGTTGTAGAATTCAGGCAATTCTAAGAAGGAAGTCCCCCAAATCGGGGGATCGTTGGTCAAGGGTCGAGAGAAATCCCAGGCAGCACGGGCCATGACCAAGAAATGGTCGTGGCCGGCGTGCCTTTGCCACACGTGAGGCGAATCACTCTGAAGGAATCGAAAGAGATCGAGGCCGTGTTCGGCGCTGGAATTGATATCGGGGACGAAGAGGTAGCGGAGGGCATCGATGCCGGCGTAGTAGGGGAGGAAGATGGCGTCGGCAGTGGAAGGGTCGGAGGTGAGGCAAGGGTATTCAAGGATGCGACGGTGGAAGATGAGCTCGAGCATGAAGGAGTCGGTGCGGTACCAGCTACGGGAACGGTTGTGGGTCTTGTGGCCGAGGCCATGATTGGCCAAGTAGGGACAGAAATCGTCGTAGAGTGGGTAATCGGAGCAGTTGGTGAGGAGATCGAGATTAAAGCGGGAAGGAAGTTTCCTGACGTGGACCCAGCGTCCGGCGCATTCTGGCTCTGGGTTATCTGATCCTGTTGTCTGTCGATGAGAAGCAACGATGAGATCCAAAGAGAGGAGGAGGAGGAAGAGGGTGAAAAAAGGAGAGAGAGTAGATTTGATGCTAGAGAACATGGTGGAAGGGGAGAGAGGGGAGTGAGGGCAGCTGCAGATTCAGATCGTTTGTCTGGTTTTTCTTCTTCATTTCACCATTACAATGCCCACGTTGGTGCGAATGAACATAGATGTGTAAGTAGATTAGAATTTCGATAGGCTTCGTTTTGTCTTGTCTGTATAATTTGTACTTTCTCTAAGACGGTGGACACTCGCGCACTTGACAGTAAAATTGTTCAATTAACAGGAACTCAGATTCTCAAAGTGACAAAGAGAGGGAGATCAGATATGAAATAATAATAAATAAATAAATAAAAAAGAAAATGGGGTTGAGACCGTCCGTAATATCCATCATTCATTTTAGATTTGTGGAAATGCAGATGGGGTTTTCAAGTTTCACCCGAACGTGTCGGTGGGGACTGGGGAGTGAGAGTAATGAGGGGCACTGGTGTTCGCGAATCCACTCATCGCGGCGACTTCACATCTGCGCCCCAAAGAGGGCTTCCCACACACATCCCACCTTCTATTGGGAACATCTTCCGATAACAGTACAGGTGATGCTCCCAATACAAGGTGGGGGATGTGCTGTGGGGCATTGTGGGGCGCACATGTAAACTCCATCGCGGCGGCTTTCTGATGTCAAACAAATGGACACTTAGCTTTCGATTCACATGTTAGTTTTTGTTTTTTATTATCGGTTCAATTAATTTAATTTTTTCTCGAGTTGCGTTCATAATTATACGAAATTCTTCGGAAATTTCATCTGTTTTCGACCTAAAATAGGAACAAAAATATTATTTATGTATGAAATCTAGATAGAAGCATAAATGTTTTTTTACTTTTTACTTTTTAGAGGTGTTGAACATATGAAATTATTTCTGTCGATCAATTTTTTAGCATTTGTAATTTTCTGATTTTGGTAATTTTGAGTTTAATTTGTATTATTTCATAAAAAATAATTTATTAAATTCAAAATAATATTAAAAATACGAATAAATTATAAAAATAAGAATAAAGTTGAAAAATAGGTATAAATTTGTAAATTAAAAATAAATTATTAAAAGTTAAAATAACAATAAAAATAGTAATAAAATCCATGAAGCAATGAAAAATTATTTAATAATTAGCAAATTAATATCTTACAAACTATTAAAATATTTAATAGTTAATAATAATTAAATTAATTAATAATTAATACAAATAAAAATTAAAAAATATAAAAAATAAGAATAAAAGTGGAAAATATATATAATTTGTAAATTAAAATAAATTATTAAAAGTTAAAATAATAATGAAAATAGTAATAATGTCCATGAAGCAATGAAAAAATATTTAATAATTAGCAAATTAATATCTTAAAAACTATTAAAATAAGAATAAAATTGGAAAACTCCGTCAACTTGTTTTGCATCAATTTGTTAAAAATAATTTAGGAGGTGCTCTATTTTACATCAATTGTAGCGGAAGAGATAGGGCATCAGAAATAAAGGCCTTTGATCTTTGAACATGGTTTTTAAAACCGAACCGGTCAGGGGTTCAGTTATCGGTTTGAATGGTCCGGCCATTCAAATGGTTCGAACGGTTAACCATCTGGTTCAGCAGTTTGCTGACCAAAATCAACAATTTTGGGGAAAAAGCGGTTCAATGGTTTTCCGGTCCAACCAGCCGATCCAGTCCGGTTTTGAAAACCATGTCTTTGAATATTTGCAATCTCCACAAATCCAACATGGAAGAACCAAAGGGAGAATGTTCTGGGAAGCCAGGTCAAAGCGGAAATTTCCAGGTACAGAAAACTCCATCAACGGCTATAAGCAATGGCCGCAAGATGCTTCTAGGCATGGTTTTCAAAACTAGACCGGACCGGACGGTTGGACTAGAAAAATCGGGAATCAGTCAGGTGACCGGTTCCGTTTTCCCCAAAATTAGATTTTCTCCAAAAACTGTTGATTTTGGTCAGCAAACCGCTAACCCAGGCGGTTAACCGTTTGAATAGTTTTGACTATTTTTTATTTTTTTGTTAGACGGGCCGACCGTTCGACCCAGTAACTGGACCCTGACCGGTTCAGTCTCCGATCGATTTTAAAAACCATGCTTCTAGGTACAGAAAACTTCATTGGTGGCATATCCTCCATTTATCCTCGCAAAAGGTTATTCCATTGGTGGCGTATCCTAAGAGTTCATCGGTCGGAATGATAAATGAAACCACAGAATAAATGGAGAAAAAAGGGAAAGCTTCGGCGACAACAATATCGTCTTTCTTGTTCGAGAGATGAAACAAATGATATTAGGTTTGGGTTTAAATAGGGGCAAATCATGTCATTTCAAAATTATTAGGGGATATTTTTGACTTTGGGCTACCTCTGAAATGTGTCTGAGCGTGTTAAGTGACAGGCCGTGGGCTTATGGTTTCAGATCTGAAAACACATTTTAAACCACTCCTTCAAACGTAAAACTAAGTGAATCTGATGTCTAAAAAGCAAATTTTTCAAACACTAGACCTCGGAAAAAACGTTATCAAACACCACCTAAATTGCAAGGGCGAGATTTTTGTTTTTTTGACAGTTTTAATGTTTGCTGAAAATATTTACTTGTTTTGTCATAATAATAATAATAATAATAATATTTGTAGGCTAAAATTTGAATTACGGGGTAATGGTATCCTTTAACCTAAAGACCTTAGTTCAAATCTTACTTGAGTAATCGAACCAAATGGTTAGATCCATATCAACCTTACAAACTTAGATTCCGTTACCAACATGATTATGAGATCATGAGGGATAGTGGACCTTGATTTAAAAGTGCAATCAAATTGAGGGTTCCAATTGGAATCTTTTTGATTAATTATTTGAAATCAAGCTTAATTAATAAAAAGTTAAGCTCAAAAGCTCGTGAACTTGGCTATATATATATATATATATTATAAAAAATATTTCATGTAAAATACATTTTTATATATAATGTAAGAATATATTATATATTATAAAAATATATTACTTATTTTTTAATCTTTTAAGTTAAATTCGAGTTCATCAAATATTTAATTAAATCAATCTCGAACCAAAAAATAAAGTTTGAACCGAACATGAACTCGAGATCGAACCTAGTAGTATTTTGGTTAAATCAAGCCAAGACATGCCAAAGTCAGCTCAAATCAGATAGATTGCACCCTTACTTGGCTCGTCTATGACCAATGGTTGATGTTATCGGAATGGTAGGAAGGGGGAGATTAGAAAAGCTCTAAAGGTTCGGAAGCAAGTCCATAACCTACCTTTTAAGCTTGCTATGATAGACAAAGGTTAGCAGATAGGCTTGTCTTTCTTAGAATATTGTAAGGTTCTTGAAGCGTTAGGAAATTATTTACGTTTACAAGTGGTCATAGATATTGAAACCTCATTGAAGGTGGGTTGTTTAATTTGTTAGCTCGACGGTTTGGCGGGCTTGTTACTGATTATCTGAAAATCTTCCTGGTCCTTGGTCCTTGTTTCAAGGTTAGGTGGATAAGTAGCTAGTGGATCTGGCCAACGCTCTTGTAGTAGAGGAAGTGTTTGCATCAAGAAGGGAGGAGAAACTAGCTCGAGCCACAGGCACTTAGTACCCCAGGATCACCAAATGGGAAGCTCTCGAGGAGGCTCGTCCTGTACTTAAATCTTTTCTTATCCTTTGAGAAGTTGAAACTGGTTAATAATGAGTCTTTGTCTATCTTTGCTTGGAATAGTGGAGGGGTAAATAGAAAGAATTTTTGTCAAAATATGGTAAACCTGATCAAGAAAATATTCCCCAATTTTCATTTTTCTTATTTGAAACAAAACTGCTTGATACTAAGATGGCTACTTTTCAAAGAAAATCGAAATACCATAATGAGGTCTTTTAAAAGGCCTATTTGGTGACTTAGCTCTCCTTTGGAAATATAATACTGTGGTGGACATTCTAATTGCCTAAAAGGGATTTATGTTAGCCATTGGTAGATCTTTTCTCCTTAAGGGGGCGTTCGTTTTTTGGATTTTGAGAGGGAGAAAAGTTGGTCAATAAGATTTTGGTTTCCATTGACCAAGAAACAATATATGTTCTTTTTTTTTCAGATTTATGTGAGGATCAAGAAATCTTATTTTCTTGGGTATTTTTCCACGTAGTGGAAAAGTTGTCAATACTTGGATGGGACAAAATTATCCCTTTTAATAGTTGATTTTTATGGTTAAAACGGCCATTGTCTTATTTACCTGAGAAATAAAAGAACATGGATAAAAATGCATTTAACCAGGTAAGTGTTTCCTAGAAAAATAACTTACCGAAAAGAGAATGGGGCCTAAGAGGGAATGGTTGCTTGTTTGTGTTTATGGCAAGCCTAATAAAAAATTAAAAGCTACCTTTTGGGCAAATTTATTTCGTATAATTCTAGACCTATATCTCCTTGGTATGTTAGAGTATTTTTTATAGTAGACTTTAATTACGATTTGTCTATTGGTGTGGACAATTTGTGTTTGAAGGTATTCATAATTCTATATTATCCTGAACTTTTAAACATTTTGTGTTTGATCTTCAACTATTTGAATTAAACTTGGGAAGGGGGTACCAACTTATATGGCAGTGTATATCCTCTATTACTTTTTCAATACTAATCAATGGGGCTCCTAAAGGCCACTTTGAATCTTCTAGAGGTATTAGGTAAGGGGACCCAATTTCCCCTTAATTGTTTTTGTTGGCTACAAAAGGATTTTCTGAATTGATAGCTAAGGCGAATGAACATGGAAACGTAACAGAAATTATTTGGTATGCAAGTTAACTTCCAAAAATCTTGTATTTATTTCAATAGGATCCTTTCAAAAGGCGATCACTTGATTTTATATTACAAAATCAAATGACTCATTTAAGGGTACCTCTCCTATGGAAGAAAAGGAATTACAAAATCTGAAAGCAAAATTGAATAAGTGGAAGGCCTCATCCCTATTTATGCTCGGAAGAAAATGATGATCCAATCATCCAATCATCCAATCAATACTCCAAGTCACTCCAACTTATTGCATGAGTGTTATTAATTTCCCTAAGAAAACATTGGAGGAAATGGAGAGAATTAGGGATGTCAGTGGGTCGGGTCTATGTACCCAAACTGATTATTAATGGGACAAAATCATAGACTCAGAACTGTCCCGGTTAATAGTCGGGTTTAAATACAATAGACTCAATTGCATTAAAAACTATACTTTTTAAAATAATAACAAAAATTAAGTTTTTGTAATATGAACTTAATCAAATTAATAGCAAAACAATAAATTGTTTATATGTTAATAAATTAAACATTTTTAACTAATATTATCTATCAAATTTATCATTTTAAACATAAAAATGATAACAATTATATATTATCTATGATGCAGGAAAGATATAGTATTCGAAGAGCTTTGACCAATCAAAACCCACCCATGAATTTTAATAAATAACCCCTGATTGGCTACCACGTTTATGATACCAGTTGATTGGTAAAAAAAAAAATTCAGATATCATATTTTTCTCATAGCATAGTCAATCCCTTAATAAAATAATTGATTTTGGGTATAAATTGGTTCAGGACAGGCAAGACGTGAAACCAACCCATAGGACAAAATCATAAAACCAGAACCATTATAATCGATTTGGTTTATTCGGGTTTGTCGGGTTTTTGGTGAAATGAAGAGACGGGGAAAAAGGGTTAAAATGGGCCAGTTGGGGGAAAGTTTATTAATCCAAAGAAGTTGGAGGACCCGTAATGTGTGAGATGTACGGTGATAGATGACGTTGGCAGGGTGTTGGAACACATTTTGTTGGCGGGTGATCCGGCTTCTTAACCAAGGGATGTTTCTTGAGTCACCCAAGCGATCTTAATCACCAATTTGATATGGCACATTGAAATTAGAAAAAACTGACAGCTTTTGTGAGATGCAATCATGGTTTTTAAAACCAGATTAGACTTGACAGTCGGATCGAAAAAACCGGGAACCAGTCAGGTGCCGGTTCCATTTTACCCCAAAACCATTATTTCCCCAAAAATCGTTGATTTGGTCAATTTTTTTTTTTAGTTTTTTTTATTTTTTTGGTCAGAATGGGCCATCTGTTTGGTTCGAACAGTCGGACCGTTAGACCCAACAACCAGACCCCTGACCTGTTCGTTGTCCGATTCGGTTTTAACAACCTTGGATGCAATTGTTATAGTGAAAATACTCTAGAAATAAAGCCAAAGCACTTTAAATGCCCAGTTGGCATCGGCATGCATCTACACCAAATGAATCTTTTATGTGGGGCGTTCCTGATTCTGTATGAAAAGGAATGGCTTTGTGAAACACAATGGTCACAAACGTTTTGGATTTTGATGAAACCTCAGGTGGCAACATAGGGCGAAGAAATGGTTGTCCCTGAAACTTATGTTCAACTTCTTTCGAGGCCAAGTTCAATGCTTCTATATCAATAGAACAACAGATTCCCATCGTACACAACACACAAGCTTTTAGCGATGTTCAAGCATTGTTCTTATAAACAGTAACACAATTCAACAAGAGAACCAACAATAGAAAGACAATGTGGACCATGTGAAGAAGTTAGTTTCCAGGAATCCCAAGTATAAGATCAAATCCATATTGATGAAGCTTTCCCCTAGCAGGAGAAACCAGGTGCATGCATGTAAGACCCACTTAGGACTGGCTAGCATACTGGGCAATCTTTCCTTCAAGGCCACTCTTATCTGCTCCTATTACCTTGTCAATCTCCTTTCCATTTCTTATGAAGAAAAAGGTTGGAACACTGCTAATATTCCATCGTGCAGCAACATCTCTCAACTCATCAATGTCAGCTTTCAGGAAAACAACTTGTGAATATTTTCCTGCTAGGCTTTCATAAACAGGAGACATGAAGCGGCAGGGACCACACCATGATGCAGTGAAATACAGGATCACTAAACGAGATAAGCTTGATGCAGCATTGAACTTTGTTTCTAATTCACTAGCAGAGTGAATGCTAAGAACATGTCCTGTCAATTACAAAACCATAAAAGGAATTAAGATTTAAAAAAGAAATCATGTGATTTATCCATATCTTCTTTATGTATTATGAAAACAAACATTGGTTTTCACAATATAATTGTAAGCAATATAGGCCTAAGCATCAACAGCAATAAAATCAGCCATACAGGCACAGAAGGCATTGTAAGTCTTGTCATTCTTTTCCAGGATAAATAACCAATATAGCATAATAAGTCAAAAACTTGGTGATGTAGGACAGGGAGAGATATCCTACTAGTGTGTAGGTAGGTAGTGGAATGGATATTGCAGAAAACAAAATAGAAGATGATAATAGAAGAATAGATAATCAGGTAAAAGAGAAATAACCCTTAGAAGAAGGAGAGAAGAAAGAGAGAGAGGAAGAAGAAGAAGGAGGAAGAGGTGCACCTCACAATTTCAGACTTCAATTTCTCAAACTGTTAGTAGTCCTTAAGGTTAAAACTGCCTGAACTGCAGTGTTCCATCAATCCCAGTGTTTTGGGTGCATTTCTCTGGAACACAACACTTAGTATCAGAGGTTGCCCCATTTCCCTGGTTCAAATCATGGAATGGCTACCCTGGAGGACTAGCTAGAACAAAGTCAGAACTGCCAAAGGAAAGGGCTATCTGCTGCCAGAGTGAGAGCTAACCCAAAGTTGGTGTCATTGAGATATGGGCTAGCACATTGGTTCTGAATCTTCTGATCAATGTTGCATTGATTCTCTCCTAAACGGATGGTGTTTCTGTCAGACAAACACCAGAGTCGAACACTCCACAAATTCTGAAGGACACTTCTACATAATATTTCCTTTTTATCTCCTATCTTGAGTCTTTCAACATAATGAACAACCAATATACAAAATGAATGTCATTTTTCATATAAAAAGACTAGTTGGTAACAAAGGCAACATTTTTTACTCCCTTTTGCAGGTATATAATGTTAGAATTCAAAAAGATATGAATTATTCTAATAGCATATATTTTTCTATATATGTTTCCATGAGTCCACGTTTTCTCATCTTAACAAGTCAGACTCCTGCACATGCGTTGAGTTCTGACTCCAGTATCCATGTCCATGCATCATTGGCTCTCATTTTAAAATTTATGAAAGAACTCATCCAACTCTCAATCCAGTGTTTTAAAAGGTCTGTGAGGCTTATACTATGAGGCTTGCCTTGAGGCAAGATTCAAGAGAAACAACACCATGAGACTTAACCTTTGACAATCATGCTTACAAGTATAACCACATACTTCAACCTTAAGGCGCCTTATGTCAATAACATATCAACCATGTTGAGTGCCTATCACAAGCCCAAGTTAAAGATCAATTCTAAGCTCTGTGTGTGTGTATGTGCATGTAATTATTTAAATTATTAGTTATTTAATACCTATTTGCAAGAATGCAATTAAATTAAATCTTTGTTAAACTCCTAGTACTTTATAGTCCTTTATATGATGATGATGATTAATTAAGTTAATCATAGTCCTTTATAGTCCTTGACATAGTTCACCCAAAACCCGATTTTTCACTGAGATTAGCATACCCCAATATGATTTACAAAGGAAATTTCAACATTGCTTAACTAAGTTAATTTTTAACTCATTTTAATGGGACTCAACCTGGTTAATAATTGAAGTAAACTAAAACAGCAATAAACCTGTGTTTAATCAAGAAAAATAGAGGAAAGATAAGAGAAACTGGTTCAGAAGGGTAACTGCTAAACAACTCTGCAAAGCGGAATTTTGTACAAGGGTAATTACCAATGAGAAAATCTCTATTCCCAAGTGTTGGGAGCAGCCAACCATTATTATGTTTATGTATTTGTCTTTCTTTTATTTTATTTCTTGATGCTTACTTGGGGACAAGCCTGTTGGATAACAGGAAAATTTTATTAAAATATAGGAAAAGAATAGGGATTAATGTACGAGGAATGTGCCAAAGCACCCCATAACATCTTTTGATGTTATGACTCAAGTACAGGTAATAATAGTCAATTTAGTCTTATTTACTAAAGGAGGTTATTATTGTAATTTATGCTGAGTTAGACAAGTTCATATAAATTAAGGGCTGGCCAACTGGGATAATATTCTATTCTCCTTCAATCAGCAGTCTCTTCTCTCAGAAGTAAGGCTGCTTTTGATTTTCTTCTACATTTCTACTTCAGATTTCTGCCTTGAAGTTTCCAGGTAAGCTTATACGATACCAAAGCAGGGTTCGAAGTAGATTCCTTTCCTCATTTTCTCCTCTTTTCATGATTCTTCCATCTTCTCCTACTGCAATGTATTTCTCCTCTCCTTGGCTGTTGAGAACTAGTGTTTTCATCCCTGTTGTAGTGATCAGCGATGTAGGGATGCAACTTGGGCAGGCCCAGCCCGTGTCAGTCATTGGGCCCAAAAATTTGGGCTTTTTAATTTTTGGATTGAACTTGGGCCTAGCCCTTGGGTAGCCTGAACCCAGCCCAACCTTATCCCAACCCGAGCTCAGACCAATTATATACATGTATATATGCATATATAGACACATATTTGCATGCAACCATGCATATATGCATAATTTTTTTATAAACCAAGCATATATATGCATACATATACACGTACATGTATATCGATTTTTAGTGTGGGCTGATTAACCAACCTGAGCCCAGACTGGGCCCGAACCCAACCTGAGTGCATGCATCAAATTTGAGTTCGGGCTGTGCTCAAGTTAGATAGTTTCGACTTGACCTCAGGCTCGTGGTGGGCTTGGGCTTTAGGTGCAATTCTTAGGGTTGGGCCTGGGTTGAGCTAAAACCTGGCCCAGCCCACCCGAATTGCACCCATATGGTGATGGTTGTAACCATCACTATTGACTATTATCTTTGTGATGTTGCTGTAATAAAGAAAAGAAATGGGATAAACAAAGACCCAGTCCTAAGACCATGGACCTGCAGCCTACATGCTACTATGCTAGATAACCCATGCATTGGGCCCAGTCCAGTGGTGATGGCAGCTCAAGTGGGTATGCCCATACAGATTCTCTCAATCAGAGATTTGAGGTTCTTGCTGATACTCTCAGTCTAGACTCCTGCAGTGTATGCATATTATAAGTTTGGAATATTTTATTAAAACAGGTATTATATTAAAATCAATTATCATGACAGTTCAAAGTCATGACATACACTATCCATCCTGAATAGAATCCATTACTTATCTTATAGTGTTCTTAAGGAGAAAGAAAAACAAAATATAGGACAACTAGCAGTATCCTACGACCCCTTAAAGGGCTATGATCTAAAAACTAAGAGAGAAATTCACTATGCTAGAAATTCCCTACTTTCTTGTAGGGATGTCAGTGGGTCAGGTTAATAGAACAAAAGCTTCAGGAAGTTTTTTTGGAACTCATCATCATGTGCAGTAACCAGCATAATACCACAGATGTAGGCATATAGCAGGTCTAGAAGTATACTTTTCTCTTTAGGTTTAGGAGAAGCACATGGAGTTTCATCTCCAACAGTATGTTGCAATGTAGATGCCATAATCAATGAAGTAACAGAAAAGTAAATGATTTCACTGAAAATCCAAGATCTCCATGGTATATCAACTATTTAAAATTTTCTATTATTTCATACTTGTAGAAGCCTAGTTGTCCCATCCAAGACTGAATCTTTTATTGAAAATTTCTGTCAAATAGCATGATCCAAGTTGCCAAATTGATTCCTCTAACAGGAGTCACATTGCTACCTTTGTCCACTGCAATTATTGCTCCCAAATCTAAATCTGTTGAGCACCAGAATGAGCTGTACATTAGGGCTGATTGAACTCTCATGTTTGGGACATCTATATATCATATATATAGAGTGGTGGACTGAGGAAGTAGGGCTGGAACAAACTATCACAAGACAGAAAGAGAGAGGAAGAGAGAGAGTGTATGTGTGTGTGTGTGTGTGAGAGAGAGAGAGAGAGGAGAAAGGGTAGAGAAAGAGAAAAGGGAAAAAAATCCCAAGGAATCACTCCAACGGGGTCCTAGAATCACTCTAGGGTTTGTAGGAATCACTCCATACAGAAAACTTGCAAGAGAGCTCTAAGAAATCTTCATCCATTCATTCATTCATTAGCTTCAAAAGGAAAAGAACACATCAATTTATAGAGTGACTCGGAATACTGTTCACCATAATTACAAAAATGCCTCTCCCTGTCTTGTGCATCAAGAAACACAATAGCATTCTATCTAATAACGCAAATAAACTGAAAATTGAGAAAACCCCACTAAACTAGATGAACAAGATGTTATAGCCCAGGCCCCACACAGGACTAGTTAAATGACAAAAATACCCATATTGTCCAAATATACAAAAATACAAAAAATTTAAGAAAATTCCATATTTGATTCTTTAGTCCCTGCATTATGGACATCCTAGGAGGGTACGAGATCTTTAGCGTTTCCTTTCCCAAGAAGATCCTTATCTCTCTACTTTTTGATTGGAATCTTCAATTCACTTTGTAATCCGTTGTCAAGATTAGAAATATTTCCTAAAATTGCAAAGAGGTCCAACACACATTTGCAATCAAGCCCTTAACTCTTGGAAATTATCATATTGGCCCCTTTATGCAAAGTAAAATTACAATTTCATCCCTTTGCACTACAATGTTCAAATTTGATTGGGACACCACATTTACAATCACTATACGAACCCATCACCATCAAATGGGATTTAACTAATAGTCATACTGCAACTGGGAAACCACCAGAAACTTAAGTTTTTTTTATAAGCTTTTGGAAGTACCTTCGTGCTTTGGGAAACAAAAAACTACTTCTGAGTTTGGTAGTGTGTATTTTCTGAAGCAAAAACACTTCTGCAATAAAAAGAACAATGCAAGAATAGGATGCTTTGTGCTTTGACTGTGCAACTTGGATCATTTTTGCTTTTTCACAAAATGGGGAAGGTGTGAACATGTGAGGCTTTCCCTTGTGCCATATTTATATATACTCTTAAGACATGGCACTTCTATGCCATGTGACACTTTTATGCCACATATTTAGAATTGTCACATGGCAATTTTATGCCACATGGAATTTGATTTGAACTGGAAATAATTTTACAGTTGCCACATGGCACTTTTATGCCATGTGGTATTAATTTGTGCAACATATTATAACCATGGTCATTTCTAACAACTATTTTATGAACCACACCACGTGATGTGGCTGATTTGATGCCACATGGCAGCTTACAAGGGATAGGCTCTTTGAAGACATGGAATTATGGATTTGCCACATGGAACAAATTATAGGTTGACATGTGGAATTTTTCATATTGATTGTGGTAAAGCAATATGTCGCAACCAAATGCTCATTTATGCCTTTTTCTTTCAAAGCATGTTTTGAAAACAATATTTACCAAACTGCAAAAGTACATAATAAAAGCATAAAGCATACTTCATGCTTTTGGGCAAAAGTCCTAGTCCAACTAGGATTCCTGGCCAAATCATAATTCAACCCAACTTCTTGGCAGTGACACTCTCCTCTCTTGTTGAGATTCCCAAAACCATAAAATCACTCATGACCACCCAACATATGAGTGAGAGTGACTTACGCAACATAAAATCCTTCAATGAATCAATTGAACTGGTTCATATTAGTCTGTATCCCAACACACACCAACATGGTAATCTAGGATCTCACCCCAACGGCTGAGATTACACCACATCATCTTATGGAAATCATTCATGTACTAACCATGTGACTTGTGAGTCACCTCCTATGCTCACCTTTAGGATATTTCAAGCCTATAAGGAACTATGTCATTCATATCTCCCATGATAAGTCCTGCTTATTATTTGAATGTCCTACAATATTGCCCGACGACCTTCCAATCATAAGTAAATATAATTGTAACTAGAGTGCCTCATAAAGAAAAGTCTCACTTTAATAACAATGAGGATAAAATACAATGTATATCTAGCCTTGAATGAGCACCCAGAGATCTCATTTTCAACATGAGATTGTGGCAAAGATTGTACAAGGCAAGGGGGGTTGAGGAGTTGGACCATTTTCTCTACATGAGAGACAAAAGGGAGAGAAGATGGGAAAACCCCAAAGAAGTATTTAAAGAAGATGTCATCAATGGAAGAGAAGATGGTTTCATACTTGTGGTGATAGTTCTCAAACCAATCCTCTAGCATATTCTTGTTTGATTTTTAGGTGAGAAGGGTTGGTCCACATGGAGTTTATTGTCGAAGATTGGAGCAATGATTTAAGGCCTCGTGTGCACAAGCGAGGCACATTTTAGGGTATGTGCCTCGCCTAGGTCCTAGGTGCAGCCCTTTCAAAAGGCACACGCCTGGTACGCCTGGTGCGCCTGATGCGCCTTACGCCTTAGCCCAGGGGCACTAGGCCAAGGGCTCCGCCCTCGAACCCTCATGCCACGTCCCTCGAGGCAAGCCCAAACAAGTCCATGTTAGGGTCTTAAATTCTTAATTCTCACACAAAAAATAATGATTTTATAATTTTAATTGCTTTTTAAGAAGATATTTGAGGAAAAAAGAGATTATGGGTTTTATATGCTTGAAAATGTTTTACATGTTTGATTTTATTTTTTAAATTCCAATTTGAATATGCTTTATATGTTATGTTTATGTATTTTAATTTTATATAATAGGTTTTTTAAATTTTTTTAAAACATTTATTTTAAAATTTAAGTTTATATTTTTTGTTAATATTATGTTTAATATTATTTTAATTTTTTCTTTTTTTGAATTTTTGGCATTTTTTGACTTTTTTTAGCATTTTTTTGTTTTTGCACCTTTCTTCAAAAAGGCACATGCCTCACCTTGTGCCTTGCACCTCAGGTGCAAATTGACCCTTGAGCCTTTTTTGCGCCTTGCGCTTTTAAAACACTAGATTGGAGAAAAACCAAAGCATCCATAAGGGTTCCAGCTCTTGACAACCATGGCTTGAACAAGAAGAAAGTTAACACAAACGCCAACTTTTCTCAAAAAAAAACAAAGAAAGAAAGAAAAATAGAAGGATAACAATCTTCGATTGTAGTGTCTAAAATTTCGTCTCAATTCTTCCATTGTAAAAAAGTAAAGGAAATGAGAAAATGGCATTAATCTCATAAACTATAAATATATAATATTACTTATATTATATGTAATAAACTAATAATATATACATCAGAGTTGGATTTTTATCGAATCAGATTAGGGTGTGATGAGGGCGGATTTGGCCTCCAATGACATTGTGATACATGGGACCTCAGAACAACTAGATGACACCCAGAACCACTTTGGCAACAACTTGCCTTAGCCAAGTTGATGGTGTCCCACCTGGCGGCCCGGCACAGGCACGACCTGGCCCTGGCGCGAGCTAGCAGCCTGGCACAGGCACGATCTGGCAGCCTGGCACTGGCGCGACCTGGCGGCCTGGCC
>NW_010729074.1:3907118-3931903 GCF_000365185.1 Nelumbo nucifera
GGCGCGACCTGGCAGCCTGGCACAAGCGCGACCTGGCGGCCTGGCACAAGCGCCGACCTGGCAACCTGCGAGACGTGCTCACCGACAAATTCGGCATGCATATCCTAACACTCCCACGATCCTTGGAAGTGGGCCCACGTGCCGGACGATCCAGAGGGTGGTCAACGTGCATGGCGTTTACCTCCAGGAGTCTCGAACCACATAGACGACCTCGCAGAAATCCCGGATATGGTGCGTGAAGCCCACGCCAAACAATGCCTATATAAAGGCTCCAACCCCAATGCCATGGGGGGGCAAGTAAGCAAGTAAGCAAATTCTAGCTCTCATACTTTGTGATTTTTAGCTCACAGTCTACTATGAGAGTACTGACTTAAGCATCGGAGCGACCTCGCCGGGCAAGTAACCCCAGGTCCTCTGACATTTGGTTCCTTGCAGGTCTCTAAAGAGCAACGAAGCTCATCAATCCAGCTCGTCGCCAGGCAGCTCGGCTCCTGGTCAGCTCAGCACCTCCCAGGCAGCTCGACACCCAATTAACTCGGCACCTAATCTGCCCCTAGCTCAGACCAAATGACAAGGTACTTAGCACAAAAAAATTCACACTCCACCAAAAATTGATTCATCAGGGTGCATTTGAATTTGATTCGATTATTAATCGGATGTTATTTTCCTCATCCAAATCTGATTTGTTTATACTAATGTTATATCTGAGTCCGAGTTAATCAAATTGGATTTTGAGATGGCCTATAGATTTTTGGAGCCCATTGACAGCCTAGTTTTGACCCCTAAAAAGGTCATAAAAAATGGCAGACTTGCAATTTTAACTTTCCTAAAACTAATAACTATCTTAACAGATGTTATCACTTATTAATCTCCTGCCCCTTTTCTTTGGCACTTTGGGAATGGTTTTGCTCCTTATTTGGGTGTAGGTGGAATCCTCCACCAAATGTTCAAAGCTTGTTCACTTCTATTTTTGTCAGTTGGCCAAAGAAGAGAGGAAGAACTCTATGGCAGTGTACTTGTGTGGCTGTTTGTTGGACAATTTGGGAAGAAAGGAATCAAAGAACATTTTCTAAGAAAGAGAGTAGGGATGCCTTAATTGAAGTCATCACTATCAAGGATCAAAATTTCAATACGATACACCCCATATTGGGCATATCGTATCGTATCGTATCTTTTGGGTTCTGAAACACAGGTGTTTCAGGACCCCTCCTTTTTAATAAAGAATATATATATAAACCTATCCAAAAACCAAATTCTGAAAAAAAAAAACTATTTAAGGCATAGTTTTTAGTACCAATACGCCTCTGTCGATACACAGGGGCGTATCAATACTTTGAACCATGATCACTATTAGAGTGATCCATTGGGTGAAATCCCTAAAGCTTTTTGAGAACATTCCTGTTGGTGACTTTTAGAGAAATTGGAAGGAAATACCTGATCCTGCTCCTTTCAAGGATACTGTTAGGCCATCTTGGTCCCCTCCTTCTAGTGGTTTTATCAAGTTGAATTTTGGTGGTAGTAGTGAAGGAAATCCAGTCCTTCAGGCATTGGCGGTGTTTTCAGAAACGATGAAGGGAAAGTTATTGGTCCAATTAGGGTGGGTGACTAGTTAAGGGCTGAAATATTGACTCTCATGGAGGGAACAAAATGCTAAGGAGCTGAATATCAGTAAGCTGTCAAACAGAGGGGATTCAAAGCTAGTTATAAGTTGGCTTCAAAAGGAAGAGGAGATTGGGTGGTGCCATGGTGGGACTATTTTTATGAAAAAAGAAGAATTAATGGAAGTGACTTTTCAATGGGTGAAAAGAGATAAAGAGATGCTAATTGATTTCCTAATACTTTGGCCAAACAAGGGGTGGGAAGAAACCAGCTGTTTTGGGCATTGTTGTAATCAGTGTCCTGTTTGGGAGAGATAAGAGAGTTTAGCTCTCCCTTTCTACGTTTTACCTCTTTCTTTTTATTGAGTTTAATGAATCTGGTTCAGTTATTGATAAAAAAATAAAAAATAAACTATCTTAACAGAACTCTTAAAACAAGTAAAATTGAATGCTTCTTGATAAAGGCTACAAAGCTTTATCCCAATCATATGAGGTCAGCATGTCCAAACGGTAAATGTGATTACTAAATCTATAATATATTAAGTTTAAACCAACTGAAGCAATAGAGAAGAGAGAAAACAGAAATGCAAAGAAGAATTTATTGGGTAGTCAAAAATTGCCAACTGCCCCGTTATCTCATACGTAAATGTGATACAATTATGTACAATTGCTGAAATACCGCTAGAGTGGGGCTGAAGAGAAAATAAAGAAATATAAAATATTTAAAAGAAGGTACATGTTATGCTAATATATAACATGATCTATCCTAATATGATACAGAGTCAACTTTCAGCTGTGCTTTCTTCACATAATAACAATAAATAAATGTTTCAAAACACAAATTGATTAATCACTCTCAAAAATAAAGAGTAAAACCAGAATGAGAAAATATGTACCATCATGTAAAGCAAAAGCAGCTTCTTGGCCCTGCATTGGGATTGCATTGGCATGAATTAGATTCTTTGTTTGCTAAACTTACATAGAAGTTCATAATTTCAAGAGGTCAAAGCTTTTTTGTTAAGATTGACAAACTTAATAAAAGTAACTTAGAGAAGTTCTATTTTCTGCAGAATGATCCTTTTTGTCCCTTTCCTTTGTAGCCTGAAAGTAACTAGAAATATAAACTAGAATAATAATGAAATGCATTTACTTTGGCTTCAGCTTGCCGGTGTTGCCTTTCACATCCAGCTTTCTTTAGTCCTCTTTCTTTCCTCAAGCGCTCATATTTTCTGTTATGCTCTTCAATTTTGTGTGCATTAGGTTCAACCTGCAATCAAGTTATGGTATCAACCAACAATTTCTCCAATGTCTCCTAAGAATAATAACAGTTACCTTCTTTAACACTGAACCAATTTCTTCATCATAATCCAATTTAGATGCTACATGCAGATCCCTGGCAGCCTCTTCCCACTGCCCCAACAGGGCCCTTGCCATTCCTCGAAATTTGTACCCTTTTGCTGAATCAGGATTTATCTAAGAAAAATGTGTTCATAGTTGACAATAATTTACCAAATAAAATAAAAATAAATTTGCAAACAACACCAGTTACCCTGATAGAAAACCTATGTCAAATTCTTCAAGAACATCTTACAGAAAGGGACCATGGACAGACCTGTAAAGCCACATCTGTATCCCGGATTGCAGCATTTGGTTTGTTCATCTTAACAAAGACACTAGCTGAAAATTGACAAAGTTCAGATTTTTTGCAGAAACTATACAAATCACCATTAAATATACACAAACGTGACTGCTAAAAGAATTACCTCTAGTTGCATATAGAATAGCTGAACCTGGATTCAACAAGATAGCTTCTGTTAGATGTTCAATGGCTTCATCCAGTTTGCCTGCAAATCATACACATTGTAAGCTAATAAAAGAGATGGATATATCAGGAATTAAAACAAACAATAAATAATATACATATATATAATATGGTTCAATTCAATATATTGGGTGCAATAAATTCATATCATGCCTTCAGAAATTGCCTCCATAGCTTTCCCTTTGGCCAATTGAGCAGCATCCCAATTTTCTTCCGTAACTTCGACAGAGGGATTTCCCATCTACAACCAAAAGTAACAGATATGTAAACCTAAGCAAAACTAGGGCAGTAAAGCTCTGAACCAGCCTTAAGTTTTGTTCCCACTTAGGAATTTCCAGAACCCACCTTTTGTGGAGGCTCGTTATCAGGTTCTATAACATCACTGTTATCCAGTTCAATATCTGATTCAACAATCTCGTCATCAATATCATCCTTTTCTGTCGATAAATTAGGCTTAGGAGCATCAGTAGATTTTATGTCATCATCACTTTCATCCTGCACATGTCTTCTCTTTGATCAAAGGGCAAGAAAATAATTTTAAAACAGTCATCCTCCCTACAAGAATTTCATGCAGAATGCACAACTCATATTTTTAAGCTCATTCAAATTTTCAAGGGATACCATTTAGCAGTCAGTCTTCCAAAAAAAAATCAAATTCAGTAAAAGAAACCGCATCCAAACAAGAAAAGCAAAAAGAGCAAAAGTAACCTAATAGGAGAAAATTAGCGGAAAAGAAAACCAAGCATACATATCTAGAGGAAGTTGAAAATGGGAAATACAAAGAAAAAAAAAAGACTTACAGATTTAGGGACTTTTGGAATTCGAGCTCCAAGGCTGAAACAAGTATGTCAAAGAAAAGAAAAAGATTGTGAAATTTATCACTGGAATAGTAGATTTCAAACTCAAAATAAAACAAGAAATAGAATACCTTTGGAGATAACTCTTGAAGAAATCCAAAGAAGGATCATCGAGAATTGCTGGGTTTGATTTCAATAGATTGACGAAGAGCTTCAGCTCTGCAACCTTCGCAGCATCCATTTCTCTCTCTCGACCCGACAATGACAACTAGAAGACCCTCGATTCTCCGCGGCCGCGGGACTGTAATGAGTTAAAATTCGAATTAGTATATGCGTCTCACTTGTGATCCATGCTCACTATCATCACCGTTGATTTAGAATCGTAAAAAGGAGAAAGAACCATGAGAATTCATCAGAAAGAGGTGGCCCCTACCATTTAGAATCGTTTATCAATGCAATCGTTGACTGGCAGAAGTCCGGTTTACGTCCAGGAAGCCGTACCTGTAGAGACCACAGAATATGAGGAACATTGGGCTGGATCAGGCTTAGTCCAATGGCCCATAAATTGGATGAATATGCTGCTCGGTCCAACTGTCCTACAACAAAGCAAGAACGAGCCGGACGTCGGGCCTACAACCCAGCTGATGGACCACAGACATCCATTTGATGTGCTGCTGGATGCTGTTGGAAGTTCCTTAGGCCATGTTCTTTCTTTCATTGTGTGCTTTTCTCTTATATAGGTTAGAAAAAGGTAAGTTGGTGCAGGTCAGATTGCCTGATTTAAAGAATTTCAACTATATCGAGCTCGGATTAGAGCTTTGGCCCATTCAAACTTTAACAAATTCCCAACCCAACCAAACCCAACCCAAGTTGTGCCCTGTTCAAAGTCCAAACTGTCTAGTCTAGAACTCTAGATATGGTACCCTCTGCATCAGCCATGTGTTTTATTCCCATAATTCACATCAACCATCTGAAATCAGGCCACTTTGTATTAGACTAACTCATAGCATCCAAACTTGTACCCTCTTTCAATTTTAGAGATCCAGTAACAGTAAGGAAGGGTAGGGAGCTGAAAAAACAAGAGAAGTTGTTTTAGAACCCCAAGAAAGTTGCCACGTGAAAAGATTTGGAGGTTGTCTACATTCTGTGTTAACGACCTAGCTGGAAACATCAAACATAACTCGATTGTTTCACACACGCACACGTACAAGGTACAACACGTCTGGCCCAGCCCAGCCTAGATTTCACTAGCGCTGTAACTGGGCCAAGCCAGTCCAGTCAGTAGTGTGAAAATCTAGGCCCAGCCAGCCCAAACTCCTGCCTAAAGAGGAAGCTTCACATAGTCAATCAGATTTTTAATGCACATAGTTCTTCTGGGATAAGGCTAGTCCAGTTATATTAATTGTTTGCTGGTGGAGTGTAAATGATCCAAGAATCTTTCATGTGGCAATTTCGTTTTGGGTATAGGGCATTTTTTAGCTTATTTATCTGAGAGTAAAACTGCCCCCCACAACGTTCCACAGCACATTCAAGCCGTGTATTAGAAACATCTCCTGATGATGATATCAGAAGTGATGATGTCATCATTGGGAGATATTCACAATACACAGCAGGGATGTATTGTGGGAGGCAGATTTAAACTCTATTTATATCTGTTATGGCCTCTCCACAGAGCACACCCAACACCCCATCCCCTCGTGCATTGGAAACATCTTCCTTGTTTGTCATGGGGAAATATTCCCGATTCACGGGGAGGAAAATGCTGTGGAGCGTCTGTGGGGCACTCTCTGTGGCGAGTCCATCCCCGTCTCTTTCCATATTGGGACGTCCAAAAAGAATGGTGGGGCATATCTTACATTTGTACTTGTCTGAACATTCTACCAAAAAAAATTATTAATTGAATGATCTATATGAATGTAAACAACAGATAGCAGTCTTCTAATGTGTTAATCATTTTCGGTTGTTGTCAACTGAGCAAGAGAATGATCTCTACCAATTTTGTGTAAATTTGATTAAAGTTGAATGTAGAATCAAATATTTGTGTAAAATCTTCGTCAACTAATAGATGATAGGGATGCAAAAAAGTACCTAATTTGAAGATTTTGTATAGCATTAGGTCAGGCTTGGCCCATTCAAATTTTAACAATCCTCAACCCAGTTATACCAAGTTGCAGCCCTAATAGTAGAGGGATTCCACTTGATAAAGTAAGATGATAATTGTTTTCATTTATTTTCAATTTAACTTGGTTATTTAATTTAAACTAAGATTTTATTTTCTTTTATTTTTGGTTAGGGAAGGGGGAGTTAGAGAAGGGTGCAAATAAGGTCTACTGACCTCACCGTAGAGAGCTTACAGTTATGAAAATTTGATCCCCTCCATGTATGGAGGGATGCCAAACGACCATCTTAAATTAAGGCTTTGTGTGGATAGACTTTTACTTTTGTGTTTTTAAAAATATCAAAGTATAAAGTACATAAAATACTTTTACTTTGGTATTTTTGCTTTGAAAACTGTTTGGGTAAAAATTTTTGAAAAATATGTTTTCCAAAACAAAACTATCATTTTCTGTTTGGCAAAATCACGCCCTTTTTTTTCTTCCGTTGATTTTGAGGTCTAAGACTAATGATGGCAATCTGACTCTAGTAGCAGCGAGCAGAGGTAGGATCGAGAGTTAGAAAGTCAAACAACATATATACTTGCATAAATAATAAATATTATCTTGTAGTTACCATGAGATTATTGAATCATTATAATTAATATACTAATTTGGTTATAATGAGAGAGTGTTTTGAGAATTTATTTTATTATATATTATATATTATAATATTAACATAATAAATATTATATATATTAACACACACTTATATATAAATTTTAATTCGATTTGATTCAGTTTGACAAATTGAACCGTATAATGAACAAACCGTAACTACAAATAAATAATAGTTGGGATTAAGGTTGAATTTAGTAATATTTCACATTAGAATAAAGGGAAAATGTGTAGTGAAGTATTTTAAAAATGATTTTTTTTTTTAATTTGAGAGAATAGACAATAATAGCTGACAAGATTTGAAATTACTAGCAGAAATTAGATTGACTTTTGTGGAAACTATATTTAAATTAAACAATTTTGAGTCGTCCAAGCTCCAATTAATTAGTACAGTACAGGAGGGTACGCATGCATTTTTAAATTTTTTTTGTAGATTGCTAATAAATTGCTTTCTACCATGCATTAGGCTGCATTTGGAATTGATGAAAAATGTATAAAATTTGACATTGATTTTCTTGATATATTTATATTGATAATTGATGTAAAATTTTATGTTTGATGAGATTTTACATTGATTTATAGGCAAAATTCGACTCCATCCAAACATCCATTCAAACACTGATAAAACCGAACTAATATAAACTTTTACATGGTTCTTGTTTTACATCGCATTCAAATGCAGTGTTAACTTTCAAGTACAACCCTTACAGCTCACACACTCTCTCTCTCTCTCTTCCGAGTACAAAAGGCCCTTGTGGATCAGAGATCGAATACTTCAGGCTTACCGACTTCTTCATGCATTACCTCTGAACAAACAAAGGCACACTAAGGACAGACACAGAGAGAGGGGGGACTCCCATATTTTATTTTTCTTTGTTTGTTGTTTTCTTCTCCCGCCCTTCTCATCGGTAACCCTTTTAATGGTGCTGTAGCAACTAGAGACTCTCTTTTGTATACATCTCCCCATTTAGCCATTTATTATAGAGGCGAAGGTCTGGTAGAGAGAACAAGAGGCCGTAATGGGGACAACAGGCTTCTCTGTTCTCTCTTGCTCTTCCTTTTTCTTCTTTCTTGCGTCAATGCCGAAGACCCTGAAAGATTCTTTACATGGAAAGTTACCTATGGTGATATTATCCTCTCGGAGCGACGACTTCCGTATCTTGGCAGAAGTGGCGCCACTGCCACAAGGCAAGTAATTCATTTTCCTCTTCCACACCATCGTATGTATCATCTCCAAAGTTGGAGAGTAGGGAGTGAACCAATCCATGGACCCTTCGACACAACAGAAGTGGTGCCACTGCCACAAGGCCAACGGGGTTGCAGCAGAGTGGGAAACGGTGGCAATGGGGCGTCGTTGGACATTGAAAAAGAAATCCAACTGATGTTTCTCTCCGCTCAACTTCATCCATCGCCATCGGCAAAGGGGACCCGTCCAAACCCGCACAGCTGATGTTTGGGCGATGTTGAAAAAGAAATCCAGCGTCTTCCTCATTGGCTTTAGCACATGGGCGACAGCTTAACCTGCTCTCCCTCCCTATGCCCATTATAGCAGCGGTGGAGATTCCTCCATCTTTTCATTTTGAAGAGTTGGGAGAGAAGAGAAGAAAGGGAAAACAATAGGTTTTAAGAGAAAAATGGTAAAAAAAAGAAAAAATTTAATGGGATATTTTGATAATTTAACGCATTCCGTCATCTGACTTAACGGTCAAGGGGGGTATTTGTCTCATAGTCATTGTACAAAACAGCTTTTTGTCAAAGACCCAATAGTACAGGAGGATTTTTGTAATTTACCTGAGGTAGTGGTCTTTCCTGATTTCACTCTAACTGCTTTGTACTTTTGCCTTTTTGTTAAACCTTATAAATCTAGGTTAGTGTAAGGTGTCGGTGGCCTAGGGGATCCACTACCTCTATAATTGCAGTCTACCTCTACCATTATAAGATTTTAGTCTTCTTCCTTTAAAAGAGATTTGATGCACATATTTATCACGAGCCCTAAAAAAAAAGTAAAAAATACATCTTAGTTTCTCTAGAGGGCCTCCTTTTCTTTCTGTCCACTACTAGTGCTCTCTCTCTCTCTCTCTCTCTCTCTCCCGTGTTTCAGTGTTTTGGTTTGAATACTGAAAGAAAATAAGAGTGAAGGGGAAGGTTCTTAATGAATTTCAAAAAACAAAAAAAAAAAAGAAAAAAAATAGTACTTGCTGTCTTGCTGCTCAGATAAGAGCATAAATGCAAAATCGAAGCAAATTTTTACTCGGATTATATGTGTAGGTATTTGGTAAGAATGCATTTTTGTATTTAGAAGTGAAATAAATTTGTTGTTTTTTCACCATTTTTGCATTCAAAATAGAGAACCAAGTTTAGGCTCAATTTGGAAGGAGTACAAATACAAATATGTAGAGTACAAATTCTTGTATTTTGTATGTATTTGCACTGTACATATTTGTATTTGTATTCCTTCCAAACTAAGCATTAATTCCTTAAAAATGGAAGCAAACTTTGCATTCAAAGGTGATCAATGCAAAATAAGTTTGTTCCAGCTTTGGATTCACAAAACCACTTAAATCAATGCAAAATCAAATGGAATTTGCACTCCTACTCATTGACCAGATTTATATTCATGTTAGCACATGTACTTTTTCTTTTTTGCACTGCAAAGTGCAAACAAAAAACAGCCAAACACAGCCTTGTGTCGTCAACTCTGTTTTTCTCTTAGGTTACGTTTGGTTCGAAGGAAAAACTAGGGAAAGGAAGGGTTACTTTTTTCTTCAAACCAAACACAGCCTTAATTTCCACCAAACCAAAACCACACAGCCTAGTGTCAAATTGACCATGGGAACATGCTGGCACAGCGTCTAAGTCCTTACGAATTAAGCTTGGACAAACTGACAAAGACAGAAAACGGAAAGCCTATATGGGTAGGTTTTCATTTTCTAATAGAAACGTGGGGTCTCAGTCTCTGTGTCTCACCACCGAAAGGATAGTGTAACGTAACCTCTAATATCCTGAATCCCTGATAGCTACATGGATGGGAGTCATGTCATTGCAAATTGCCTGTGGAACATACCAGGTGGCAGGTGAATTCTAAGCCACAAACCAGAGCTACCAGCTGTCCAGTGTCCACAACCAATATATCTACTTCTATGTCAACTTTCAAGCCCACGAGAAGAAGCCCCCCCATCAAGTGGTAGGCTGCAAACGGATCCGATCAAATTCAGACGGCTATGTCCGAATCCAATCCAATTTATCCGATATGAATTATCCCAATCCCAACTACTCTGCCTTCACCCATTGTGGGAGGGCTACAACATCCTAGGGAATCAGATCAAGCAATTTCCGAACTCATCTAATTAATAAATTGATCATATTTTCAAACCCGACTGGTCATGGATAAGTAGATATCCAAACCCATATTGGATTAAATCAGATCCATTGCAGCCCTTACTTTCTTAGCCAAATATTGATCAGAACCAGTGGTGGTGATCTTTGCAAACTTTCAATCAACCCTATAGAATCTTGGCGGATGCGAGTCAGCCTGGTGAAGCAAGCCTCTTACAGCTGAGGGGACATCATCAAAATCCCCATTTCCATTGTGTTGAGAGAGATTTTTTTTCTAACCGAAATGTTTTTTTTTTTTTTTTTTTTTCATAACAACACATATTTCTCATCAATTTGTATTGATTAACCCAAAAAGTTTTTCAGGTAGAAACAGCAATAGTACCAAACAAAAACACAGCCTTTCACATGGCATCTAAAGTTGAATGCCAAGGAGCTTGTCATGTTTCATACATTTTCATTTCCATGCTGATATTTGAAACTCTAAATACGTTCTCTGCATTAGAATGAGAGCAAAGTAAACAGGAAGGATAGAATTATGTACTAAACCTGTATTGGTTCTTTACAATACTGCCGAAGTTAAATTTGTTACAAAAATGTTCCAAGGGTTCTCAGAAGAAAAGGCTCTCGATTACTTTGAAAGGAAAGATAATCGAGAGCCATTTAAAACATATATTTAGGAGATTTAATTAAGATTGAAGACTGAAAGAATAAGGATTAATATCATTAGAAAGTGGGAAAAAAAAGGGAAAAAAGCTAAAGGATGAAAACCCTTCAGCTCACATCTCCAATGTAACCTGCAAGTTGTTATTAATGGCCTCATTCTTATTTGGCCCCAAACACCATGCCTGCTTCTTGCTGACTGGGAGATCAACAGATACTGGACCAGAGTCTCCAGAAAAACCGAGACCATTGGATCCAGATGAGATAGGGCCCTCCGGCAATTTCTTCTTGAGGTTGTAAGGGTTCATGTTCATCATCCTGCATAGCATTTAGAAGAAGTTAAATGGATGACATCAATTTTCGGCTGCCAATGTTGATCACTATATTTCATGAGGTCTATAAATATTAGATGACAAATTAATAAAAATCAGCAGTGTCTACATAACCACTCAGATATATAGTACTAGTTGTAATGCTCAAATTGCAGTTAGCAGAAAAACCAGAAAGAGAAACAGAAAAAATGAAAGATAATACAGGAAGTTCTAACATCTAAATCACTGTGAGTATCTCTTACGGTGAAAATGAATTTGAAGTGATTTCTGATTAAATTGTGATCCAATTAAACCACCCCAATTAACATCAAGAAGTTACAAGACCACAAGAGCCACAAAGTAGCTAGTAGAGTGGTAGATCTTGCTTCCTAGTTCTCTGCTAGAAGCAAGCAATGGGACATAATGACATACTGACACTTGTAAAGACTATATTGGTAATGGCCTAGAAGATTGACAAGTTCATCTTACCTTTCCTTGCGTTTCTCCAGAAAACGAGCCAAGGATGCTTTACGAGCCTGAGGAACAGCTGCAGAACAAAACAAGTGTGTGATTTGCTATATTCCAAAATGGATCTTATACAATTGGTTACCATAATTATTATGTACAAGGTATTACATATTGAATGGCCATGAAAGATAAACAAGATACCTGCAGGCATCAGAGTTGGAGCAGCAGAACCCATAGAAGCAACCCTGTTTTGGGGTTCCTGGTGGCAGCTTGATGCATTCATATTACCTATTTGCCTTGATGCCAGATCATCGGTACTGCTAGAACCACTACCTGATTGAACAGACGCATGTGAATTAACTGAAATTGGGCTTGAAAGACCTGAGCATGGCGATGTAGGATGGAGCTGGTTTCCAAGAAGACCATCTCCTGCTACAGGTTTCGCGGTTGGAGTCTGCACTTGAGCTATTGGGTTTGTCATGGGAGATCCATTCCCAGCAAAGAACATAATGGCCTGAGCCTGAAAAACAGAAATACACTACCAAAATAAGAGTCAAATCTCTAAGCAGAGAACCAGTATGAGAGAGGGAGAGAGATACCTTCTCAGGAGTAATATCATTGTAGACATTCACAGCTCCTGCATAAAAGATGGTCAGTTGAGCAGGTGCTCCTGCAGGCTTTGAAATGTTCCTGCAAAGAGATTATATATCAATATTAGTATTGACTATTGAAGCTTCAAAAACTACACAAAAAGATGGTGAAGTTTCATTGAGATGTTCTATTACCATGGATCAAAGGTTCTTGCCATAGAACCAGCAGTAGGAAGAATAGAATGTGCTGTTGCAACAGGAATTCCACCAAGAGGTTGTTGCTTCATGGTAGCAGCAGCCATGTTCTGACCCATGGTAGTGTTTTGGGTCTTGATGAAAAGGTTGTTCATGGCAATAGAAATTGTCTGGTTGGCTGGAAACATCCTCACATCAGGTGGATGATTGGTGGCATGGGCATCAACATGTTGCAAAGGATAAGCTGCCATTGCATAATGGGTACCTCCTTGCCTATCAAAGTTGAAGCTTTTCTGCAAACCATTGAGGGGGAGAAACAACAAGACCGATCAGCCCATACTAACAAAAATTTTATCTGTTTCATGATGATTTGTATAGCTTGGAATAATAATAACACACCTGGGCTATGCCAGAAGTTTGTTTGTTAGCATCAAAAGCGTCTGCTGTTGCTATGGTAGGAATAAATCCAGAAGCAAAGGGATCAAATATAATCTTTTTTGCCCTATCATCCTGACCAGCCTTGAAAGGCATAAAATGAGGCAAAGCAGAGACTTTGTTTGAGAAAGGCCATTGCATGCCTGGACCTCTCATGAAGGCTGCAAGTTACAGGAAAAAAAAAGGAAGATTAACCTCTTAGTTGCAGATTACATGATTAAAAGGATCCTTCAGTCTTCCATCCCATTAGAAACTATAATTACCATTAATTTAATATCATCACTACAGAAAATTAGAGAAACCCATCTCTAATCTTCAAATCATGGAAGAGGTTAGTCATTCAAATTTGATAATTAAAACTYTTTCAACAAGTTGGCTGGTTATGTTCCAAAACAACATAAGATGGAATGCCGTTGAACAAAAAAAAGAAAGAAAGAAGAGAAAGGACCACCGAACGAACAAACAAGAATCTTGAAATTCTCTATGGGGATTGGGGAACCAAAATAATTGCAAGAAATTCCAAATTTCTTTGTTCAGTACATCTATACAAGTGATGAAATGATCACAAGACAAAATAATCAGATGTAGTAACATAAAATTGAAATGAACATATTTGATCCTACGGAGCTAACAAAATATATTGCAGAAATTTTCTTTTTCTTGGAGCTGGTTATAAAAAAGATGAAATAGTACATGGTTTGGAACACCCATGGCGCAATTTAGCAAATGCTCATCCAAATAAAGAATAAAATAATAATTAAAAAAACGGTACGAAAAAACACAGACCCGTTTCCTTAGGGATTAATGAACACTAAAAAGACATGTTTAGCATTCGCAGTAACATCATGCATATGTGTTACAGGAATAAAAGGAAAAGAAAAGAAAAAGAAAAATGAAAGACCAAAATCGAGCCCAATCTAAAAGAAAGGGCCA
Organism: Nelumbo nucifera; assembly: GCF_000365185.1. The sequence goes on from NW_010729074.1 coordinate 3,921,035, forward strand.
GTCTAAAGTGAGCCGCAGGCGAATGTTAAGTACACGAGGGTTGTTCCTGCGACCAACTTTGAACTTCACAGCCGCATGGAAGTTAGCGAATCAAAATTCGTCTCTGAAAAGAAGAAAACAAACAGAAAAAGCAGTGAAAACCGACTTTATTTTGCATTTAGTTAATCTCGAGTCTCGACTGCGAGCCTGTGTAGTTATTGTCATAAGAAGGCGAAGAACTGAAAGCTTCCGGCACAAAATTAGCACATCCACCAACAAATAAAAAACAAAAAAAAAAAAATGATTTCTCAAACTCCATTAAGAAATGAAGGATTGAATCTCCAAATCAAACAGACAAGTTAAACTCCAAAAAAAACACCAACAAAGTGAGAAAAATCCATTTTCAGTACGCAGAAACCAGATTTCAAGCAAACAAAATTCTACAATTCAAAGATTTCAACAGACCCAGAACGAAATCCATAACAGAATCATATTTTCCACAGCAGAAACCACGAATTTAATGAAAAAAAATCCATACCGGCATTCTTGCCTGCATCCTTAATCTCCTCCTTCACAAGTGCAACCGACTCTTTCGAATTCAAACCCAAGAAGTCCCTCTCCATCTCAAATTTGAAATTCCCAACACAAACGCACCAAACCTTCACTCACACAGATCAAACCAACCCCCTCAAATCGCTTAAAGTCAAAGAATTCCAAACCCCTCCTTCGAACATCACCAGAAGAAACGAAATCTCTCTCAGAAAACCCGCCGAAATGTTTCCGTCTCGCCTACAAACGCAGAAGTGAAAGAATGTTTGGACGAAGAGACAGAAACAGAAAAAGAAGGCGATTTTTATAATTATAGCTCCGGACTTCACCAGTCGGAATCTAAACCGTCCGATCTCCCGGAATCTTTTTGTGTGCCTTCACCGACTAATCCGGTCGTAACCGCCTATTCCGGTTTCCACCACGTGCGTCAAACAAAAAGATCACACCTTCTGAAAATCGTGGCACTTTGTCGGTGCTGGTCCTTCCCGCCCATTTTAATCTTCACTCTGCGTGACACGTGGCTCCAATAGTGATGAAATTACAAGGGCTGTGCACGAGATACGAGATCTTTTCTTACCTGAATATTTTAAAATCCCGAAATAAAGATTTTTTTTTTTTTTAAAACTCATAACTCGGAATAAAAATCGGGCGGAAACTCCGATAAATCTCGGATACGGATGAGGTTGAAACTTGTAAGTTTCAACCTGTTTTTCCAACGCCATTATGCTAGGGCAGTGTGGATCCTTGCGCAGTTAGGGATAAACCTTGAGGACGTCCAAGATAGACATCTGCATCAATTCTTGTGTATGTAGATTGAAGAGAAGTTGAATCACCTGTCAGCTTAGGTCCAACTGAGCTATATTAGTAAGTTCCTCGTGTTATTCAGACTCATTTGGGATATGCGCAATGCAAAGAACCATGGTCAGGCCATTTCACACCCTACACAATTAATTGAAATGGCCAACGCAGTATGGTGTCCAAGTTCACATAATAGAAAACAAGAAATTAGGAGTAGAATAACCACTAGTACATTGTTCGATTACTTGATTTTCACTGATGGAGCCTTGAGAATAATTACGGGAACAGCAGCTATTGGCTAAAGATTTTTCAGTGTTACATGCAGAGGGTCGAGCAGTCAAAGCATCATCAACAACCCAGGCAGAATGGCAAGCAGTAATCGAAGCGTTGAAGGCGGCTATAAGACCGAAGTGGTTGGAGGCATCCAGGCAGAAAGCGAACTAGAATGGGATCTTTTAAGTTTTAGAGACAAATATTATAATATGATGGTATATTTTGATAATATGGATATTAACCATATAAGCAGAAATGCTAATACTGCTGCGCATGAATTTGCATATAACACTTGTAAATATTTATATCCCCACTCCCCAGTCTGAAAGCAGCAGCACGGCAGCACCTACTCGTCATCTAATATTCCTATTTCACCTATATAAAGTCTCTCAGTTTCTCTTGCGTAGCATGTTCTCGCTGAAAAAAGGAACTGGTTTTCCTACCCGTTTGATTGGCTTACTCTTTGATTAATGTGGGCCCTTTTGGTAAAAACATATTAATTGGGAATCAATTTTTTATCATCCATCCAAAAAGGAAATAAATGAGATTTTAGAGAAACGGTTTATATGGTGGCGTTTGGACATCTGGAATTGGAATTGGTTATCCCTTTCGGTAACACATTCAAGCTGTTTGGAAAATGTTGATAAAGTTGTACAAATTTTGTATCATTATTGTCAAACCTCTATTGACCTAAATGATCACATCATTTGTCTCGGGAATCATCCAGACAACTGATTTTGTTTTACCTTCAACTTAGTTCTTAAGCAAAAAATCGTTGGTTAGGTCAGCAACTTGTTGATCCATGTGCTTAAACCGTTGATCCAATCAGTTGTTCAATGGTTTTTAGTCATTTTTTATTTTATCATTTAATTTAATTTTTTTTTATTGTTCAATTGAAATGAGTCATCCGTTCGAATTAAGTGGTCAAATAATCAACTCAGAAACCAATAGTTAGAATGATTCTGCATCCAGATCATTTTTAAAACCTTGCCTTATATGTTTCCTACGTTTTTCTTCAAAGTTTGAAACGTTTTGGATTTATCAATACAAATTGATGAAAAATATATCCTAACACATCATATATAAAAGGCACTTCAGCTGGAAATTTGCATGTATAGAATTAATCATAAACATAAACAACAATTTGTATTGATAAATCCAAAAACGTGTTTGATAGAAAAAGTAACGGTACCAAAAATGGCAATTATATCTGATGTGGGAAGTCTTGTTGCTTTCGTACGTAAACAACCGCAGGGTAGTCAGATGTACCCGCCAGGGTCTGCCGCCTGACCTCGTACGACCCTCATCTGGTGCATTCATCTTCACCTACCACTAGTCCGTTCAAGTATAAATAAGAGGTAACTCTCCCTTAACAGGGGATCCAGAAACCGGTTAATTCATGCGGCAACAATATCAAACACAACCTATATTATTGATTTGATTTGATGATTCAAGCAGCTATTACAAACAGGGAACAAGTTTGGATATTAAAAACGCCATACGGGCATTCGGGCATTTTCTCTCTTCACAAGTGTTCTGAACCATTGTTAAATATTGCATGTGCCCATACTAGCAGCCTATTAATGGAGTTTTGTTTGGATACTAAAATACGTTAAAAAATATGGGAAAGAGAAAAACAAGGGAAAATGGAATTTCTCACTAATTTAGTAATGCCATGTGGAATGAGATGATCTATCAAGGGACCAATTAAAAGATTATTTTCCCACAATATTTTCCTTCTTACTTATTTTGTGAAGAATCAAAGGAAGCATTCATTTGTTCTGCTCTTCCATTATTTGGTAACAGAAGTCATTTTCTGTCCCAATTTTACCCTAAGACATAAAAGCAAGGACAATACAAAAGTCGGTTGCTAATCTACAAAAGGGTCCTTTTCAAATCAAAGGACACCCAAATCCATCTACCACATGTGATGCATGTGGTATCCCTACCAACAGGAAAATTCAAGAATTTGAAGAAATCGAATCTCAAGAGTTCTTGATTTCCAAGTTAAGCTGATCCACAAAAGAATGCCGTCTATTATCAGTTACTTTGATTTTATGGTATGAGAGTGAGCACACTGCCAGCCCATGGCCACATTTTCTACATAAGCAAATGTGGCACAATAAAGGGGTGTTTGTCAATATGTATGATTATGCTTTTCAAAACAAAAAACAATTGCCACATCAGCAAAGAAGAATATGATTTTGCTGATGTGGCAATTTTGTGTTAAATGCCCCAATTAATCGGATGCAACTGTCAAGCATCAACATTCTTTTTTTCTTTTTTTTTTTCTTTTTGAGGCTGCCATTTGCACTAAAGCAAGCAGGATAAATGCATTCTTTTAATCAAGGTGTCCCAAGCACAAGAGCCACGATGCACCCTCAACTACTATTTGTTCACTTGTGGGAGTTACCATCTAATGGGCCACATTGAAAGATTTGCTACACCAAAACTCTGCACAATAAGATGCTTTTGTTGTATATTTTGTGTTTTTCCATAATTTGTTTTTCTTTTCTGATTGCTTTTGATAAAGAAAATTGCTGTATTGGGACAATAGCTTAAATCCCAAGCCACAATTTGGTTTTGGGAGGAGTGTACTCTCTTCTTAGTAGAACTCCTACTACCTTTTCTCACATGCTTTTAGAAACCCAAATTTAGTAGTTTTTGGTTAATTATTTGAGAAAACACAACTTCTATGGTATAGAATCATTTTCAGGGTACTGATACTGTGCAGTTAGCACTGTACGCCATAAATGTTGCATACCCTGGCAGTTGTATATATATATATACTCCAGATGCAACATTTACTGTTGGATGTTTGGAAGCTTCAAAACTCATTAGTGTTAAACACTTTGCAGAATGTACTACTGCAAAATATAAATGCTTCTAGAAAATAAAACAATATATTTGATAAGTTTTGGAGTTTTCTTATAGGAGAAAATTCAGGGTTTATTTGGTATTATTGCTGTTTCTGCCCAAAACATTTTGGATTGATTAATACAATTGGTGAGAAATATGTATTGTCATCTCTTCATATATGAGCCTGGTTTTGAAAATCAGACTGAAAAACCGGGGAACTGGTTAGGTATTCGGTTTTATTTCACCCTAAAACCATTTTTTGGCAAAAAATTATTGATTTGGTCAGTGACCCGTTGACTCAAGTGATCAAACCGTTGATTCAGATAATGGTTTTTTATCGTTTTTTTTTTTACTTTTTTATATTAAAACGGGCAATTCAACTAAAGAACCGGTCTCCAAAACGGTTCATGTCCAATCCGATTTTAAAAACCTTACATATGAGAGTTTCTTCAAGTAGAAAACTATATGTTTGAGACTGATCATTGACATTTACATATAGATGAGACATCACATTTGGTGTTTCAGGTAAAAACAACATTTTGTATTGATCAACCCCATATGTTTCAGGTAGATACAGTAATGGTACAAAATATAACCTTAGAGTCATGAAGTTAAAAATAATTTTTCTTGGCTATTTGCAGTTAGGAACTTGGGTTTCATTTGCTTCACTGTAGAAAAGGTATATAAAAAGAGATATAAGGTTTTTGAATCTAAAAAGTCTCAGTTAAATTCCTTTTATTTTTTTGCCTGTAAAAACTTTGTTTTCCTCCCATTTAAATGACAGAAAAAATGCAGCCCTAAAAAAAACAGAACGTTTGTTCTTGTGAATCTAACTTGTGCTTATATTGTATCACATTAGGCTCAGTTTGGAAGGAGTATAAATACAAATATGTCAAGTACAAAACTTTGTATTTTGTATATATTTATACTGTACATATGTATTGATACTTTTTCAAATTGAACCTTATGTTTATCAAGTTGCAGCTTGTAACAGCACATGCGCAACTAAAATGCAAGTTTGCAACTAACAACATAGGGCAAAGAACCGGGCAACTTATAACAACACTGAACAACCAATGTGCAACATAACATAACACAAGATTTTTTCAGCACCACAAGAAAAAATGGTTGTTATAGCATTTATAAAGGTCACATAACAATTAAATTCGTTTTCATGCTTGTCAGTAGGGGTGTGAATGGTATTTGAAAATCTGAATTCAAATTTGAGATTTGAAATAATTGATTTGAATTCGGATATGATTTGATTTGATTCAATAAATATCTGAATTTGACCAATTATTTAATTCTTATATATAATATACAAAAGATTTAAATATGTTATATAATATATGTATACAATAATTAAATTATATAATTATTTTATATATTTATTAATTACCTAAAATAATTAATTGGTTGAATTTGAATCATATCGAATATCCGGATATTTAGTCGAATTCGAATATTAATTTTTAATATCCGTCAGATATCGAATCGAATTCGGATACCGGATTTTCTAATCGAATTCAAATTTAGAAATTGCCTGATTCGATTCAAATTCAATCTGTTTACACCCCTATTTGTCAGCATGTGATTTTATTATTACATCTAGGGGTGTTCAACAAAAATTAAAAAACCAAACTGAATCGATTGGTTTGGTTTTGGTTTTGATGTTTTAAAAAATAGGTGGTATGGTTAACCTAAAAGAAAAACCAAACTAATCGGTATTAATTATTAAATTTATATATAATATTATAAATATAAAAATTGAAGAACCAAACCGATGGATTGATTAACCGATTGGTTTTGATTCATAGTTTTTTGAAGACTAATTGTATCGGTTCAGTTAACTGAACCATGAACACCCCTAATCACACCATGTAATGGTTATTATATCATTTAATCTTCTTATTTTTTTAATGGAAGCTAGTTTTGAAACCCTAACAAATGCATATCTTGGCATGAAAAAACGAAAGAGAAAGAATAAAAAAAACAAAAGCAAACAACTTTTTTTAATAGATTGAAAAGAAGAATTTTAAAGGAAATTAATGTTTGACTGTACCTCTAAATTAAAAAAAAAAAAGCTTGGATGGGAAGATTCCTGAATTAAATTAGATTAATTTTAGGTTCCTTTACGGTAGATAGCTAAAATACTCTAGCAAGTAAAACTTATATCTCATTAGAGACTCGAAGGAAAATTATGATTCTCTAAATTCAAATGACTCTTTACATTATTCTACATGACTACGTCCAACAAAATGCCACGCATTTATTTTTTTCCTCAAATATTTAGGTAAATATAAAAAGGTCATATTTATTATCAAAATTGCTTTTAAGGTCAATCCTCCTTTGTTATTTCTTTTAAGGTTTTTCTTTTTTTCAGACGACACATGGAACTAGATAGTAGGTACACTACTCATATTGAAATAAAAGGGTAAAGTTGTCTTTTAAGTTCAATTCTCATATGCTAAGAACATTTTCTTCCATGCACACCGTAACCCAAAAATAACAATATGACAAGATTTCCCTTAAAGGCGTTTTTTTAATCATGCCCTTTTTGAGGAAATTCACAAAAATTCCCTTACGCGCATTGCACGCGGATACACCATGACGTGGGCCGTATATGATCACGTTCACGGAATCGGACCACTACTGAACGGGTCCCGTCAAAAAGACCAAAAAATGGACCAAATTTAAGCTTGTCAGATCATCCCAACTTTAGTACCTGGGACTTGTTTGGACGGTTTTGGATAAGACCTTGTAAGTTGTAACTTTATCCATAAGACCATAAACTCTAGTTCCATACCTACGAACTAGGTCTAGGCTAGACCCTTTGGGCCGTAGACTCCTCCTATTAATACTTGAAACGTGGAAGAAATGGCCGCTCCCATCACGGGTGGGACCCTTTCCCATTTCGCTTTCTGTTTCAGAGGTCAGAGGATTTGTGACTAGATTCTCCTCGGCAAAGGAATAAAAGCGAGTCGCCGCGATGAATCGTGAGTTTCCCTCGACAATCCACGTGTGGAATAATAACCCAAAGCTGTTAACGATTCGACGGTGAGGATAGAAGTTGAACGAGCACCACTTTTCCACCTCAATAAACTTTTCTTATTATTAAAATACTTTTAATTTATTAAATAACAAATTAATTATTAAAAAATTTAATAAGTCAAATGTATGAATTGAGTTCAAATCAGCCCCCCTCCAACAAGAGTGCACCCCACCGCGTCTCACAGCACATCCCCGCAGAACATTTTCAGGGTGCAGTCTTGTAGGGGCTGATTTGATCTTGTATGAATTTTACATAAAATTTAAGGCAAAATTAAAAATCATTTTTATTCTCGAAAGTCAGTTATCCAAACAAGGGAGAAGATGAGATGGTTGAAAATTGCATGTGATGAACGTGCAACGTTAAACCACGTCACGATCGGTCCCTTCTAACGGAGATTGGCCTGGTCAAGGCAAATTTGTGCTGATACCGTCCCAACAACCTTTTGCAACCTTATTTTAAGAATATAAATAAAGCGCAACAGTATAGATATATTTTCAATGAAAGGCTGTAAAGCTATTAGAACAAGCATTCCCTGATATGACAGAAGCTGAACTCCCTCTATTCAACATGAATTCACATCTCAGTCTTACAAAGAGTCGCCCCACAATATATTGAGAACATCTCTACATGATAGTACTAGTTTCGATAATGTCATTATTGGGAGATATGCTCAATAAACGATGGAGATGTGCTGTGGGGCGTCATTCATATCACGTATAATAATAGGAAATTTTACCAAAATTGCATGTGTCCCAGCATAGAATGGATTTTCATATACTGAAGTCTGAAACCTTGTGATGTATTGTATAACAATAGGAAATTTTACAGCATATCAACTCTCAACTGTTATGCGCATGGGACAGGGAGTAGTAGCGAGTGTGTGTGCCAAATTGGTATCACGTGGACCAACTTTTTTCCTGTGTTGCTTTTTTTGGGAGGTCTATCGTCTATACGCGGGAAAGAGTGTTAAGTACGCCAATGGGCGTACGCCATAACGCGGCTGGGCGATGGATGACATGGTGCATTGGTGACCAATTGGGGGCGGGTGAGGAACGAGAAAACGTGTCCGACCGACCGACTTTGGGTTTGGGGTTTGCTAACGTGAGCCATGGATGTAACAACTCAAACTCTCAAACTCAAAGGGTTCCAGGCTTCCAGATCTAGTCCCACGTGCTTAATTTATATGTGGAGAGAAGGAGAGGCGCGATGCATCCACGGCTTGTTTTGGCGTTAATTAGAGGTCAGGTCAGTGGTATACTGGTAATTGGCGAGATGCATCCACGGCTGGTCCAGAAAACTGGAAAAGGAAAAAAGTTTTTAAATTTTGAAGTAGAGAAATCTCCGACGTGAAAAAAAATTGGCCTTTGAGGCCCAAAATGGTCCACAACTCTACGCGTTTCTCACAAATTTCTTTTATTGATGGGCCCAATTCGATTAGACGTGAGATTATGAGACTTGTGTGTGGATAAAGTTAACCCCACTCACTTTTATTGAGTTTGCTGTTAGGTTACAGGCAAATTCGTTTCTATGATACAACAGAGCTTTGGACGAGAATCTGCAATCAACAAAGTTAAAGAATCTCCGAAAAAACCTTCTGTGCGACTGTAGCAGACCGGACTGAGAGAGAAAGAGAGAAAGTGGATTTCGAAAATGTGTGTTTTTGAAGTCTGATTCATGCTCCTTAAATAGATTATGAAGAGGTACGAAGAAAAGGTAGGTGTTGGTTCAGAAAAGGCACCAAAACCAATGGTGATCAATAGTGATCAACAGTTAATGACTGTTAACTTTGAATTGTGCCTCTTGATCACATCCGATCGAATCGTGACCGTTGATCTCATCAATGGTGATCAACAATCAACATCGCACCAAAACCAAGCGCGAAGTGCGAGCAAAGTGTGCCTCTAAAGCGCCTCATTGCGTCGCACACACGCGCAAGCGCACGTTGCACGGTATCAAACCCCCATACTCTCCTCTACTATTTCTAAGGAGTGTAAATCTGTTCCTATTAAAATACTGAAAACAAAGCTTATTGATGAGGGCGGATTTGGCCCTCCAATGACATTATGACACCTGGCAGCTCGCTACAGGCAGTTCGCCACTAGGTAGCTCCTCACCAGGCAACTCGCCACAGGCAGCTCACCCTCATGACACCTGGCACCTCAGAACAACTACGTGACACCCGGGACCACTTTGACAACAACTTGCCTTTGCTAAGTTGATGGTATCCCACCAGGTGCGGCCTGGCACAGGCACGACCTGGCATAGGCGTGACCTGGTGGCCTGGCCCTAGCGTGACCTGGCCCTGGCATGAGCTGGTAGCCTGACCCTAGCATGACCTGGCCCTAGCCCGAGCTGGCCGCCTGGCCCTGGCGCGACCTGACCCTGGCACAAGCTGGCGGCCTGGCCTAGGCACGACCTGGCGACCTGGCCCAAGAGCCAACCTGACAACCCCGAGGAGCTCACCACCGTACCCCGCATTTTACGGGATTGTGACTTGTAACAGCTATATTAGCTCATCCACTCCCCCAGTTAGGTGGAAATGGGCAACCTTACCAGTTGGTGGCTTTATCCCCACCTAACACGAAAGCAGGTCCCATTACAGTGGGAATCCAGAAACTGCTCCACCTAACCCACGAGGATCCAGTATATAAAGACCTCACCCCCCAGGGGCAAAGGTATGCGAAGAGGAGGGGCCTCTAAAAGAGTAACAAAGCTCATCAAGGTAGCTCACCTCCAAGCAGCTTATCAAGGTAGCTCACCTCTATTGAGCAGGAGGCTAAGAAGAAGAAGAAAAGAAGAAGGAGAAAAGAAGAAGGAAGAAGGAGAAGAGGAAGAAGAATAAGAGGCAACTGAGTTAAGGCCTCAACAAAACTTAGCTTCAGTCGAGTGAAGCTTTGCATTTATACTATTCTGGCCATACATAACAATATGTCTATAGAATTACAAAAATACCCCTACGTGTACTAAGTCTGTGAACAGTACATGTATTACACCTGTTAACAACCTCCAAGTAGCTCATCAAGGTAGTTCACCTCCAAGCAGCTCATCAAGGCAGCTTGGCACCAGGCAGTTCACCACTAGGTAGCTCGCCACCAGGGAGCTCCACTTTAGCCCCTGAGTCACCGACCACATGGAAGCAGACGAGATGACAAGGTACTTAGTCAAAAAATTGGTACATCACAAAAAAATTGAGACGTGACTAGAAACGGTTACATCATTTGGCATCGTCTGTGGGAACACGCTACAAAATGCTAAGTTTTCATCCTACAAAAAACTATGCCCTTAGCTTCAATCAGAATTATGTACATTATGAATTTATTGTAAATGAATAAAGTACACATTTGATTCATGTTCCTGTG
>NW_010729074.1:3940290-3956182 GCF_000365185.1 Nelumbo nucifera
CCTGACCCTGGCGCGACCTGGCCCTAGCACGAGCTGGCAGCCTGGCCCTGGCGCAGCCTGACCCTGGCACGAGTTGGCAGCCTGGCCCTGGCCCGAGCTAGCTACCTGGCCCTGGCCCAGGTGCGACTTGGCGGCCTAGCCCAGGCACCGACCTGGCGGCCTGACACAGGCGCCAACCTGACAACCCCGAGGAGCTCACCACCGTACCCCGCATTTTACATGATTGTGATTTGTAACGGCTATATTAGCTCACCCACTCCCCCAGTCAGGCGGAAATGGGCAACCTTACTAGTTTGTGGCTTTATCCCCACCTAATACGAAAGCAGGTCCCATCACAGCGGGAATCTAGGAGCTGCTCCACCTAACCCACGAGGACTCTAGTATATAAAGACCTCACCCCCCAGGGGCAAAGGTATGTGAAGAGGAGGGGCCTCTAAAAGAGCAACAAAGCTCATCAAGGTAGCTCACCTCCAAGCAGCTCATCAAGGCAGCTCGACACCAGCAGTTCGCCACTAGGTAGCTCGCCATCAGGCAGCTCGCCACCAAGGAGATCCACTTCAGCCCCTGAGTCACCGACCACATGGAAGCAGACGAGATGACAAGGTACTTAGCCAAAAAATTGATACATCACGAAAAAATTGATACGTGACCAGAAACGGTTACATCACTTATAATTTTCCAATGTGTGACAAGTTTCAAACTGGGTTTTGTAAAAGAAAAACTAATTTTTCAATGAGGTGTGCAGGTACAATTTCTCATGTAATTGACCAATCAAACCCATTAGATTTAATCTCTTATGAGATTAAAATCCAATAGGAAGATTTAATAAATTGCGAACTTAGAGGGTGTTTGCTAATGTGATTTTTTTTGGTCTAAAACAAAAACAACAACAGCAAAGAGAAGGATTCATGTGGAAATTTCTAAAATTTCAAAAGTTTATTTTTATTGGACTCAAACAAAAAAAAAAGAGTTTTACAAACATAATAAAATAAGAAATATGATTAAAAGTTATGATCTTGATAGAACATTCACATGTGAAACCAAAACCAGAGAATTCCAAACAACAAAGCAAGCACATACACATGTACACTAAGCTCAAAGTAAGCATTTTATAAGCATGCCATAATTGTGCACCATGGGCCACTATTCAAAATGGTAAAAGGATTATTTAGTTGGAAATATGGCAGGATTTCATAAATAATGCACCAAAGCCTACACCCCAATTCAAGATTCAGAATAATAGAAAACAAAATGAAAGTGGTTTGAGCACCTTGGACATATATGCTGTTGGTGTTTTCTGTGTATTTTGGTTCAAATTAAACTATTAAAGTTTTATATTTGTTGTTGTTGTTAGTTGTCTCTACAGAGTGCTTTGTTTTTTTGTGCTGAATAGTGAATACTCTGTTATCAAATAATACAAGGTATTTTATTTGTTGGTAAATACTTTTATTTTTATAAGTATGGGGTATTTAGTTTATGAATAGGTTGTATTTTGACATATTTCCTCTTATGTCTTGTGGAGAATACTTGAACCCCACATGGATTAAGGAAGGACCCTTATATTTTGCATTATTTTGTATGTATTTGCACAGTATATATTTGCAATTTTACTCTTTTCAAACTCAGTCAAAGTATCAATACTATTTATGCTTGGAAAAGCAAAATTTGTACATTAACAGTTTCAACCAACTGAAACTCATTTTTTTAAGCTTTTTAGTTAGTGATGTTTGGCATTAATGCCAAATTTTCAGAAATCGGTGTCATGTCAGATCCACAACAGAATTTGAAAAATCAATGACTTTTTTTCCTTGTTTAGTTGGCTGATTATGTTGATTTTTAGGAAATCAGCAAAAAATCGATCCTTGAAATCAGCCTGGGCGAGGAATCATTATATACAGTGATTCCCCAATTTTTAGGTGATTTCAATTTTTGTTGGGTGAGGTGGTATCATATGTGGTAGGGGTGAGAAGGTGTTTTCGGTGCTTCAATGAAAAATAATCATTCTCGAAAATCAATACCAAACAATTTCAGAAGTGATTTCCAAAAAATCGGCTCAATGTTTTAAAAACTGATCAGAGGCTGAACCGTTTTTTGCCTCTAGGTCGCAGGTCACAGGTCCGACCGTGCTGCGCTAGCGTATATATATCTGTATCTGTATATGTGTATAAATATATATTTTAGCAATAAATAATGTATAAGTATGTTTTAGATATGTTATATTATTTTATATTTAATATATGTTTTTAATTCAATTTTATTCTTTATTTATAAAAATATTAAAAAATGCAATTTAAGGCCAAAAAAGAGTTTTTTTTTCCACAAAAATAGTGGGGCAAGATGCCTTGGGATGTATTCTTTGTGCAACTTGTGACCCGATCACCGGATTGAATGGTTCAACAGTCAAACTTGCCGAATCAAACAGTTCTTGACCAAATCAACGGTTTTTTTATCGTCTGATGAATCTTGACTAAATCAGGCCCAAAATCCTGATCTGCCGAGTAACGACAGATTGGAAACATTATATCGTCGAATCATCTAATAGTGAGGAAATAATACCAAATAACAAAAAGAGTGATTTTTGAAAAATCACTGATTTTATTAATCACCGATTTTCAAAAAAATCGTGTAAGGAATCATCATCCATGTCAAACTATCATACATGTTTTGTCAATGATCCATGCCAGTATAGCATTTAAAAATGTTAAAACCCATAAATTCTTAAATAAGAGCATATTAATGACATTGAAAATTGATATGACACCCCATATCGAACATGTAGAAAGTAAGTGTGGAGTGGGAATGATGCACACAAGGAAGCATTAGGCTGGGTGGGGTAACACATGCGCATGCTCACTAGACGTGTCTGTGTTGCATTGAATAGTCCCAGCCTCCCAGGCTACATTTTATTTTGTTTTAATTTTTCCCTTCTTCCTCCTATTTTCTTATTATTTTCTTACATTGAACCCCTTTACTAAACTGTTATGAGATAGCGTGCGAAAGATCACTATGCAATCCTCCCTCTTTCCTAAGGACCACATTATGCACACCTTAGAGGAATTATTCACAGAGCGTTCTTCACATCGATTCACAGTCACATTCCACCGTGTATTAGAAATATCTCTTCATGAAGGAGATGTTTCCTAATGTTCGGCCAGATACACTATGACTATAAGATTGATGTGAGGAGTGTTCTGTGAGGAGCAGATCCGGATTCATAGCTGAGAGCTATTGTATCCCCATTAATTCTTTTTGCACCATGATGCGGCAAAATCGGTTAATTAAAATTAGAGTGGTATAAGCTATGCTTCAGTTACTAACTGATAAGTTCATCTTTCATCTTCCTTTCTCTTTGCTTGCTCACTCCATTGAAAGCCATATCTCAATTTGTTACAATATTACTTCTGATGACGCCGGAAAGTGATCTCTGAATGAGTTGGCCTGAACCAGGCCACAGGTGTTTGGACCAAGTATTATGTGGCTGAGTTCGAATAACAGGTGTCTTGGCGAGTCCCAAGTGTCTTACCCGAGTTCCAGTGAGGTAAAGCAAATTGTAGGTGTTTCAAGCTACGACAGGTGTCTAACATCTGCCCAACACGTATGCATCATGATAGGTATATCGAAGCTTATTTAAGGGGCATGTGAGCATTCAATTAATACTTTATGAATCCTTGAATTTTCAACCACCTCCGAATACTTAGTACTAACTTGATCGTCAGAGTTACAAGCCCCGGATATGACCCTAGGCTCTCTAACTTTGTCTCCTTCTACAAGATATCACTGAACTCATTTAGAGACCACTTTCTAGCAGCATCAACTTCCATATATCATTTACTGATTTTATATACAATGTTCGACTATGATGTCAGAAAAACTTACGGCCAATCAACTAATATCATAAAAGAAGTGACCAATTCAATGGTATTTATCATAATTCACGAGGGATTTTGATTGATAAAAACTCTTGCGAAACCATGACTTTCCGATATCATTGATTTTTCCATATATCCATGTCTATAGACTATAGTACTGTTTACCCTTACGTATATTTGGTTTGTTATATTCTTTGCATATCATTTTCCCGAAATACACACTACTTTGGGGTGGAACACAGTTTAAAGAATTTCCACAGCATTGATTAACACCTTCAAAATTAACAGGCATTCAACTGGAGGCAGCCCAAGTTGCACCTTGAAGTCAATACTTTGTTTTTGAGTAAATAGTCCACTGGGAATTAACATTAGGGAAGGATTAAGAAATAAGAAGCAACAAAGTAAGCAATACTCCTAGTGAAAAGGCAATGGGCGACTCTATATAGAATGCTAAAGAAACTATTATGTAAGTATTATTTTGTCTTTCCAAAGGAATTTTGATTTTTCATTTGTATCTGTGCATATTCAAAGTGCATTTTAATACATTTCTTAAAATTGTCTTTTCGATATATCGTACTTTTTTTATATTTTGAACATTGACCCAATTCACACCTAGATATATTACTTTCTTTCTTTTTTAAACTTTTACATTATTATTAAAACTATGGAATATTTTGATTTAATATGATAAAGAACTAAGTATTATAAATAAAATTCAAATTCACATTTGTCCAAATTTGTATAATGCAATATTTAGTGAAATAGTACTTTCACTACTAGTTGGTGCTATAAATAACCTGTTCTCACATGATTCTGAGAGGTGGAAGCTGAGGTGATCACATCCAAAACCGACTCTACATGTTTTGCCACACATCACTACTTTTCACTACAAGATAATATAATAAATTAGTCCTTTTCTCCCTTTTATTTAAAATAGAGAAGATGAAGTGATATCCATATTTATTCATTAAAAACACAAAAGAAGTGTTTTCTTAACAGAGAAAAGAACGCCAAAGGGATGGCAGATCCGAGGGGTCCCCATTAAATGGATAGCGTAGGTTTGCCATCTTATCCCTTCATTAGGAAGGAAACAACAACCTGTTTCTGAAACCAGTTAATTAGCTTCTCATTTTATGTATTATATGATGTAGGAACATGATCATGTTCCTCTCTTTATTGTCTTCGCACAAAGCAAATTTTCTGTTGAGAGTTGGCGGGATGTCCATTTACCCTCTTGCTCATCCAGCCAGAGTGATCAGCCATTGGAGGCAATCAGAAAGGAGGTCTCTGAAGATAAGGAAGAGTAGTCTTTAGTTAGCACTTGGCCATAGCAGTCCTGGTGCTGGTGGCACCTCCACTAGATGGGACTTCAGATCTCGTCTACCCACAAGAACGCTACCCATACTATCCGCAAGAGACTGCAGTCGCACATTAGCAACATTTCTTTACTTGTATGTAGGAGTGTCAATGGACCAGTTTTGGGTTGGACTCCGTCCAAATCAAAATCCATTTAGACAGATTGGATGGACCAATAATACATATTGAATTTGGATGGATTGGACGGACCAATATGATATATTGGATTGAACCTGGTCCATCCATAATGAATTTATATTAGATTGAGCCAATATCTGGTCCATTGATAGAAGATAAGGACATAGGTGTCAATGGACCAGGTTTGAGTTGAAACCAATTTAAATTAACAGGAATTTGAACAGATTGGACAGTAGACATGTTCATGAGCTGGGTAGCCCGATGGCCCGGCCCGGCCCGCACCCCAGTCGGGCTTGGTCATGTAATTAGGCCCGCAGGCCTGACCTCGGGCCTAACACAGTAAGCCCGACTGTGTTTCGGGCCGGGCTTGGGATTTGTCAAAAAAGCCTGGCCCGGCCTGACTCAGCATTATATATTTTATAAAATATATAATATGTATTTTATATATTATATAAAATATATAAATATTATAATATTTATTAAAATATATACTTATAATTTAATATATATATATATATATTTATTATTTTTCTTTATAATCTCTCTCTCTCTCTCTCTCTCTCTCTCTCTCTCTCTCTCTATTCAACCGCTAACAGTATGGGCTAAATTCCGGGCTCGGGCCCAGGCCCAGGCTTCGGGCTTTTTATGAGGGCCGGGCTCGGGCCCAAATTGTAGGCCCAATGGTCGGGCCGGGCTTGGGCTCGGGCCTTAGAAAATTCTATTAATACTGAGTGAAAGCCTGGCCCGAGCCCGGCCCATGAACATGTCTATTGGATAGTCTCTGGACCGGTCCAGAATGATCAAAAATATTCATTGGACTGGATTGGACCAGGTCCATTTGTAATGGACTCACACTGGACTGGACCATATTGGACCAAACCCAGTCCAATTGACACCCCTACTTGTATGTTGTCATTCATGGGGAGATGTTTGTGATGTAAGGAATTAATGTCTTGTGGGTAGGTGTGGATAGCAGATTCGAGCTCACTACATGGAAAGTCATGTTTTTTTTTTTTTTTTTTGGGTGGGAAGAGTTAATACAATGTCACTCCTTCTTGGAATTTACATCTGCACCCCACAACATTCCACAGCATATCCCCATCGTATATTGGTAATATCTCCCAATGATAATACCAGAACCGATGATGTCATCATTAAGAGTTCCCAATACATAGCAGAGATGTGCTGTGGGATGTTGTAGGGCCCCTTGTGAGGCACAGATATGAACTCCTTCTGTCCCATCCATTTTTGTAACCCATATTATGCATTGTAATACACAATTTAAGTAGTGATGGCACTAAATAGAATAGAATGGCGAAACAGGATTCATGACCCATATAGTTGGGAATGGATGATGATGATGTTATGTATTACAATCCATCTTTTATATATATATATATATATATATATTAGTTGTCCACACTTTGGCAGTTTGGCCAATTGGAGCCGTATCTTTAAAACACCAACTTTTTTGTTTTTTTAATTTCACTCTATAAAAAATACCAACTTGAATCATAAAAAAAGTAATTTTCTATTAAAAAAAGTAAAACTTATATTCAATTCTAGAACAAGTTGGCATATAAATTATTGAAAATACTCTAAAAGTTTCTAAATTCTTATTTTATACAAGCATGCTTGCATGCATTGACTCCTGCGTATAAACTATGAGGAAAAATCCATTTAATCTTCAACTGAATGGAGGAACATAAAAATATTGTCATATATTTAAAAAGAAGGGGAAAACATAAATGGGAGGAAAAGTATATAGTCATCGAAAGTCTTCGCAATATTTTCTCAGTACATGCAAGATGCAGTCCATAAAATACAAACCAAGAAACTAGAAGTCTGGAATTAATAAACAATGGAAGTAATTAAATAAAGCTCCAACTTCTCAATCCCAAGTCCATGAGATGAAACCAATTGAAGGATCATGAAGGGGGAATATAGACTCAAATTAAGTGGTTCTTAGGTCTAAAGAGGAGTCATTTGGAACACATACTAGAAGAGAAGTGGACTCAAAAGTCCTCCATCAGCTTTAGACCGGTAAACCGTGAACCTAGCTAGGATATGACTACTCCTATCTTGATTATTGACTTTGTAAAAACCATAGAAAGTGTACCTCACTTTATTAATTAGACTGGAACTGTTGAGGACCCATTTTAGAATTCATATTAATTAGTTCCTTATGCATGTAAAATGACTAAAAGGTATGAGCCTCATAAATTACCATCTTTTTTTTGCAATTTGAATTCCTAATGTGACTATGTCAACAAGAAAAATAGAGAATTATAAAAAAAAAGTCCCCTAATAAAGAAACGTTTATTGGTCCATTAATTAAAGAAACTCAAGTTGTTTATTCTTTTTACTATAAAATTATAAATCAATATCTCACCAACTCAGACACTAACTTCGATCACATTCATGAATCAGGAGCAAAAACCATGACATAGACCACTCAGTATCAGACATAATTAAGAAGGTTTAATTTGTCTTAAAATCTTTCCAATTTGTGTTAAAGATTAGAAGCCAATTAATTTAAAGCCATATGCATGAAAGGAAAGGGATAGAAAATTAGAAATTACTAGTTGTGGAAATAGGTTCAAAAGCTGAGCTCAATCAGCAACAAGGGATCTTAGACAAAACATTTAGGTTCTCTTTGTTTTTCAGGAAGTTATTTATTCGAGTAAATGCACTTATTCAGGTAAGTGTATTTTTTGAAAAATACTTATCCGAGTAAGTGTATTTACCCATGTTCTTTTATTTCTTAAAAATAAGACAATAACCATTTTAGCCATAAAAACCATTATTAAAAGGGACAATTTTGTTCCATCCAAGTATTGGCAACTTTCTCTCCAAGTAGGAAAGTTATTTACCTACTTGGGAGATGGGTATCACTTAATTACTTGGGAAAACGATATTCAAGGAAAATAAATTTTCCGTAGATGCCACATAAATCTGAAAAAAAAAGAATATGAATATCTTGGTCAATAAAAACCAAAATCCTATTGATCAACTTTTCCTCTCTCAAAATCTAAAAAAAAAAAAGAAAAAAAAAACGAACAGGCCCTTAAAATCTTAGCTAGATAGGGTCTATTCAGATTTGCCTTAATCAAGTGTTTTCAAAGAACATGAAAAACCTAAAAACTGTTTTAGGAAATAAATTCTTGAAACCCCACCAGATATTAAATGCCTTAATTCAAGAACACGTTTTGCAAACTCATGTAATTAAATTAAACATATTTACTAGAAAGGAACCTAAACACCCTTGAAAATGACCATCAGTATCATCACTTACAAAACAAGATGGATTCTTGAAGCCTTCTCTCATTCTAATTTTTAATCAAAAGAAGGTGAAAAGCAAAAAGAGACCTTGCTTTTCCAGGCACAATTGCAAGTAGGTGCATGGTGTTCTTAGAGTGTAGAATTTTTTAGGACACATGGCACCTTGGGTACATCGGTCAACGAGAACTGTCAGTTGACAGATGTTAGACACACGGCTTAGCCTCTTATTTACTATACCAATTAAAATCACAGGAGAATAGTCTCTGTTGAACAAAATAATACATTACATGACTGAATTTGGAAAATGTTGATGAGTAGGGACTGATATTCAATAAAAACTGTGTGCTAGGGCTGCGTTTGATTTCACTTAAAATGAAGGAAAATGAATAATCATTTCCCTAATTTTCCTAGTGTCTTGCTTAATGACTTGAAAAATAAATCTAAATGATTGAGAAATATATCAAGTAAACAAGAGGGACCAACTTCTGTTCAGAACATGACTCATGGAAATTTTAAAGAATGCCATTTCCCTAGAATTTCTATTCATCAATTATGAAGAATGCTCATTCTTCATAACCATTTTATGTACAACCAAACACTGAAAAATAACATTTTTGGAATATATTCTTTTTCCTCTTTAATTAATCTAACCTCACCCTCTTTCTCTTGTAAGTTGACAGATCAGATTTCAGAGCACAAGGGTCTATTTCCAAGTCACAATCTTGAATTTATGCCTTTCTTTTTTCCTTTTTAGGGTGGGAGGGGTTGGGAGTCCTTGTCTCTAAAGCTAAGCAACAACAATACATTTAATATATATGTTTGATATATGCTTGAAGGACATGTGAGGAAGCAGGAAGGAAAGTGAAATGCTTTCTTGCACATCTTTATATATTTGGTAAGCATGAATACTATATAATATAATCTTTTGCTTTTCAAATAGGAAAATGGTTTTGTCTGAAATGTACTACACAGGTCATGTTCCGATTAGAGAGCTCACACTAGAAAAGCCGTGTTAATCCAAATACTAGCTTGGCTAGGGTTTCCCAAGCTTGATCTTATCAATCTTTTGTAGATGACCCCTTCTGTTCTTCCTACGTCTTTTTCCTTTTTATTTCAACCATGTGGACAGATGAAGTGGCTTAATCTAATCCATCCTTAAGATGGAGGACCCTTTGAATTGTCAATGCAGTTGCTTACTCAGTTCATACCAACTCTATACCCCACCATGAATTGGCTCTTTTCACAAGTTATAGTCATTACAGTTGGAAGATTCAAATTTTCAAGGAAAAAAACAAAAATAAAATGCTAAAAATTTCCAAGAAAAAAGCCTTCACTTGTCACCTGGCAAATTGTTATATATTGAAACTTGTTGACATGCAAAGCGCTTCGGATCGATCAATATTTAGCCATTGTACTGTGGAAGATTCATGGGTAGCTACTCTTCCAGAACTTTCCCCCTGTTAAACAATTCATATGGGTGGACTTTCATTTTCTGAAATCCTCTTTGTTTTTATTCCCATTTTATTTAGATTGGGTAATTTAGTCTTGAAAAAAATGTGATTCCCTTAGGAGCCAGGAGGCATGTGATCATTATTTTTTTTTTGTCCATTAAGCCAAGTCGGGTATTGGAATAATCTTTCAGGGTCCATTTGGTTCACAAGAATATGGATTTGAAATTAGATTTTAATTGTTTGGTTTGGTGAAATAGGATTTAGATCCTATTCCTGGTGGAATGGTATTCCTCTATTTGAAAGAATGACCATTCTCGGCTCTCCCCTCTTGGGAATGGAGATTTCATTCCCAGTGGGCAAAAAAGACAAATGACTTAACACCACCTCCCCCCTCCTTTCAAAAAAAAAAAAAAAATAGGGGTGAACTTGGGTGAGCTTAGATTGGGCTTTTCTTAAAATTTGAATAGGCCCAGCCCAAATTAAACGCTTACCCCAAACCCTATTTTTCTTTATCCGATACCAACTCTCCTAGCGAGTTGTGCATACTTGTGGAATCCTATTCCAAATCGTCTAAACCATAGAAGCGGAGAATATATGATTTCAATTCTAATTCCAGGGGATTTCTGTTCGGACTCTGACTACGAACCATAATAACCTTTAATATTCCATAATCTTGCAAGTAGCGAATAAGAAAAAGGCATTTTCATAAGTATCTACAGAATCAGTAATCCAACAAACTTGCCATGGAAATTCTAAATTTCTACCTTGGAATAAATTATTTACTTTTCAATATTTTTTATTTATTTCATTATTATAGGCACAACAGGTCCGTACTAATTGGTTCATTGGTTGGACCAATTGTCTTGGCGACCACAACCATACACTGTTAGTACTGATTTGNAAGAAAGTATGGGTATATTTACTCCAACGGAAGAGTGATACTTTTTCTTATTTCAAGAAGTTCAAAGCTCTAGTTCAAATTAAAAAGGGGAAAAGAATTAGGGTAGTTTAATTATTTTTTTTTCTGATGAGGGCTACAAAACTAGTTTTCCTTCTACATTTTTTTGGGTAAACCTTACTTGGTTAAACCAAACAAGGAAGCCCTTGAACCGGTTTAGCCGATCCGCTAGAATAACCGGTCGACCGGGGTCAATTATTTGTCACACAAAACATGCACCGATACAGTTGATGATTGGAGTGGGGCAGTAAGATTCGGAGATTACAACATGTGAATGCTTCCAACTTGTTGCACTGATTGGATGTGATAGGACATTTCAATCCGTGACCAATTACTCCAATAATGGAAAAGTGGGTGATATAATCATTCATGGGCTGTCATCTTGCTTGATATCTGGGGAGTTGTGTACGATCATCACATCAGAAGGCAGAAGCCCACGTGTTTACATTGGAGACGTAACCGAGATCGTGATGTCCAAGTCCATCATCCAACCATTAATGAATCCCAAACATGTTCGTTGCTCTCTCAATAAATAGTGGGCTAGAGAGCCCTACTGCCCTAGTAATTGAAAGCAAGGGGGGGATGTATGTAGATCATTTGAATGATACATGGCAGCTTTTTGATTTGGGGGGCCCAATCATGTGGGCGGTAAATGAGAATACAGACACGTCCATAGATATTACCACATGGGAGACTCTAGGGTCGTCGTTGGATGGCCCAAGACGAAGTCTCTTTGCTAGGCCACTCTGGCTACCCACTGCCACAGTCATAGATTCTACCATTAGTGCCTTGCCCTTTGTTGGGCTCTTTTCAGCTTTTTTCTTTTGGGCTCCTCTGCACAACTGCTTTTTTTTGCTTGTGCACATGCTCTATGTTCATTCCCCCCGGATAGGCATTCTGCAGACCAAGATGCAGTTCTGTCGGTGCTCGGTATGGCCTTTGAAGCCTGAAGCCAGAGAGAGAAAGAGAGAGAAGCATGATATTGGTTGACCTGAAAATACATTGACAAATTGAAGAAGAGATAACCCAGATGCTTGACATGCCCACATGCCCCCTGCCCCAGCTGGTAGCTTAGAGATTGGGTCTATTATTCAGCCCCATTTGGAATGTGCCCAATTCAGGCACTATGTAAAGATCTGGGTCAAAAAAAATTATAACAAGGGAGACAAGTAGTAAGTAAACATTTTAAGAATGCAAATACAAATGTCTACAATAAAAATATAAGGTTCAAAAATATCATATACTAAGTTTTGTACTGTACATTTTTGTATTTTCACTCTTTTTAAATTGAGTCTTCTTGTGATCAGTTTGAAAAGAGTACAAATATAAATACATACAAAATATTAGACTTTGCTCTCTATTATTCCTTCCAAATTAAGTTTTATATATTAAGTTTTGCACTCTACATATTTGTACAGGCTCAGTTTGGAAAGAGTATATATACAAATATGTACAAAATGATATAAAATATAAAGTTTTGCACTCTACATATTTGTATTTATACTCCTTCCAAACTGAGCATTATGTTCCATTTGGAAGTAATGCAAATGTTGATTTAGTGTATATATGCACTTTGGTTCAATTCTGTTAGTGTTTAGCAAGAATGTATAATGACAGCAAACATAAATTTCACCATTTTAATAAATATTTGTATTCAAAAACCTACTTTATGCATCCATACTCACCCATGAATTGACATCAATTCCGAATTGGCACCTACCTCAAATGTACTTTGAGCCTACAAATTTTGACCCTGGGCTAACCGTCATTAATTCTTCATTGTGTTTAACAGCTGGGTCTAAGGGACTTAGCAGGTTTAAAATGTGTGGAGCTGAGTCAAACTCAATTATTCTCAAATTAATCCAAACTTGTGGATCCATACCCTTTTACTTGAGACCGGATCTACTCCTCACACCTAGCGTCTCATTGGTGCCTCACACGCACATCTTACCATACATTAAGAACATTTTCTATACTTATTAGTCATTATTCACGGGAAATGTTCTCAATGCACGGTTGATATACGTGTGAGGCGCCCATTTGTGAGGAGAAGATCCCATCACTTTCTACTCTATCCGTAATTTGTTGTGTATCAAAGTACGTAGATGGGGACACTACACTCATTGCCATCCCCATCAATTTAGTTTACATATGTTGTGTACTTGATCAATGTCCAAAGAGCCTAAATCAAGCCAACTATAGCGTCACGCCATGTTTTCATGGTTGATATTTTTGTGGCTTTCATTTTAGTGGTCCGCGACGACTCTTTCTTTATTGCTTTGATACTAATTGTCATGTACTTGATCAATATGCCAAAAGTCTTAAGAGGGTTAGAACAAATAACACCCATCGATTGATATTTAGGCTCAGTTTGGAAAGAATACAAATGTAAATATCTACGGTGTAAAAACATATAAAATAATATAAAACATAAGGTTTTGCACTTTACATATTTACATTTGTATTCCTTTCAAACTAACAACGTTATTTTAAAATAAGGGATATTCAAATACCAAAATTAGGTTATCAAAAGAGCCCAAGAAACTTAAGATATGAATCTTTTGATTCAGGATAATCCATTTATATAAACGAATTGTACTGTACATATTTATATTTGTACTCTTTTTAAACTGAGCCTAAATTTCAAAAGTTGAATTGGTTTAATATTAGATCAAATATCGACTTAACCCTATTTGATCTAATGGATGGTGAGTTATGGAAAACAAAAAGTAACTGACATGGGGTTCCCTGAACGTTTGGAAAAGTTACGATGAGTTTAAGAAAATAGTGAAAATTCATGTGATCTTTAGAAAATTCCTTGATATATTCTATATATATATATATTCATAATATACATATATATTATATAAAATTTATAAATTAATATATCTATAATTATATATATATATTTTTAATAAAAAAATTATAAATTAAATATAGCGCTCTTTTGATGTATTTCTTTTTTTTGCCTACTTTGGTGGGGCGCTGAAGCTTGGTTGAGTTGCCTTCATTGAACTGCTTTGGAGAAACCACGCCAATGAAGTCAATTTCCAAGGCCATTGTTTTCAGTTGAAAGTATGATTTTAAAAGGTTTAAGACTCACAACTTTGGTACGAGATTTAGGCCTTTAAGCTCAGTTTGGAAAGAGTATAAATATAAATTTGTAGAATGTAAAACCTTGTATTTTGTATGTATTTATACAGTACATATTTATATTTGTACTCCTTCCAAACTGAGCCTTATGAAGGTGCGGGCCTCAAGAACTAACACAAATTGATGAATTATTTACAAAATTATAAAAATATTTTTATATTTTTATTAAATTTAAACCATATGAAGGATCACTTAGGTAATTATGAGCCAAATAAAAAGGGTAAAAATTAAAAGCCAATAAGGTAAATAGAGTTGTTGGTTTATTTTGTAGTTTCATAAGAATTCTACACAACAAGGGTGAACATGAACTCATCATTCTCTCTTCAGCCTTGGTCAATTGAAGTGGAATTTTTATTATTCTAAACTTTCGGGTGACTAGAAATTTATCATCATGAGTTTGTTATTTTTAACTAGGTTCTCCATAAGAAAAATACGATCTACCCTATTCGCCTCTCATTTATTCTCTTAATGGAATTTTCTTTTATTTATTGGTTTTTATTTTGCATAAATTAAATCAACTGAGTTGTTTCATTTCTTCCGTGTTAAAGTTGATTATTATTATTATTATTATTATTATTGAATGTATGGATACATGCCCCTTCCATCATTCATTCTATATTAGTTTGCAATAGATTCATTTATCATTTATTATAAACTCTAATTAATCTCTTTTTTTTTTCTTTTCTTTTCTTTTAAAAATTTATAAGGCTTACGCCTCAATTGGGCCTTTATCCTCCTTAAAACCTTAGTTGAAATACATATCTATTTTGGGCTTCATAGGTAGGGCCCACTTTGCAAAGACCAAAACCATAACGTGAAAGCCCTCATAAACTAGCCCCTTTTTATCTACAGTACATGTTGCATCATTTAAATTTGTGTTTGCAAATGCATGCATGTGTGAGCTTTGGAAACTTCCTGTTGTTGTGTTCTCTTTTTGTCCTTTTGAGCGCGATGGGTCACTCTTTGGAGCAAAATGTCCCGTGACAACTTGACCCACATTTGAATATTTATTAGGGATTTAGTGTATCCTTTCAAAAATATTTATTAGGCTACATATGGTGAACTGAATCTTTTCACAAACTGTACCCTAATATCAATAAACTGTCAGTCCTCTACGTGGGAGAATTTTATCCATGGTAGTAAATCGTTCATGAATTGTGTCTCATCAGAAGCTTCCTTTACTTTTTCGCTTAGGCTGTATTTGGTTTAGAGAAAGAAAAAATTGTGGAAAGATCTTAAAACTGCGTTTGTTTGCAGTGCAAATCTGAACCCTGTTCTGCACTCGATTCAAATTTGAATTTATTTGTTTGTGTTTATGATTTGCTCTCTTACCTGATGCAAAATTTATATCACTTCCTCCTGTGCCTTAATTCTTTCTCATACCAAATAAATAACTTTTCTCCCACTTCATTTCTCTTTCACATAAATTGGGACCACATCATTTTACTTCTTAAACAAACAAAACAAGGTGATATCCGAACGTAAAGCAAACCAGGGTTTATACAGTCGATATGCATTCCTGATGAAGGAAAATTTGGTCCGACCTCGCGATCGCCCGACACGTGGCAAAGGCAAACAGCTCGGGACAGTAGAGCGCCCAAAGCGAACATCAGAAGCAAGTCCAAGCTCACTACCGAGCCCGAACTCCAGACCGCTGTACTTAGTCCGAGCTCCTTGTTAAGAGC
>NW_010729074.1:3967644-3990041 GCF_000365185.1 Nelumbo nucifera
TGGAGCTTCTCTTCTCCTTCCGTTTCAGGTCCCTGTTACTCAGTTCAGAGGCAAGATCATCGACAGCTAAGACCGGCCAGATTGTGCATCATCAATTCCTATGCATTTATGCCACGAGGTCCACAATCAAACCGAACCTAATGCTTCATTTGTTTGAAGTACAATTTTATTTGCATTAATATAAACGCAAGAGAGTGCAAATGAGAAAAATGCAAATTCTGATTCTCTTAGAATTTGGGGTTTATTTTATTTTGCTTCAAGTTTTATTTTACTTCATTTGCAATATAAACAAACAAAATACGTTAAAAGTTGAAACAAAAATAAATTAGCATATACATTCAAAGCATTTGTGCTCCCATACTTTTGCTCCGGAGTAAATGAAGTTGCATTACAAACAAACGATGCCTAAGGAATCTCACAATAAAACGTTTGAGAGCTTTATACTCAACTTTCTTTTTTATCTTCCGTCAAAACCAAATACAACCTTAGGGTGTATTTGATTGCCAAGAAAGTAGTGAGAAACATGGAATATTCCATTTTGATACCAGTTTTTATGCATTTGTTTTAAGAGAAATAGAGTAAGTGGGACACCAAGCACAAAATGAGGGATGCAGGGTAGGAGTGTGATCAAGCCAAGCTGAACTGAACTTTGACATGCTTTGGCTCATCTTGATTGAAATACTATTAGGTTCAAGTTTGAGTTCAAGTCCATTTCGAACTTTATTTTCCGGTTTGAGTTCGGTTTGGTTAAATATTCAATGAGCTTAAATTTTACTTGAAAGCTCAAAAATGAATAATATTTTTATAATATATAAGGCCCGTTTGTTTTTTGGATTTTAGGAGATGAGAAAGTTGGTCAATGGGATTTCAGTTCCCATTGATCAAGAAACTTATGTTCTCTTTCAGATTTATGTGGGGTTCATGGAGAATTTATTTTCTCAGGTACTCCGAAGTAGATAAATAATTTTCTCCACAAGGAAAATTTGGCAACACTTGGATGGGACAAAACTACCCCTTTAATAATGGCTTTTTATAGGTAAAACGGTCATTGTCTTATTTACTTGGGAAATAAAAGAACATGGGTAAATGCACTTACCCAGGTAAGTTACTTACCGAAAAGTAAACGGGGCCAATAGTATATTTTTATATATGAAACATAAAAATTTTCATAATATATATTATAAAATATATTGCTTGTAGTTCAAATTCAAACAACTAAAGGAGTTTACCCCAAGACTTGAACTTGATTAGAATCGAACTCGAACTTAGCTTAATCGAACTTGAGCCTGAACTATTCAATTAGAGCTTGATTCGATTGCACCCATAATGCGGTATCTCACTAAAGCTGTGCAACCCCGGTGAGAACCTTAAATTTGAAGATATTTGTAGAAAAAAAATGTTAAAACTACCATTCAAAGGAAGACATTATTCATCATTATCTTCTTCCTTGAGACTGAACTAGAGTAGTAGTGAAAACTGCTAATTTAATTCACCTCATTAGCATCATTTCAGTTATCTATATCATATGATGACATATGTGACTTAAAATTTTTAAAAACGTTAAAACTATCTTTCAAAAGAAGACACTGTTCATTATCTTCTTTCTTGAAACTAAACCACAGTAGTAGTGATTTTTCTTTCTCTTCCTTCATTCCTCCATATTCTTCTTCTTCATTATATGTCCATTAATAAATATAAATTTCAGTGACGAGAGACAATGTTATCCGTTAACTAAGGCCCTACTGCTCCATGTTATTATAGGTTTTTCTTCCGATATTTTAGGCCATTGCTTCATGTTCTTGAAGCCCTACTGTTTGAACAGGAATTTAGGACCCACCATTGAAGAGGCTCCACTAAAACAAGGCCATGCAAAAAAGAAAAAAAAAAAAAAAAGCTTAACCAGATGGAATATAAACATCTAATTTGAGTGATTTTTTGTAAAGATGCTTTTATGTTCAAGAGAAGCTTTCCCTCAGTATACCAATAAGTTGAATTAAATGATGCAGTAAAATCAGAGGGTTAATCATCTCTGTATCCTAATTTTTGAACCAGCTGATATTCTTTTTAGGTCTCATCCAAAGGTGGAACACCATGCTCTATACATGGGGCAGTTGGTAAGTTCTAGGGACACAAACAGTAAACAGGTCCTGTTTCCCTAGATCCAAGAGTTAGCCGAACTATACAAAATGCCAGCTAAAATCGTTTACTTCCGACTACATAAATCTGGGCATCTTACACATGACAAGAAATGGGTTGTGCATAAATGGAGGATGCCATTAAAGAAACACCATTATCTAACTCAGAGTACCAAAAACATTTTGAGTTTTTGAGGAACCCCTCTTTTGTTTACATTTAATGTTGTCCCTATAAACCCCTAAATTCAAACGGCTATTAAATTAAAGGGAGCATTATTATTTGATTAAATTAGACTTTTCGCCATGGTTTTTAAAACCGAACTGGTCAGGGTCTGGTTACCGGTTCGAATGGTCCGACCGTTTGATTTGAACGGTCAGCCCGTTCTGACAAAAAATTAAAAAATTAAAAGAATTGAAAAACAATCAAAATTGTTCGAACGGTTAACCGGTCGGTTCACCGGTTTGCTGACTAAAATCAACGGTTTTGGGGGAAAATGGAACCGGTCAGGTGACCGGTCCCCAGTTTTTTTGGTTCGACCATCCGGTCCAGTCTAGTTTTGAAAAACATGCTTTTCGTTGACTCTATTGTAATAATAATTCCACTCGGAAATGGAAAATATCTCCACAACAACTCATCTGGTTTCTAGTCACAGGTCGGGCCGGGCTTTATCTTTATATTAATAAAATATGCTCAGGTCCGAGCCCGAGCATGACTTGATCATCGAGCCTAGGTCTTGAGTCCAAGCTTGACCCTCATATAAAGTCCAAAGCCTGACCAGAAATTTGAAAATTTTTTCTTTTCTTAATTAGAAACTATTTTATTTATATTAAAATACCTCAAAACCTAAAAAATAATGAAAGATCTCACTATTATTTGAAAAAAGAGAAGAATGATAAAGAAAAAAAATTATATATATATAATATATAAAATATATTTTTATTATATAATACATTATCAAGTTGGGCTCGAGCTTGGGCCAAGCCTTTTATAGAAAGCCCGAGCTCAGCCCAAAAAAAGGTGGGCCTGATGTTTTAGGCCCGAGCCTGTGGGCCTGAAATCCTGTCCAAGCCCAACTTAGATCAAGCCAGGCCAGGTCGGGCCATCGGGCTACCCAGCCCATAAACAGGTATAGGAACAATACATTGGTTACAACTGGAAGTTCCTAAGTTTGTATTTTCTCTTCAAAATTAATACTTTTTCTCAGAGAAGAAAGAAACTTAACCAATTACAATTTCAAATGAGCTAAAATGATCCAGACAAACTAGTAACAAGAGCCATAAACAATCGACCACACAAAAAGTAGAAAGAATTACCTAACAAAAGTTGGTCACTTTTTCTTTGCTTGCCCTTCTTCACCCTGGCTAGGGTCCTGCCAATATTTGTGTATAAATTCAAACACAAGAAAAATGAAAACAAATTCAAATAAATTGATGCTTTTATAAAGTAAATGGGATACAAATTCTTTGTATTTGAAACTCTTGCAAAAGAGATAGCAACTTCAATTCTTTTTTAATGATGCACTTATTACAATTTGAAAATTTGTATTTGATCCCTATTTATAGATTTTTTTTTTGGTTTAATCTCTTCCTCCCCTTGATTTAGAATTTGATTGGTTATTTTTACCCTATTTAGGGAGTAAAATATTATAATTACTACCATTTTTGGAGAGAATAATTTATCATCCATTATTCTCTCTTCGATCGCTGATTAATTTTTATGGGAAGATGTGCCTTGATTGACTAGACATTTGATTAGCTCTAATTACCTTTCATAAAGAAGAATGTTGGCAATTTGTCATTTATGGAGGGCAATTTGTCATTTATGGAGAGAATGATTTTCCACTAATTATTCTCTCTCAAATCATTGACTAGATTTCCATTTTTAGGATAATTTCCATAAACACTAAGACTTGTAATTTATATTTGAATTTAGCTTCAAAGTGGATCCCACATAAACCCTTCTATTATGCTAATGGATTTGGAAAAGCAAAGCCCAAATATTAAGGCCCATGTACATAATCAAGAGTATGAGGCAAGGCCCAAATAGAAGGACCTATACTAAGGTCCATGAGCAAATTTAAGTTTATATGGGTAGGGCTGTTCATGGGTCGGGTTGGGTCAGTTTACTGAGGTTTTTTCAACCGACCCGACCTGGTCGGGTTACCTGAACTTGAAACCGAAACCAACCCAGTGTTAAGCAAAACCGACCTGGTCGGTTTGAGTCGGGTTGAGTCGGTTTGGGTCGGTTTCGGCTCTAAGTTCAACCATGCTTAACAGAAACTCAACTGCAATAATGGAGGTGGACCAAGTTAGAAACTTAGAATATAAGTTATCAAGAAAATAGAAAGTCAAACTGTATTAGAGAAAGAAGACTGAAATTTGTATATTTCAAGAAACCTTCTAATCTAAGTAAAAAAATGACACCTAATTCTGATTGTAATTGGTTGCCTATTTGGTGTAAAAGACCATAGAAACTAGGATCTTTTGATTCTTTTCTTTAAACTTTTCCAAAAAAATTCTTTGTCTAGTTGTCTTACAATATTTGCCATTAATGTTATTCCTAACTAGAAGACTAGAAATTAAGTTAGGTTATAAATTAGGATAGAGACAACTTATTTAAGTAGGAACTAAGTAGGTTGTAACTGCTAACTAGGAAGTAGGAACTAACTACTAACTACTAAGTCGGTTCAGTTTGGGTTGGTTTCGGTTTTCACACAAGAAAATCGAAACCGATCCGAACCATCGGTTTATGATGTTTTACAACCTGAACCCGACCGGTGCTGAAGATAACCCGACCGACTCGGGTTGAGTCGGTCCAGGTTGGTCAGTTTGGTCGGGTTGGGCCTTCTTATGAATAGCCCTAATATGGGGGTAGGGCCCATTTATAAGCCCATGAAAATTTTAATGTCTACAAGTCCAACTCGTGTTCTGCCCGTTCAGAGTGTTTAATCTCTCCAAATACCTAGCTTGTCTCTACATTTAACTCGACTTCCCAACAAAACTTCTAAATGAAATCATTGAATCCACATATGTGAACCAAAACCACTCCTTTACTCCAATGGTAGAAACCATTGGAATAAAGTGCAGTTTGAAAATTTTATTAGCCATTGTAACATCCGTTAACAATGGGGGACTAAATTAATAGTTTTCAGGATTTCAGGTAATGCAGTGGCATGTTTCGAAATTCGGGTGCTAAAGTGAGAATACCCTCAAAGTATAGGATATTGCTAGGGGTGTAAATGAATCGAATTCGAACTAGATCAGACTATCCGAATTTGAATTCGATTAGAAAATCCGATATCCGAATTCGATTCGATATCCGACGGATATTGAAAATTAATATCCAAATTCAAATTCAATTAAATATTCGAATATTCAATTCAAATTCGATTAATTAATTATTTTAGATAATTAATAAATATATAAAATAAATATTTATTGATATAAAATATATAAATATATAAATTATTTATATAACTTAATTATTATATATAAATTATATAAAATAATTTATATATCATATATAAGAATTAAATAATCAGTCGAATTTGGATATTTATCGAATCGAATCAAGTCATATCCAAATTCGAATCCTATTAACTATTCGGTAAGAATAAGATATCCGAATTCAATCGATTAGATATTCGAATTTGATTCGATTATGTCGAATATGGAATTCGAAATCGGATTTTCGAATACCGTTGACACCCCCTAGATATTGTCCTTTTCAAAAAATCACAACACAAATCTACAAAGCTGTTGGGGCCTATCATGTATTTATGTTATTGGGGCAAATGCTATGGTCAATCTATTGCAACATAAACCTTACATGTGTCATCGCCCCCTTCATATATGAAAGGGAAATTATCTAAAACTCATCATGAGTTTTAAGCATTTCTCTTAAACTCACCACAACTTTTCAAAATGTCTAAAACTCACCATGTCACTAACTTGACGTTAAACATACTAACAGGTGTTAATATATTACTATTTTAATATTTAGACATGAGAAAAAAGGAAAAAGTTCAAAAAATATTTTCAAAAACAAAATACATAAAAACATAGAAATTACAAAAAAGATAAAAAATTATAGAAATTGTAAAAAGATAAAAAGTTATTTTCAAATTATAGAAACTATAAAAATTGAAAAACAAAATCAGAAAATAAAAATTGTAGAAAACACCAAAAATTATAGAAAAACACAGAAATTACAAAAAAAAATAACAAAAAACAGGAAAATTTATAGATTGTAGAAAGTAGAAAATGTAAAAAACAGCAATGATAAAAAATATTGGAAATTCTAACAAAACACTAAAAATGCAAAAAAACAAAAAAATTGAAAACTGAAAAGGACTATTTTTTCTCCAACTTGCCATTAAAGGGTAATTTGGTCATGAAAGTTGTTATTTATATTGATATGGATGCCTCTGTTAAGAAGCATTAACGGTGTACTAACGGAAGGTGAGTTTTAGAAAATAAAAAGTTACTGACATGGTGAATTTTAGACAATTTCCTTATATGAAATAGAATTTACATTGCAACCATAAAAATTAAATCACAACATATTAATTGTACTGGTATCATATCATATCACATGAGTTAATATTTAAAAATGGCAATTGTCGAGATATTTTATTAATTAAGACATAAAAAAGTATAGTAAATGAATTCAAAATCTAAATGTTTTGTCATTTTTACCTTGTATCTTTACTTGCATAATTGCACACGTGCATGGAATGTGCCCTTTCACTAATTTCTCTTAAGAAAAAGAGCAAGAGGGAGGAATGGTGAGATATTACAGACGGCTAATAATGACAGTGTTTGATATCGATGGCATTTTTTGGAGTAATGAAATCAGCTCTACATGGTAGGTGTTTAACAGAAATACGCTGAATTTATTGTTTGGTTGAGCCATTTATCCAATAAACATTTCTCTCAATTTATGTGAGATCCATTTATCAGAGAAAATGTTAGAAGTGACGTTTTTCATTTTTAGGGACGTTTTTTTAATTGTTTGGTGCGTGCCGTTTACTAGTTGCACTGAGCTGTTGAAAAACATTTAAAACAGATTTTGTTCTTACCAAACATCCCCCAATAACATATGGATTTTAGTGTGAACCCCAACGTTATTACAACATGCAAAGCGACTGACCATGTTTAGTAGGGGTGAGCATGGGTCGATTCGATTCGATTTCATGGTAGAACCTGGAACTTACCCTAGAGGAGTCGGTTATAGGTTTTTGGAACTACAACATATCCCATAAAGGTCATTTCTAGGGTTGGTTCTGTCCTTGGTGGTTCCAAGGTCTACCCATGGAATATTATAAATTATAATATATTAATATATGGTTCAAAACTTTATCATTATAATTTAAATTTTATAAACATTACTCATTATACATATTCAAATATTAAAATGAAAACAGATAATCAAATCACTTATGTAACTTAAAGGTCAAGTGAATCCATGGCCTTTGTAACCATGAATGCTTGGGTTCAAATCTTTACATTCTCAAAAGTATTTTAGGGTTTAATTCAAGGCAAGTTCAGTTTCAAGACTGGTTCGACCGAGGCCAATCAAGGTCGGCTTGGATAGAGTAAACCCTAGACCTTGAAATCAGCTTGGGTGGGGGTCGGTTCCAAGAATTTGAAACCAGACCGTACCCTGTAACAGATTGGATAGGGTTGGTTCAAGACCAGTTCATAGTCAATTCCATTCAATTCCGAGTAGAACCTATCCATTTACTCAACCCTAATATTTAGTCACTCTGTACTAATTTGCATTTATAAGTGCAAATTAAATTGCATCAATGGGTGAGAATGGTTAGTGAGCGAATGGGCCTTCAACCCACAACCGGCCCAACCAAACCGCTTGCTACTCCTATCAGATGTTTTCACTTTACAGAGTCATTGATACGCTAAATTTAAGGAGATTAGGACATTTGGTAACTATTGTAAATTTGTAATGGGGCATATCGATACTTTTTTCAAAATCAAATCCTCTTTGTATCTTAATCTACAGCACTTCTTTTGAAATTACATGCTTTCTTTGGGGCCTTTTGAAATTGTTATTCTAAGAGAGGGAAAGATCACTCTATGGACTTGGACCTAACACATCCCATTATAATGTGACCCACACTGATTTATGAATGAATACCCACCCTCCAAGCTCCAACCTTGCAATGAATGCCTCTGTGTACATGGAATGGAAAGTGACATGACACATGTCCTTGACTCCATCACATGAACAAATTCTTTGTGAATTGTTTCACATAGAAACTTGTGAGTGTCTCTATACTTATTTGGAAAATTTCCACATGACATGTCTGTACTTTGTACCACTCTTGTCAAATTCGGGTCCTACCGGACAGTTGAACCGGTTATCCGATGACCCAGTAACTTTTCTGGGTCTTCAGTAAAAAAATACAATTTTTAGGGTTTGAATAAGCTAACCGGCCCGTTAATCAATAAAACCATGACCCAATCAATGAGGTAGCACTCCAGTCTTGTCAAATAACATTACTTAGTACGTAAGGCATGTGGTCCAATAAATAACTACGTTAGTACATAAGTGTAGCCATTACCATGTACCTGAAATGCGGTAATTTCAAATGAAGATGTCTTGACCCTGACTTCTAGCTTTAGACAATGCTTGTCCTTGCTACAAAGTATCACAACCCAATAATCATCTTTAGTTCATCATCCGGTATCTGGACTGTACATCTCCTAACTCCTCCACTAGGGATTAAAGAAGCTGAGATAAACAGAGATTTGTCTGCCCACTCTGGCTTGGATTTGTGAACTAATACCTGAACTCCAGCTCAATTTAAATAAACTTTTCTTTTTTTTTTATGTTTGTTTTTTTGGTATCACATAATAGTTATTACACATCACAGGGGATTAAGGGGTGTTGATAGAGCAGGGATACACCTGAAGTCCACTGAGGTTACCACGGAGAGCCTGCAATGAAGTGGTCTTTGAATTTAAGAGAAATGCAAAAATTTGAATAATGAGTTATAGAGAAATGCAAAAAAAAAATGATAAACTTTAGATAATAAACAAAAGAAACATGGGTGGTGTCCGAATTTTATAATCCTAGGTACATTCCAATTATCTCATTTGGTAGGATTCAGTATGGGTGGATTTGGTTGTGCTTTTCTAAAAATTTGAATGGGCCTGACTAAAATGCTCAAGCCTGAAGTAATGTAAAATGTTAATTGGAGCCAAGGTTCTAAATATCGATACAGGGCCGATACATAACGACATTTTGAATTTTGATTGGAGCCAATCCATATATCAGAGTTGCACCCCTAAAATTTGGAAAGGAAAATTTGTTTTATTTTCCCCCCTTCTTTCCTTTAGACTGTGTTTGGTTTGATAGAAAATAAGAGGAATAGAAAGTTTTGGGGAAGTTGTTATGAAATTTTGTTAAATTCAGTAAGAAAATTTCCCCCCAACTCTCTCTCTCTCTCATCAAACCAAACATAGCCTTAAGGCTTTGATTTGCTGATGTGGCAGTTGGAATAACCACTCAATTCACCCCCGAGTGGTATATATATATATATATATATATATATATATATGTAGTTCAAATATATTTTATTTGGAAATATGTGTTTCCAAAAAGTCATGATACTGGAAAAGTTTGACCAATCAAAACCCCACATGAATTTTGATAAATACCATCTATTGGTTACCACTTTTATAAACCCAATTAATTGGTTACAAGTTTTTCTGATTTCACGTCTTTCCCATATCATAGTTAAACCCATTTTATTTTGTAAATAGGCAGAATATATTTAGTCACACTCGAGGAGAGAAAAGAAGAGTTAAACTATACAAGGTTTCCCAACCTTTACCTTCAAACCAAACACAGCCTTAGTAAATATCCAATGAAAGGGTCCATACATGTCAAGGTTCAAAGTATCGATACATATCGGTCAATACGTATCATTCCGGAACCCCTCCAATACGTCCCTACAGTAGGTGCATCGGGGGTCTGACCAATTCAAGGGGTGGAGACCTAAACCAACCCCCCTGAACCGGTTGCAAAAAAAAAAAAAAACATAAACAAAAAACAATATCGATTCACCCAATATACGTGTGACCGTGGTCGCAAAAAACTCAACGACCCCCAGTGAAATGTAAACACGTCAGTGTTTGAAAAAAAAATTCAACTGAGGTGATATGTTGAATTTATTGCAAACACTGACGTGTTTACATTTCAGTGGAGGTTGCTGAAGTGTTCTTGGTCGCATTGAGACCGGATCTGCTCCTGACATACAGCGCCTCACACGCAGATTCTACCATGCATTGGGAATATCTCCCGTATTTATAAGTTATTATTCATGGGAGATATTTCCAATGCACGGTGAAAGTGCATGTGAGGCGCCCAAATGTGAGAAGCAGATCCTATTCCGGTCGCATTACCTGTGACTGAGACTGGATCTGCTCCTCACAGAGGGTGCCTCACATGCATATCCTACCATACATTAGAAACA
This sequence comes from Nelumbo nucifera, assembly GCF_000365185.1. The sequence continues at coordinate 3,978,281 of NW_010729074.1, forward strand.
TCTCCTGTACTTTTAAATTATTATTCACGGGAGATGTTCCCAATGCACGGTGGATGTGCATGTGAGGCGCCCAAGTGCGAGGAGCAGATCTCGTCTCCCTGCGACCTCCCTGGGGAAGAGGCAGCCACATTAAAATTCTATTGATTAGCCAGCATCAAAAGGAAGGAAGGAAAAAATATTACAAGGGAGGACGTAGCCTTTCTTGCCCCAAAACGCAGGACATGTGTACACCTTACACTCCAACCAGCCCCTAATCTTAAGAACAAGAAAAAATATGTCAAAAAAGAAAAGCATATCAAATATTTATCAGACATACCTGAATTTGATTCAATTATGTTGAATCTCAAATTTTAACTTAGATTTCCTGATACCATTTACACCATGAGGCTATAGAAGGGAGTGATCCATCCTCAAATCTAACTGTATTAACCTTGGTGAAGGCGGGATTCAAACCCAAATCTCCAACCAGCCAAAGAGGAAAAATCAACACCACCACATGTCTAACTGTGAAATTCAGGCCTTCAATACATTGTTGTAGAAGAAAAAAAACACATTGTTGTAGCCCACCTCACTTCATCCAATTCAAGTGACATCACCTGATTTGGGAGTTTTTCAGGGGTTCGACCATATCTGAAAAAAACTTTTAACCAATCAATCGGTATCATAATAGTGGTAACTAATCAGGTTTTCATCAAAATCCACCCGGGGGGGGGTGTTGATTTGTCAATTCTATCTTATAGAAGTTGTCAAACTTAATACTGCAAAAAATTAATTGCAGAATCTAATGAACAATTGAAAATTAATGGGGCAAAGGTTTCAAAATAATAGACATGTAGTGTTGGATTTGAAATTGTTACGATCCATTTGTCCCATATTGATAGTATGGGATGCTAATGTGAGGTATCCCACATCGGTAGTATGGGATACTGTTGTGGGGTATATATGTGCTTGGTTCCCTCCCTCTAACAGCTAGCTTTTAGGGGTGAGTTCTCCTAAGACACATAACAGAAATGGACATGGAGATTCACGCTTTGCCCCAAAAAAAGCCTTCCATAACAGAGCACAATCCAGTAGAAACTCTAAAAGCAATGTCCAGGATCAAAACAAAATTTGCCGATGCCAACCATTTTCTACTCAAGAATTTTCAGAAATGCCTCAGATGAGGCTCATCAAAGGTAACAAGAAACTTATAAGATGCTAATTACACAGCTCTCAAATAAGTAAACATCTAGGGATGTGTTCTCATTGCTACAATGGAGAAAACCACTAGGTTTCGGTCCCAAGGGAAGGTAACTAATGTACAAGAGGTTCACAAACCAAACAGATGATTCGGACTAAAAGTCAAGAGTCCTGAAATGTGAAGCAGTAGCCTGTACGAGGAAAGAGCACATCCCAGAAATTGTAATCTCGAGCTTCTATCTCTGCAAGTGTAAATTTCATGATAAATTAGCATAGTAGAATAAGGGCCACTGCTTGGTGCAATGGTAAAATCTCAGACTGACAAGCATGACAAAATGGGTTCCAGTTCAAAAGCAGCTTCTTTGTGCAAAAAAATGCTGGAGGTTAAGGTCCCAGTTCACTCATCCTGAGACAACAGATCAGGACCAAAATTGGCTAATGGCCCATTTAGTAGAATTGAACTAACAGAAGTCACTATAAAACTAGGGTTAGGATCTTACATTTACAGGCTGTACAAACAACTATCGAAGTCAATGGGATCCCTGAAGCTTCTATCATCATCAAATATTAGAGCCTACCACTGCTTCTCGATTGAGAAGCTGGAAGAATCATACACCATGGTTTGTTGATGGTTCATCCTCGAGACCCTTGGTAAGCAAATCATAGTTGATTGATGCAAGCTGAGAGAGATTCTGATCACCAAATGTGAAAAATCAGTGGGAAAGATTAAACTGTGGAAGATTAAAATGAGAAAATAATGAAAAAGAAGGAATACCAGAACATGCACAAAATGCTGAGGAACCATGATGAATTATGAAACTGTTCAAAATAATATGGCCAGGAGGGATAAAAAATCATACAAGGATCTGCTAGATGAACTGAATCCAAGCTAGCAGCACGTAACTGTCTGGCATGGTGATGCAGTTGCAACATTATATTATGGAATCCACAGTAATGTAGAATTCACAGTTGGAATTTTCAGAATTGGCTTGCCCATGTTGCTGACTGAAAGTCATTTTTGAAGGGTCCTTGGATCAAAAAATTGGATGACTAGGATTAAAAATGTAAACTAATCACAACTAACTCCCAGTCATTCACTAATACATTGATTAGACAAGTTACCCACTTCTTCTTCTTAACAGAGAAAACATTATTTCTTGTGTATGAGAAAAACCTAATGTTCACTCTCAAACACAGATAATGAACCCTATCACATATGCCTCACAACTCCCATCATCCTGGGATTCAATTACCAGTCTAAGAGATAAAGCTTCACCTTCAAACATGATGGCAGTAGAAAACAAGGCCTTTACATTTAGATTCATCTCAAAAAAGGTGGAGTGAAAAACTGCACATTTAGATTTTAGTCATTTACAAGCCAGGGAAAAGTTTTTAGTTGAATTAATTCATGATAAACTTGTCTTCTACCTTCTTTGCTCATCCAATTTCCTACCAGAAATAAATGTTGTTAATAAATTAATATAAACTCTCTGAATTTGGCAAGGCTTCAAAACTTTCATAAACACGTATAGTTATCCAGCTAGCAAGGAATGATTGCACACTTCTCCTTGCTACCTGGAGTACATGCCTAGTTGACTACATTACCAGATAGGCAGATAGCGCATGAACTTAGTGTACTCTATCGCATTAATACTTCAGAATATGCAAAACGATATGTTTTAACAAATTATACTATAAAAAATTGTACATGTTTATCCAGGATTTTACATTTTAAGACATGGAGACTCATAGCCCCATTTCCCCATTTGTGTCCATGTCCATATCCGTGTTTAAGCAGCATAAGTCTCTTGAAAACTTGCTGCAGTTGCCTTTTCTTTCTCTTTATTAAATCATATTACTCAAATTCCTTGAGAAATTGTAATTTGTAACATTTATAATTATAGGTATTAAGCAGAAAATCACATGCATTCACATTTTCTTTTAGAGTTTAGACTATGATTTCCTCTCAAGTTGTTTCTCTTTCTAACTTTCCACTCCTTTAAACAGTAATAACCATCATGCTCTAGCCATCACCATCACTTCATTAGTTATCTACCTAAGTAGCTCATCCCTGATGCCATGATGCAGGAGCTGAAGAGGCAAAATTGGAATTTTATGAAATTTTATGTATTTCTGTATTTTTGGATAGTAGGGATATTTTTGTCATTTTGCAATTTTCTGTGGGATCCAATGATAGGGTTTAACTTGTCTAGTTATACTTTGCTTAAGTTTAAAATTTTAGAGTCATTGCATGAGTAGGATTAGAGTTATTGAGTCTTCTTTGAACTGAAATAGGATATGACAGTTTAATTTGAGTCCTACTAGGATTATCAAGTCTAACAGTTTGACTCCTACAATTATTATGAGTTTAGAGTCTATAAATATGTATGGTCGTTTTACACAAAGGAAATGAAATATATTGAGTTTTCTTCAGCTTATGCTAACTATGGTGAGTGATTCCCATGCCCTAGAGTGATTCTAAGCACCCTGTGAGTGATTCCAGGTATTTTCTCTCTTATTCCTTCAAGAAGCCATTACAGCCATCAACAACCATAAAATTCTGATCAAGAAAACCATTCAACATTCTCTAAGGACTAGAACTGAGCTGGTCCTACATCATGCCATCATCTCCATCCCTTCTTATTCAACAAAACGTTGCTCCAGTGTGTTAATGTTTTATAAAATAACCCTAATGTCTAATAAATTTTTGAAGGAGCCAAATTGGCTCTATATTTTTTAACTTTTTTTATAGATTCTATGTTTTTTAACTATTAATCTCTTACAGTCATCTACTAATAATATTTCTAAAGAAATTTCCATATATTATTACTTTAATACCAGGTTTATGTGAAACAATTGATAGATGACTACTTTAATATGAGCTGCAGGCAAAGCAACCAAAGCACTGACTTTACTAGGTCAATAAAACATACCTTAAATGAAAAATTACTAAATGAGTAATTCACTGATGAGCTAGGCTCGAACTCAGCAAGACCTCCACATTCATCTGCCTGTTTATCATTGTTAATGAGGCCCAAAATACAAGTTAAGCCAACAAAAAGCCCAAATAAAATAACAATATTTTCCAGAGCTCAGGGCATATAAAATAATCATATTCTTTTCTAAATTTCTTTTGCAAGGGTCAGATACCTGTTCATCTTGACCGTTGCTTAGGCAACTGCTGCTGCCACTTATACTGCCACAGTCACTAGAATCCTCAAATTCACTGGCAGCATAAACACAACCATCTGATGGATTCCAGGAGTACCGACTTGTGAAGTAGCTTGTATCAAGAGCACTTTCCGAAGCAGGGACAAATGCAGCCTATAATAACCATGGTAATTCAGATGACATGGTCAATCTCAGATACATGGTGTCAATGGCCAGAACATTACTGTGGTGAGAAATAAGACAAGCTGCATGTAGTGTCACCTTCTGCCTGGCAAGTGTGTCCCAGTTGATGTCTTTGAAGAACACATGTTGCTTCACCTGGACCATAATCTCCAATGCTATTGCTTAGTGATTCTACCCAAGAAAACAATAGATTCAACATCTAATAAACAAGATTACCTCTGATGCGCCTTTAGCTCCAAGTCTCTGACCAGGATCTTCTGTCAGTAATCTGGAAATGGAACAGAAATTAGCTTAAGGTTACCAAACTAGAAAATTTATTGACAAGGATTTGCACACCTAGATTAGTCATTTCAAAGTGTCAAAGCCCCAATTGGAGGCCGATCAGGTCATTGGGAGAGGTCAGTACACTTGTACTGGCTGACTGAACAAGTAACCAGCAGCTAACATAAAAAATAAAACCAAAATTAAAAAAAAAAAAGGCTGAAGCTTATTGCAACCAATTTGGCAGTTCAATGGGCTAGCTGACCAGGTAAAACAGTTCAACCAGTTGGCTCAAACTTACTAATTCTTAAGGGAGCCTTATTATTATGTTACTATTTCTGTTATATATTATGCTTTCTGTTTTAAGATAGTAAGAGTAGAATGGTCAGCATAGGTCTTTTTCACCAATTAGAGGCATTAATGCCTTTCCAAGTTACTTGAGTTGTGGCCCCTTGTACATTAGCAGCCTTATACTGTTTTTTATAAAATTTTCCTTTTATCCCAAGTGGTGTTCTTTGTTGTTGTTGTTATTTATTTGGGGTCTCTTATTACATAAGACCCTAGATGCCAATCCTGCTTTAATACTATGAGCAACATCCTCCTCAATTTCTCCATTGCTATAACTTGTTAAAGTCAAACAAAGGTAATGAATGAGGTCACATTGAGATATTTCTTGGTTTCAATCCTAAGGTACCTTGATTTTCACCCCTATTATTATTAAGTTTGCATTGCATATATCTGGCTTAATCCTACTTATTTTAAAGATCTTGTTTTGAAGGTATCCATCCAAAAATCTAATTTTGCATTTAATCCTTCTTTACTTTTATCAATTCATACTACATTATCAGAAAACAACATGCACCATAGAACCCTCTCTTTTAGAGGTCAATGCAATCACATTTTGTAAAATGCAGTGGAAACCCTTTTTCTTTGAATATAAAAGAAAAACCCAAGCATTGACATCTTGGCTAAAAAATCCAAAGCAAGCAAAGAAGGTAGTGCTAGAGAATACATGGTAAGGTCCTATGTCATATATATTTTGTCATTTGCCTTTATGTTGGCCTAGCCTTCCCTTTGGGATTGGGCACCTTATTTCCAATTATTTAATAGAAAAAGGAAAAGAAAAGAACAATGTAAATAAAAGATAGAATTTTAAGTTTCATAAGCTTTTCATAAGTTGTGCTATAATAATTCCAGGAAATTTTTCAAAAAAGCCAATGAAGCAAACTAATAAAATAGAAAGGCTATTACTGATTTTTTTTTTTTTTTTTTTTTTGAGAAGAGGTAAAGTATTAATTCATTATAAAAGAAAGAAAAAAAGATCCATGTACAACCAGAGGCTATACAGTGAGAAATTACAAAAAACATTAGACCACTGTCCCATTTGTGATTACAAAAAGGTTTTCATACTGAAGGAGAGAATTAAGGGGAAACCGTCTCTGGATAGGTGTGTAGATGACCGGGATAACAGTTTCCCAACCATTTTCTGCCAGACTTCCTCCTCTTGACAACCTTTGCTTCAAAAGAGCCTTGAGTTTCTTTCCTGCCATATCAACCAGAAAACTGCTCCTCGGACCAATTGCCATAGAATTTTACCTTTCTTACCCAGACCATGGGTCCACCAGCCTTTTACAAAAGCTTCCACTGATGCAGGGCAGCAACTTTTGATGGCAAAAATGCTAAAGATTTTCACCCATGTTGAAGGGATGAGAGATCCATCATATGGATGGCCGAACCCTACAGGTAGGTTGGGCGAAATTTCAAAAATTTCTCTCTCCCATGTGGGAATCACATTCCCTATTTTAGAAAACTGCTTTTTCAATGATCAATCTTGAACCTAAACTAGACCAGATCTGAAACCAAAAGGGAGTGGAGGGTTATACCTGATACGAAGTAATAGTAACCTCCAATGAAGGTGTTCACGCCCAAGGATGAATCCAAAGACTGCTCCAGAGTGGAGATCGAACTGGTTATGGCGGCAATAGCAGGAGAGAGCAAGAGCAGAAGATAGAGGCAGTCCAACTGTTTGCTATCTTCTCTCTTGAATCAGTAGACTGAAGGATAAACTGGAGGTTCGCCCTGCTCCTCTATTTATAGCCTTAAAGAGAGGTTCTCCTAATCCCATTAGGAGTTTCCTAATCCAAATCTTGTATTTGGATCTAGACTCTCTTTAAGAGATAAGGATAATCCCTTATCTTATCTGCAGATAAAGATCAGCCCTCCTAATCTAATTAGGAGTTTCCTGATCCAAATCTTTATTTGGATCTGGACTCTTTGAGTGGATAGGGACAATCCCTTATCCTATCTACTGATCTAAATCCCAGAACTGCCCCTCTTTAATTAATCTCATTAAGCCAGTTCGAATTGGGCTTTAGGCCCATTAAGTCTATGTGCTCACTTAACCTCCAAACTGCTGCTCAGTTGGATATCCTTGTATTGCGTGGGACCCAAACATTGATCTACACATCAGCCACATGGTTTAGCCTAGCCTCTATTACAAGACCTGGCCGAATTCACTATAGGAGACAGTAAACCCCTGAGCCCATCACCATGAGCTCTTAATGGGCCCAACATTTACATTAAATGGTCCTTGGGTCAAGCCACCTTATAAAAACCCAAGGACTGTAGGTAGATGCAAGATTAGCCAATCAGGTATTACCCTAAATGGTTTTACACTTAACCTCTCAGCCCATAATGATCAAACACTGCCCGACAAGAGAGGACCTCTCCCTCGACTGTAAGGTACAGTGCTGCATTCTCTACTCACAGGGATCCCGGGATTTAATACCTTTTGCAAACATTTTGAAACCATAATATATATATATATATGTATATATCTATATAAATATATTTTGCAAAACAATTTTCAAGGTACAGTGCTGCAATGCTCCCAAGAAGCATTGCAGAAAAATACCAAGTCATCTACAAACTGTAACAAGGGAATCTCTAGTCTATTCTCTCCCACCATAAAACCCTCCAAAAACACCACCCAATATTGCTCTTAAAGTCAATTTCCCCAAAACTTCCATCACACAAAGAAATAGCAGGAGAGACAAGGGATTGCCTTGGCTTAAACCCCTTGAACTCCTGAAATGACCGCAAGCCATGCCATTAAGGCATTAACCAAAACCAAAAATGAAGGAGTTGTAACACACACCTTCATCCAATCCCTCCACATGGAACTGAAATTCATCCTCCACTTGGAACCAAAAGGCCATTACTGAATGTTGATCCTAGTCATCTGGGGTTTTGGGAGGGGTGGGGACCGGATACAGACCTAACCTTTAGTTAATGAAATAAATCCAAATAACATTATAGACATGAACATTATCGATAAAAAATGAAAAGCAAAACATTGTATTAGTATAAACCCATCCCATATCTTTCTGACACCCACTCTCCTTGACTATATTCCTCATTGCAAGACAAATGCAGCACAAAAGTTTATCTAAATCATCACCATCATCCAAGCCCTATCCCGACTATATGGGGTTGGCTACATGAATCCTGTTTTGCCATCCCGTTAAATTATAAGCATTTAAATCATTTCTTACCACTTCAAACCATGTCCTTTTTCGTCTACCCCTAGCCCTTCTAGTCCTTGCAACAGATCACTTCTTATGGGTGCAGCCAAAGGTCTTCTATGCATGTGACCAAACCATCTTAGTCTACTTTCTCTCATTTTATCACCTACTGGAGCTACTCCTAGGTTCCTTCGAATAACTTCATTTCTGAATCTATCCTTTCTAGTTTTTCCACTCGTCCATCTCAACATATGCATTCCTACCACACTCATTTTTTCAACGTGTTGTTTCTTGACTGCCCAACACTCTGCTCCATAGAGCATAGCTAGCCTTAGCGCCTTACAACTGTTTTATATAACAAAAATTTATCTGAATATAGCAATCAAATCAAAGACAATCATTTTCTTATAAGTAGCAATTAAGTAATGATATAACAAATTTCACATGTACTTATGTTCATCTCAAGAACAATTTGATTTTCAGTCAATGAACATTTTCTTGGATTGATGCACTCATTGGTTGAAACCATCTTATAAACACTATGATATTCAATCAGCTCAAAGAAAATAAATGAACAGGTTACAGCATATGAGTTAGAAAAAAGAACCAATCCAGAAAAAAATGGACTCTAGAAGTCCTTAGCATAAACAAAAAGCATTTGGTCGTTCTAAAATCTGGAATCTATTGCAAAAATACCTTGTTTGATTTTGTTAGGTACTGAGGAAGTTTAGGATTCCACACCCTTCTTTCACATGAACAGGAGAAAAGTAGGGTTCATTCTCTCTTTTTTATCTTAGTTAAGACAGAGGTCTACTAGGGCGTATCTACTGACTAGTAACAAACCAAATTAAACATATATGCAATATAGTTTTCCATACATGAGAATTATGATGGGTCATGTTAAGAAATGTGTGGTCAGGGTACTAGAGTCTTTTTATTACTGTGTTAAATAGAACAATATTATTTTTTGATAAATGTTAAATATAACAATATTGCAGATCTCTCCTTATTTTAATATTGCCATCATATGCTTATTAGGTCAGAACTGTCCTTTGCATTGTTTTAAGAAACATACAAATAGATCTGGCCACCAGGGGAAGAGTCTATCCTTTCTCTCCTCTCTTTTCTTCCATTCCTCTTCTCTTCTCCCTTTCTTTCTTTCTTTCTTTGCTTGTTACAGGTTGGATACCATTTACAGGTCAAAATTACACTTAAACCTTCATATGTCTTGTGCCTCAATTTGCAGACCTTACAAAACCATGTGTAAGCATCATGTTACATATACAACGGTATAGCTTTAATGCAGATTCATTTTACTTTTACCTCGCCTTGAGGTGTATGCTTTGTACCCTGAGAATTGAGACTATAGCCTTTTAGAATTATGATTACAAAAAACCAACAAGACAAAGCTGACTTTTAAATTTCATCTTAAAATGTGAACATGGTTTGAAGTTTTGATATATTTCTTTATAAATCAATTAAATATTTCCATTTCCATGGTACTGACATGAAATATTACTGAAAATGAAATACAACTGAGAATATTCTCCAATACTTTTTATTTATAAAAAAAAATCTCCAATACTTCAATATCTTTTATATTATTTTCAACAAGCTTTACTTCATTCGTTATTGTTGAGAGTTATGGTTGTGTAAAGAGATTCTTTTCTACTAGTTCTTATGTATGAGGTAATTAGGTCTTTCTACCTTTGTGATTTGTTTACCTTACAAGCTAATCGATTCAAGAGAAACCATTTTTCCTCTTTTTACCTGTTTATTGAGACTTCATGACAATTATATCAATATTAAAAGTTCAATTTATATGAACATAGATGTCATACAAATAATTTGTTTTAATAATATTCTTTTCTCTTTCATTATTTTTTCAAGTTTACCATTATAGATGAACCTTTCCATCTTATTTTCCTCTGTCCAATATTTTTAATTATATGTAATTTAGCTAAATATAATTGATCTTTTAATATTTGAACTCTAATATAAATGAGAAGTATAATGGCATAAGAAACATATACATATATAAATTAAAACATCTATTATTTGATCAAACATATAACCTGAACAGCAGATGGTTTTGTATACTACTTGATGATGTATAGTCACATAATAATTTTTTAAACCATCAAGGAAGAGAGCATATTGAAATGTTGAAATCATTTTAAAACCATACTTTTAGTCACTTTCTATTGATATAATTATTTAAAATAAAAGAGCACGTCCTTTTATCATTTCAAAAAATATCAACTGATAAAAAACTAGAAACCATAATTTCTAAATATTTTACAATAATTCAACCCAAAATCTCCAATTTTCCAATACAATTTAAGTGGTTGACATCTTCAACAGAAACCAACATCTTAAAACTTGCCTGTTAAACAATTTATGAGATGCCAGTTACTAGGGAATGAATTTATCAGGTTAGTTCACATACATTAATGATGCAAAATAGGATAAAAACATTTCATTCAGATTTGTACAAATTGTAGTGTCAATGTGCATCTTATGTGGAGTATCTCTATATGGACTGTAAGCAACCATACACAATTACTCATGTTAACCTTGGTACAAGGCATCTTATAACACATTTAAATAGTACAACAAGAAGAACAGATTGCATCTTACCTATCAATTAAATCTTGTGCTTCATGGCTTATTTCTTCAGGAACCCGGGGCCAAGGTATTTTACGATTGAGTATATTGTCGAAAATTGTCTAAAAGCAAACAGAGGAAATAAGAAAACGACCATCTTAAAGATGCAATTAAAAGCTTGTGCACTAAACCAGCAAAAAATAGTATAAAGAATCAAGTGCAACACATCTTGAAGATTCTACACCTACCCTATTTGAAGTAGGGTTTGGATAAATTTTTACATTTTTCTGTCAGTCAATTATTAATAATTTTTTTTTTTTGATGAATGAATATAATTTATTAAAACAGAAATATGAGGCAATACAGTAGACCCAAGAGGAGGCGCGAGTTGTTACCTCTTCTAACAAATTTTACATCAAACTAAAGCAGAATTGACCAGAATTAACCAGAACTAAAATTACAAAGCAGCCCAAAATAAATGTTCCCTTGAGGCCCCTTGCTTAGCTAACCCATCCGCTAAGGCATTTGCTGATCTTCCCACCCAATGAAAGGTAACAGCCATGCCTTTTGTGATCCAGTTGACTTTCCTTAGCATATCTCTATGCCGCCACATAGCTGAAGCTGGTCCTGTCAGCCATCCCACAACAATCTCAGAGTCCCCTTCAACTACCAAGTTCTGGACTCCTAACGCTTCCCACACATCACGAGCAGTCGGCAGGAACATGAATGGTTTTCCAACCACAGGATCCATAGAGTTGATCAGCCAGGCGGTAACCATAGAATTTTCAGAATGCCACTGCCTGTACTTTGGATCATCAGTGGCTGGCGGTTTTACT
>NW_010729074.1:4038096-4055826 GCF_000365185.1 Nelumbo nucifera
ATACATAAGTTAGTTTCCTAGAATCGTGGGATATCCTAGAATCATGGGATATTAATTGGAGAATCCCACTGATATAGGATTTAGTTTTCTAGGAAAAGTTAGTTTCCTATTTTATCGCCCTATAAGTTAGCTCTGTAATTCTATATAAAGCTGTGTATATGCTCCTTCCAAGACAATACAATCAATTCGTTTTTTCTCTCAAAAGAAAATGAATAGTTTCAGCAGTAGAGAAGAAAAGAAAGGAAAGAAAGAGAGGGATGTTAACCAGAATTGAATTAGTTCTGGCCGCCAACCCCTCATTATATTTTATACTTAAATTAAAAGAATGAAAGATTACAAGAATGCCCTTAGTAGGGCGGCTACTAAAGTAGCTAAGCAGTCACAACTTAAAAAACATAAGCTAATGGGCCTAAAGCCTAGCAACTTCCTAACTTAACAACTTAAAATAAGAACAAAACAATTGGGCCCAAGAACTAGAAATTGGCCCAACTCAACCTCCCCCTCAAGTTGGGATTAAATGTCACACATTCCCAACTTGCGTAGATCATGCTCCAGCTTGTTCCTTGCAACACCTTTTGTGAGAACATCAGCAAGCTGTAGATTAGAAGCAATGTATGGGAGACAAACTTCCCCAGAAGTCACCCTTTCTCTGATGAAATGTCTATCCACTTCAATGTGCTTAGCCCGGTCATGCTAAACTGGGTTATGGGCAATGTTAATTGCTGCCTGGTTATCAAAATACAGCATCATAAGTTCTTCTACTTGTACACCAATCTCTCCCAATAGGGAACGGATCCAGAGAAGATGAAATGTCTATCCACTTCAACGTGCTTAGTCCAGTCATGCTAAACTGGGTTATGGGCAATGTTAATTACAGCTTGGTTATCACAGTACAGCAGCATAGGTTCTTCTACCTGTACACCAATCTCTCCCAATAGGGAACGGATCCAGAGAAGTTATGAAACTCCATGTGCCAAGGCCTTCAACTTCAGCACTTGATCTTGCCACCACTGTCTGTTTCTTACCCTTCCATGAAACAAGGGTGCATACTCCTGAAGTAGATCTCCTGTCATCAAGGCATCTTGCCCAATTTGCATCTGTATAAGCTTCTAGTTTCAACTGTCCATGATCAGCAAACAATATGCCCCTGCTCGGGTATCCCTTCAGATAAGCAAGAATCCTGTCAATAGCCTCCCAATGCTGGACTCGTGGAGCATGCATGTATTGACTTATCAGACTTACTGCATAGGAACTGTCTGGTCTTGTCATACACAAGTATAGTAGCCGCCCCACAAGTCTCTGATATCTCCCAATGTCCTTTACTGGCCCACCTTCTTATACATTAATTCTGTGATTTTGATCAATAGGAGTACCGATTGCCTTTGTTCCAAGCTTCCCTATTTCTTGAAGAAGATCCAAGACATACTTCCTCTGAGAGATAAAAATTCCATGTTTTGATCTTGCAACTTCAATGCTTAAGAAGTATCTAAGTTCTCCAAGATCCTTAATTTCAAATTCTTTGTGTAGATTCTTCTTCAAACAATCAATCTCACTTAGGTCATTCCCTGTGACAACAATATCATCCACATAAACAATTAGGGCTGACACCCAAAGATCCCCTTCACTTCACAAACAAGGTATGATTGCATTGAGTCTGAGTGTAGCCAAAAGCAACCAAGTCCTTCCTGAACCTGTCAAACCATGCTTTGGGAGATTGTTTCAAGCCATAAAGTGACTTCTTAAGCTTGCATACCTTTCCCTTTTCAGCATCACTGTAGAAGCCAGCAGGAAGATCCATATACACTTCCTCTTGCATATCCTCATTTAGGAAAGCATTCTTCACATCAAGTTGAAACAAGGGCCAAGAGTATGTGGCAGTAAGAGAAAAAAGTATTCGAACAGAGGTCATCTTTGCAACTGGTGGAAAGCTCGCTAAGTAATCAATGCTATAGGTCTGTGTGTACCCTTTTGCAACAAGTCTGGCCTTGTACCTTTCTATACTTCCATCTGCCTTATATTTCACTGTGTAAATCCATCTGCATCCAACAGTCTCCTTGCCCTTTGGTAGGTCCACAATTTCCCATGTCTGATTCTTAATTAAAGTTTTCACCTCTTCCTACATAGTTGCCTTCCACTCAGGTCCGGAGAGAACCTCACTGACACCCTTGGGTATAGACACAGAGTCAAGAGAGGAAAGAAAAGCACGATAGGAAGGAGAAAGTCCACTATAGGATAAGTACTATGAAATAAAATGAGCAGTACACTTTCTCTTCCCTTTTCTAAGGGCAATAGGAAGGTCCAAGTTATCTGTAACAGGATTAATAGAATCAATGGGAACTGAAACAATAGAGGGATCAAGAGGAATACCTGAATCCGTGTCAGCTGAATCTGGAGTCCCCAAGGAACCGACAGGAAGTGATGTGAGTTCTGCTGCAGTGGAATCAACCTCCCTGTGAAGTCTCTGTCGTGAGTAACGCTGAGAAGCAGGACGCAAGGGAGGTGGTAAGGTAGGTGACACAAGAGGATCAAACACAGGAGTGGATACAGGGACTGGAGCTGGGAGAGGGTCACTCACTTCCCCAAAACACTCCCCCTGAGAAGGATTCTTCGAGAAGAAGTATGTGAACTCAAAAAAAGTGACATCCATAGTAACATATCGACTCCCAAAGACTGGATCATAGCAACAGTACCCTTTCTGATTTTCTACATATCCAAGGAAGACACACTTCTTTGCCTTCAGGTCAAACTTCAAGCGGTGAGGACCAAGGATATGTGCAAAGCAGACACACCCAAACACCCTGAGAGGAATATGAAACATCTTCCCCTCAGGAAAAAGAAGATTGAATGGGGTGTTGAATCCAAGTATACGAGAGGGCACCCTGTTAATCAAATATACTATTGCGAGAACTGCATCACCCCAAAACCAAATTGGAACTTTAGATGTGATCGTCATGCTCCTTGCAATCTCAACAATGTGTCTGTTCTTCCTTTCTGCAACACCATTCTACTATGGAATGTAGGAACAACTGCTTTGATGGACAACACCATATTCTAATAGATATGAAGCAAGGTGTTTTTCAAAATATTCCATGGTATTGTCTGATCTGAACACCTTTATTCGTATTCCAAACTGTGTTAGCACCATCTGATGAAATTGCTTTACCAAGGATGGTACCTCATCTCGGGATCTCTTCAAGTAAACCCAAGAATATCGAGAGAAACCATCCACAAATAAGAGAAAATATCAATAACCACCCATAGAAGGAACATGATAAGGTCCTCACACATCAGAAT
The DNA here is from genome assembly GCF_000365185.1 of Nelumbo nucifera. The sequence goes on from NW_010729074.1 coordinate 4,041,391, forward strand.
GAACAACATCAAAAGAACACATTTTATTACTAGCTTTAAAGGAATGGCTACAATGCTTTCCAAGTTGACAACATTCACACTCCGGGCTTGACAAACTAACAGACTCAAATAGCTTTGGAAACAAAAGACTCAAAGAAGAAAAAGGCAAATGACCCAAATGATTATGCCAAAGCATAATTTGACCCACAGACCCTAACTCACTATCCCTGCTAGCATGATGACTCTAACGAGGAGGAAGAACATCCAGGAGGTAGATTCCATTCACTTCACAACCATTCCCAATCGTCCTCTTTGAATCCAAATCCTGCAAGATACAATGACCAAGAGAAAAAATTACTGAACAGTTCAGGTTCTTAATCAAACTACTAACAGATAACAAATTAGTGTTCAATCTGGGAACATGAAGGACAGAGGGAAGGGAAATGGAATCACTAATCTTGATAGACCCCTTCCCAGCAATGGAAACATGAGATCCATCAACTGTGGAGACCCTGTCTCTACCAGAACAGAGCTGGTAAGAGGAAAAAATGGTGGAGGTATGGGTCATGTGCTCTAAGGCTCCAGAATCTGTAACCCAAGGAGGTCCCTCCTTACCTAAAATAGAAACATAATTTGTAGTGGCATGTGAACTACCTACGTGAGCGAAGTAAGTAGAATGAACTCCACCAGAACCACCTGTACCTTGTTGTCCGCCTATTGTTGAACTAGAACTGGTTGTATTCCACTGGTTCAAAAACTGTTGATACCTCTCAAGTTCGGCCCTTACTACAGCAGTTGCAACAAACTCCAGAGCAGCTATAGTAGGAGGGGCCGGAATGTCACCAGTGACTGCCATGTGAGCATTTCCCTTCTTATTTTTGAGTTTATTCGGCACTAGATGTGGATGAAGCTTCTAGCAAGTATCTCTTGTGTGTTTAAACTTCTTACAGTAGTCATAGATCAAATCTTTTTTGTCTTTCATCTTGATTTCACTGCCACCCCGGTGTCCACCTTGTTTAGGTCTCACAGTGCTAACCATGGCTGACTAATCAAACCCAGAATTTTTCATCATCACATTTCTCCTACTCTCCTCCCCTGACACAAAGGCATATGCCTGGGAGAGGGTAACACCGTCCCTGGAAAGAATGTGTTGTCTTGCAATATCATACTCGGGATTAATTAAGGCCAACAAGAAATTCAAACACCCTATACTTCTCTAGGTGTTTCTGGTAGGTAGCTGCATCCTTAGTGGTTTCCAAGCAAGTGTCTCTAAATGGTCAATCTCCTACCACAGGGTTTTAAGGGCTCAAAAGTAAACTGCAATAGGTCTATTTCCCTGCCTTGTAGCAATAATCTGATTTCTCAATTGATAAGTCCTAGCAACATTCTCCCTCTGTTAATAGGTTTCTGCAACCCCATCCCATATTTCCTTAGTTGTATTTGCCCATAAAAAGTTTTTACTTATATGGAGCAGCATGGAATTACATAGCCAAGTCATCACCATATAGTTCTCCTGTACCCATCGGGAGCTGTTAGTTTCGGGTTTCACTTCTTCACCAGTGATATACCCTAACTTCCCACGAGCACCAATGGCCATCTTTGTAGATTGTGACCATTCTAAGTAATTCGAACCATTCAACTTAACTGTAGTAATGGTCCCAGCCCCGAAAAGGTCTCCAACACCTCCTCCCGTTGGTCCAATTTCACTCCTAGGCTTGTTTTCAACTCCGTGACCTTCCATACTTCTCAAAAGTTGTAAAGAAAATTATTGTAATATGCAAAAAGATCAAACGAAACACTTTTGGAACCAACGACACCTTTTTGGTGCCCTAGATGGTCCTTCCATAAAAGACTCCTTTTTTGCGGGACGGGAGAAGAGAGAGAAGAGGCAGCCGCTCTCTCCAGAAACCTCCAAATCAGGCAGGACTTGAACCGCCCCTACAGAAAACTCCAAGGAACCCTAAAAAATTAAAGTGCCACTTCCTAGGTCAAAATTGAAGAGTCCAACAGAAACAGGACACTCCCCCTTTCTCCAGTTTTTCCTGATTTTGATGAGAAACCCTAAACCAGCTATAGGGCAAAACAAATTCACCAAAAAATCCAAAAACTGGGCTTACCTAAGATCTTTGATCAGCCTCTTAAATCACCAAGCAGTCAGTCGATCTAGGGTTGCATGAGAAAACAGCTCAAGGAACCTTCGGCCTTGCTCTAATACCAAGTAGAAATCACTGTTTGTAAATCAGGATGAATTCCTTGTGAAGAGAAGAAAATGAAGAGTTTTAGCAATAGAGAAGAAAAGAGAGGAAAGAAAGAGTATGATGTTAACCAGAATTGAATTAGTTCTGGCCGCCAACCTCTCATTATATTTTATACTAAACTTAAAAGAATGAAAGGTTACAAGAATGCCCTTAGTAGGACAGCTACTAAAGTAGCTGAACAATCACAACTTAAAAAACATAAGCTAATGGGCCTAAAGCCCAGCAACTTCCTAACTTAACAACTTAAAATAAGAACAAAACAACTGGGCCCAATAACTAGAAATCGGTCCAACTCGACACTTTTATCCATGTCAATAAAAAATGAGGTTACCAATAAAAAAATGCCTTTTCATATATAGAAGACCCAAGACCTTGCTATCATCTGGACAAGGTATTAAGGCCATTAGCCAGTTATAGGAAGTTAATAGGATGCTCTACCGACCACCCTCATTAGGAAAGAAACAAAAGGCATGGGATGGGGAAGCAAATTAACCTTGATATGACCATCATGTGCAATCAACAGATTATCAGGCTTCAAATCACGATGAACCACACGTAATGAATGTAAATATTCCAAAGCAAGCACCTGCAAAATAATTACTTTCAAAAGCTAAAAAGCAGCACTGGAATATAAGCTGCAACAAAAAGCAAAAGACAAATAGATCCTGAAAGGGTGAATTTCAACTTACAACTTCAGCTATATATATCCGAGCAACATCTTCATCCAAGCATCCTAAATTTCTCAATAATGAATACAGATCTCCCCCATTCAAGTACTCCATCACAAGATACAGATTCTCACGACAAGTAAAAGAATAGAAAAAACGAACCTAAAAAAAGAAACAAGCTCCAGTTAGAATGAGGATAATTAGATATTACAATAAGAAAAAAGCTTTGCTTGCTAGACCTGCTCACCACAAAAGGATTGCGAACCGAAATTAAGATGTCACGCTCTGCCAAAATACTCTCAACAGCATTCTTACGGATCATATCTGCCTTTTTAAGAACCTGTAGGAAGTGGAAATGTTATAAATGTACATACTCATCAATATTTAAAATCTCCATACTGTTAATAAATGACAGTGCACATCCAACATGTAAGAAGACCATTACAAAGGGTAAAGAAGAGAATGCAACAAAATAATCACATAGAATAATTGAAAAAGAAATTGTTACTAATAAAAAGAATAAAGGAATGAAGTCAACAAAAAAATAATAATTTTTAAGAAAGCAAAATCAGCAAAAAGAATACCCAACTACAAAAATTCCAAATTCTTTATAGATACCTTTATAGCAAAAAGATCACCAGTTGTTCTCTTCTTTGCCAAGAAAACTCGGCCAAATGCCCCACGGCTTATTGGTTTTATTATTTCAAAGTCATCTATAGAGGTGCGGTCCTTGGTAGAGTGAATAGGACTCGTTCTCAAGCTGCGAATAACATCATCTTCTAAAGGGGAATCTTCATCTATGGTTGTACTTGTTATATCAATCTTCTCATCATCAACTAACTCACAAAGCTGCAAGTATTTCTCCCTAAAGCATTGCAAGTGCCATTAGAAGAAAAAAAGGCTTTGCAGTAAGAGAAAGCCAAATGCCATAATAATATAAAATGCTAAAAAAAGATCTTCTGAAACAAGTCTCAACCAAAAACAGCAGAAAAGATTCTACTACCCTGGTATTAAATTAATGTGCATGCAAATAAAAATTCAAAAATAGTTTTATCACGGCAAGTTTTATCCACCTAAATCTCAAGCAAGTTATGCAGCTAAAGCCTTACCTAAGCAATTTCTCTATCCGTGTTCCAAATGTCTCCACCGTAAGCGCATCCAACTTCCTATGTTCAACTACAACTTTTAAGTCTTCAAGACAGGAGACCAGATACTGTGTGGATTGATCATCATCTATGGGTGTATTTGCCACACACCGAGCAATATCCGCAAGTTCATTCATCTGCATAATACAATTTTCAGTAACTCTAAGACCATTTATAATGAAATTCAATCACATGCACACCAATACAACATTCAGACAATTTCGGGTTGCACAACTTCTAGGTATTATTTTGGATTACATTTTGCATAACCAACCTTGCATGCTTACTGTTTCTTCACCATCTTTGCAGTTTTACATAACAAGAACCATACTCAAAACATATTAGTCATTTCTTATATAGTGCAATGAGGCAGTTCAGTTTTCATTTTTACCCTACACCAACCTACAGCAAACTAGAGAAAAGATATGAAGAAAACCAATGGCAATATGCAATAGAAGAAGGCTAGAAATCATATCCAAAGAAAAGAGAAGAGATCAGACTTCTCACAGCAAAGTTCTGCTGTATTACTTTATCAGGGAATCCAAAAATGAGAAGAGCTCCATTGCATTGATCTTTATAGACAACTAAAGAAAGAAAAGAGCCCCACTTAATCCTTAGATTTTTTAACATGCTTTGTTCCACAATCATTACATTGATCTTTGAAGTTTTTCTCTGTCCCATAATATTTTTTTTACTTCCCATTGTAGAAATTCTTTTTGTTTGATTGGCAATTGGTAACACATAAAAATTTTATTAAAGATTGTTGGAAATATAAAATACAATAGAAGAAAGGGAAGAAAGAGAAACAAAGACTTGCCCTTAGTCAAAGACATCACAGATGAATATATCATAAGGGATTGGCATATACTGAGCACTTCATCTTCAGGAAGAAATCTCCCAAGAATGGAATGATCTCCAGTTCTCCACCACGCCAAGAAATCTCTTAAAATTAAATTTTGATTGCTGTAGTCTAGGCAATCTTGGAATTTCAGGCATTGGAGGAGTGGTGGTCTTGCTAAGACCACCAACTATGGAGACATTGAATGCTGTTGAGGCAGAGATAGAGAGATGATAGCAGGTATTTGATTCAGACTGAGAGAAGCATGGCCAGTGGTGATCTTGCCTCTTCTTCTTCAGCCACTCCTCCTAGTGCAGCTGCTCATTTAGGTAGCACTACCAATTTAGCTTCCGTTACAAGTAATTCTAATATCTCTTGGATTGCTAATTCTGGAGCATCTAATTATATGATTAGCATCTCCTCCTTATTTCATTCTTATCAGTTGTGTTCAGGTAGGAATAAGGTGTCTATAGCAAATGGGTCCCTTGCACCTGTATTTGGTGAGGAGGGTATTAGGTAGAAACTCATTTTTTCCAAGTAATACAAGAAGCAGTTTTCCTTTTGATATTGAGCATATTGATGTGTGGGGACCATATCAAATTCCTTGCATGGGTGGTTATCAATATTTCTTGCATTTTGTTGATGACTTCATTCATTATTCTTGGTTGTATCTTATGCACTCTCGTAATGAAGTACGTTTGTTAGTTATACAATTTCATCATACAAGTACCCAGTTTTCCAAATAAATCTAAGTATATCACTCAGATAATGCCAAGGAATACTTTGAAAAGGGCTGGAAAAAGGAGAAAGGCCTGGTCTGTAAGCTTGATCTTGAGAAAGCCTATGATTTGGTGGACTAGGAGTTTCTCTAGAAGTTTTGAGGCGTAGAGGCTTTGGGGCGAGGTGGTGTAAATGGATAAAGGGATGTATTTCCTCTTATCATTATTCCATTTTGGTTAATGGGGTAACTAGGGACTTTTTCCTGGCTAAGAGGGGTCTTAGACAAGGGACATCCCCTTTCCCCCTTCCTATTCACCCTAGTAGCTGATGTCTTAAGTGTTCTAATTGCTAGGGCTGATTCTACTAACTTGATCAGAGGTTGGAGAATTAGGAGGGATGCAGTGGTGGTTAATCATCTTCAGTTTGCAGATGACATTATTGTTTTTTGTGGGGGGGAACAAGAGGAGTTAATCAATTTGAAGAGGTTGGTAAATCAGTTTGAAAAGGCCTCTAATCTCAAATTAAGTGGGGAAAGAGTTGTATGGTAGGGGTAAATAAATCGAAAAAAGAGGTAGGAGTCCTTGCTAGAGTGTTGGGATGTGAAGCTGGTGATTGGCCGTTAGAGTATCTAGGACTACCTTTAGGAGGGAACCCAAAGTCAGAAAGCTTCTGGTACCCAGTCTTGGAAAGATTCTCACAGAGGTTAGCAGGATGGAAGAGAAATTACATCTTTCTAGGAGGAAGAATTACCCTAATAAAATCAACTTTGCTACCAATTTACTTCCTTTCTATTTTCAAGATCCCCACTAGTGTGGCCTTTAAACTGGAGAAATTAATGAGGGATTTCTTATGGGAACCAAGGGATACAAAGAAAGACCACTTGGTGACGTGGGAGGTGGTCTCTAGAAGTAGAGAGAGTGGAGGGTTGGGTATAGGAAACATAAAGCTAAGGAATACAGCCTTGTTGGGGATATGGTTATGGAGACTACCTCTGGAACAGGACAACTTGTGGCACAAAGCGATAGTGAGTATACACAAGGTGGCAGAAAACAGGTGGGATGCTGGTCTTGACCCTAGGGCATCCCGGTCATCTCCTTGGAAAGCTATCCATGGTGTTTTGCCATCCTTTCTTCTGTTTATCAGACTTGATGCTTGTGCAGGGAATAAAGTTCATTTCTGGGAAGATGTCTGGTTTGGGGATGTCTCCCTCAAAGACAGATTCCCATCCATCTACTCCCTTTCATGGAATAAAGAAAAAACCATTTCCTCTGTCTATCTGAATGGTAACTCTTGGGATTTGGGAATGAGGAGGGGGTTGAGGGAGTCTGAAATGGGTATGGTTGATGATCTGATTGCACTTCTTAATACTCTGTTCCTTGACCAGTCTTGCTTGGATAGTAGAATTTGGTCAGACTCTCCTTCTGGGTTTTTCACTAGTGCTTCTTTCTACAATGCTCTTCTCCATTCATCTAACATGGCAGGAACCTTTCCAACAAAGGAGGTTTGGTGTAACCTTGTACCCCCAAAAATAAGGACCTTTTGCTAGGAGGTGGTACTCCAGAAAATCAACACCTAGATATGCTGCAAAAAAGAAGGCCAAACTACTGCCTTTCACCCCACGTGTGTAGCCTCTGCTTGGCCTGTGGTGAGACCATTACACACTTATTTATATCCTATCCTTTCGTATCCTTTGTTTGTGTTGAGTGAGCCGACTTGTGTTTAGTTTATTTCCTTTTAAATTAAGATGTTGGGCCTTCGGCCCATTAGTTTTTATTTTTTAAAGAGCTGTAATTACTTAGGTTGAGTTGCCGCCCTACTAAGGGCATCTTTGTAATATCTCATACTTAAGTTAATTATAAATAGAATGAGGGGCTGGCGGCTAGGGTTAAGTCAATCTATCCTAGTCGACCTTCTTCTCTTTTCTTCCCTTTCCTCTGTCTCTTGCTGAAATCCCCAACTTTCTACTCTTCCTTCACAAGAAGCTTGGCCGAAATCAGCACATAAGGTTTTCAATTGTTTGGAATTGGTTTTCCTCTCTCTTTGGATGCAGATGGACCCCTCCTTCAGATGTAGTAAGTCTCTTTGATCCAAACTTCTTTAAACCTCCAAAGAAGAAGGGGAGAGCAATGCGGAGAGGAATAAGAGAAGCTGTTTTGTGGTCAATCTAGCAAGAAAGAAACAATAGGATCTTCCAGGGTTCTGAAAGATTTAAGGAGCAAATCATTGATTGCATATCTACCAAGGTCATTCATTGGCTTAAAGCATATCCTTTATCTAAAGATTATTCAATTGATGATTTGTTTAGAGGATGGTACACTGTGGCAAACTCTTTTCATCGAGGTCTGTGATAAAGGAGCAATGGATCCCTCCTGCACATCAATGGGTGAAGTTGAACTTCGATGGGAGCTCCTTAGGCAACCCGGGTCCCTCTGGGGTGGGAGGAGCCTTCAGAGACAGAGAGGGCAGACTGGTTGCACTGTATTCAGGTCCGATAGGTGATGGAGACTCTTTGAGAGCAGAGATTATGGCCTTGCTACAAGGTCTAAGGCTGGCAAAACAATGAGGCGTACACAAGATTGAGGTAGAAGGGGACTCTAAACTATTAATTGGGTGGTTGCAGTAACTTGGGGGCTTGGGTACATCGACAATTCATGAGGGAAATAAATTGCTTAGAAAGGGAGGTTGGGGCATTGTTCAAGTGGACAAGGAAGTCAGCAAATGGACTAACTGACACCCTTACAAAGCAAGGAACTTTCAGGGAGAACTTGTCTTCGGCTGTTCTGTAATCAGAAAGCATTTTTCTTGGGGTAAACACCCTTAACTGGGTGGCGACAATGTATTCTCTTAATCTGTCTAATGAAAGTTACCATTTCCGATCAAAAAAAATACTTTGAAAAGAACGTTGCTTCTTATCTCTTAAACCACGGAACTATTTACCAAAGTTCTTGTGCTTACACTCCATAGAAAAATGGGGTAGCAAACAGGAAAAATCAGCACATTTAGGAAGTTTCAAGGGGTATTATGCTCAATTCTCATGTTCCTATTCAGTACTGTGGGGATGCAATCCGTATGGCTGCATTTGTAATTAATTGTGCCCCTTCTTGAGTTTTGAAGTATAAGACTCCCTTCGATTTGTTATATTCCAATGATGATCTCTTTCCTGCACATCTTCATGTGTTTATATGCACATTCTTTGTTCATATCCTTGGTACCCTCAAGTCAAAATTTGATCCTAAGAATGTAAAATACATCTTCTTGAGATATGCACAAAATCAAAAAAGGAACTGCTGCTATGATCCTACTTCTAGGAAGAGGCATGTGTCCATGGATATTACTTTCTTTGAATCTATTCCTTTTTATTTCCAAGGGGGGGGGGGGGGGGGGGGGGAGAGTGACCTTGGGTCTTTTAATATACCTATTCCTATTTCTACTTCTATCCCAGAGAGTATTGTTGTTCCTGAGAAGTAGTTACAGGTTCACCAAAGGAGGGATTGCTTGCCTCCCATCCCATCATGGCCTCTTCATATTACCTCTAAGATTGTTGATCCAGAAATAGACACTACTGCTCCTCCAGCTGAACAAGGTATTGCTCCTCCTTTAGATCTTGGTCTTCCCATTGCTAGTATCTAATTCTACTACCCATGATATCTCATCTCACCTTTCATACAGCAGATTGTCTCCTATGTATGTTTCCTTTATTTTATTTTATTTTATTTTATTTTATTTTGATCAGCAAACTTCTATTGCTCTTACTCCTATCCCCATATATGTGAGAAAGGCAATGGTTCAACTAGTGATTGAAAAGGAGTGCCTCAAGCGTTCCTAGGCACACAAACAAGGTGCATTTCAAGGCTTGCACCTTGCCTAGGCCCAGGCATGCACCTTTGTTAAATTTGGCACTTTCTGTACTTTTTTAAGCATGGTAGCTTGAATGTTCTAAACCAAATTTGGTGGATCTAAGACAAAATGACTTTGGTCACCTAAGTTATTTGGTGGATCTAAGCCAAATTTTATCACAAGTTAGCACTCACATGCAACTAGACACTCACTGCTTCTAAGCCAAATCAGATGAGTAGAAGTATGATTTCTTGAAACTTCTTTTGCGATTTCAAGACCATAGACTTTGGTCAATGGTCAAAGTCAAACAATTGTAATATGTTATGTTACTAGCGTAGGGGTATTTATGTTATTTCCCCTCTCTATTTTGTTATAAGCTGTCACCCTAAGTATATACCAACTTAGGTGCCGCCAGATACAACTTTTGGAATAGAACACTTCTTCCCTTCTTCCTCCTCTTTTCTTCTTCTTTCCTTCTCTCTTTTCTTCTCTCTTTCATTATTTTATTTTTCCCCTTGCTGGACTACATGGTATCAGAGCACTGATCTGGGCTTAACCTTCTCAGGTCATGTTCGTCATCTAAAGCTGTTTTTTTGATTGGAAGAAGAAGAAAAAACTCCTTTGGACTGACCTAGCTTTTCGGTCTATCCTTCATGGACAGCCAAATGCAATGAGCAGCATTCTTTAGGGTTTGCACCTATCTTTTATGGACTGTGGGTTGTGGAATCACTACTGTACTCCAGGTATGTACTGTTACATTCATATCTAAGTGTGTGATAGCTGTGAATGTCACAGTTTGGAGTTGTAGGGGCTGACTGTCTCCTTTCTATATGCTGATGTCTATTCGGCTAGGGTTTACAGACCTACAGTTCTGCTGAACTTGTTTTTAGAAGCCTTTTAAGTCACAGTTAGTGGAAGTACTGCTGTCCTCCTTGTTGGTGTGTTGTTCACTGTTTGTGTAGTTGATTAAAGTCATTAAACCATTATTTGTACTAGTAACAGTGCTGTAGAAGTACAGAACTTCTTTTTCTCAGTCTTTTCTTGGAGAAATCAGCAGTGAAACATTGGGTCTAATGACTACTGAAGATTCAGCAACCTCTGGTATTACTTCCTCTCAAGGAAACCTTAATGGAGGGACGGACAGCATGAATTTTTCTATGACTATAACCCCCTTTGATGGACTAAATTATCTGGAATGGTCCAAAGGAATTAAACTATATGTCATGGCTAGGGGAAAGTTGGTTACATAAATGGGAAAGTTAAAGAACCAAAATCTAAGGAATGAGGCTGGAGAGGCTGTCTTACTATACTCTGGCCCTTTAGGTGTTGGTAACTCAATTCGGGCAGAGCTGTTAGCTGCAATACAAGCAATAATTCTTGCAAAAGAAATGGGTGTGGAGCAGCTTCTGGTTGAAGGGGACTCTAAGACAGTGGTGAACTGGATCATTTAATGCATTTGATGATGTCTTGGCAAAACAAGGGACAAAAAGGGAAACATTGTTCTGGGTGCAACTGTAATTTGTGTCTTTTTTAACAGTCATGCACTTTTTTATGTAGTTTTTGTGTTTTTTGTATGGAGAGGCAGCAGCACCTCGCGCCTCTCTAAGGGGATTTTCATGTAACCAATCTTTGAATTAATGGAATATGACTCTTTACTTATCAAAAAAAAAAGAACCAAAATCTGAAATGGCTGAACATGATAGATGGAACTAAAAAAACAGCATGATTATGTCATGGCTTTTGGGTTTCATGTTGCTTCATGTAAAGAAAAACTTCATAAGGGCTGATACAGCTTGTGAGATTTAGGAACAAGCCAAGGCAACCTACTTAGAACAGAGGCATTATGCTAAGATTTATCAGCTCCAAGCAAAATATACTTGTAAGCAAGGAGACTGTAGCCTATCTACGTACTATTCAGCCCTTACCTCTGTATGGAAGCTTGGAAGGAGCAGGACCATTATCAGACCATTAAATGGAAGAATGATGAGGATGCTAAAGCCTACAAAAAACTTGTCTGCCAACAATGAGTGTTGCTTTATTTATCAAAAAAAAAAATGAGTGTTGCTTTCTTGTTGGGACTGAATCCAGTCTATGAACCACTTCAGATGCAGATATTAGGAAGCAGTGTAATTCCCTCAATACAGGAGGTATATGCCTTAGTTCAATCTGAAGAGAGTAGAAGAAATCTAATGAATGTTTCTGAGGGGGAGCAGCCAATTGCCCTAGCTACAAGATGGGCAACACTGGAATGAAAAAAGAAGAATCAAGGAAAAATGATGACAAGGATAAATTGTGGTGCTCTCATTACCAAAGGCCTAGACACACCCAAAAGACCTATTGGGAGTTAGTTGTGAAGCCCAAGTGGGCAAACAAAAATCAAGATATATCAAAAAAGCCTACTCAGAAGAAATTTACCTCTGCAAATCTGGTTACACAAGATTCTCAATCAAATAATTTGACTATGGGTACTTCCCAAGAGCATTATGTTGGTTCTGACCCTAAGGAAGACATCATTAACTCCTTTAGAGATCACCTGGAACTGTATGGTAGGATAGGTCGGCTCCTACCCCCTCTACATCCTTTGCTTCTACAACAGGTAAAAGTGCTTCTGCATTTCACATGTCTACCTCTGTTCCAGATTCCCCTTGGATCATTGACTCAGGGACATCAAATCATATGATTGGTAAGTCAAATTTATTTCATACCTACACCCTCCTCTCCGGTAGGAACAAAGTGAGACTAGCTGATGAGTCCTTCTCCACTATTGCTGGTCAAGGATCCGTATCCCTTCCAAATTGACTTGTTTTGCCCCATGCCCTTCATGTTCTCAAACTTCCTATTAATATGTTGTCCATTAATAGTATTGCCCAATCCCTAAACTATTGTGTAACCTTTTTCTGTGCTCTTGTGTTTTTCAGGGTTTGGCCTCGGGGAGGACGATTGGTAAAGGAGATATGATTGATGGCCTCTACATTTTGGAGAATAAGGCTGGTCCTACGGCATCAACTCCTATGAGTCTTATGAGTCAGCCAATGAGTCAATCTACTAAAAGTCAAGTGTGGTTATGGCATAATCCCATTGGTCGTTTGTCTTTTGAGTCTTTCAAAGTTATGTTTCCTGAACTATTCAAGTCTTTATGTGTCATTGGATTGCAATGTCAAACATGTCAATTAAACAAGCATTGTAGAACAAATTTTCCTCCAAGTAATAAAAGATCTATTTTACTTTTCCATATTGTGTTTTCTGATGTTTGGGGCCCAGTGAAAATACCCATTGAGGGCGGATACAAGTACTTTATCAGCTTCATCGATGATTACTCCAAATACACTTGCATATATCCTATGCATTCTAGAGAAGAAAAAACCCAGAATTGTGAAAGATTTTCGCCACATGTTTTTTACTCAGTTCCATGTTGAAGTTCAAATTTTCAAATCCGATAATGTGAAAGAATACTTTCATAATAACTTAGCTGAATTTTTTACATCTCACGAATCTCTTCAAAAAAGCTCTTGTGCCAGAACACTACAACAAAAGGTGTTGCCAAAAGGAATAACCGACATCTTCTTGAAGTTGCTTGTAGTATGATGTTACACATGAATGTTCCTAAACGATTACGAGTTGATGTTGTGATGGTTGAGGCTTATGTTATCAATTGCATGTCATCACATCTCTTACAATACAAGGCCCCACATCAGCTCCTCTTTCTTCAATCTCCTCTATTTTCTATTCCTTTACGTGTGCTTGGTTGTAAATGCTTTGTTAATGATTTGTCTCCAAGCCAGGGTAAGTTAGACCCCAAGTCTATTCCATGTATTGTTTTGGGTCATCCATCCTCCTAGAAGGGCGAAAAATGCTTTAATCATGTCACATTTAAGTATTTTGTAAGGATGGATGTGTTCTTTTTTGAGTCTGAACCTTTCTTACAGGCCTCTCCTCAAGGGGAGAATAGTGTGGAGGAGAGGCAAGCTCCTCAGGTTTCTCTCCTTTTATTCCTAACTCTTCTCCATTCCATAGTTGTCAAGGCGACGCCTAGGCGACAAGGCGCCCTTGGAGGCTCACCTCACTAATCGCCAAGTAGTTTTCTATAGCGTGTTACAAAAAAAAATTTTTTTATGTTATAATTATAAAATAAACATTTTTAAACTAAAATATTCATTTTGTGTGTTTATATACTAATTTCTTTTTATTATTTTCTTATCTATTAGGGTTTAATCAACACAAACATTGCTAAATGTTGTATTGAACTCTCAAAGACTTCAAAACCTAAACCAATAAGCAAGAAAGAACATAAAATGTTTTCCAATCAACACATTTTCTTATTTTTATTTACTAATTTTGTGTGTTTATATACTAATCAGAAATAGGGGTTCAGCCCCTATATTTTTTTTATTTTCTTTTCTTTCTTCTTTTTCTTCTCATGAATATGTTGGAATATGTTGATTTTCTATACTTTAACATGAAGTTTATACTTTTCTTATGAAAATAATGGATATTTATTAAGGAAATATGATTATGAAACCTAGGAAACTACCATAGGATACATGTTCTCTACACTCCCCCTAGGAAACTACCATAGGATACATGAAACCTGGGAAACTACCACATCAGTGTTCTCTACACTCCCCCTCAAGTTGGGAGTAGATATCTATCATTCCCAACTTGGATAGGTCTGTCTCTAACTTCTTCCTTGGTACAGCCTTGGTGAGGATATCTGGGAGCTGCATATTAGATGTGATGTACGGAAGACACACTTCTTGTGATGTGACCCTTTCTCGCACAAAATGTCGATCAACTTCGATAAGTTTAGTTCTGTCATGCTGCATTGGGTTGTGGGCTATATTAATAGCTGTCTGATTATCACAATACAGTATTAAGGGCTTTTCATAGTCAATACCCAACTCTTCAAGTAGTGACCTCAGCCACAAGATTTCAGCCACTCCATTAGCCATTGACCTGTATTCCGCTTCAGCACTGGAGCGGGAAACAACACT
>NW_010729074.1:4060746-4113578 GCF_000365185.1 Nelumbo nucifera
CCACTTTCTTATTATTTATAGGTTATGTTTAGTACATAATGGAAAGGACACATCTGCCCTTAGTACTTACATAATAAATAAAGTAAATAAAAGCTGAAATAAATAACAACTGAATTAACAAACTGACTCAAACTGACACTACTATAACTGGAACAAACAACTACACATGCTGTCCTACAAACACAGTGGGGCCCACGTCAGTGGGGCCCACATTAGTGTTCTCTACAAAGTTGAATCACAAGGGTGTAGTATCATTGACTAAAGTTTCATCAATTTGGTTAAGGCATGACTGAGATATGATCAGGTCTTTGGTTAGGTGAAAAGAGGGTTGCTTCTACCTTTTCACTTTGTACTATCATTGTAAGGGTACTTTATGGTATTAAATTGATAGATTTTAGTCTTAAAAGCCAATCCAGGACATCAACAGGTAGGTTAGGGAATCTAAAGAATTTGTGTGGTTTTAGGTCTTTCTTCAACTAATTTGTTCTTTGTTGTTTGTGAATTTTTTGGTTGCTTTACCAACACATTGATTTCCAACCTTCTCTTTAATTTTGTCTGATTGTCACTGTATTTCTAAATTACTTAGAAAATTGATATTTATTTATGGTCACATTCTTGTATCGTGACTTCATGATATGCCAGAAACTGAGAAACCACTTGACATCTAAAGACAAAGGTCATGTGTCAATGTAACGCTGCACTTGGTGCAATAAAATTTTGCTCCTTAAGCAAGTCTCTTGCAAAAGAAAAGGTAAGGTGACTAATTAAATGAAAATAGACAAGATACCTGTGGAAGATCTTCAAGTTCAGAGTATGCACCCTTTCCAGCTAATAGCAAGTCTATCTGGCTAATTATTGGCATCAATATTGGAGATTGAGGAGTCATGCTACCCACAGATGATGTTGCCATTCCTTGATCAGATTTTAGACCAAAACGAGTTTTACATGACATAAATGATAGACCCTTTAGGTCATCCATCACAAAAGAATCATCAGCTTCTGTGAAGCAATCAAGCATGTCCCCAGAGCCCCTACGGGGCCAATCACTGTGTTTTGGAGATGGAGTATCAGATTCTTCAGTGATACTTGAGTTTGAAACTTTTGCAACATCTGGGCTTCCAATTGCATTGTGCAAATCCTTTTGTGAAAAGGACTCAAGAGTTTCAGCAATCCTGATGAGACGCTCATTAACACTTAAACCTTTCTGGTCACATCTATCTGCAATAGCACAGATTCTTGAATGGTCTTCCACATGAAATGTTGGAACCTCCTCCTCACAAATGCGACAAATTATAGAACTTTCATCAGCAATATTCTGTTGATCTCCCCAGTAGCCCCAAGAAACCTTTTTCTGGTGCTTGGAAAGAACAGAAGAATATGCAGTAAAATCCTTGCTAGAAGGAAGTTCAGAAGGCCTAATAGCAGCCAGATCTGTATCATAATTTTCTTTCCTGTTGTTTGACATGTTCAAGGAATCAATCTTGATGCCATACTGTCCATCCTTCATTGGGACAGAATCCTTCTGATATTTTGCTACAAGAGAAGGGAGTTTCTTTGAAGAAGCTATACATTCCCTGCTTGAAAGTGATTGAATATTCTTTTTAGTTTCTACATCAGGGGGTGAGAGCAAAGTTATGGGTTGTATTGCATGTTCTCTCTTCCAATCCAAGCCATGTTGCTCTTGACTATAAAATTTCCTATTAAATGCTGCCTTTGAGCCCCTTGCAGCACTAAAAGTCTTCCCATCCCTTCCTGTGCCTGATGAAACTCGTTTATCAGCAGAATGTATCATTCTACATTGATGAAGACCAAGAAGTTGCTCATCCTCTGCAAATCCACTTTCCTTATGAAACTGCAACAATCGTGTACACCTGGTAAGAATGAAAAGCATCCGTGTGTGCAACTGCTTCAGCATGCCCATGGGAAGTTCTTGGCGTTGATCATCCAAATCCTGAACTATGCCTTCACACTGAAGCCAAAACTCACCAGGTGACATTACAGCACAACGCCGTGCCAAAACCAACAAATCTTCAATGATTTCCTGCCACTCGGGATGGGTTTCTACATTTTTTTCTAGAATTCCAACAAGATCTCCTGCAAAAATAGCCAGATCAGAGTCCACTTCTTCCTTTGCTTTGTCAAATTTTGCCCGTATTACAACCAAAACCTCCTGTATGGAACAATGAGAGTGTTAAAAACAAAAAGGAACAGCAAAAGCACCATGAATTAAATATTGACAAGAGAAAAAGGTATTATACTTTCCAGTCAGCAACTAGGTTATAAAATTACCTCCAAGTTATTTAAGCCCCGGGGCTTCCAAAATGGAAAAGGCCGTACACCTTTAGAGTTCAATTCATGGGAGAAGCTTTTTATATCACCAGGAAACTTTTTCCTAGGAGCACTTGTAACCCGAAGTAGTGCTTGAAAACGTGGAGATTCAGACTCCTTTGGCATGTCACAATCATTTGAAGTCTACAAAAGAAAAAACAAACAACCAATCACCATGTTATTTCAGAAAAAAAATCTAAATAAAATAAAGTAATCCAGTCAAAAATGCTTAGCAAATACATAGAAATACCAAGAAAAGGAACCTTGACTACCTGTGCATCTGGAGTACACATGTCTGAACTTCTTAAAGCACCATTTTGTTCCCATGACGAATCATATCGCCCTGGAAGAGAGTATTTAGGAATTAAGTGGAGACCTTATCAAATTACTTAAGTATGTCAAGAAGTTCATGTGCATGGATATGATAAGGTACAGTTACCAAAAAAGACAGTTTTTAAGAAGGAAAAGAAAACAAAACCAGTAACAATCATCACATAAAAGGTCAAAAAAACTTATTTAACAATAATAAAAACCTAATTCAAGATCAAAGGAGAAAGAAGACAGAGAAAAGAGAAAAATGAAAAATGAAAAAAGGGTTAAAGAATTAAAGAAAGAAGAAAATAAGTCAGCAAAAACATGATGTTGCAGCTAGCAGCCCCTTTCCATATACCAAAAAATGCAGCCAATATCTCATACCAAAACCAAACCAAGACCAGAAAAGAAACCAAAACTACAAAACCCAATACACATCTAGACCCCCTCCTCGGGGGAAAAAAGGTTAGGAACAATTAGATGCACAGGTGTAAGGGGTTGTAGCAGTAGCTATTGAAACATCTTATTGTACACATATTGATACGCTCAAATGTACCAGCAGGGGTGTGTCGATACTTGGGGATGGCAACTTTCCCCATCCCCAACGGGTACCCAACTTCCCCAACCCGATGGGCTCGGGGATGGGGATTAATAGGGATCGCAAATCAGGGTTGGGATTGGGAGTGAGGTCCCTGCCCTGCCCCCCCCCCACCACCACACACACACACACACACACACACACATATATATATATATGATATTATTTATATATATCAAAAATATTTTAAATATTACTTATATTTTAATTTTTTTATTTATTTTAAATAAATTTATTTTTCAAAAAATACTATTAACTAAAATTTTCAGGGATTCAGGTCCCCACGGGGAACCCATCCCCGCCGGGGATCGGGGATGGAGGACAACATTTATCTCCGACGGGATTCGAGGTTGGGCTCAGGAACGGGGAATATGATCCCCGCCTCATTGCCATTCCTATCGATAATTTTTGGCCACATGTGTTATTTTTTTTAGTTCTTTCCAAATTTCATTTTTATACAGATTTTTGCATTATTTAATCAATAAAAAAGTTGGGTTCCTGAACCTGTAAACAGGTGTATCGGATACTCAAAGATACGATACAGTACCATATCAATACTTTGAACCTTAATTGTACATATCATATATTCATATTATGAGTAATAGTTGACAATAAAATAAAAATAAAAATAAAGAAGAAGTACAGTAGATCCAAATGGCAATTTCTTTTCATTCAATAAATGGCAATATCAGGATAGGAATTTGCATATGATGAGAGATGACAAGAAATATAAAGAAGTTCATCATACTCATAAATCTATGATGTACGAATAAATAGCCTTGATGCAAATAAAGAGTAGCAGTGGAGACTGGCTAATCTCAGAAACAAATGGAACAAATGGTGTCTTGGGCTTAAGTATCCTTAAGGGTCTCAAAGGCTCAGAAATGCACCAGGTGCTTTCCCTCCTCAAGTGTCACAAAGAAGTTGCTATCCCTTCAGGCCTAGGAATAAAGATTGGTAATTGTAAGATAAAGTTACTCCCATTATGCTTTTTCCCTGATGCACTGATGACCATATCATAGAACTCTTCCCTCCCAAATCTATGTGAAATTCTTCAGTTTTTGAAATCAAGCCCTCAAGAAGAATGCTAGGGTGTTTCAATAGAAAAGAAACTCCCCAAGGCCCTAATGGATGATATTACAATTAAGGTGGCATATCAGATTAACACTAGAGATGAGTATAGAGGTTTCAGTAGCTGCCTCATCTCAAGAAGCAACGAACAGGTCTGGTCCCCACCAGTTCAAAGAGCAATGAAACTTAACTTTGATGGCTGTTTGTCAGAAAGCCCAGGACTCTCAGGTGTAGGAGGCTTGTCAGGAGTCACGAGGGAGAGATACTGCAGGTATATTCCACCCCAGCTAGTGTTGGTGATTTCACAAGAGAGGAAATGCTTACTCTTTTTAGGAGCTTGGGATTGAAGGCCTCTTTAGAGTAAAGCACAATGGAGGGGTAAAGGATTCACAAGCAGTGGTAAGGTGGAGATACGGTAATAGACCATGGTGCTATTTAAATTGTATCAAGGAAGTTGGTTTGGAGTCTAGAGGGAACATCTTATATTCTTATTCTGCTAGAAAAAGGATATTGGCCAATAAGCTATCCAATTTTCTGGCCAGGTATAATGTAAGTAGGGATGTTTTGTATTGAAGCTCAGCCCCTCCCCAAAGTATACAGGGGCTGATTTGGTCAAACTAAAGGCTCTTTTTTTATCAGTTAAACTAAGGTGTCTTCTTTTTCCTTTTAAGCTGCTAAGTGAGAGTTGTATGTTGTATGTACTCCACTTGAGTTGTATGTTCTTAGAGCTTTGATTATCTAGTGTCATTTGTTACATCTCTCTTCAAGATCTATTCCATGATTCCAGACGATATCATTGATCTCTTTTGACGTTTAGATATCATAGTCCTTGGGATCTTTTAACAGGGAAGTGGAAAGATGGGACAGATGTGAAATATCAAGAGGTTTTAGAAGAATTACACCCCCTACCCCCATTGATTAAAAATCTGCTAAAACAACAGAAAACATGGCAAGAAGTTCATTACTCTTCCACTTGATCCTGTTTTAGGAGCCAAAATGCAAAAATCAGAAGCAGAAAGTAGTGGCTTTGCTTTACATTTACAACATGAATTTTTCCCACCCCAATCCAAGCAAAGACTCAGGGGAAGTGGAAAGATGGGACAGATGTGAAATATCAAGAGGTTTTAGAAGAATTACACCCCCCTACCCCAATTGATTAAAAATCTGCTAAAACAACAGAAAACATGGCAAGAAGTTCATTGCTCTTCCACTTGATCCTGTTTTAGGAGCCAAAATGCAAAAATCAGAAGCAGAAAGTAGTGGTTTGCTTTACATTTACAACATGAATTTTTCCCACCCCAATCCAAGCAAAGACTCGGGGGAAATAAGATAAATGACAGGGAAGTATTTGTTTGTGATGTGACCTTTCAGGTGTTTGCTTGTGATAACTTTTTCTGAGTAGTTCAGAGAAAAGTAATTCAAGGATTTGTATAGTGACTCATGTGCATGTTTTGTAAATGGTGTTTTATATGATGAATATAATGCTACTTTACCTTTTGCTCAAAAAGTAATAGTAGTAGTGGTGGTAGTAGTAGTAGTAGTAGTAGTAGTAGTAATTATAATTATAATAGCACATTGTTGCCAAGATAACCATCAAATGCTCAGTCGGTTAGTAACTCTTTCGAGGCTTATTCTAGTAACATAATCGTGAGAGAATGACATTGTGCAGATGAGATATCACTCCCCCCAGATTCTCAGATTTGTTGAAACAGTAACAGCACACTATTGTCAAGATCAAGGTTTAAAATATTGGTTTTGATGGAAATGTCAACCAATTACAAATAAGAAATAAGTCAGAAACATCAGAAATGCTATATAGATTAGATGTAAATCAGTCCTCAAAAATAGGTGTAAACTTCAAAATTAGAGAGAAAAATGAGGAAGAAAAGTAAGAGCAGCAGTACAGGAGAAGAAGATGGAGAAAAGAGGAGGAAGAAGAAGAAGAAGAAGAAGAAGAAAGGTTCGAATAATCCTTCCCTCCCTTCTCTAATCCTTTTTACTAAAATTTAATGTTAAAATAATTACAAGTATGCCCTTGAGTGGATGGCCAGCTAGGCAGTAACATAAAGAGATCAAACAAAAAGAAATAACAGGCCCATTATTTAACAGGAAAATAGAAAAAATAATACAAGAGAATATACTAGGACCCATTCGGCCCAGTCTCTTTACACTCCCCCTCAAGCTGAGCATAGATGCCAATCATGCCCAGCTTGCTTATATAGTGTGTCATTTTCCCTCTCAGAACTCCCTTGGTCAAGATATCAGCAAATTGTTCTTCTGATGTGATGAATGGCAAACAAACTTCTCCTGAGGAAACTCTTTCCCTTATAAAATGTCTATCAACCTCAATGTGCTTAGTTTTGTCAGGTTGAACAGGATTATGTGCAATATTGATAGCTGCTTGGTTGTCATAGTAGAGCATTATTGGCTTCTCATAGTCGACCCTCAATTCTTCTAAAAGGGATCGTAGCCACAATAATTCTGACACACCATGTGCCATTGCCCTGTGTTCTGCTTCAGCTGAGGATCTAGCAACTACAGACTATTTCTTATTCCTCCATGAAACAATGTTCCTAGCGACCAGAGCACAATAACCCGAGGTGGATCTCCTATCATCAATACATCCTGCCCAATCAACATTAGTGAAAGCTTCCAGCTTCATGTGTCCATGTTTGGCAAATAGAATACCTTTCCCTGGAGTACCTTTTAAGTAACACAGAACCCTTTCTGCAGTAACTAAACGAGTATCTCTGGGAGAATGCATAGATTGACTAATAACACTTACTGCATAGGAAATCTCCGGCCGAGTCATGCAAAGATATAACAACTTCCCAAGCAGTCTCTGAAACACTCCCTTATCAGATAAAAGTTCACCATCTGTAGCAAAAAGCTTATGATTAAGATCAATAGGAGTGGAGATTGGTTTAGCTCCAAGTTTACTAGTCTCAGCAAGGAGGTCAATGACATATTTACGCTGAGAAATGAAGATACCATCCTTAGATCTAGCAACTTCAATGCCCAAAAAAATACTGAAGATCTCCCAAATCCTTGATCTCAAATTCAGAGTTAAGAAATCTTTTGAGTTTACTGACCTCTTAGGTGTCATTACCCATAACCACAATATCATCAACATAAACTATCAAAAAGGTCACCAGAGAGCCATTTCTCTTCAAGAATAGAGTATGATCAAATTAAGTTTGTGTGTAACCAAAGGAGACAAGAGCAGCCTTGAACCTCTCAAACCAATACTGACCTCTTAGGTGTCATTACCCGTAACCACAATATCATCAACATAAACTATCAAAAAGGTCACAGGAGAGCCATTTCTCTTCAAGAATAGAGTATGATCAGATTGAGTTTGTGTGTAACCAAAGGAGACAAGAGCAGCCTTGAACCTCTCAAACCAAGCCCGAGGAGACTGTTTGAGACCATAAATAGATTTCTGCAGTTTACACACCTTGCCTTGCATTTCCTTCCCATGCACCCCTAGAGGCAAAGACATATAGACCTCTTCATGTAGGACTCCATTCAAGAAGGCATTTTTAACAGCAAACAGGTGTAGGGGTCAATCTAAAGTAGCAGCTAAAGATAACAAAACCCGGACTAAGGTCATCTTAGCTACAGGAGCAAATGTCTCAAGATAGTCAATACCATACATCTGAGTGTACCCTATAGCAACCAGCCTAGCCTTAAACCTCTCAATATATCCATCATAGTGATATTTAATGGTAAATACCCATTTACAACCCATTGGTTCCTTCCCTTCAGGCAAGTCAACAATATCCCAGGTATGGTTCTTATGCAAAGCATCCAGTTCAGCCATCATAGCATCCCTCCATTCAGGTTTAGATAAGGCTTCCGGTACAGACCTGAGTATCACATGGGAAAAAACATAAGCAAAAAAAGAGTAGTAGAAAGGAGATAGAAGGCTATAAGACAGGTGTTTGGAGATACAATGGGTTGTACACTTCTGCTTGCCCTTGCGGAGAGCAATAGGAAGGTCAAGGTCTGGGAAAGATGTAGATGGGTCAAAGGAAGGCTGACCTGTTACCTCAGTAAGATGGGAGGAGCAAGGGGCTCTTCTGTAGGAGTGGAAACAACTTGCCTATGTCTGAATCTATGCCTTTGGTACCACCTTTGGAGAATAGAAGGAACAGGAATATTAGAGGTAGGTCCAGTGGGAGAAGTGGATACCTCATGAGAGGACTCAAGAGGAATGGAAAGAGGAACAGCTGGAAACATAGCAAAGGGTTCTTCAGATTTCTCCCCCTCTGGAGAAATACTAAAGAAAGGAGTTGACTCAGCAAATGTGACATCCCGAGATACAAAGCGGGTGCCACTAACTGAATCAAAACAACAATATCCCTTCTGTGTTAAGGCATATCCTAGAAAAACACATTTACGAGCCTTAAGTTCAAATTTGTGTTTTTGATGGCTGTGAACATGCACATAGCAAGTGCACCCAAAAACACGGAGAGGAAAAGAAAAAAGATCCTCATTTGGGAAGAGAAGGCTAAAGGGAGTTTTGAAGTTAAGAACCTGGGAGGGCATACGATTGATCAAAAAGGTAGCAGTAAGAACAACATCTCCCCAAAATTTTATAAGAACATGGGATGCAAACAGGAGGGATCTGGCAACATCAACCACGTGTCGGTTCTTCCTTTCTGCCACTCCATTCTGTTGTGGAGTGTAGGAACAAGAACTTTGATGAATAACCCCAAAAGTTTCAATATAGGCGGAGAGGGTTTTCTCAAAATACTCCTTAGCATTATCAGAACGGAATATTTTGATCCGAGTGTTAAACTAGGTGAGGATGAGTTCATGAAATTTTTGCACAATAGTTGGTACTTCATCCTTGGATTTTTCATGAGATAAATCCAAGTGTAACGAGAGTAGTCATCAATAAAAATGATAAAGTACCTATAACCCGCCATAGTTGGCAAATGATATGGCCCCCACACATCCGAGTGAACAATATGAAAAGGAGAAATAGATCTTTTATTGCTTACTGAATAAGATTGTCTATAATGCTTTGGAAGTTCACACGACTCACAATGAAGACTCGATAAAGACACTCCCTTAAACATATCTGGAAACAAATGACTCAAAGCAGAAAAAGACAAATGACCAAACCGAAAGTGACATGACTTTGTCAACAGACTCTGACAAGACTGACTCTAAGGAAACTCCATGAGGTGGTCCAAGAGCTCTATCCAGTGTGTCCAGCAAGTATATTCCGTTCGCCTTATGGCCACTCCCAATCATCCTCTGAGATTGCAGGTCCTGAAAAACACAATGAGTAGGAAAAAAGGTTATGCTACAATTCATGGATTTAGTTAAACTGCTAACGGATAAAAGGTTTCTATTAAGTTTAGGGACATGAAGGATAGAGGATAAATAAAGGGTGTCAGAGGTTTTTATATCCCCTTTACCCGAAATAGGAGCAAGAGACCCATCAGCAAGGGATATTTTCTCTTTACCAGAGAGAAGGTGGTATGAGCAGAAGAGATTAGACAAGCTGGTCATATGGTCTGATGCACTGGAAACAATAATCCAAGGGATTTTATGATTACTTGAAACTGAAGCATGATTTGCAGAAGCACGAATGCCTGAGTGAGCAAATGCTGATGATGCTGATGTGTTGCCGGAAGAGTGAGATGAAGAAACAGTAGCCTCCAAGTGATTTAACAACCTCCCATACTTTTCAAAATCCGCCTTCTTTGCTACCAACTGCTCAATGGTTGATTTTTCTTCACTCTCCTTATTTCCTCCTTTAGGTACTGTAGCAACATTAGTTGTCTTAGGCTTTCCTGTCTGACTGCCCTTCTTAGAACTGTTGTTATTCTTAAACTTTCCAGGTAGAAGCTCAGGATGAAGCTTCTAGCAAGTGTCATTTGTATGCCTCGGTTTCTTGCAATATTCACATATCAGCTCCTTTTTCTCAATAGGACCCTTTTGGCTTTATTCCAGCATGTGCAAAGTGTTCTGTATGTGGACTCTGTAACTGAACCTGCCGCCTACTCTCCTCACTACTTATCATAGCGTATGCCTGGGAAAGAGTAACCTCATCTTTGGCCAGGATATTTTGCCTAATGATGCCAAACTCAGGGTTGAGTCTAGTAAGAAATTCAAACACCCTATTTCTCTCCACCAACTTCCTATACATTTCAACATCATTTTTACTCTCCCATACACTCTTCTCCCCCTATCTTAGGTTCTTCACGTCACTTTTCAACTTGTAAACTCTGGCTACATTCAACTTCTGTGAATAGGTCTCAGTAACACCGTCTCATATCTCCTTGATCGAGGACATCCAGAGATAATGCTGACTTATAAGAGGTTGCATAGAGTTGACCAACCATCCAATGATTGTATAGTTCTCCTGCATCCATTTCTCAAATTCAGTGTCTATCTCTTCGGGTTTCGCTTTACTACCTGTGAGATACCCAAGTTTTCCTCTACTATAGACATAAATTCTTATAGATTGTGCCCAAGCAAGATAATTTGTCCCATCTAGCTTGATTGTGGTCACACCAGTCAAAACAGAATCTACCGAGCCGAGGCCGAAAACCGGCACTTGCTTGAACTCACTTCCATATGGCTCCATTAATCAAACGAAAATCAAAGAACCAAAAATTTGATCTATATAAACTTACTTGAAGTCAAACCAGAACCCAGATGCTTGAAAACTAGGGTTTTACTGCGTCCGGCTGTTGGGGAGGAAGAGAGAAGATGTTGCCGCTCCTACCAGAGCTTCCCAATCTCTTCCAAACCTGAACTGCCCTCTTCTAGGAGTCAAAAAACACCTCCCAAGCACAGAGCGCCACACCCAAAGTTTCACTTTTACCTGTACCTTCGAAAATCTCTAGTCGGCTAGGGTTTTGGACAGCAACAGAACAACACCACTTCTTGGCAATATCTAGCCAGATTTAAACTCTCCAAACCCTCTACCAACTAGGCCAGAGATCCTCTGAGCTATAGAGAACCTATCTCTCCATACACTCTCTTAATCAAAGGGTGTATGGGAAAAGAGGAAGAAGAAAAGAAGGAAGAAAGAAACCTGCTCTGATACCAAGATGTAAATCAGCCCTCGAAAATAAGTGTAAACTTCAAAATTAGAGAGAAAAATGAGGAAGAAAAGTAAGAGCAACAGTACAAGAGAAGAAGATGGAGAAAAGAGGAAGAAGAAGAAGAAAGGTTCGAATAATCCTTCCCTCCCTTCTCTAATCCTTTTTACTAAAATTAATGTTAAAATAATTACAAGTATGCCCTTAAGTGGGCGGCCAGCTAGGCAGTAACATAAAGAGATCAAACAAAAAGAAATAACTGGCCCATTAAGAGAGGCTTATTAGCTAAAACAGGAAAATAGAAAAAATATTACAAGGGAAGATACTAGGACCCATTCGGCCCAATCTCTTTACAAGATTTGTTGTAAATATAAATCATCATCAGCTAAGCCTTGTCTGAACTGTATGGGTTTGGCTACACAAATCCTGTTTCACCATTCTGTTCTGTTCGCAAAATATTTGTTAATATTTTTTTAATTATAGAATGAAATAATCTTGTAAATAATTACATCATTGTAAAGTGATAAAAAAGATGCCTTTAAAATTTCACACCATTTTAAAATGGTCTCTTCCTCCACTTAGAAATTAGAAAAAAAAAATTAAGAGTTTACAAATGATTATAAGGTACGTTTTTTTGATTATATTTTCTTTAATACAAAAGTTTTGATAACTATACAAAATATAATAGATATAAAAAGAAAAAATCATGTTGAAACAAATTAAGTGATAATATCTATGTACATATAAATTGAAAACCTTATATTGATAAAAGATTTATCCAAAATATCTTAAATTGATATTAATTAACAAAGCAAAACTTGTTGAGAACAACATGAAAGGTTCTAACACACTAGGGAATATGTTGACATATATTTCTCTAATATTCATGTCAATACCCGGGGAAATGGAAATATATTGTGTAAACATTTTAAACCATGACCAAAATAACCATCTATCTAATATTCACTTGTTTAGCACAGAAAACTCTTTCAAAAGCTTATCTAGTAACAGCATTGTGAAGGATTAATGTTGGATACCCCCAGCAATTCTATGCATGAAGAAGCTTTGGTTCCCTCCTGTCTCCAGTGCTATTAAGTTCAACCTTGTTCTTAATTTCTTATCAATCTATAAGTTTAAGTTAGACTGCTATTGTTTCAAGAATTTTGTCTTTGCACAGATAATACCACGAAAAGGAGTATTTGAGCAATCATATTTCTTTTCTCAGGTCTGGTTGGGAAAGGAATTAGCTGATAGCCAAGCTTATTACTTCGCTTCAAAGACAGATTTCTAAAAGGTATTGGGTTTTTTATCAAAAAAAATGCATTGGGTTTCAAGGCGATATTCAATCATCACCAGCTGAATTTATAGCAATAGGAGATGACTACTCAAACAAAGTATGTGCTCTGATCTCAGGGTTGAACAGCTTGCCCCAATAGATACCAAGAACAAGCAACCATGACAGAATCTGAGTATCTTGTGCATTGGCAAGTGTTACTAGTCCTACAGCAAATTTTACCTGCCAGAAACTCTGCATCTTAACAAACTAGAATAATAACCAGAAAGTAAGTGTTTGAAAATGGAAATCGACAAGAAAGCTCAAGAAACTGTTCATATAAGATCAACTCATTGTGAGAAACACTGATTGAGCTATCCAGTGCCCAAATCTCTGTAAGGAACATCTCTCCAGAGGGAGTATCTCTTCCTTTATTTGATGATCAATGAGAGAGATCATGTTCCCATCACAAGAACTACATGAACTGGAAGTAGGGAACAACAGAAAAAAGGGTAAATGATCACAATCAAACCTCATCCGAGAAAGTGGGGCAGGTCCCATTATATTTTGATGAATTTTGCCACTCAAATTCTTGCTAGACCAAAAGGTTCATTAGCAAATTAACCATACCAGATTTTTATGTTTATCATCGAAAGCAATATATCTCACTTTTTCTGATTGAGAAAATGGTTAACCCACCATCCGGTTATTTACACATTGGTCATATTTCACTACGGTATGAATTTCCTTTCCTGAATGACAAAATCAAGTTATTGCGGGTGCCTCGACTCAAAGAATAAGATTTTATGAATAAAGAAAACAATGGCAATCACCTGACAGCAAACATTATGATCAGATACAATCTTCATTGCTTCTTGTGTTTTTGTTTCATAAGCAGGAAATGCACATCTCCAATACAGTAAAAAAAACGACAAAATATTTACTCTGACAACAAACGACATTAGAGCAATAAATAGCTGCAACGGATCCATACCCATTTCACTCGATGATTCTCCATTCCGTAGACAGGACCTAACTGGTACACTAGGACTCTGGTCTCTTGACTGTGCACCCTCAGTCGAAATGCTATCATAATTGCTGCCACTACCGACCCAACTATCAGGAGAAGCATTATTCTGAGGAACCATTTTACTAAAATTGTGGACCTCCTTTTTGCCTGTGTTACTCCCCGCAGATGCCGTTGAAGAAGTCGAAGGAGAACACCCATCAGCAGCCAGCCTCGATAAGTTTCTACCACCAAGAGTGGACCCCTTGTCTCCACGAAACCCAAAGAAGCTATCCTGAGGTAATGGCCCTGATCTCGTCTTTATCCGATTCAACCCAAGCGATGATGCCAGAATTGGTGAAACCGCCGAAGGCCCCTCTTTCACCTCAGGGATTTTCCGCGGTTTCGACGGAAAACCAGAAACCACCGCTGTAGTCGACTTCAATGGAGTTTGAACTTCTTTACCCTTGATCTCCTTCTTCTTCTTCTGCTGCTGCTGCTGCAATTGTTGCTGTTGCTCCTGATGCTGCTGCTGCTGCTCCCTGCCATCTTTGACCTGAGTCTGACGACACGCAATATCGAAGTTTCCGCCACTACCACCGAACTGCTGCTCATCCTTTGTGGATTTGACCTTCTTCTTCTCGGATCTAATGGGTGAATTTGGACTTAGGGTTTTGGGGCTGTTCGACCTATCCGGGCTTGAAGTATCTGATTTCTTGGAGGAGAAAAATCTCACCTTGAACACCATTTTTATTTGGGTCTTGTTTTAGATATCTCTGCTAGGACTGCTGAACGAGGCATGGAAGACCACTGACTTGTACTCAGACAAATCAACCTAATCTCGGAGATCGTTAAGAAGAAGAATGAAGTAGGAGCGGGGAAGAAAAAGTAGGTGGAAGGGTGTCTGAAAATCCTAAAATTTCTCACTTATCAATCAGTAAACATCGTAGCAGACAGTGAACATAAAAGATAAATGGACTTTGAAATGCTGAAGAATGTAGTATGAGTGTACGACTGAGTACAGTCTACAGCGACAGTAGCACCAGTGCAATGCTTGAAGACAACGACTTGATACAACTCCTGATTTTCTCAATTTTATCATGTCTGTAGTGCGAAGCATACAACATGCAAAAGTTGCATTAACTGTTATTTTTTAACGCATGTAATGGAAAAATGAGCTAAAATCGGAGATCGGCTTCCGTGAAGGCAAGTCCGTGCCCACACCGATCTAACCGCCTTTTGAAACTCATGTGTTCATAAGATGCGTAAACCTGCTAATCAGAAACGTCCACGTTGTTGGGGCAAGTAACGTTAACGAAATTTTGGCCGTTAATATAAAAAGACAAAAAACAGAATTCGCTTGTCATTTCGAACTCACTCCTTCCATTTTTTTCATTCTCCTCCACTGATCCTAGCACAGCAGCATTCGTTAATGCGGAAACCACCGGCAGTGAAAGAAATATTATCCGGCGTCCAGCGTCCTTTCTCAGTAGGGTTGCAAGTGAAGCCGGATTATGCCAAATTGAGGCCAATCCTAGCTCAATCCTATCCCTAATCCAACCTTTCCATTCTTTAAAAATCTTGTAGAACTTCTTAATCTAATATCTTAACTCAATTTTCATTGCATTTATTAATCTTATGTTTTATTAATATTTATTTATTAATATTTTTATTGGTTTTCTAAGTACAAAATTAAAAAAAAAAAGTTCAAAATGAATCTTTTTATAGGCAGCAAACTATGGGTGGGTGGCAAGCAATAGAAAGGAAATAAAGAATAAAATATTCAAAAAACATAAAATATGTTGTTAAGGTTTTAGTATCTCCGATTAGAATTAAATGAATTGATTATCTTAAAAGAAATAAATGATAGTATGTGGTGGGGGCTATACAATTATCACGTATATAAACAAATCATGTATGATACATTATATATAACATATATTTATATATGATATGTACTATATAGTAGGGTTCGGGTTTGGTCGGGTTGTCCAAGGGGTCAACCCTAACCCAACCCCAAAATAAAGTCGGGTTTACAAATTTCAACTCTAACCCTAATCCGAGTATCAATCTCAACCCAACCCAACCTGACTATTCGAGTCAATCCAGCCTAAATTGCAGCCTTAATTCTGAGTAGGGGTGTCCATAAAAAACCAAAAAACCGAACCAAGAAAATCGAACCGCAAAATGCGGTTAAGCGAACCGATCAATTTGGTTTTGATTCAGGATTTTTGAAAAATTGAAGGACCGGTTCGATTTTCAGTTAACCTACAAAAAAACCGACGGTTAACCGAACCAACCGGTATATATATTTTTAATATATGTCACATATTTTCTATGTATTACATATAAATATATATTCATTATATATATAAATATATACTTATATTATATTTATAATGATCTATTTATAAATATATTATATATTATATATTTTTCACATATTTGTAATATATTATATATTATTTATTATATAATATTATACAAATATTTGTATAATATATTATAAATATAAAAAAACGAAGAACTGAACCGATTAAAAATCGAAACCCACAGACCAATTAACTGGTGGTACCGGTTCAGTTTTGATTTGAAGAATTGAAACAATACCACCGGTTCAATTTGCAAAAAAAAAAGGCTCTGATTCGATCAACCGAACTGTGGACATCCCTAATTCGCAGGCCCCTTCTTATTCATTCAGTGAGGGGCGAACTCTGATTTTCTTATCTTTTGCATTGAAGGCTAAAATTCCATTAACGTTATCGTTTATTTACCCCGACGATGTGGCCATTCTGGTTGGTGGGTTCATGCATCCCGTAAACCCACGTATTCACAGAACGCGGTCTTTTTCGATGTACAGTGCATCTCACCATGGGTGCCGTTTCACCAACTTGACACGACACCATTTTTGTACTACTTAAGAGCAAATTGCGTTTGTTAATGCCAACTTAATAGTGATTATTCAAGAATTACCGTTCTACACGTCCATTGAATCAACGTTGTATAACTTTCATATGCTTGTGGCTAGCAATTGGACTGTATTTGGTCCAATCCGATCCAGTTCAATGTGAGTTTATTATAAATGGATCAGGTTCAATCCAATCCAATGAATGTTTTGAATTAATTTGAATTGGTCAAATTCAATGATTGGACTGTTAAATCTGTTCAAATTCATTTTGATTTATATTGGTTTCAACCCAAATCCGGTCATTGATACATATATTCTTATCTTATATCAATGGACCAGATATTGGTTTAATCCAACCCAATTCAATATAAATTTGTTACGAACGAACCAGGTCCAATCCAATCTAATAAATATTTTGGACCGGATTAGTCTAAACCAATATGTCTTGTTGGTCCGTCCAATCTGTCCAAATTGATTTTGGACTGGACAGGGTCCAATCCAAAACCAGTCCATTGACACCCTTACTTGTGGCTAGAGCTATAAAGTGGACCGGTTTAGTGGAGCACGATTCGGGCCCAATCACTATAGCAAGCAGGCTGGGCCAAACCCGATCCAAATTCCTGTGCCATGTCGTAGGCTTTAAGACCTGTAGGACAACATGATACAGCTCGCATGCAAGTCCAGTACAGTTCGAATTGTGGTCCGGCACAGTTAGGGATGGTAACAAGGTAGGTTCAAGGAGGGTTTTGTAAATTCTAGACCTTACTTGCCTCCCTAAACCTCCTAACCCATACCCTACTCAAAACCTGCAACGGATTGGATTTTCAAAATCCAAACCCTACTCACACACGAAAATGCAAAACCCTCCCGACCCTACCCTCCCTGCTTTAAGGATGGGGCAGGTTGGGTTAGCGGGTCGGGCTTAAAACCCGCATCTAATAAACTTAACAACATTTAAATTTGCAAAAATCAATAAAGTTATTAAATTTAATAGTTTCTTGTTATATGTAAATCAATAAACAACCAAACTAACATAAACAAATATCAAAATTTTCAATAATTGAAATGATTTTCAATGAATAATATCATTCTAAATCATTCAAAAATTTTTCAATAGCTGAAATGATTTCCAATGAGCAATATAATTCTAAATCATCCACATAACAACATCAAAATTTTCAATAATTGACATGATTTCCAAAGGAAAGAAAGGAGGAGAGAAATCTATGAGCATAGCACTAGGTCAGGAAGGGTTCGGTATTTTAGTAGTATAAATATTAGGGGCATTTTAGTAAATTTAATGCACTGGTCGGGTAAGGTCAGGTTTTATCTAAAACCCGTATTGTATGGGTTGTAAAATCCCAAAACCCATCCCTGACCCAAATCACATTTTTCAACAAAAGAAAAAACTGCCCCATTGGGACGGGTGGAAATTGCCATCCCTAGGTACAACCCACATATATTAACATATTAATTATATATTTAATAATACATATATACATATATATAAATTTTTTATTTTAAATTTTATTATATTATTTCATTTCAGTTTTGTTGTAATTTTTTCAACTTTATTTTATTATTTCATATATATATAAACAATTGAGTATACCAAAATTCATATGAATTAAAATTTTAATTTTTTATTTATCTTGTTAATTTATTTTAACTTTTCCAATTTTTTTCAAATTTTCTTAAAAAAGTAATGCCATCCACAGCTCGGCCCAACACAGCAAGGGTCCCACTTAGGCTCATTCCATGGGCCGTGCCAGACTTTCCTTTTGAGGGATTATAGGCTAGGCAGGCACACAGCCCACCCAGGCCCGGCCTGCTACAATACAAGCGGCCAGCAAAATAGAGATTACACGTCTACTTGTGCATGCAAGCAGCCTAACCTGATTACCTGTTTAATTTGTTGACTACTTTTCGGTTAGGCTCAGTACAAATGCAAATTTGTAGAGTATAAAATCTTGTATTTTGTATTATTTTTTATATATTTGTATTGTATATATTTATATTTGTATTCTTTCTAAATTGAGCTTTAGAAATTAAGGCTCAGTTTAGAAGGAGTATAAATATAAATATGCACAGTACAAATATATATAAAATACAAGGTTTTGTATTCTACATATTTATATTTATACTTTTTCCAAATTGAGCCTTAGATGAATAGAATTATAAGATAATGAGTGTATTTCTCTGAGCAAGTTCACTCTGCACTCCACAATGCTCCACAGCACATTCGACATTGTATTGAGAACATCTCCCAATAAGTATGGGAGATGATAAGACATCATCATAATATATTCCCGATATAAGGTTGGGATGTACGGGTGGGGCATTGTGGGGTGCCCCTTGTGAGGTGCAGATGTGAATTCGATATGGGCAGCCATAAAGCTACTGAAAGTACCCACCATGTGCACGGCTACATAAGGCTGCAAACGGTTTTCAATCGTCTGACTTCAAATAAATTTCACTAACCAGGCCTAGCAAATAAAGGCATGTCAGCCCAAAATATAAGGATTGGTTTGGGTGAAGTTTGAGTTAAGGTTAGGATTGAAAAGTATGAGTCTGATTTAACTTTGCATTGGGTTAGGGTTGACATCTTTACCAACCTGACTTAGCTCCATATTTGTATATATAAATATTGTATAAATATGTATTTATGTATATGTTTATTCAATGTTTATATATTTAACTATGCATCCATAAATATATATATATATATATATATGGCTATATATTTGTATTTTTTTGCTTTAAGTATTTATGCATATATGTATTTATCTATTCATACATGTGCTGAAATTGAATATCAAACCTTTTAAGTTTGAAGGCAATTTTTTAGATATTTTTTCATCTAAAACATGATAACTATGTTAGTAACATGAATCCCCACTAGGAAATAAGTGCATTTGACAGAAGGAATCGAGAAGTAGGGCCACCCTGAGACTAACCCAAACCCAACCTGAACCCAACCCAAAATTTTAAGGTTGAGGGGTAAAACAACTCAGGTTGGGTAAGGATTTACCTCAATTTTACCTAACCCAGCCACAACTTGCACCCTTACTCTTGATTGGATTTTCTAGTCTATTGTACATGCTTGTGTTTGTAGCTCATCCCATTCCATAGATGAATTCAACTTTACCCCTCTATTGGTTAACTAGTAAGCCATAAAGTTCACTTCTCATGAGAGTGTAAAGGTATTTTTTTTTCTCTTAATTCATAATACCCATTTGTAGGGGTGTTAATGGACCAGTTTTGTGTTGGACCCTGACCAAATCAAAATTAATTTGGATGGATTAGACGGAGCAATAAGACATTAGATTGGACCAGTCCAGACTTAATGGTGCAAAGTATTTATTGGATTGGATTGGTCTTGATCAATCTGTAATAGACTTATATTGGATTGGATTGGACTGAACCAATATCTGATCCATTAAGAATACATGTGTCAATGGACTAGGTTTGGGTTAGAATCAATCTAAATCAAAACCAATCTAACTAGATTGGACAGTCCAAATATTGAATGGACTGGTCTAAAATGGTGCAAAGTATTAATTGGATTGGATTAGACCTGATTCATTTGTAATGGACTCATATTGGACCTGATCAGATTAGACCAAATCTAGTTCAATTGACACACTTACCCATTTGGGAGGGCTATCGTGCAACAACTTCTAACTTTACAATATAGGCCCCACACAGAAAGCTTAGAAGCTATGTTTGGGGAAAAACCCAAAAAGCCCCAATATGATTTCATTCAGCCGATAAAATCAACCTTCAGTGTGAAGCTAGTTTTAGTAGCTCTGAAAGCAGCTCAATGGAAACTGAAGCCGTCCCAAACGGGCCCATAGTCAGCTAAGGCTTTCTTTTACTTGTTTATTAAAACACTCCAGAATCCAATTCAATTTGTACCATTGGATATTGGATGTACTTGGCAACAACACTTTTCCCATCTTCCCAAGCCTCTGCCACCAAAACTGAAGATTTGTCTATGTATTTGGACCTTCATAAGTGAACACACACCAGTGTTACATACTTTCGCAAGCATAAGGTGTGGGCCCATATGCATGAAATACTCTATGCCATGTCTACTTTTGATTGGTACCATGGGCATGGTGTGTACGACTTTGTTTGTAGTTCTTGTTCCACACTTGAGGGGTGTTTGGTTTTGTTTTCTAAAAAAAACCAGCTATTTGTCTAACAAGATAAAACCATACACGATGCTGCTCACACGTAATGTATTGATTACATAGCAAGTGATATACAGCAGTATGAGAAGCAGAACTGGGCTCGATTTAGCTACGTGTCTATAGGAATTTCTAGGACTTTGCTTTAAGCCTTTAATATATAGATAATAGATAGATTAGATAATAACTAGAAAGGATCCAAAGCACTACCCGATAGGGCCATTACTCAAGGTTGGTCCCAGCAATCTGGGGTGTTGGGACTTGGGAAGTATAGCTCTGCAACACTGGTATAAGAGAAGATGGCAACATTAGCTACAGTCCATGCATGAAACTCCAGAATATGTTAAATACCCTAAAAAAAAGTGTATTGGAAAATGTAGCCTCATATAAAAGTTTAAACCCTTCTAATTCAAAATTTTGCTACCCAACAGAAATAGCACTCAGAGGATCAATGGAGTACACCAAACACAATATATCTGACAGTCCAATTATCAAGCAGGAGTTTGGACCACAAGACCAGGCAGAGCCAATTCATCATCAATTCTCCCTTGCATAGCTTTCACCTCTGAAAACATCACTACTTTGCCAAAGTGGCCACTCACTTAAACAGTTGTTTCACTACGGCTGTGAGTTGTGTCTCGCAGGGATTTGAACTGTAAACTCCACTGGGTCGGGTTTCTACTGGTATTGGGCCACTCAATCACTCAAGTTAACATTTTACTCTAATTTGGGCTCGAGTTTCGGGCTGGGTTTATTCAAATCTTGACAAAAGCCCAATCTAACCCCACCTAACTTGCACCCCAATGTACAGATAGACCTGGCCCAGACTCATAACTAAATATACACCAATTCCAAACTAGACCCCATAGATCGGCAATTGGGGTTATCATGAGAGAAATAGGGTATCTTTGTTTAGCTTTACATAGTTGATTTAAAATAGAATTTTTTGCTAGGTATTTAATTTTGTTTTGTCGGATATTCCCCATGGCCAAATCTTTACCATATAATGTCAATACTTGTCTCCACTATATTATCTTCTCTAATGCACATGAGAGCTGATTAGAGATGCCAATGGACCAGTTTTGGATTGGATCCATCCAAATCAAAATCAATTTGGATAGATTGGATGGA
Source organism: Nelumbo nucifera (assembly GCF_000365185.1). The sequence continues at coordinate 4,082,634 of NW_010729074.1, forward strand.
CCAATAAGACATTGAATTGCACCAATCCAGATTTAATGGTCCAAAGTATTTATTAGATTGGATTGGACCTGGTCCATCCATAATGAATTTACGTTGGATTTGGTTGGATTGAGCCAATATCTGGTCCATTGATAGAATGGTAAGAATATAGGTGTCCATGGATCAGGTTTAAGTTGGAATTAATCTAAACTAAAACAAATTTGAACAGATTGGATGGTCCAGACATTGAATTGGACCGATCCAAAATGGTTATTGGATTGGACTGGACGTGGTCCATTTGTAATAGGCTCACATTGGACTGGATCAGATTGGACCAAATTCAGTCCAATTGACACCCTTAGGGGTGATCATGGGCCAGAGGCTTTGGCTTATTTCAATAAATATATCATATTTAATAAATTTAAATAATATATATATATATATATTATGTTATAATTTGTATACATATAACATATTATATTATACCTATACTACTTTAAAAAGCACCAATGGCCTCAAGAATATTTCTAAAATTTCTTAAGGACAAAATTTATCCCTCTATATCTAAATTTATTGATAAAAAATGAGGGCAAAAAGGGTAATCAGTTATTGGTATTAAATGAGTTTAAAAGAGGTAATTTTAAGATATTCAATGCATTCCATTCTCTCTCATTAAATCCAACATTTAAGTTATTAACTTGCATTCATGTTCATTGAATCATATATTTAAGTCATTTTTGTTTCTTCTCATCATTAAGTTTTATTAATTAAATCCATACTTAATATATAAATTAATAATTCTAATAAAATAAAAGCTTATACTTTTAAAGTCTACCTAACAAAAATTATGTTTTCATCTAGGTGATGGTAAGAAATTAAATCATTTTGGGTCAAATGGGTCAATCCATGTTGCCATGATTAAATAATAAATTTAAAAAATAGATAAAATGAAAAAAAATAGAAATTAAAAAAAAATGGGAACATTTTTAACATACATATTAAAAAATAATAAGTATGATAAATAAAAAATATTTTTATTAATGATGGAAATGGAATATAAAATTTAAAACCAATTAGAAATAAAAATATTTTCATGTTCTACTCATTAAGTCCAATATTTAAGATAATATGGTTCTCATCATTAAATTCTTGTAATTTATATTATATTATATATAAGGAAAAATCTATATTGCCACTTAGTTCCCTCCCCGGCTCCCCCAGTGAATTTGATAAATAATCATCTAATTAATTATATTGGTCACAAGTTTTTCCGGTGTCATAATCAAACCTTATATATAACATATCCTACAATATAAAAAAAAAGGGCAAACTCCAAAATCCCCGGGGTGTGTCACCTCACTACCTAAACTTTCAAAAGTTGCAAAGAACACCCCCCTCCCCGACTTTCACAAGCTAAGCACTGTTAATTAGTGGTGGTTTCACCGCCGAACAAAGGTGATCCATTAAATACTTGACTAAGGAACAACACCGGGAATAAGAGGGAAATGGATAGAATGGAAAATTTCTGGCATACCTTACTTTTCCTATTCGTTTATTGCTCCAAGCCTCCAATTTTGCAAATAAACCTTACTAATATCTTCTATATTATATAAAGCGCATATTTGTCTGGGTTTGGTATTGATTATAAAATTAAATTTTAATATCATATTATATAGTTAATATTTACATTATACTATTATTATATAAAATCCAGATTTACATTCGTTTTGGTGTGGATTAGTGCGTGCCAAGTGCTATAGAAGTCTTTACCCTTTATTTACACACTTGCATGTACCCTTACATTAGTGGACAAATGACGAAGAAAACGACTCATGAGTTGGAAAAAGAGTAAAGGATAATTAAGCATTTAAAAAATTATAATAGACCAGTTGATATATATTTTCCATCCCAATGAAAGTTAAATTTGGGAATTGACTTCAGTACTCATGCTTACACTGTTCACACACAGCTCCCTGAAAAAAAAACATACAAGTACTGAAACATTTTCAATGCAAAGCCAAGGCTTAAAGGCGTGAACACAGCCTTGTGATTGAGCACTGAAGCGGATCTCAAAATTTGGGAGGGGAAGTGTTTGTAACTTTTGAAAGTTTAGGTAGGGAAATAAACATCAACATGTTGTATCTTTGTAAAGTTGTTAAAAAAATAATAAATAAATAATCCTCATAAAATGGTCATAGTCAAAAATCCTATTCCTACATTGCATCACGTTCTAGTCTCAAAAGTCAAATCTCACCGTATTGAGAAAAAGAGAACACAGGATATCGTTATTCGCCCCTTGAATGCTAAACATACAATACGTATCCTTCCGGGACACCTCCGATACGCCCCTTATAGTAGGTGTATCGGGGTCTAACTGGTTCAGAGGGTGGAGCCCTAAACCAGCCCCCTGAACCGGCTTCAGAAAAAAAAATTAAATAAATAAATAAAACAGTATCGATTCACCTTATAAGCCCCTACCTGCGTATGTGCCCTCCAAATGGTGATGGCTCCTCCTGTAAATTTGTGAAGTAATGGAAGGCTTCTCTTTCGGAAAAAAAAAGGGATCGCAGACTTCAAGCAACTGGAAATTGTCGTAACTCGTAGCATATAATTAAAATTAAGAAAAAAGAAAGGCAACTGGAATGTGGAAATGGAATGTGTAAATATCAACAAATAAAAAAGTTGATTTGAAAAGCAAAAGTAATTACAGCCACCACCGTCCAACTTCCCCCTCCCAAGCAACAAGAACCAGTACACTTCAAAAAAAAAAGAAAGGAAAAACTGAAAACAACATTTAAAGGCTTGACCATATAGGCATATAAGATTAAAAAGTAAAAATTAATGAAAAAAAAGCCTAGCTACAATGGAGAAAAAGGGAAAAATGAACAGTTGATTAATTCTTAACGAAAGAAGATGAAGCCCATATATAACCTGATAAAACAGACAACCAAAGAACACTAAATTACATACTAAAAATGGGCATAAATGAATGATTATAATTCATCTTCAATCCATCATAAGTGAAGATGGTGCTGGACCCGAGTCAATTGAGTTGGTTCGTCTCGATGATCCGTCCTCATCAACTACATCAGCCTGGGAATCTTGAAATTGGCCTAGACTGGATTGTCGAAGATCTTCAATCCGCCTGGTCACCTCTGCCATTGAGGGGCGCTTGTCGGGGTATTGTGCACAACAGTCGATTGCAAGCTGTAGGAGCTGAACCATCTCTTCTTCCACCGTCTGGTATCTCAGGAGCTCAAGGTCGAACACCTCTGATGTCCATTCATCTCGGACAACTGACTGCACCCACCTGGGCAAGTCAACTCCTTCTTCATTCAAGATGGCGTGGGTGGGGGGCTTGCCAGTCAAGAGCTCCAAGAGCAGCACTCCAAAGCTGTAGACATCAGCCTTCTGCGAGACCTTACGGGCATCTATCACCTCTGGTGCACGGTAACCTGCAACGCGATTAGGAGTTGCAGTGGGCCCAACAAGCTGGGCAAGACCAAAATCAGAGACCCGGGCATCATATGACTTGGTGAGGAGGATGTTGGATGACTTGATGTTTCCATGAGAGACGGTGGATCCCTGTGAATGGAGATATTCAATACCACGAGCAGCTCCAAGGGCAATGCCAGAGCGGGTCTCCCAGTTCAATGGAGTCCTACCTGCTCCTCTGTTTCCTGTAGCCAAAAGATAAAAGAGGGAAAGGAGAAAAGGGGAAAAAAGCAAAAGCTAGTCAGGCACAAGGTTTTGTTTCTGCTTTACTTTGTACTCATTACAGCTTTAGTCTTAAATTTCACATGCATGACCCAGCGTCCTGAAACTTATGATGCTTTCGCCTAGGACATAAAATGTTTACCTTGATAAAAAATGGATCCAAGGAGGTTTCTGATGAGTGAAGAAAAATGTAGCTAAATTGCAGATAACATGAATCAGCACAACCAATAAGAAGAATAAACTTGAGCAGTTATAATTCTACAATGTACAAGGCCGTCATAGTGCCGTGGAGAACCAAAATAGAACAAATAATTGGAAGGAGAGAAGTGACGAATGTTCTAACAGTCAGATTCAAAGACGCCCACAATATAGAGGGGGGGGGGGGGAAGAAACACATAAGCTTCTTCCAGACGTAAGATAATGTATTCAAAGAATCAAATAATAGATGATTTTGCTGAATGTTCTCAGGAATGAAACTAAATGAAAAAATCAGATGAATACTCTTAGAAATGAAGCTAAATGGTAAAATCAGAAAAACAATGAAAATATAGCGTTATAATCACAGCGGGTGCAAAATAATTGGGGGACAAAGGAAACCCATAAGCTTCTACAAACATGAGACAATGTAGACAGACGTGAGAATCTCATTGAAACAAATCAAGCAAAAAAGTTAAATTACAAGTAAAAATCGACCCAAAACCCCAATCACCACGCAAGAACACAGCAAAAAGGAAACTAAATAAAACCAAAGAAAACACCCATGACCCATGAAACGGGCATACCAAATGCAATCACAGATAACAGAGAGAGAGAGAGAGAGATTTCAACACAAACAATAGTCATATCAGAAAAGAGAAATCTGAATTCCATAAGTTTCTTCCAGATAATAAAACATGATATAGCACAATGTAGATAGATGCATGGAGTCGTTCCATTTCCATTAAAACAATTCAAGAAGAAAAATTAACAGTTATAATGGAAATGAAACAAAATATCAATCACCAAGACATCCAAAGCAAAAGCAGAAACAAAATCAAGTAAAATAAAACCCAACAATCATACTTATCCTACCATCAAAACAATCACTGAAGAAAAGAAAAAGTAGAAAAATTATACATCTTGCAACACTAAAAAGAATATCTTAATGCAAAATAAAAAGCACGCAAAAGAAGAAAGGATTACCATGCAAAAGCGCAGATAAGCTTCCATTGGGCATGAAATCATAAACAAGGAGCTTCTCATCCCTGCTGTAATAGTAAGCTCTAAGGGGGACTAGGTTTTCGTGATTCATCGATCCGACGGCTTCGATCTTCTCCCTGAATTCCCTTTCCGAAATCGTCACATCCTTCAATCTCTTAACAGCCACGGTGGTTCCAACTTCCAAAATTGCCTTGTACGCCGTTCCAAACGTTCCCTTCCCCAAAACCTCAGCTGAAGCCCTCAACAGATCCTCCAGATCGAAAACCCTAGCGGCATTTCCAAAGAAGATGAGCTTCTTGTTCTTACTATCTGCTGCCGTTTTCGATGTTGTAACTGCAGACACAGCTGCTGTTGCTGCCCCAGAATATTCTGAGCTATTCGAGTTACCATTTTCTCCCCCTCTGATATGTTTCTCCCGCGGAATTTCAACTTCCGAAGGTAGCTGCTTCATCGTTGCAATATCGTTCGTTTTTCTGCTACTCTTCTTTCCGCAGAGAAGAAACAAAATCAGAAGAATCAAGAGGAAAGCCACCACCGACCCGATTGCGATTCCTGCAATAGCTCCTCCAGACAACTTCTTCTTCCCACCACTGTTACTGTTGTTGGAGCTGCTACCTCCGCTTGCCGGCGGCACCGCTTCGTTAGGACAAGGAGAAAGCGGCGAGCCGCAGAGCGAAGTGCTAAGGAATGAGTCGGCCTTAAACTTCTGCAGACTCGATGGAATCGGGCCATTCAACTGATTGAACGAGACGTTGAACTGACCGAGATTCGTTAGGCTCAGCTCCGGTATCGGACCAGTTAACTTATTGCTCTGCAGATACAGAGTCGCCAACCTGGTGAGATTGTTGAAGGACGGAGAAATCCCACCGGAGAAGTTATTCAAAGCAAGGTTCAAGCGGACAAGTTTCTTGAGTCCGAACAAGGACGACGGAATCTCGCCGGAGAAAAAGTTCCCCTGCAAATATAAATTGCGGAGGTCCGTACTTGCGGCTAGATCGGACGGCAATGGACCGGTGAGAGCATTAAGCCGAAGGCTAAGCGTGTGAAGCTGCGTCAGATTTCCGAAGATTCCTACGGGGATTTGGCCGATGAGTCCGTTGCCAGGAAGACGCAAGACGGTGACTCGGTTGTTCTCGCAAGTAATGCCTTGCCACCGACAAGGACTTTGGTCGGTCGTGTTCCACAAGAGCGACCTTCCACCGACAGCCAACCGGAGGGCGATGAGCGCCGTCCGTTCCGCTGCAAGATCTGATTTTCCGAGAGGAAAGAAAACCAGTAACAAGAAAGTAATTAACTGAAGAACCTCCATTAGCGGTTTAGCAAAACCAAACCCACTTTTCATCACTTCGACATCGTCGTGAGAGAGAGAGAGAAACCCAGAAGAAACCCTAGCTGTATCGTCTGCTTCTCTGCTTCACTTTTCTTTCCTGTTTTACGCTCAGCCTAAAAATGAAAATAAAAAACCGAAGGAATCATTTAATTTTTAATTTTGTTAATCAATTTCAAATGCAAGCTGGACTTTTCTAATTAATCACGTTTTTAATTGGTAACTTACTAGGTTTGTTTTCAATTAATTATCTTCCTAGTTTACCAAAAAAAAATAATTATCTTCTTTTTTCGCTACCATTTTTAATTAATTATTTAATTACCTGACTATGTGACAAGACGAAACTGTCTTTTATGAAGATTCTGATCGAACGCTAGAATATGTAAATCTGAAGGTGGTTAACCTGAATTCTGATGTAGGAGATCATATTATTTAATGGTAAAAACCGGAAAAGTTACGTGTCAATGGCCGATAAACTGGGATCGGCTTCGGTCGAGGCAAACCCGTGCTTATACGGTGCCAACAGCTCTTGCAACCTTACATCGGGAATATCATGAAATAAAGCATATTACTATGGAGATATTCTCAATCGAAGGCTGAGAAGGCTGTTCCAATGGGCGTAATTAATTTGATTGTGCCTAATGGCAGGTAGCGGCGATTCAACGGTTTTATTCCTTGTGGGCCCCGCGGAATGAATAATCAGTTAATTACTTTCAGTATTCATGAATAATTTACAGTGAAAAAGAGATGTTAAATGTTTTGAGTGCAGCGCTTCCGTAACGGCGTTTGGAATCTGCCATTAGCGTGGGACGGCCGGTGGGTATCTGGAAAATATCGTCGATTTGCGGCTTTGTCGATTCGTTGTCTCGGATTATCTGAAAAGCTCTGCTCTGTCATGGAAATCAGGTTTGATACCGAAATTAACCCGTGGATCCGTATTGGTGTAGGGGTATTTTCGGTAATCTAAGGATGTTCGTGTTCTTTTTTCAAATTGTTAAAATTAAAATCAAAATTTTACTTTTGACATTGTAGACTCTGAGACTAGTACTCTGATTTTGCACCAGAAACGATGGGGCCCACAGCTCTCCAATGTGGGAAGACGGGAAGTATATATATTTCTTCCATTTTTTTTATTTGTAAAATATTTAGGGATAATAGCACACCTTTCGCCATCACCTCTGCCTCCGCTTTCAATAGCGTTGCTGGAGGTAGGCGGAGGCGGCGACATCGGCACTGGTGGTTATTTCTCTACCCAACGCCACCACCTTCGCTCACTAGTGTCGTCGTCGCCTCCTTTGTCTTCACCCACATCCGACAACATTGTCGAAGGCGAAGGTGGAGATGCGCAGAGGTGGCGGCGTTGGGCAGAAAAATAACCATTAGCACCGTCGCCACCGCCCACCTCCGACAATGTTGCCAGAGGCAGAGGTGGGTAGGGATAGGCGAAGGTGGCGACGGACGGCGACAAGCGGCGATGCTGGTGAATGGACAGTAAGGGGAAGAAGATGAATAATGATTATGCCCTTTATTGATTTTATTTTTCAAAAGTTACTCTATTTTTTATTTTTTTTTTAAATATTATTTTTACTAATATTAGTTTCAAAAGTTGCCCTAGCCACGCGTAATGCACAGCCTTATAGGGCCCACGGATTTTGGCGGTGCCCACAATAAAATCGAGACAAGATCTGCCCTCACACAAGGCACTTCACACCGAGCTCATAGATACATCCTACCATTTATTTGGAATATCTTCCGTATTTATAAGTTATTATTCACGGAAGATATTATTAATGCATGGTAGATGTGGCACCCTTTTGTGAAGAGTAGATCCTGTTTCGCCTTAGAGGCGCACTGTGTCAACATTAGTGCATAGAATGTGGATTGTTAATATTTTGAATATATATAACTCTGTAGTGGAAATCAGAAATATGTATTGGACTTGTCCGTATTTTTCCGATGCCTTCCAAAGTCGGGACTTATCTATATCCTTAGACCTTGTTAGGGGTGGCAATGAGTCGAGTTTTTCACAAGCTACTCAAGCTCGTCTCGGTTCAGTTTCAGTCGAGCTCGAGCTCGAGCCCAATTCAATGGCTCAATTAATAAACGAGTCGAACTCAAGCCTAATAGAGCTCAACTCGTCAGCCAACTTGAATATATATAATATATATAATAAAATTATAGAAAATAATATATATATAATAAAAATATTATAATTATTAATTATTATAATTCTTACTTTTTAAATATAAAACAATTTTTTTATATATAATTTTTATTTTTATAAAATATAATAAATATTTTTATAAAATATAAAATGAGCAGAGCCGAACCAAACTCGAGCTTATAAACTTTTGACTTGAGCCGAGCTCGAACCTTATAGAATAGTCTCGAACTAAGTTCGAGCCTTAATACTATTCGGCTCGGCTCGACTCGAATCCACCCTAGACCCTGCCACATTTTACTTCTACCATTCAAAAGAATCCACTCGGGCCCATATAAACTGGACGGTTCCTCACTTCCTAGGCTGATGGTCGCGGTTCCCTCTCTAGATTCGGCTAAGGCGACAAGTAAACGTGAGCCAGAATAACAGTTTACAGTGGGCCATGGCCGGCTTGGTGAATAATTGGGTGGAACCCACTATGACACTCCTCAATGGGCTTATACTTTGAGGCCCAAAACATCAAGTCTTCAGGTAGTCAAATGTGAAAATAAATGACTGAGAAGTTAGAAGGAAAAAGAAACAAAAAAAAACCTAGATCTATGGGCTTAGGACTACTGGACTAGCGACGTAAATAGTTAGTTGGGCCCCCAAAAGAGGGTCTTTCTACAGATATTACAAAAGGGGGAAAACACATGCTTGAGATCGATTAATAACAATAATCCAATTGGTAGACTTTTCTCTCCAAAAAGAATGAACATGTTACGTTTGACCGTAGGAACTAGGATCTAGGAAGAGATCAAAAAGAGGTCCCACCAATCCAATAGAAGTTCTTACTTGGTATAACTAAACCAATGTGTATGCATATGGAGCTCAAATGTGGTACCTAATATATTTAAGCGTTTTAGGTAAGAAAAAGGGGAACTATTTATTTCTTTGAAAGAGGTAGAGGAGAAAGAGGAAATAATTCATTTTAGTCTAGCGCGGCCAACCACCCTTAGAAAAAGATTCACCAAAATGGCCGTTTGAGTGTGAGAGAGAGTTGATTTTGGGTTGGAAAGCTTTGTTCTTGATTTTGGGTTTGCTCTTTGTTGTCGGTTGTTCACATGAGAATAAAAAAGGTAAAGAATGGGTCTCTTTTCTTTTTCTTTTTCTTTTTTTTTTTTTTCCTACTCATGACTCGTGAGTGAGTTCCTTCAATACATACCCATTTGACATCTGTGGTCAGTGGCCTACTGAGTGGGTCCCCTATCTGGTGAAAGGTGTAGACTTGGGATCCTAATCCAATGGATCAGATGATGGTTTGGATGTGAAGGCAAGAATCATCTCATATTCTAATCCAATGTTTAAAACACAACTTTATCTGTATTTTCTAAACTAGTATCCAAATGATGCAGGATTGGTTGCTAACCTAACGTAGCCCTCCTTTATCTGGGCTTGAGACCAGCGATGTAAGACAAGCTCAACTGTGAAGAGTTATCCAGGTGATGTAATATTGCCACTTGAATACTCTATTTTTGTAGTGGTTGCATCATACTCTTACTCTTTCTTTTGGACATCAAGTATGGGTCTCTCTCAATGTAAGTGAAATTAAGGGATTTGTTGATTGCAATCTGTAGATTATCTAAATCAAATAAAAAGCACGCCAATGTCCTTACTTCTGATCAAACACTTGTCTAGATATTGGTTTTGGTTTTAAGAACCAGAGTCAATGACCTTATTATTGACCATGAAAGCTTCGTTCCCTTGTGATTAGCAGGTCAGGTGGTTTATCTACTGTTATGTTTGTCTTGAGTCATTGGATGAAGAATCCTTTGAGTTAGTTGAATCTAGAGCTCCATTCATCGTGAGGAATGTATAGCTAGTGGATGGTCTAATACAGAGAATTCGCTTCTTTTATTCAATCTTGAGGGAATAAGGTATCTATCTCTTAGGAGTCTACCAATGGCTCTTCAAAGATGGCTTGGGAGATGAAAAACTCATAGCACCATTGAGTTCACAGATTAGTTAAACTTTATACTTGTATTACGGGCGGGCTGCGGGACCAATCATTTTATTCTATGACAGCAATAAATGTATATAAGAGATTAAAGTGATTGTGGGCCACATGCACTTTATAGCTGTTGTAAAGTAAAACGAGTATCCTACAACCCATAAAAACAACTATCAACTTCAGCTAATCTAGATAATGATTGTTTTCATGATTTCCATAAACCATTTCATGCATATAAAATCAGTTCCTAAATTTCAAATTTCCTATCCTCCTATCCACACTTTTTCATGGTGGATAACCAGGCTATGCCACCTTGCTTTTCAAAAAATTTTGAATGTTGGATGAAAGTTATTTATCTAGATAAATGCATTTATTCCAGTATTACTCAGGTAAATATATATTTACCTATATTCTTTTATTTTTTAGGCCATAAAAAGCTATTATTAAAAGAGATAGGAGGAAAAATAAATTTTCCATGAATCCCATATAAATCTGAAGAAAGAATATGGATATCTTGATCAATATGAACCAAAATTCCATTAACCAACTTTCCCCCTTCTCAAAATCCAAAAATAAAATAAAATAAAAATCAACGGGCCCTAAGAAACCCAACACGTAGATATAGTATCATCGAAACATTTGTGAATAACCTCTCATATAAATATAGAGGTATTGGAGGGTCGGGTACTCAAACCTATTTTATTTAGTTGGGTGATAGCTGGGTTCAGATTGAAGAGGTCTCAAAAGCCCTAGTTGGTAGGGATGGCCACGAGTTGAGCCTTTCATGAGCTATTCGAGCTTGGCTCAGCTCGATTTAGATCGAGTTTTGAGCTGAATTCGAGCCGATATATAGGCTCAATTGCTAATCAAGTCGAGCTCGAGCCTACTAAGATTCGCAAGCCTAGTAGTAAATAAATAATTTTTATTATATACATACATACATACATACATATAATAAATAATTTTATTATATATATAATAATATTTTTATTAATATAATATTTTTTATTTTTTATGTATCATAGTAAATAATTTTTATAATTATTATATATATATAATATTAAATAATTTTTATAATTCTTAATTTTTGTCTAAAAAATTAAAAAAAATAATTTTATACATATAATTTTTATTTTTCAAAAAAATTTGACTTATAATCGAATTCAAACTGAGCCGAACTCGAGCTCAAGTCTCTAACTCGAATCGATCTTGAACTCAAACCCAAACCTGACACTATTCCTACAAAACGAGCTCAAATAGCCAAATATTCGACTAGGCTTGGCTCAAATGCACCCCTAAATACTGGGTGATCCATTCAACAGATATTCATCAAGAATCTAATTTTAACAAATTTTCCATATGGCCCGAAATTGCTACACTCACCGAAACTAGAATAACTTCTCCCTGCTATAGGGCTATATTTGAATTTAAAGCCGACTTCCAGGTAAGAAACAGGACCAAAATTCACCGGAAGTTCTGATGACTCCTTCAAATATTTATTTGGAATCCTTCAATGTTAAGGAATTGAATGCATATTTATTTTTTTAATATATTAGGGCTTCGGAAGAGAGAACCTTTCTAAATCCAGCTTTAAATTGCGACTGGACCCACGAGGCAGAACCTAAAAGAAAAGAAAAAAAAAAAAAAACTAAGAACCTTTGTAGGCCAAATGAGTCCCTGTTTCATTCCTATCTTGATTCTATTACAGCTTAAGTTTGTATGGTGGTAATTGATTTAGATGTCAAGCAATGTGTCTCCTTCCCTTGGATGCTGCACATTCATCACCCAGTACTGAAGACCAGATCAAGTACTGAGTGCAGTTCCAAGCTGATAACATATTCATCTTCTACTTCACCCACACAAGCGATGTCTGTAAAATGGGACTATCAATAATTCATAGTTTAAATGAACTCTTCAATATAAAATGAAAACAAATTTCCTAAAATCAATTCGTTGTTTCTTGCCAAATCGAGTTTCAAAATATTGGTATAGTAAAGAATATTAAAAAGACAATTTTAAAATACGCTCTGAATATGTGAAAATAATAAATATAGTGGAATTATTAAGAAAACACATAAATATAAATGCATCAATAACATCAAAATCTAGGGCTAAAGTACAAAGACAAATATGAAAAGCAATTCAATAATTTAGGCTGAGTTTGAAAAGAGTACAAATGCAAATATATACTGTGTAAATACATACAAAATAATGCAAAATATAAGATTTTGCACTCTACATATTTACATTTGTACTCTTTCCAAACTAAGCCTTAGGTGAAGTATGAATAGAATATTTTAATGTTTCAAATAAATGGGGTAATTTGGCCGTTTGGCTATGTTCACAAGTGACAAGACAAGAATCTAAGACACCCGCTTCTTAGGGACCTGTCGTGAACAATATTGTGTTTCCATCAATGTTGAACAGCTAGATATTTGGACTTGTGGGACATTGGGCCTTATGTGTATGTCAACGGGACAATTGTCCAATGATGATCGGCAACTCAGCATTGGCCTACAACACTTTCTCGAGCTGGGATCTTTTCCTCACAAATGGACGCCTCACAAGCACATCTATTATGCATTGAAAACATTTCCGTGTGAGGCACCTGTGAGGCGCCAGGTGTGAGGAGTAGATCCGATCTCCACTTTCTCATAGCAGATTCAGATCCACACTCCTTGCGTATTGGGATTTGCTCCTAATAGAGCGCTTCTCACACTGATTTCACAGTCACTTCTACAGTCTATTGAAAATATCTCTCATGCATAATAACATATAAATACTGAAAATGTTTCTAATGTATGGCTAATATATGCTATGAAGTTGGTGTGCCAAATGCTCTATAAAGAGTAAATCCTGATACCGGATTTATTTGGAATGGCTCAAAATTTCAGACTTGAATTCTTAAATTCCGCAAGTTCCTATGTTCAACTTCATATATATATATATATTGCATTTGGAATCTTAATGGCTAAATAATCTCATTTTTTCCATCTTGATCCAATTATTTTGCCAGTAGATTTTTAGAGTGCTTAGTGATATGCATGATTTTGTTTCTCAATCTCAAAACAAAAATAGCTGTCACAAGCAAGGTTCAAAATATTGATATGGGCGTATCGGGTAAATTGATACTATTTTTTTAAGTTTTTTTTTTACCGGTTCAGGGGGGCCGATTTAAGACTCCTCCATCCCCTAAACCGGTCAGACCCTCGATACACCCACTATAGAGGGTATCGGAAGGGTCTCGAAACGATACGTATCGGCCAATACATGTCAATACTTTGAACCTTGGTCACAAGCAAAAGGAAATGGATGAGGGTGAAACTTTGGTCAATGTTGGGTTGGGAATCTGTCACAAACCCTAATCCTAAACCAATGTAGTTGAAAATTTTCAAACCAGACAATCTGATTTGCAGCCCTAGAAATAGATAAACGGGAAAATGAAAGCTTCCCATCTCATCTTTAAAATGTATATGGTTAAATCTTTATTAGACAGGAAAGTTCCCCAAAGTCTAAAAAATTTTATATACTTGGTTTGATAGAAAATAAGATAGAAACGGAAAATTGAAGGAATTTTTTAAGAAATTTCACAAAATTCTTTAATAACTTTTACTCGACTTTCGTTTTCTCTCTTATCTTCTATCAAACCAAACATAACTTTAGGTCTCTTGGCTTGGGAACCATTGTATTGTATGGGAGGACTTGCTAGTCCTAAGCCACTTAGGTTGTGTTTGGTTTGATAAGTTGAAAGTAGAGGGAAAGTTCCTAAACAAATTTTGTTCAGTCAAATTTCTATTTCTCTATTGTTTTCTATCAAATCAAGCATAGCCTTAGTTAAGAAAGATGGATGGATGTCATTTCAAGCTTCAAGCAATTAGTTGACAAAACAAACAAAAAGGGCTCCAGGTGATGGTCATGTCACTGCTGCTGCTATGGTAGCATTCAGCTTGAGGGTCCTCCACCAAGTGGCTAGAGAAACTTCAAATGTTTGTGCAATGTGGGAAGAGCCAAAACATGATCGGGCCTGAATAGGAAAGCTCAAGGCAAGGGCATCCCTGATGGCCCCAGTCTAATGGAAGGTCTGGATTACCCACATTATCCCTTTATATGGCTATGATGAGACATGAGAGAAATGACTATGAAAAGAGATCAAAGTGATTCACTAATAAATCTCTATGTGGGCATAAATGGACAGATATCTACTGATCTTATGGTCCACATGATGCATCAACATCCAAAATAAGACAATGCCTCTATCCCTTGGCTGTTCACAGCACTCCTTTTCTTGGGAGACTGAGTTGGTTCAAACATATGAAATGATAGGGAATTAGGGATGGAAGAGCTCCCCCATCATGAGTAGTTGATCCTGCATGACTCCCTTAAGGTGCCCATTCAGCCAACCTCTAGGCTCTAACACATCCACTCACCCAGTCCCACCTAATAAAGGAAGCCAGATTGCCATATCTGAATGGGCAATTAATCAAGTCTCTCATTGCCAAAGCTTAAATTCTCTGCAAACTTTCAGCTTTTTGTCACATGCTTCAACTCTAGTCCTTCACCCGTTCCACTCACTTTATTTTTGTTACCCATTCCACTGATCACTTGTATTCTCGTCACATCCAATCCAAGTGATGGATTAGCTGTATGAATGAGCTAGTGGGCCATTTGCTCAGCATATGATGATGAGCTAGAGTTCATTGAGAAATGAGAATAATGGGGTTTGTGGTGCACCAATTGGCATCAACTCTTAGAATCTAACAACTAGCTATTACTTTGAATTAGGGGTGCAAACTTGGGGCGGTAATTTGATAAATTTTCAATGGGCGAGCTCAACACAATTCCAATGTTTCAAAAATTGACCCGAAACCAGAATCACTTTGGCCACTGATTTTTGGTTTTTGGGTTAATGGTTCGACTGTCCAGTCAAATGGATGACCTATTTCAATTTAAAAATAATAAAAATAAAAATAGCTAAAACCGTTGTCTGAATTAAATGAGCAGGCCAATAATTCGATCACCCAAGTTAATAGATCGTTGGCCAAATCGACAATTTTTAGCCCAAATACAAATTAAGGGTGAAACAGAACTGACTGCCTGAATGGTTTCCAGGCCGAAAGATCCAACCGTCTGGGTTAATAAAGATTCAAAAATCATGTTTAATTCAAACCAACTTGCTGCCCTAATTTAAATGGTGTTACATTAACTTGATTTGATAACCACTGGCCTAGACAGTCGTAGAACCGTTCAGCCTGGACCACCTCATCAATATCACATGAATTCTCAAAAGTCATCCTGGTGTAAGTGCTCAAGTGCTCAAGAATGCCACCAAGACAATAGCTAAAAAGGTCATTCACGTGCTTGCACTTAGACCACACAGAACAACCATAAAGTCACCATTAATGGTGGCGTTATGAGACAAAGGTACAGAGTCTCATCACTACAGGTAATCAATCTTCACTTGCTTCTCTTTTAGCTTCAATATCCCAAAGCTATTTCATATTTCATTCTCGTGGAATATCTCTCCATGAAAGGTGCATAGGTATAGAGATATTCCTAATGAAAGGCTGAAAAAGCTGTTCAAACGGGCCTTGCACTGATTGAAGCCGATCTCAAATAAATGAAGGTCCAAAGTATATCATAATTCATAAGGCACCTTACTATATATGGGTTTTAGGGTCACCGAAATGCCAAATACCGAGATATCATTTGTCTTTCAATAGGTTTAAACATCATAAAGTTAAAGAAAAAAAAAACTCAACAGTATCTATGTATCAGTATTTGTGAATCATGTTATAATATAACCAAAATTTTATACACATAAATGGGATGCGTTAGATATGGGGTCATAGATCATGTTGGAATATGTTGGAAGAGTTTTTTTGTTGGGAGGAGATTTGGACTCACCATAGAGTGGTGGATATCACATCTGCACCCACAGAGGGTGCCCCACAATGCCCACATGCATTAGGAACATCTTCCAAAGTTGCTGGTGGGAGATGTTCTCAATACACGGTTGAGATATGCTGTGAGGCGCCCACATGGATATTCTGGGGAGCCTTGGTCCCCATTCCCACAAGGAAAGAAAAAAAATCTTAGCTGCACCAAATTGGATCAATTTCACTTTGGCCATTTGTAAACCGACCAAAATCGAATGACCTAATCATGGATATATATTAATATTTTATATTTTTAATATGGAAAAGTGGGAAATTTCTCATATTTCTTACTCTAAAATGTTTCACATCATAAATCTAATTTTTAAATTTATTTTTTTAATAATTACACTATAATTTTTAAAATTAAATTAAAATTTTAAGTTTAAATCTTTTGAATTGATTGACCAAACCAAAAAATCAATCCAAACCGATACAACTTGAACGGGTCGGTTTTCATAAAAGGTCAACCAATTTTAGCTGACCAACTCCCCAACCTAACCAGGTCAATTTGGTTGGCCAAATAGCTTACGATCGAACCGAACCAACTCATGAACACTCATAATTTCAACTAAATTAATAGTCTCATCTCTGATAAATAACAATAGTTTAATCTTCAATAATTATTGAAAATTTATAGCAAAAATGTACTATTATTGAAAATATATTGATAATAAAAAATATAATAATCACAATAATTAAAAAATAAAATATGTATTAAAAATATATTAACTTAGTCAATAAATACTATAATCTAATAAATATTAATCAATAAGTTATAAAAAAATACAATAAATTAATTTAAGAATTTTAATAATAGTAGTTTAATCTCCAATAATTATTGAAAGTTTTGTATTAAATAACAAAACAAAATAAATTTATACATAATCATTGAAAATACATTTATCACAAAAAACAATAAATAATTACTAAAATACAATAAATATTAATTTTAGTATATAATTATATAATAAATATAGATTAAGAGTTTAAAATTATTATTAATAAATATTAATTTTTTTGAAAGTTATTTTCTCGAATTATTACTTGATATAAGTGAAATTATTTATTTATAATATTATGCAAAAATATTAAATTATTATTAATTTCAATATCATGTTATAATTATTTTTCTACTTTTCAGAATTTCTGTAATTTACTACATAATTTATTTATTTTAACTATTTAAAATCTAGATATGTTAAATATTTTGTTATTTAAATACTTAAATAATATGTAAAATATTTAAACTTTAAAATATTAATTATTTATTGAATTTAATTATCCATAAAATCATAATTTGTACTCTTAGTACATAAATTCATTATTAATTTTGTAATATATTAAATTATTATTAATTTCAATATTCTGCTATAAATATTTTTCAACTTTGAAGAAAGTTTTTTTAAATTTATTACATAATTTCATTATTTTAACTATTTAAAAACTAGTTATGATAAATATTTTGTTATTTAAATAATCTATAAAATATTTAAAATTTTTAGTTATTTGAATTTTATTTATTTAAAGCTTTTACATATTATTAAATATTTGAAAAACATTTAAATTGATAATCCGGAAAAACATAATTTAAATTGTCAGTACATAATTTCGTATAAAATTATTTTTTGTGTTTTTAATAACTATTTTAAAGTTATTATATAACTTTGTTAGAATATTTAAATAATTCTTAAATTTTTTAATCCAATCTTTCTTTAGATAGATATAGATAAAAAAGTAGGGGAGAGGATAAATAGGAATTAGAGATAATTTAGGAGAGAAATTCTTTACCAAATTAGAGATAATTTTGGAGATAAATAGGAATTAGAGATAATTTAGAAGATATATAGGAATTGGTGATAATTTTGGAGAAAGTGGGGGAGGTAGTTTAGGAGAAATTTTAGGAGAAGAGATTATTTAGGTTATTGGGAAAGTATTGCTTGTTTAAAAAATGACATGGAATAAAAAAAAGAAAAAAAAATTCAAAAAAAGGAGAAAAACTTTATCTATTGGATTTATGTTATATTCGAATTGCTATTAAATATTGAATATTATAAATAAGTTAAACTAAAAATGATCAAAATATTATCAAGTATCAATAAAATGAACTAAAAATAACTGATATTATATTTTATGAATAAAATTAATTAAAAAATATTAATATGAAACTTGAACCTGTAAAAGTTCAATAAAACACGACATTCAAATCAACTTAACTAATAGATAAAACACACATTTTAAATATTATATACGAGCATATATATATATAATATAATAGGATTGGATCCATGTTCAATCCAATCATAGACGATGAAATTCAGATCACTCTCAATGGGATCGAATTCAAATTTAGACAATGGAATTACCGTTTTCAGCCCTACATCTCAGAGGGCGTACCCTGACCTAATTACTTGTCAAAATCCATATGCCATCTGTCGCAAACGGGTTATGTAACCAATCACGAGCGGAACGCCAGTGTTTTGTAAAATTGGCACTCATATTCATGTGGGGCCTATGTATATGAAACATCACGTGTTTGTTCCTGATTGGTTATTTAGTTAGCCCACCACTAAATGCAACAACTGTGTACACAGCAAATCTCAATTCTCAACAAGTACATGTTGTAGAACATAGAAGGCAAAGGAAAGGGAAAGAATTCAAAAAATATAGCGCACACACATACACAGAGACGGGACATGTTGTAAAAAGACAAAATCACCAAACGTATATTGATTTTTATATATAAACAAGTTATATTTTGTCTTTCACTGGAGCACTGCTGTGTTAATAAAAAATTGGAATGTGCGTACTAGCTTTGTCTGCAGCAGGGGTTCTTACATTTTAACCATCTGAAGGAATACTGTAGCAATTTCAAACAATAGAACGTCCCTCCGGGCTCCGGAGTCTATCCTCTATTCTGATCACATGGGGCTTACTGCCCATCTGTCGTGGGGCATTTTGGAACTGGGCCGAGTCAGACTCAGAGATGCCTAATGAGACATTACCCTTGCCACAACAGCTCATTTGGCAGAAACCTCTATGACAGCCTAACGACTCTAAAGTTCAAGCGGTTTAGTAGATTTTAAAATTTTGAATTTGATTAATTTGGCAGCTTCCTTCCTTTGGTGTTGACTTGCTCAGCAATGTTTGGCCATGTCTGCAACTGCAACAGCAATGGCTCTAGGTCCTGATCACCTCCATGCCTCCGTCACATATTCCTAATAATAATTTCAGAGGGGGTACAAGTCACCACGTGGAAATGTCTTGGCCTCTAGGCCCTTCTATTTTAAGATTGGTGTGGCCCATCTCCTGCCCACAAACTCTATCCATATCTACCCACAACACACTACTTCCGTGCATGGGGAATATGTGGGCAGGAGATCCGGACTCATTTGGGAGGGTTTTCACATTCCTGCTGTTGGTTTTGTGAGGTTGGGCACACCTGCAGAACGAGCTGAGATCTATTCCTCACAAATGGGTGCCTCATAGGCACATCACCGTGCATTGAAAACATCTCCCGTGAATAATAGCAAATAAATATGGGAGATCTTCCCAATGCATGCATATGAGGCACCAGGTGTGAGAAACAGATCCTGTCTCCTGTAAAACTCTTATAAGCTTATTTATGTTTGGTCATAAATCGGAGAGCTAGACTCGCTATTGTTCTGAGCCTCTTTCTATGGAAACCGGATTCAGCCAGTGCAAAAGCCATTCAAACAGTCATCATAGCCTTACCTTGGGAATAAATATCTCCCCATGAAATAAAGCACAGAGGTATGAAGATATTCCCAATGCAAGGCTATAAAAGGCTGTTGAAACAGTGTTCAAATAAGTTTTGCACTGACTGAAGTCAATCTCCTTTCTATGATTTTTCCTGGAAGCTCTTCTTTGGAATGAAGAGAGCTTTCAGCTTTCTTTACCCATTAAAGCTGAGGTCAATATCAAAAGGACATATACATGCCATGATCCGGTCTCCATGTTTTTTTTTCTTGGTTTCTTCCTTATATTTGTTGCCAAACCAAGAGAATTGAAGATTGTTGGATGCATTTGATCAGTACAGGGGGATTAAGGGAGTGGGGACAGCATGGAGAGCTTGCATTTATACGAATACGAATTAAATATTGTGCTTTTATATTTGGAGGGGATCGAATCTGCTATCCGTACTTGTTCTCACATCCCTACCCATGGGACATTAACAGCTGTGTATTAAAATATCTCCTTTTTATTGATCGAGAGATGTTCCCAATACATGGCAGCGGTGTTCCGTGGATATAAAAGTGGGAACAAACGAGTGATGTTCAAAATTTGATTTGGGTGCTTTGACGGGAAAGGCGTGTGAGCCCATTGTGTTCTGTTGGACGCTTCTATGTTTCAAGTTCGATCAGTTCGACTTCGAGGGATGAGAATGATATTGGCAGACTTTTTTTTGGCGCTGAGCTCTTCAATCGTTTACCATTTCAAATTCAAATTTCATTCAAACCTTTCAAAAGAAGCTTACTGAAAGCTTACGCTAATAAAAATGCGGAATTCTTGACGGGGTTTTTAAATTCTAATCCTTTTGACTTCTGGCAAAGTTTCATTTCAGTTATATTATAATTATCAATTTGTTTACTTTCGCCCAAAACTTTTTTTACCTTTTTTTTTTAAAAAAAAAAGGAGAGATCTATTAACTACAGTAAGATTTTTAAAACCGAACCAGACTAACAACCGTTCAAGGGTCCAGTTCCCAGGTCAAACTGTTTGACTGTTCGAATCAAACAGATGGCTCATTTTGACAAAAAAAAAATGGCCAAAAATCGTTGTCTGATTCAACTGCCTAAGTCAGTGGTTCATTGACCAAATTTTTCCAGTCCGACCATCCGATCCAGTCCAATTTTGAAAACATTGTGCTAAAGTTATCCACTCAATTAATTTGTAGGCTGATGTACTGAAGAGTGACCTTTTGCTTCTAAGAGTACACTAACCTGTCCTCCATTTGATCTTTTGGAATGGGAATTGTTCGGGTGGTGTTGATCGAGTTGGCTGAAGCCACCACATGTTAGTTTTCATCTGACTACAACACGAATGTTCGGCTATATAAAAACATATATCTCCTTCAAGGTAAATGACTTTTGACTCTCAACCTACTTCAACATTCCTCGCGTTTATTAGGGTTGTTCATAAGAAGGCCCAATCCGACCAACCTCCATCGACCCAACCCGAGTTGGTCGGGTTTTCATCAGCACAGGTCGGTTTCGGGTTGTGCAAATTCCTAAACCGATGAACAACCCTAGTAAGTAGTAATTAATGAACAACCCGGACCAACCTGGGTCGGTTTTCTTGTGTGAAAACCGAAACCGACCCGAACTGAACTGACTTAGTTCCTAGTTCAAACATGAAGTTCCAAAGCCCATTAGGCCACCTAGTTTTTGAATGGTTGCAAGAAACTTTGGATTAGTGAATAGTGATTAATGAACAACTTTTGTGATTAACTTTTCATTTAAATTTTATCATAGGAGATGACTGAAATGATGTTCAATTTATGATTATTTTTAAAATTAGCAAGATTTTATCACAGGGATGAATTTAGAACCGTAACTGACCCAAACCGACCCAACCCAACTCAAACCGACCAGGTCGGTTTTGCTTAACACTGGGTCGGTTTCGGTTTCTATGTCAAGTAACCCGACCAGGTCGGGTCGGTTGGAAAAACCACAGTAAACCGACCCAACCCGACCCGTGAACAGCCCCAGCGTTTACCATGGCACGAACTAGTCTATTCTCCTCAACTCATCCTGATCAATCACCCATCTCCCTTGCAGATTACCTTGGTACAGATCTTCATCCTTCCACCTTAGCCTTTTCTAGTTGGTAGGACTTATTTGACTACGTTCTCAGTTTGGAACACTTCGGATCAGACAACAACAACATCTAGAACTGCTCATATTTCCTCTACAATTCTATTTGCGGATTCCTTGGTTGATTGTGCCCAACTTCCAACTTTTAGTGTCTTTGTATATTATGTTCGAAGCCTTCTAAGTTTTAACATTATTTTCTTTCTAGGGTTGAGGTGTCAATTATTTGGGTTCAAATGTAGTAGGCGCATTAGGTAAGCACAATGAGTGAGCACGTAATAGTAGTGTACACATGTCCCAGTTAATGTGCCTTTCATCCAAACTTTTTTGCTCCTTTATACATAAATTATCCATTATTTTATTATCTTTGTCAAAATAATTAAAAATAAAAAAAACAATGAAAAAAAAAACGTAAATGACTCCCAACTCCCAACACGTTTAGGTTTTCCTTTTTCATTGTTTGTATTTTTAATTATTTTGACAAAGATAATAAAATAATAGATAATTTCTGTCTAACGAAACAAAAAAGTTTGGATGAAAGACACATTAACTAAGACGTGTCACACAGCTATTACATGCTCACTCATTGTGCTTACCTAACGAGCCTACTAAATTCTCCCCTACCAAATTGTTCGGCCAAAGGTTTATTGAATTTTCATTTCCTATTCTCCCTTTCATTCCTCTCTGGACCAAATTTCTATGATGGACTACTTCTCTCTAGGCCCAATATGCTTCCTTTCGACCATTCAATTGTATGAACCATTTTGGCCCAATTGTAATTATAATTAGGGTAACTTAGAGACAATCACCATTGACTTCAGGGTAGTGATACTTATCTCCATAAACTTTGTTTTGTGAGAAAGACACCCCCTTAATCTTTTGGATTCCAATAATTTTCTCACAATCTATCAATTAATGGAACCTAGAAGTAAGGGTGTCAATGGACCGATTTTGGATTGGATCCCGTCCAGTCCAAAATCAATTTGGACGGATTGGATGGACCAACAAGATATATTGGATTGGATCAATTCAGTCCAAAATATTTATTAGATTGGGTTGGACCTGACAAGGTTCAAAATATCGATACGCCCGATACGTTGGTAGGGTCGTATCGGGCGATATCGATACTGTTTTTTTTTATTTTTTTTGAAACCGGTTCAGGGGGCCGGTTTAAGGCTCCTCCACCCCCTGAATCGGTCAGAACCCCGATACACCCATTGTAGGGATGTATCGGGGAGGTCCCGGAATGATACGTATTGGCTGATACGGGCCGATACATGTCGATACTTTAAACCTTGGACCTGGTCCATCCATAATAAATTTATATTGGACAGGGTTGATTTAATCCAATATTTGGTCCATTGGTATAAGATAAGAATATAGGTGTCAATGGACCGGTTTGGGTTGAAACCAGTCTAAATTAAAATAAATTTGAATAGATTGGATGGTCTAGACATTGAATTGGATCAGTTCAAAATGGTCCAAAATATTTATTGGATTAGATTGGACCTGGTCCATTTATAATGGACTCACATTGGACTGAATCGGATTGGACCAAATCCAGTCCAATGGACACCCCTACCTAGAAGTTAGGGGTGGATCATTCTCTCTCTCTCATGAAGGGTCCAAGTGTTCTCACCTCTAAGTACAAGGTGTTATCTGTAATTTATCTTATTGGGTTTTTTTGTATAATAAGAGCCCAAGTAAAATCTTAGCATCTTGTACAATTCAGAAGCCAACTATCATTCGGTAGGTTGGGCCCAGTCCAACTTTCCCATAATGAGTATTACATGGACCTGGACAATGGATGACCCATTTTTGAGTAATGCATGGCCAGAACTGACCGTTATTTAGATTGAGATTTCATGGTCACATATTCCGAGCCAAAGGTACCTTTGGTGCAATTAAGATGCTTGGACCAAGTAAAAGTAGTCCGTCAATTGTCCCGCTGCCACACTCATATACATAATTGGTTGAAACTTGATAACTCAAAGGCAAAAGGAGTTGGGTGCAATTTGGGTAGGCTTAACCTGAGCCCAACCCAATTCAACCAAAAATTTTGTTGGGTTTGAGTTTTTAAACTTTAAGCTGAACTTAGGCCAAAAGACTCAAGTCTAACCTAAATTCAGGTTGAGTTTGGGTTGAAGCCATGGGTAGCCCGAGTTCGATTTGATTAATAGATATATATATATCTATTGTTTATATATATATATATATATATATATATATACATTTTACCAATATATTCTATCTAGAAATTGGGCTACATAGCTCAATACATCCAATCCTAAGCCCAACCCAAGATATTGGGTTAAAGCTCAGGTTAGGGCTAGCTTGGTAAGAGAAAAATTAATGATAATTTTCAATAATTACTAATAATTTACAAATAATATATAACAAAAATAGAATGACAATAATTACTGATAATTTACTAATCTAGGCCTGAATTTAACAACTCAAGGTTAAGCCCAAGTTTACCAACTTAGGCCCAACCCGAGCTTAACTTAACATCTTAGGCTTATTGAGCTATATAGCCCACTTTATCATAAACTGTTGGCATGAGCTCAAATGGGTTAGATTGATCTCAAACTACCTGATGCCTCAACCCAAGCCCAACTGGAGTTTAGGTTAGCCTTGAGTTTTTTGGCCTAAACCCAACTTAAAGTTCAAAAACTCAAGCCCAACTTATGCAAAAGCTTTGGTTGGTCAAGCTCTTTTTAGGTTCCCACCCAACCCAAGCTACCCCCCTAGCTCCTTTTGCTTCAAATTCTTTTAAAAAAACTCATGCATCGCAATGGTCCCTGCTAGTAATTAATATCACTAATTTTAATTTATAGTTATTAACAATAATATTAATTCATGAAAATAATTATTATTTTTTTAAATTTTAATGTTAGTAAATTAAATAATTATTATTGATTTTGGCAATATATCACTAATTCATTAATAATGAATTATTAATATATCACTAATATTAATTACTAAAAAAGTAATATATTTTGGTAATTCTTAATAAATCATGGATATAAATAATAGATTTTAAGTGAATTTTGATATTTTTTAATTAATCCTAAAAATAATTAATTAATGTTGGTAATATTAATAAAATAAAAGGTATTAATTATTAGAAATAGTAATATTGTTTGAGAATTTTTAATTAATCATGAAAATAATTAATCAATTTTGGTATGGATTATAATAAAATAAAATGAAATTATTAATTATAAACAATAGATAGTACTCCATTCAAAGTAAAAAGGTCATAACTAGGTTGGATTAATGAAAACCGAATCATACCTGATCAAGTAGTGGAGAGAGAGAGAGAGAGAGAGAGAGAGAGAGAGGTATCTTAGTTAGAAATGGGAAAGTGAGGATTAATTAGGAGTATAAAAAAGTTAATTATGAGCAATATTTAAAGAATGAGGAGAGGTTTTAGGAATTAGGAGATAACGCTTCTTAAATAATTCAAAAGTTTTCCTGTTGGTCGTAGCAGAGACTTGGGATTGAATCTCGCCTACATGGCTAGTCGGCTACACCTGGGTTAGGGGGCTATGGGCTACCCCCCATTGTGTACCCCTTCAGAAGATATATATATATATATATATATATATATATATATATATATATATATATATATATATATAAAAGAAAGTTGGGTTAGAAAGGGAGAGAGAAAAAGAATGGAGAAATGAAAAAGTTTTAAGGACAATAAATTAGGAGTGTGAAGAGATTTTAGGAGAGATGGGATAAAGAAAGAGATTTTAGGAATGTTTTTAGTAAGGAAGTTTTAAAGACCTGTGATTTAGTAGTTTGGGAGTGGTGGGAAGAGGGAAGGAGAGAGAATTAAGGATAGAGCAACATGGGGGTTTGGAGAAAGAAGAGACCCTCTGACGTGGACCACCTTGCTTTATATATATATATATATATATATATATATATATTGGTTGAAACTTGATACTTGTCTTAATTTTATTACTATATAAATAGATACTTTCCTTGGCTTCAGGTGATAAAAGTTAAATTTGATTATATAATGTTAACCTAGAACCTGTTTGATTTACATATAAGGGCAAAATGGAATTCGAATTCCCCTTCATGACAGAATGACATTCCCCCATTTAAGGGAAATGACCATACCAACCACCTCAGTGGGAATGAAGATTTCACTCCAGCTGATTAAAAAAAGACAAGTAAAATTTAAGATGCCGGAAATTTATCAAAAAAAAAAAAATCTATGATGCTGTAAAGACATTATAAGAAAAGAAAATTTCACTCCAACTGATTAAAAAAAGACAAGTAAAATCTATGATGCCGAAAAGACATCATATCGGAAAGGTTTTGACCAATCACAATTCACAACCCCTTGTGAATTTTGGTAAAAAGCCACCTGATTTTTACAATCCCTTTGAATTTTGGTGAAAACCCACCTAATTGGTTTCTACCTTTATGATGCTAATTGATTGATTGTAATTTCTAATATATCGTGTCTTTAGACACCCAACCCTTGGAAATAATGCAAATCTTATACAATCTGAATCCAATTCCCACCTGAACCAAACGGGCGGGGGAATTCGGAACGGTCTTTTGAACCTTGAGTTGCAATAAAATAAGTATTTCCTCACTTGTCATCTATATGTTCTCTACATGTTTGTTAAGTATCGCGTCTTAAAAGACCCCCTAACTAGAGCTCGCATTCAGTGGACCCTTGATTGGGTTCACGGAGAGCATGTACCCCCAATCAGGAATAAAATGTCATCCAAATAAATTTGAACTCCAAATTGATGGTTTCACGCCTCTAACGGCAGTTCACTCAATTAAACCGGCTCTAAGTCACAAAACCCAAATCCCAAAAACGAAATGCATTCTTTGATCTCTGTCTCTCATTCGAACTTCCCCTCTCCAATCTCTTTCTCATCCAGACTCTAAACCCCTCAACCAGTCAGTGACCAGACCCCGGTGACCGGCGGCAACAGTAAACTGGTGACCAGACCCAGGAAAGCAGATGGATAGACGGGTCATTCCTTTCTCTATTTTTATGAAGGAAAATAACAAAGAAATATTCGCACTAGTGACCAAGCATCAAACTTGAAACACCTACCTTTTTCTTCCTTCTTTATTGCGGGTCGTCTCATCATCATCTCCTCAACCGATTCTTTTCACTCTTTTGCACAACAAAGATTACTGAATTAAATTAAACTAAACTAAAAGTTATAAATTATAAATTCAAGGTAATAATAGCGTTGCTTAGATGAGATTCTATAATTCTGTGAATCTCTAGTTAGGGCTTAAGGGTCTACGATCCCTGAGTTCCGCCATTAACACCCCAGCATGTTATGCATTCATCGAAAGGAAAAGTTGCATACAAGCTCTCTTTTCTTTTCACCAATTCTCTGTGTTCACCGTCTCATTCCCTATCTTTTTCTTCAAACCACACACAGCCTCTTCCATCATTCAAGTCGAACCTCAGGTGATTTGACTTGCAAACCCCAGACGGTTCTAATCTGTTTTTTCATTAAAATTCTAGTTCAGCATGTTATTGATAATCATGCCAAATTGTAAAACTCGTGTGCTGTTTCTTGATATGTTCTTCGTTTCCATCCGGCATGACAAAACAGGAGGAACGGATCCAAATATTCTATTGTCCCAATAGAAAGAAACCTCCAGAAAATGTGTTTTCTGTCATTTGTCAATAAATAAATATAATGTTGCCAAACACAGGCAAAAGTGAACCAGAGTGCAAATTTACCTTGAACCGAGATTTACACTCCATTTGTATCGTTTCCAAATGCAACCGAAGAGTAAATTAAATTTGCACTCCCCATGCATTTATATTAGTGCAAATAAAAATGGAGCCTTGATTAGGATTTAAGAGGTACATATCAGAACAATTTGAAAGGATCCCAAGTTGGGGTGACTAATTTAGAGTGAAGGCAGAAAAACACAAACAATAGAACAGAATCCAGCAGTGGGTTGTTAAAGGCACAAAAACCTAAAGCGTTATACAGTTTTTGTACATATTAATAGTCAAATATAATACTTGCGGAAATGCTAGTCCATACCCAAATCTGATTTGTAGGGTGAAGCATCCAAGAGTTGCATAAGCTAAGATGTTTTATCATACCAAATAGAAGTTTGGACAACCCAAATTATGGACCGGGCCTCAGGTAGAGTCCAACCGTTTCCCTGGTACAAAACTTACCTGAAGTCTGAAGAAGCGCTTGTGTCTGAATTCCTTCCAAGCTCTATCCCACCCCAAGGCGAACGGTATATGCCAATGGTTCTGCAATGCCTGCCAATGACTCATTTTGCCTAAGGTTTCTACTCAAGCGCTTGCCAAATGGGTCGGAGTTTAGACAAGGTGCAGGCTAGAAACCTTGCGGGTTAAGGAAATGAGCTACAGTTGAAGGCAAGATGCGGACAGACATGCAGAGATATGTATAGATATTAAAGTTCACAAATGTGAAGAAGTCACAAGTTATTGAAACTTAAAAGTATTGGCTTTGAAGACAAAGAATATGATCAACCATAGAAGGCTCTTTGAAGCCCTGTCATTAAGGTCCTTTGGCTTAGAAGATAAAAGAATTTGAAGCGTTACCACCACAAAGAAGAGCACTGCATGGTATAACTATAAATCTACAATACCGAGCCTTCCATGAATATCTTCCTCTCACACTCCGATAGCCTAATCAACCCACATGCAACTCAAATCTTCAGAGAAACTTCAAATAAAGTTCAACCCCTGAGGTCTTTTCATATCTTGCATACCACCGTGAAGAATTATTAGTCCAGTCAGCTAAACTAGGAGTTCTTTTATCTAGAATCATCTGAAATTCGTAAGAATCAATTCCTCTATTTGCATAAGCTTGCCCCACCAATGAAAGGAGTTTTAGACCTTCAGCCCTAATAGTTTAGTGCCATGCAGATTCCACACCCCAGAATTTTCTCAAAAGAACTGTGAAATCAAATGGGAGCTCTGCAGGTTTCTAATATCAAAGTAAAGGTTGTAAAAAGTTGACATTGAATGTTTTGCTCTCCCAATACATCCAACCAAGAGACAACAAAGGGGAGAACACGAGTTAACAACAACAGAGCATACCCTAGAAGCCCTTACCATCTAGAATCGCAGTCTGTTCCCCTAGAAGCCCTTACCTGTTTGATCAAACCCTGAGAGGCACCAGGAGTTAGTTAGAGGGTATGCAACTTGAAAGAATAGTATAACATACCCAAGAAACCAAGAAACATAACCTTTGACCCACTAGTTTGTATATAATAGACCCTGAATTTTATGTATATCCTCCTAATGCATAACTGTCTATAATAGACCGAGATGGCACAATAACTGGAACCATTTAATCGAGTGAATATGACATGCAATATTTCATCCATAGTATCAATTACCAAATCGGATTATATACTTGTCATCTGGTGATTGAGGAGCTTCACATGTTTCCATATGTTTAGGTGGAGACTACTTAGTTTACTTCCTCAATTACCATGGCAGGCAGTGAAGAGGTCTTATCCACCTGCTATGTAACTGGTACATACAAATGAAACTAGAAATAAAATTTTAAAAGACAGTTATAAAACCAGCATTACTACATGAGATAGAATGCTACATGTTGTCAATTGTTTATGTATTCAGATTTAGTACCATAAGGGTGCTGTTGTAATTTCTCCTCTGTTTATATTGTTCGATTGTACTAGTATAAATAATAAAATCATTCTTTCGCCCCCAATGTTCTGGAGGGCTTTCAGTCACTCGACTCATCTCTCTTCTCTCTTCTCTCTTCTCCTCTCCTCTCTTCACTTGCTCTTGCTCAACATGGTATCAAAGCAAGTCGTCCAGGCCTGAAGGGTGGTGTCAAGCTAACTACTGTTGCATCCAGTGCTGTCTCCAATCGAACTCCTGATCTGGTGAAGTCAGTTCGACCCAGAAGTTACAGAGTCTATTCGTCTTCCAGCCCAGAAATTGTTCCTCCTGTCTGCTCGACTGTAGAGAGACTATTGTCTGCAGTTCGTAGAGGGTGTTCTGTCTTCAGAAATTGCTGCTTTCCTTATTCTGCTCATCTTCTGTTCGGCTGCCTATTGTTTGAGGATTCGTAGAAGGAGCTCTGGTTTACAGTCAAAGAGTTCTGGTTTACCATAAGGGAGACTATCATCTGAAACTAAAGGAGGTACTATCATCCTTGTCTGTTCGGATGCCTATTGTTTGCTGAACTGTTTGATGACTGTTCGGCTACTCTACTGTTGTCTGTTTGACTGATGAACTGATGAACTGTTTGATGCCTATTGTTTGTGGACTATCATCCTTGTCTGTTCGGATGCCTATTGTTTGCTGAACTGTTTGATGACTGTTCGGCTACCCTACTGTTGTCTGTTCGACTGATGAACTGTTCGGCTGCCCTACTGTTAAGCGACTGTATTCCTTAACACAGTAACCGTATTCAAACTTTTTTGTTGTTGGTATTGTGGACTGTTGATGGTCTRTTTTAGCCGACTAATTGTCTGCTCAACATTAATCTTATTAAGCCCTACTAAGTAAGTCATTCAGACCTGTTCTTGTACTGCAACAGCAGTGTGTAGACTTGTTTCAGTGAAACCGTAGGTCAGAAAGACCTGTTTCAGTACTGCAACTGCAGTGTTCAGTTTCCTATTTGTTCTCAGTGAAGCTGTAGGTCAGAAGGACCTGTTCTTGTACTGCAACAGCAGTGCTCTTTCTTTTGTTCTCAGTGAAACCGGTGGTCAGAAGGACCTATCTCTGAAATAGTCTTGTACGGCTATGCCTTTTTTGGTTGTTGTTTCAA